>CM063106.1:74548916-75247812 GCA_031841125.1 Acanthococcus lagerstroemiae | reverse complement strand
TTATTTACTCTTTATCCTTCTAATTACATATGTACCTCTTAAGTTGTTAGGTAACATATAATCCAATTTTTGAGCTCTGTTTATTATTATCCAATCTTAAATTACCAGTTTGTATGCAGAGTATCCCCCTCCCACACACACACACACACACAATAATTTGTAATCCCTAGCGATTCGTTTTGAGATTACTTCACTTAAAACCTTATCCCTCCCCAACCTCTGCAAAGAATAACAACTTTCCATCTACATCCATAATCAACATAATAATCAGAGTTTGAGGTAACAAAAATTCTTCGTTTTTCAAACACATCCTGTACTTGTGACGTCATCACAAAATGCAATGTTCTATTAGTGTTTGGACACTCCTGTATGTGCGCTAGTGTCGAGGACAAAAAGATGATCAGGGTATTTGGACGCTATACAGCATAAGGAAACGAACCAACAGTTGTACACAAAATGAGTTATTAGTAAATTAGTATCGTTGGAAAAAGCGTAAAAAATAGAATTTTTCAAAATTGGGCCCCCGATTCAAAAATGTGTACTTACATAGAAAAAAGCTTATCAGTAAACGCTATGTCATATAATTTCTGAACTTCGAATCACGTGTCCTCAAAATACAGATTTTGCTGGTTGGTTCCCTTACTCTGAATAGCGTCCATTTTTACCACATGAAAACATGTACAAGTAAAATGAGCTCTAGCATCTTCAGTATTGTTTTTAATGGAAAACTGAAGAGAACTAAAGTGTCAGCCCTTATCATTGTTTCCTTTCCGATAAGCCCAACTTCAGTTTTTTTATAGAACATTTTTGTCACTAATCAACTTTTTATTCAATACATCAGTCAACGGCCCGCATTTCATTAGGCCGCTAGAAAGCGACTCTTTAGCGTCCAAACGCGAATACCCTGTTCACGGAAAGTTTAAAGTGACGTCATGACGCGCGGTAGACATTTCGGTGCTTGCGGAACAAGAGAAGGAGAGCGATTCACTCTGAACGCACGTGATAGTGACACAATTATAGATATAATAATGCTTTAGGCAAGTGCGTCATTGCGTCCTCACGTTTGTAGTGTTGCAGAGCATTGTGACATCACTTCAAACTTTCGGTGAACAGGGTATACCGGAACATATGCGAGGGTACAAAGTGAGGCTCTGTAAACTTTGAATGGGCATACTCATCCGCCATTTTTATCCTCACTTTTTCCGGTAACAAGCGAACATATCTTGGACGGCGACGCAAGGGATGATCGACGCTGCACGAAGAATGAAAGGATAAAAATGGTGGCTAAGCATCCCTATACGAAGTGTGCAGAGCTCTAATATGAAGTTATTCAAAAGTACTTCAATCCTGGGCTTCAAAGGTCAGAATTTGGAAGCCTGAAGTTGAAAGTGGCGTTTGTTTTCGAAAATCAAATCTTTTTCATCGTCTTAGCACCTCATCGCACGAATCTGACAATCTGACTTTCTAAGTTCACTCAGGTCTGAAATTATGAAATGCTATCACTGTACATTAAAGCTAGAAGCAATAGAAAGAGAGTGTATCGTTATACTCGCAGTCAAAGACGAAACTATAGGGCAGAGTTGGGCAGAATAATATTCGAATGCTGAATACTCGTAATGAATAACGCAAACCTTTATTCGTTATTCATAAGCACATGAATAACGAATAACGAATAGTTTATTCGTTAGTCGTAAGTATGAATAACGAGTAGTCATTCATTATTCAGTAATTAGTATTCAATAACATCAATCACGCGAATAATGAAATCAGACCCGTAGCCAAAGTGGGGCCAGGGGGCGTTGCCCTCCCTTGGCGCAGTCATCTGCCCCCCTCCGAGAAAATCGGAAAAACTTTATTTTCTTTCTAATTACCCCAGTAAGATTAGGGATTACTATACATGTTTTGAAACTTTATATTGGTATCACTGATTCCTTTCTCGTTCATTTCGCATCAGGATTGTACCATAGAATAAACTGGCGAAGATTTTTTTATTCTACGCATAGAATATACCATGTAGAATGAATGACTATTCTATATTTCTTTTTTTCTTTTTTTGTTGGGGGGGGGGTGGATACATTTTTTTATTGTGGATAGGTACCTAGTTTTCGCCGTTATTTAGTACCGGGATGAGGTAAGACATGAACTACTTACCTAGTTGAAGAACAATCCTCGCCAGTGGCGTAGCGTGTCGTAAGAGGAGGGGGTACCCCAAAATAATATTTTACCCCACCCAAAAAAATCCTCCCAAGAAAGAATACCCCTTCCCCAACAATTTTTAACCCCCTCTCCTCCCCAAAGAAAATCTTCCTCACCAAAAAATATACATTTTACACCCCCACCAACAATTTTTTGCCCCTCCCCCAATATTTTTACAAGTCCTCTAATATTGGCGATTTTTAAAAAATACTTCAATTTTCGACTTTTACACCCTTGAAAATCTTATTTTGCCCCCGCTGGCTACGCCACTGATTCTCATTAAAGTTTTTGTTTTGTTACTGGGTCCGCAATGAATAACGAATAACGATGATTGACGAATATTATTTACATCTTCATTTTACTGAATAATGATTGATTAATAATTTTACGTGTTGACGAATAATGAATAACGAATGATGATTGAACTTTTATTCATGATCATTATTCGACGCCCAACTCTACTATAGGGTGGTGTAGGGAGTTGAAATACCCCTCCTCCATAATTTGGCAGTCGTCAAATTTTGAAACTGTTCATCTGAATCTTTCATTTTTTCAGAACGTTTGTTTGTTTGTTTCTTTGTGTTTTTTTTTTGACTGAAAAATATTTCTATTAAAAAATCGGCAAATTTTCAATTTTTAAAAACTTTGTCGGCGAATTTTTAGTTTTCAAAAAATATTTGTCGGCGAACTGTTCTTCTCCATCCCCCCAAACTAAAAGTCAAATTTCGTCTCGGCTCGGCGTTTGGAGATTGAAAGTATTTCAATCATGAGCTGTCAAGGTCAGAATTTAAAAAAACGAAATTTGAATAGCTGAAAGTCGGGAGTAGGAAGTAGAAGTTGATGAGACGTTTTTGGAAGTTCGAATTTAGAAATGGAATTTTTTTGTTATCGACTTCATATCTCTGAACACGTGAACGAGCTCGTGTATATTACTAGTATGAGTTAACAAGACTGAACGAGAGCTAGCAAGGTAATGCCCGCTTTGATATCAATAAATGTGTCATTGAACGTCCCCCTGATGCTTTCAATTGGTTGGCGGTTTTCTAAATTTTTCCAAAAAATACAACTCGTACTTTTATTCTAATTCACTGCCACTTTTTTTTTGTTCATTTTTAAAAAGTATATTTCTTTCCTGTAGCTGGTTAAGCATTACTGGATAGTTTCCTCAGTTTGTTCCGAAGTTAATTTTGAAGTTGATTTCACATGTGAGGAGTGGTTTTCCAAAACGGCTCAAGTCCAAAAAAGCGATTTTACAGCAGAAGCAAATAACTGTTTCCTGGTTACCTACAATAGTTCCGACGCCGATGACACCCTTGTTGCATACTCAAACATATACAGAAATATAAGTAGGTCGAAGTTTCGTACCAGCTATGCGCTAATAACAGAGATATAACGCCACCAACATCAGCATCTGTGGACTTAATGTATTTTGGATATTTTCCCTTTTTTGGCTTCCGACACTTCCTTTAAAAGTTATTCTGACACTTTTGTGCTTCGAGGTGAAGCTTCACATATTTCTCCACCAGATAACGCGTTTGTCTCACTTTTGCCCTAAATGGACTTCAGCCGTTTTGGAAAACCGCTCCTCATTGTGTATTGATGCTCATTTGTGTTACTCCTACAGAGTTTGCCATATGCCAACCCATGCTGGCTGGAAAACTGACAAAAATCACGTGGATCATTTATCTAAAAGCGTCACCAAAGACGAAAAAACTAACGAAAACTTCTGTAATTAATTTGCAAAGTTTGACCTAAATCGCCGTTTTATCAAATACTAATTTGACATTTTTTGGGTCAATGACCTAAGTGAGCCTAGTAATACGTAAAGCACTTTTAGGGTTAATGCAAGCCTAATAGCTAACTGCAGTTGCAAAGTAAAGTCTGCTATACCCATGTGCACAGATACTATAAATTATAGAAGTGAAATGAAAATGCTTTTTACTGGTGCATACCTGTCTGCTGTGATTTGATTACGCCGAGATTTATGTATCTTTTGATACACTTCACAAAAACGACCGGTGTAGTGATACTTCTTTTATTTTCTACTAATAAATCAGCGAAAGTAACTGTTAGGTTCTCGATAGAAAGATTTTTTATCTCGAACACAACATTCACATGTTTTCGCAACTTCTCTCCACGCGGAACTGAATGATAAGATAGCCTACAAGAGAACGTCCGATTGATGAGTCGACTAAAACATTTACGCTCGAAATATAACTTTGGTGTGCGTAATCATCATTTACGAAAATGAGCAACGTGAAACAAAGGAAACTTTGATTTCAATCAATAGAAAATCTTACGAATGACTTTTTATATACCATAATACAGTTAGTGACAGAGCGCGTGCCTACTAATAAAGACTATAGCCGATATCACATGCTCCAGCCGAAAATTTAACACATATACACTACCGGAGTACAAACTGCAATGGCTTAAATATTACACAGAATTACATTGTTTCTTAAAACTCAGACGTAATCCAATGGGTTTTACTTTCATGAATTTTCCGAAACAAAACCACATTTGGTTTGTATTATGTGGTTTCGAGTATGTCTTACATATTAGCAATTTATACAATATTTTATCGTCAGTGTGTAATCCATTGGGTTTTACCTTCAAAAATTCCCCGAAACGCAATTTAATTTGATTCGAATGAGTTATTTCACCCTAAAATTCACGTAGGTACATCGAGTACAGAGTGAGTTCTCTGTTAGATCAAAAAACCCGGCCTCCAGCGTCAGTCTGTATCCATTGGAATCCGGAATTAATTTGGTGTCTTTTAAAAATACACACACGTTTTTTTGGCATCGCGCCTCAAACGTCATTCGTTCATAGTAGTGTTCTGTTGAACAACATACTTAAAAAAGATGTATTTATGATGAATGGAGGTTATTAGGTACTACAATCGGATGTGATTAAATACACCTACGGAATGTCTGCGAAGTGCGAAGGGAGTTGAGACGGTCTTACGTTTTACATTTTAGAAATAGAAGACGCTGTTCAGCTTTTTGAGTTTTAGGAAAGTCCAAAGCTAGTAGAGTTAGAACCGGATTCAGTTCAGTTCGGCTGATGTACTCTAAATATGGCCACGGGCGCAATTATAACCACTATAAAAATCATTAAGCTATAAAAATTATGAAATTGAAGGACATAAGTGACGAAAGATTATGTAAATGGCTGCACCATTCTAGCTTCAATAAACTTAGTGAAGTGTTCTCAGCATGCCTGAAACTTTCAAAAAGGAAAGGTCGAGAGCAATAATTTTAGAAATTAGCTTTTTCACAACATGATTAACAAGAGAATGTAGTTCAATTGAAGAGAACATATTAGCTTAAAATGTTATAACTTTCAATTAGTCCAAGAGAATTAGCTATAAAAGGTGTTTGATGGAATTGCAGCACAGCTGAAAACTTGGTACGATTGTTTAGTACCCTCTTTGGAAAATCCCCGTGATTCCCCCCCCCCTCCCCCGGTGTGAGCAATCCCCCAGAGTCCAAAAAGTGCCCCCGGAAACAGTTTTGGCTTGTATCTAGCTTGAAATTGAGTTATAGGTAAAAATATTCTCCACCAAAATTAAAGAGCGTAAAATTCTCTACAAAAATGATTTCCATGTTTTTTTTCGTGAATCCCATAGCAACCAAGATAATTGGCGTTCAAGATCACACTAGCACGTAAATATGGAGTAACCTACAACGTACGCGGTATATGAACCCCGAACTCGTTACTCTAAGCGTTGAACGCTGTAATTTTAAATACCTATACCAGATGGACCAGCTTGTTTTAGAAACCGGATTGAAGACAGACAATATACCTAGATATGGAGCGAGATAACTATTGGCGTTTGGACACTCCTGTAGGTGCGCTAGTGTAGTGGACGAAAATAAGATCAGGGTATTTTTATTTTTTATCACAAAATCATGTACAGGAGAAATGAGCTCTAGCATTTTTAGTATTGAAGAGAACTAAAGTGTCAGCCCTTATCACTTCCTTTTAGATGAGCCCAACTTGAGTTTGTTTTTTTCCCAGAACATTTTTGTCCCTGATCATCTTTTCGTCCAAATACACCAATCAGCGCGCCGCATTTCATTAGGCCGCTAGAGAGCGACTTTTAGCATCCAAACGCGAATCAAACAAACACTCATGGCGAATTATGAAGAGTGCAGGCGGGCTGACTCATCGTTGCGGTGTTACCTCTAATGTTTTGCAGCAATGGATTATTAGCGCCCTTTTCATATGCTTCATCTTTGCTAAGGTTTGGAGAAGTTCACAAACTGTCAACCAGAAACGAGTGCTCAGCATAAAGAATTGAGGGAATCACAAGTGCAGCATGATAGAAGGGATGTTCAAACTTGTTTAAACTGGCTGAGAGCCCATCATCCCTTCTCATAAGTAACTGAATTACAAGAGGGGATCTACCCGGGTTTACGGAGGGGATTCATGAAGGGGATTTAGAAGGGCTATACGACGGGTCTACAAAGGGGATCCATGCAAGGGGAAACAGAGGAGCTATACGACGAGTCTACAAAGGGCATACAGAACGGCCGCTGGATTTAATTAATTAATAACTAGTATCGTATGGCATTCACTTAAATGTTAGATATATGGTTGCACATATACTATCATTACCCGTACTAATCATATCGTGATATTTGTAGGTAAATGCTTTCATGTACAGGCAGTCCCTAATAAACTATGAAAGAAAAATAAATAAATAAATTTGGTGTCTAAATAGTAGTAGGCCCAAGTACAGACCTGAAACTCCTCAACCCATCGTACAGTTTTTCGGTGGATAAGTAATATTTTCACTTCAAATTTATACCTGCATTTGAAAGCGTTCAAGAATTACTGAATTCGAATTTTATATTGCTTAATAAATCGTCAGAATAAAATTTAGAAAAAAGAAACCTATTACGATTCTGTACTCTTGTGTGAAAGTACATGCAGAAATACTAATTTCATAACCGAACGGTTTGTCGATATAGGTTATTTCCTGAACAGCCAACGATTTTCCTTTATTCGTAGTCAGATACAATTTTCACGAGAAATTTCCGTGCCTTCTCTTCGTTCAATAAGAACTGAGTTTACAATGTAAAGTAATTAACTTTTGCGGAGTAATTGGCCTACTTATTAATTTTCTCTGTTTTACTTTCGTATCTTGATACCGGTAATCGAGCCCTTTTAAGTATAGTCACTAATGATTTCCGCAGCGCATATGTAGGCGATCCACGCTACTGTCACTTCCTGTGTCATCAGCCAATTCATTTCTTTTCTCAAGTATATATAGGTACACTCTGTCATGAAAAATATCAATTTTTTACGCAGCCAGGGGCGGATGGGCCGTAGGGCAATTCGAGCAAATGCCCGGCACGCCGCCGCCATTTTGACGCTGCGGCGCCGGTACGTTGAAAAAAAAAAAAAGTATGCGTTCATAAAATACTTACAAAAATAAAATAAGCATATGTTGCGACGACAGTCGAAAAACGTGCGGCGGCGCTGCGATCAATTAAAGAGAAATAAAGTGATTGAAAAATTTAAATGGGCAGGCACATTTTGCGCCGATTGTCGACCAAACGTGTATGTGAGTACCTCCGCCCATTTTTGGGCATACGCCTCCACGTAGCTTTCCCATTTTCATTTATCCTGCGCTAGTCTTTGCCATTTGCCACCCGGGGCCCCAATTCTCTGACGAGTTCATCTCTCTACCTAGTTACTGGCCTACCTATCTTTCTTTTCCTTTGCAGCGTATCCCGTTGAGTACTTTTACCCCCCCCCACATCTGTTGCTATCCGCCTTTGCCTGATGCCCCACATATTTCCACTTTAATTTTTTGACATTATATCCTATATCCCCGCCTCAAACCATTTCGTATATAGTTTTGCATTTGAGATTTTGTCTACCCATCGCAGTCCTAGAAGTTTCCTCAACATAGATCTGAACGTAATTTGTAGCTTTACCATTTGCTTTCCTGTAAGGGACCAGGTTTACGCTCCATACTTGAAGGCTGGTACCGTTGAGCTATTTAGTACTTCCATTTCGAGAGCGGTGTTGAAATTCCGGCAACAAATAGATTTTAATGCCCAGAAGTTGTTCCACCCCTTTTTGATACGCCTCATAATTTCTTTGTTATCCCTTTCTTCAAAACTAATAATCTGTCCCACAGATATTCGATTTCTTTAGCTCTCTTCTATCTCTTGCCCATCGATTATCAGATTTTTCCTTTCCCCTCTTCCGATTATTTTTGATTTGCTACCATTCAGCTTGAGGCCAGCTTTTTTTCATTCCCTCAATAGCTCTTCTGCCATTTTCTACAACTCTTTACTATTTTCTGCAAAGAAGATAGTAAATATCGTTTGCGTACCTTGAATTACTTAGAAATTCTCCATTTCTTTTTAGTCCCCTTCTTTTCCGCTTCAAATAACGAAATACTTTCTTTCAGAATGCAGTCGAAAAGGTTTGGCGACAAGGTATCCCCTTGTCGAACCCCCCTCCTAATTTTGAATTCCCTCCCTTTTTGCTTTTAAGGCTGGCTCTTGCACTCGAATTTGCATAGCAATTCTGTACGACTTTAATAAACCCACTTTCAATTCCCTTATTTTCCAGTGCTTTTAACATATATTTATGATCCACTGTATCAAATGTCTTATGAAAGCCTATGCAAAGCATTTCAGTTTCCACATCATATTCATATATTTTTTCAAAAATTTAGTTCACAACGAAAATATTCTCTACAGTTGAGAAGCCTTTTCTGAATCCCGTCTGTTCATTCCCCTGATGATTTGAGTCCAAATGGTTATACATACGTCTTTTTAAGACTGCCATAAATACTTTACAGATATTCGATGTTAAGCTTATTGGCCTGTAATTTTCAATGAGTTCCTTCCCCCCTTTTTTGTATAATGATATTATTTCGGCCAAGTTCCACTGTTTTGGACATATTTTCATAATTAGAATTTTGTTAAATATTTTAGCCAGGTGTGGCACTCTCTGATCGCCAAACCTTTTCAGAATTTCGTTCATAATTCCATCCGGTCCTGGGGCTATGTCATTTTTCAGTCTATTGAGTATGTATTCCACTTCTCTCTCCATTATTTTCGGGATTCCTTCTTCCTACCACCCTCCAGTTTTTGCTATTTTTGATAGCTCGTTTCGCTAGCGGTAAAAGTTCTCGTAAAAACTTGTTGCTGCCTCTACAATTTCTTCTTGATGATTCTTAGTCACTTTTCCTGTCTGATCTTTTAGCTTCAGCATAACGTCTCTTCCGCCACCGAGTTCGAGCCTAACTTTTTTAGTGGACAAACTTTCTTCCAAAATATCTTAAATTTTTTCCAAACCTTATTTTTTAATATCTTCTCTAACATTTTTCTTCACCAATTTTTGTATTTCAGTTGGCTCAGTTTTGTCCAATGGTGTTTTATTTCTATTTTTCCAAAGGTTATTCTTCCTGACTCTAGAGTCTGTTTTGAAAGCTTATCCCTGATTTTCTCTTTAGCCCTCGTCACTCCAAACTCTTCAACCGTGTTTTTTAAAGCTTGGACCATACTGTCGTAGAAATTTTCCTCGACTTTCATTTCCTCTAGCACCGACTTTAGTTTCTGGCGTGCATCCTCTTTCTTTCTGACTGGGATGATCTGCCTTCCTCTCCCTTTACCCTTCCTGCGATTTTTATACTGGACTCTCTGCGGGATGCTTAATTTACAGCGTGATATGCGGTAGTCTGATGAGAAGCTAAATTTTGACAGTGCTGTTACATCTTTAACTACTGACAGATCATTTATTAGTAAGTGGTCAGTCTCATTTTTAGTTTTCCCGTCTGGCAATATCCAAGTCCATTTCCTTTCGACTTTTTTTTTTTGTAAAAAGTGTTTGCTGTGCATAAGTTAAATTTTTGGGCAGTTTCTACTAATCTTTCCCCCCTGTCGTTTCTCTCCCCGCGCCAAATGGGCCACAGTGTTTTGAATTAGCCTCCCCTCGTACTTTTGCGTTGAAGTCCCCCATTATTACCCGATAATATTAATTCTCTTTTGTTACCTCCAGCTCGTCATAAAATTTACCTGCTTCTTCCGGCTCTGCTCCGGCTATAGGTGCATACACTTGCAAGATTAGCATTTTTGTCTTCTCATCTATTTTCAGTTTTAGTAGGCATATTCTTTCAGATATTATTTTAATTTCCGCAACATAATTTTTGATATTTTTGTTAATATAAAAACCCACCCCCTGTAACCTTTTGTGGAACCAAAGTAATATAGATAGCTGCCTCTCCTCCTTTCTGCCAGTCTTTCCCCATATTTTCTAATTTCCGACATGTTTTTTAAATAATTTTCATTATTACTTATCATTTTTTAAACATTTTTCTTGGTGTTCTCAGTCATAAAAAATACACTTTATTAAAAAAGTAAATTTAATTTATATGTGTTTATATTGGGGGGGGGCAGAACTTTTACGGCGCCGCACCACACCAAATGCCCGGTAATAATTTTAACGCCCATCCGCCCCTGTACGCAGCATACTCTCATTTTGTACAAAATGCCGCACATGTACCTTTAGAGTTCACCGGCCGTCACCACCTTCCTGTGTCGCCACACATGCCAAGATGAGGAGGTGAGGGGTGAGTGAACAGGAAGCGCATCCGGCGGTAAGGAACCCAAATTCCAAGTTAGTGTTGGGAACGTTAACCTCGTCGGTCAGTCGAGGACCCCATGGTGGCCCTCGGAACGGCGAAATGGGGGCTTGGGCCGGCCTGAAAGCGTCCCTCCGGCCACTGATGAGATACTTGAAAGGGTAGGTTCGGGGCCGGTGGTGCGATGTCTTAAAAGCCACTTTGGCATTCGTGCATCGTCACACACCCTACCACACCATTTACCTTCAGAGAATTTGTTTTGTTCAAACGGTTGGGTACATTGTACGTGGCATGAGTAAGCATGCAATTCTATACTGTCATATCTCAATACCAGTGCATCATTCGTCACCCTGACTCCTCCATTACCATTTTGAAACACGCAGTCGATATAAAAATCGACTCATTATGTGGCATTCTAACTCCGTCACTTCTTCGACACGACAGTGTGGTCGAATTTGATACAGAATCTGATAGAAATTCGAGTTGTCATATCGACATCAACTACAAGGGCAGAAGCAGGAGGGCTGCGCCGGTCCCTGAAAAGCCTTTGATCCCGGATCAGCTCGCCTACAGAAAATTCAAAAATGGAATACTCTCTTATTCGAATAGAAATCAACTACATTAATGCTAACAAGAAAACATTTGTTTTTGCGGGAGGGGGGGGGGGGTTTAAAAAATACAAAAATACTCAATACACTAATATTGGTATTTTTGGTATGACATTTGCTGAAAATACACGTAGATAGCTTCTATTGCAGGCATGGTACCAGAATTCTTCTGAGTGGATTTCAGGGTGATGACTAGGGAGGTTCAGAATTTCACTATTCTTCAATTTTTGCACCCAGCGGCTAAACTGACTAATCTTGTTCCGCTTGGTTAAAAAACCCGCTAGTAACTTTCTTTTATTGAAACATTTCGAGAAGTCCTGCCAGAAAAATCAAGTCCTACCTAGGATTCTCCACAAAGAAATTTACAATTTTGCTTTAAAGCTTCCAAAAAATCGAGTTCAGTTGGAAAAATGTGTTCAGCCATAATTCTCATTAGTGCAAGGATGGAGCATCTGCAGAAAATTTTGAGAAAAAGTTAATTCAGAGATCGATGGCCTCTCTTGAATTTGTAGTTAAAAATACATTTTTTGAACTGCAAACATCAGCGTTGTTAGACAAAACGATTTTCTTGTCATTTTATCATTTTTTCAAACGAGCATTTCATCTTTCTTTGTTATTTCATGAGTTTGTAATCTACAGAGTCTTGTCATTTTGTTTTCTCATGGTTCTGTTATGGCTTGACAAAATTATTTTGTAATTTTGTCCTCCTTTTTTTTTTGTTTTGTCATGTCACTTAGCATAGTCTACTATCAATGGCAGAGTCGCTTAGCATAATCGGTCATGAAGTATTATGTCGTTTAGCTCAGTTAATCATTTAATCGTTGACAAAATGTTATCACTTAATTTTTGGTCAATTTGTTTTGCCACCGAATTCATTTTTTATTATGTCATTGAAAAAAACGGTCCTGACAAAAAACGATTTAAGGTTATGTCATATGACAATATATTTTGAAAATTCAATTACCATCGCGTCATTTTGGTTTGTTATGTCTAACAACACTGTCAAACATTACAGAAATCAGACACGGAATAAAAACATGAAAAAGATTGTCTATACTGATTTCGGAAACGCTAAATCTATTTATGCAATTTTTTAATTCAAACCCTCATTCTGAATGCTATATATTACAGATGATACCATCAAGTGTATCGAACATAGGGTTTTTGACAGCAACCCCTACTAATGAGGGTCCACAGAGAACAGGGATGAGGAAATTCAAACGTTACTCCAAGTATACCGACAGTAAGATTTTTGGGTTCACTGAATTCGGTTTCAAGTTTATTTTGACTGTAATTCTTTGTAATAAAGGCTGAAAGGGGTTGAGAGTTGGATCTGCTGCAGCTGCTGCAGACCTCCCAGCAGGGTTTACTTCGTCGACACGACCTCCCTGCGTCGCCATACATACCAAGACGAGGATGTTAGGGATGAAAGAAGAAGGCGCAGTCGGGCTGTGGGCCACCTGAATTCCAGGTGAACGGGGTGAGCGTTGCCTTGGGCAGTAGGGCGTCCCATAGTGGCTCTGGCAGGACAACGTGAATCCAAAACAAGGAGAGGCGAAATGGGGGCCCGCGTCAGCCTCAAAGCGTCCCTCTTGTCACTGATGCGATACTCGAATGGGTAGTTTCGGAATATCTTTTTGAAATGTTTTCCTCTGAAACTCCCCTATCGATATATCTGAAGGTGTATGTTGAATAATTTAAAAATCTTTACAAGCCTGTTCCTTGTGTACTACTATTCATTATGGAAGTTCAAGCTGACTCAACTCAAAATTCTTAAGTATCAAAGCAAAAAAAAAAAAAATGACTTGTTGGATTTTTCCAACTTCTCAACTCAAAATGGGAATCGTTCATTTCGGCGCGGACGATTGCATACCTTTTGGCGCTACAATCTTTTTGGCGCTGAGTAAAAATTATATCTCGTTAACTGGAAGAGTACATTCCTTAAAAAAGTCGTTATACATTATAAAGATCATGAATAATAAAACTGGTTCTCAAAAAAGTAAGCACAAAAATACTTAATACGAGAGAACGTGGTTGTAAATTTATAAATTATGCGCGATCGTGCGTAGGTATTCAATAGCTGTTCCATTTTCATAGTCCTGTACTATTGTGTGAAGATTCGTTCATCTTTCGTGACATATTTCCTACGAGCAACTGAATCTCTTATTTTCTATTCTCATGAGTGATCAGTATACAAGCGAAAAGAAAAAACAAAAAAAACTAGCATGTTTACACCGCACATTGCTTTATGCTGGTGAATAATTGATGTCAGCGGACAACAAAGATATCGACAGAACGACAGGTTCATACGTCTTGATTATCAATATCAAATATCATGATACCTACTTATTACTTATACCCGAACAATTGCAGCGACGCTGCTTGAAGGCGAATCATTTTCAATTTTACTAGCCGAAGTGAGTCAGCGCCGCCAAAACAATTCCCGTGCCAAATCGTCCGTGCCGGAACGAACCACGCCAAAACGTTCGCGCCGAAATGATAGGTAGGGGAGCATGGGGAGAACTGAGACAAGGGAGCAATGAGACAGTGCTAATTTAGCCGACACTACAAATTATAAATGGCAACACTGCATCACATATTCGTCACTATCCAGTAAGCTAACACTATCGTAGAAAAATTTTCAGTTCTATCGATTAGTAGCTGTGATATTGATAACGTGATCGAAATTTGGTCAATTTTTTAGTTTTCAGCATTTACGAAAAAACGTTCACAAGAAAGAAAATTTGTATTTGCGAAGTAAATCATACCTTTTTTAAAATATGATCTATTTAGTAACCAAACTGTACCAAAATCGTTTTTTTTTCAGGAAGTTGTTTTCGAGTTATAAGCGATTGAACATTTTTGCCGCATTAGGGAGCAATAAGACGATTTTTTAGATAACATATCGGAAATTTTCGTTGATGCAGCATTTTTGCGATGTATGAATATCTTACCCTCCGAAACTGAATAAATGTGTTGACTACTATACATTGAACACCTACAGGAAATTTTTTTGAACCAAACTTAAAAACCATCCCGCCGAGAGGCCTTATCAGTTGCCCAGTTTTTGTCTCACTGGTCCCTATTTACAATTTTCCCAACTTTTTTTCCCCTCTTCAATTTCAGAATGTTAAGTTTAATTTAATAATTGTAATGTCCATATGAAATAAATTTATACTTTTTTGTACTATGTAACATGATCATTTGATTGAATTTTCTGTATTTCATGTGTTGTCTCATTGTTCCCCATGTGTTGCCTCATTGTTCCCCATGCACTGTGTCAATGCTCCCTTTGAAATTCTCGTGGGGTGATATGAGATAAAATTTTTGAAGGGCTGTAGGATTTTTAGAAATGGCCCGAGGAAGTTGAATTTCTGAGGGTTTGTAGTTCAGTCATGTAACTATAGGTTGCAATTATTCAAAGCTTTCCATAGTGGTTCTACGTCATTTTACAACGGTTTTCCAAAAAGTGTCTCAGTTCTCCCCATGCTCCCCTACCTCTCAGAATTCCCATCGACTGAAATTTCTCAACTCCGCGTGACTGAAATGGTGAATTCCCCCAATTTTTGAATGAAAAATTACTACAGGGAAGGTAATTCCCCCCCCCCATTGGGTATCCCTGACTGTACTCAATTTTTTGAAGGCTCAAAGCAAAGTTATACGTTTTTTTTTAATGAGTCCCTATGTTAAATCAGATGTAGCGCCTCCTGGTGAGAACCCTCAAAAATTTTTAATTTCAAAAAATTTCGACTGGATTGTATTTAGATTAAAAAGAACATTTATTGAGAGCAAGCCATTTCAAAAATGAGGTAATTTTGGACCATTCTAGTATTGATCCTTAAAAGTGATAGAAAACAATATTATTTTTAAGCAAAAGAAGCAAACTTTTTTCAATTTTTCAAGAAATTTTAATTATAAAATTATGTTTTCGACGGTTTAATGACAAGACTATACCCCAAGTCCCCCCCCCCCCACCTCCTGAAGTACAGTCTACCGTGTGACATCCGACACAGCTATACCATGGCGAGTCAAGGTGTTTCATATGGAGATTAGTTCATTTCCAACGCAACCCGCAAAAGGTTAAAAAAAAAATAATAATAATAATAAAATAGTAGGTATATTTAATACTCGTACTATACTTCAAACCTAATAAAAAATATGTTGAGACCGCCAGTTCTGAGTAAGGCTTTTGATTTTTTAAAAACGAACAATTTTGAAGAGTCCAGTCGGCGATGGAGGTCAAGTTTAAGATAGGATTTCCCGTAAAGAAGTATGTAATTTGGCGTTTAAGCTTCCAAAACATCGAGTTTGGTCGATAATATCTGTTGGGAAGTATTAAATAGCACGAAATAAAAAGTGTGATTGAACGAAATGTGAAGCCACGAAAAAAAAAGTTTGAACGACGAGTTTTAAAATCGATATCACGAAATGACTTGCATACGGTATATTATGTTGTTTAAACACAAAAATTATACGTCATCGCGGATAACGTACAGACTCGTGGAGATAGGAGATCCATGAGTTTAAGAGGGATCCAATTTTCTATAAAAACGGTCATTAAGAATTTTTTCTTAAGTACTCTAGAAACGCCATAGAGGGGAGCTCTGAGGTAATGCTCGAAAGGGCGGATTTCAGGGCTCGGGTTGAGAGAACAAAAAAAGAGTGGGCATGTAAAAATTACCCTTTATTACAGTACATTAGGAATTTTTAGACCTATTATTTATGCGAATGACCTCATCGAGATCATCGAGGGGTTTCGAACTCAACGAATTCGTTTTTAATATCGGTTTGGCTCTTAATCTAAATTTGTGGCTCCTGAGGAGGGGGAGAATCGATTCATAGATTTTTATTGCTCCAAAATTTGATTTTGACATTAATTTGTGCGCAATTATAAATTTGTGGCAAGTATGATGGAGGCCGAGAATTTAAACTTTTTATTTCGGGCGCAGTAATATCGTGTCTCTTTTTTTCATTGTGTGTAGACGGTATTAAAATTCCGGGCGTATTTTATTTTATCGTGTAAGTGAATTATATTGCGTTCTGAAGTTTAATTTTTTCTTCTAACTCTTTCTTTTTCTGTTTCGTACTTGTTACTGCGCTTGTCATTTATATATTTCGTGCAAACAGCATATTTCTTTCGTGAATTCAACATTACCATTGTGGGCCGATAAATGGGTCCCATATCTGTTTGACTTCAAAAAATCGTTCTCATTAATGCAAGAATGGCGTATCTTCCAAGAATTAAAAAAAAATTCATTCAATCGTCAGTGACCTTGGTTGAATTTGGAGTTAGGAAACTTTTTTATCTTCGAGCATTACAGAACACAGAAACTGAATGTGTATGAAAACGAACTCAGATTTTGGAACCGCTAAATTATTTATACAATTTATTTGGTACCAACTTTCAATTTAAAGACACCACTGAGAGGACAATATCAAAATACTACAGTGATACCGTGAAGTACGTAGGTTGTCTCAAAAGTAAGTCTCCCTATTTTTGTTCTCGGGCACTATTAGTTCGATTTTGATGAAAATCGGGACATATTTAGGTTTAGAGTTTCTGGTAATACTGTAATTTTTTCAAATCGGTTTGTAGGACGGGTGACGAATCCGACATTAAAGTCTGTTCCAACCCCCGATGCGCAATCAGTTACCCTCTAGTTACCCACGGAAAAGTTACCTATTTGCAACCCTCAATTACCCTCAGATTACCCAGAAACCCGTCAGTTACCCTTCTTTCCCCTTTGGTTACCTGGGTAAATTACCCATATGCAACTCTCAATCACCCTCAGATCACCCAGAAACCAGTGTTGTTAGACATAACGAAACAAAACGACTAAATGAAAATTGAAATTTAGAAATTTCGTCATAATGACAAAACCATTCATCAGTTTTGTCATATGACAATAAAGGAAATGACATAACAAAAAATGAATCTAATGACAAAACGAAACGACAAAAAAATTTGGTTAGGACATTTTATCATTACGCGTTAGGTTTTTTTTTTCGATTCTCACTAAATAATAAACAGACATAAAAATCACAAGTTCTTCTTTGTTGTTCTCATATTAGAGTAGGTAAATGGTAAATATTAAATACTGTACTCGAAAAGACTGGTGCAGTGGGACATATGGCGATGCATGCATGCCATAGTGGCCCTCGAGACACCGCACCTAGGCCCCGGAAACTACCCTTTCGAGTATCGCATCAGTGGCCGGAGGGCCGAAAATAATATGTTTCATATTAATTGAACAGAGTTCTGAATACGAGTAGAAAGACAAGATGACCCGAGCAGCTGGAATTCTACATGGTTTCACACAAGTCTGTCAAGTGCTAATTGATCAAGAATGTTAAGGATGAGTCAGTTTATAGAAGAACCTTTTTCTTCTATCACTTCATCCTCCTCTTATTGTTATGTAGTATTTACCTCTTCTTGTTGTCTTACGTCTTTCATTCTCGTCTTTTGATTTTATTCTTAAGAAAGGGAAACTCAGTAAGTTGCTATTGTTATTTGTTAAAGTTAGTGTATTCTTTATTCTTTCATGTTTCTAATAAGGTAACAATTTGAAGAACTTCCCATGAAAACAAACCTAAGTCAGTTTTAAGATTTCAACTTCGCCGCCAGACAGCAACGTAACTGCCGCTGTTCTGCTGCATGTTTTCATGGGAAGCTCAAACTCTTTAATTTTCAAAATTCAGTTATTGACTACTATGCCGCCTTTGTTGGAATAACATTGGTGGAATTGAGTTGTAGGTAAAAATACCTGTAAATTAACAGGTATCGACATTTTGACAAAATAATTTTGTCATGACATAACAAAAACCATGAAAAGACAAAATGACAGAACTCCAAACATGACAAAACTTATGACATAACAAAAAAAAAATGAAATGCTCGTCTGACAAAATGACAAAAAATCGTTTTGCTTAACATCACCACCTAAAACCCTAAAACCCGTCAGTTACTGTTAGTTCCTCTTTAGTTACCTAGATAACAGCTCGCGGGATTTTGCGCATCGAGACTAACCTATACAATATGCAATCCGCAATACACCGCTAACGTAGATACTTCGGTGAACGAGGGGTATGGTGTGCGAAGTGCTAGCCAATCATCACACTGAAATGCTTTCTGCCCCTTGGAAAATATACTATAGGTATTATAGGTTAGTTGAAACACAGAATTTAGGTCTGGTTGACCGAGTGGATAGCGCGTTGGTCTCAGAATCCGGAGGTAACGGGTTCGAGCCCACGTAGCAACTCGCCAGAATTTTCGACCTAGGCCGGTTTTTCGGCCAGAAGGGAAAAGGGCTAAGACAGCCCTAACAACCTCCCCAACGTCTCTGAAGTAATGCTCGAAAGGGCGGATTCCAGGACTCGGGTGGAGAGCAAATTAGAAAAAGAGAAACATGGAGACACTCTTCAAAAGACGTATACGTTGATTGTGACGTGCGCGGAACAATCTATTATTCAGTTACTACAGGCAAATCTTCGAAAGAAATTCATGATGAATTGTGTCAAGTTTATGAGCCAAATGTTATGTGTTCAAATGGTACGTAGATGGAAAAAGACTTTCCGGGGGGGGGGGGGGGAGAAGCCGGCAACAAACGAATGTGCACGATGTGGCACACAGTCTGACGTTTAAATTTTGAAAACATTCAAGGTATACGCGACTTGTTAAAGGAGGACAGACGAATTACCATCTCCCATTCCCAGCTGCATAACTGTTTGCAGTCACCTAATTGTAGCTGTGCTACCGTCGTAGAATAGTTAGAGATGTGTTAGAGTTTCGTAAATTGTCAGCTCGATGGGTTTCCAAACTATTTACTGACGACATAGAAAGAAAAAAAAGGGGGGACAGTGTTGGAGCAGCATTGACCTATTTAAACCAGTATGGAGAAGAAGGTTCGTCTTAATTGATTGTGTAGTGACTGGGGGATGAAACATGGGTACACCATGTTACTCCAGAAAACAAATAAGCGAGTATGGTGTGGCTAGAGAACAGCGAATATCCACCGTGAAAAAAGCGAAAGTCCAGCTACTTCCGCAAACAAACCCCGTAGTTTTTTACGAACTGATTGGACTGTATAGTGTTGCGATACAATAATAAACGTTTGGATTTAGGCGGAATCTATGCAGAGTATATCTGGATGAAAAACTCTCCTGGAGGGATCACGTCTCAGATAGAATAAGAAAAGGGATAGAGGCTCTTTGAGATTGCCGCAGCTTTGTCGGCAGGACCTGGGGACTCTCTCCCAAAATGATGCACTGAATATATACCGGTGTAATGCGTCCTAGAATCACATATGCGGCCATTGTGTGGTGAGGCCGGGTGCACCTGGCCAAAATCAGGGAGGAACTAGACCACCTGCAAAGGCTCGCGTGCCTCAATGAGTACAGTGCCGACTAAGGCACTGGAAAGGCTCCTAAACTTGCCACCATTTCACACTGCTATAGAAGCAGTTGCGATAATGGGGGCTTATCGTCTGGGTCAACCAAACCTTCAGGTCCAAAAAACAGGCCACAGAAGGATATGGGAGATGGCGGGGATGATGGACAAATGCTTTGGATTGCCGTAGGATAGACTCGCGATGGAACACTTCTTTCACAAACCGTACCATGCGCTAATATCCAAACGGGTGGCTTGGGAAAAGAGGTGGCCAAGTATTCTAGGTGAAGAGGAGAATGTGTGGTTTGCAGATGCCTCTAAGAATGACCAAGGTGTAGGAATCGGAATCGCGAATGCAAAAGGCGCTGACAACTGTTCAGTGGCACTGGGCGAGAGCGTCACTATCCTCCAAGCAGAGGTAATGGTGATCACGGTGGCCATTGATAGAAGCCAGAAGAAGGACTTTGTTAATAAGACGTAAGGTACTAATGTCACACCAAACTACATCCCTGGAGGTGGCGGAGTGTGTTAACAAATTATACACCCTTTCTCGGGAGAACCGTGTCACCATATTATGGACACCGAGACACTGCGGCATAAAAGGGAACATGATCGCTGGCAAGCTAACGAAAGAGGGCATAAGAAAGGAACTGGCAACACCCAGGCCGTGTATTTCTGTAGCATACAGTATCATAAAATCCAAAGTAAAAGCTTGGATGGGTAAGCAGACAGAAATGCACTGGCAGCTGGCCAGTGACATGAAAGTCAGCAAAACACTAACAGGGGACGCCCCCAGTAAGTATGCCAAGTTCATATTAGGGCTTGACAGGAAACATGCAAGCCTCATGGTCGGACTCTAACTGGTCATGGGGCTACAAAACACATATGGTATAAAGTAGGAGTGGCGAAACGCGGCTCCTGTAGGTACTGTAGAGAAGAAGAAAAAACCTCGATCCGTATCGCATATGTCAATGCCAGCAATAGCCGGGACAAGACGCGAAGCATTGGGGCTAGAGTATCCAGCACCCAGTGAAGTCAAAGGGATAGAACTCAGTAAAGTTCTCACTTTGGCTATAAAAGTGAGGCTACTGAGCTGATCCTTAACAGCAACTTGAGAAATAGTGCAATGGACTGCAAAGTCTAAGCACTCAGCGCATACAGCGCCACCTCACATACAACTGAATGAATCTATGCAGAAAAACAAAAAAAATCAAAGGATTCTGTGTTCTAATTTGCAAAACGTATGGTTGTTTTTTGTTTTTTAATCGAATATAGAGAAGCTCCGTAGCCAGAGTTTATGTGTGAGTGGGGCTCTATGAACCTTTGGGGGGGGGGCGAGGCTGACATTTTTTAACAAGCTAACAGAAAAGTTTACATGGGTTTTATATTTTATTTCAATTCAATAATGTATCGCGAGTGTACACGGCTGCTCGGGTCTCGGGTATCTCCCTTCGTTGTCAAAACAGGCTCAGTTGACTTAGCGAGAGTGTGTACTGGGGTCATTACATAAAAATCCCATTCCCGAAATCCAAGAGTCCCAAATTAGTTAACCTAGTCTTTGTTCTAAATTTTAAAATGTTTCTGTGATATCAATTCTGTTTATTTATTCTTTCTTTCTCATTCAGCGTAATGATGATTTTTTTAATAGTGGTATATCTTTGCCTAGAGAGCTCAAGATACCTTTAGAGGAGGCTCAGCCCCGGCTAACCCCATGACTACGGAGCTGGTAGGAAGACTTACTTTTGAGACAATCGTCTCGATAATAAGTAGCGTTTTGGAGTCACTGAATTCGTTTTTGAGGTTGTATTCTAACTGTAACACCTACCAACTATAGTTAACTACTTTGATGCAAAAATGTGAATATTTGATTTTTTCTTTACACTAATTTTATAATGATGAAAAATCGCAAGAAAATATAATGTCAAGTACAAGGTATACATACCTTCTTTGTAACGCCAAGAATCTAAAAATGCTTCAAGCACTTACACGTACACGGTAAATTCACTTACAGTATGGAATTTATATTCAAAATCACTTCATTTAAATCTCCACGTGCGATTGTAGATGTGCCAGTACGAAGTTGATCGGCTTACTGTTGTAGAACAGTAAACGCATTAACACGTGGATATGAAAAAACTTTCACCTGGCATATTTGAGTAAAGTTAAAAAAAAAAAAGGTATATAAACTGCACACGGATAAAAGAGAAAAGCGGGAATTGGGCACGTGAATATTCAACGTCACAAGCAAGCACTGCTTTTAAGGTTGTACATAAAGAAGCGCCGATGGAATTTAAATTTTTTCAATTTTTTCTCTTTTTTTTTAGGGGGGGGGGGGATAATTACTTCAATAGTGTTGACCTACATTCATCGGCGTCGGTGGACTTCTTGGGGGAGAGGGGTTCTACAGGTGTAGTATGTTGCATGTGTATTGCGAGTCTAGTGTATGGTATGGTACTACTAATTGCTCTATCACATTGTACTAATTCGTTTACAAATTTTTTATGAGTATAAATATGATTGGCATTTGAATTGGAGGGGGGGGGGGTAATTTTGATCAGTACCATCCAAAAAAATGTGATGGATATAAGAGTATCCCCCCCCCCGACGACCATGTGTTGTTGATGTAAATAATAATGAATAGAGTACCTATAAAGAGATCCATGATGCGCAGCATGATTGTTATGAGCTAGGCCTATCTCGTGCGTCAATTTTGAAAAATTTGAATCTGAAAATGCAATACAGATCAAGAACGGGTATTAAAATAAGTAAATACCTATACGTGAATATTTACTCAAATTTTTAGGTCAATTTTGATTGCTAATAGAAATTATATCAGGATACCAGGGGTTTGCAATCTATGAGGATCATACATCAGAATTCCAAATCATACACCGTTGCAACTTAAAACTTGCAGTATTCTGTTTATTACACATCGCTCTGTCAACTTCATTAAAGGGAATATCTAAAACTGAATACTCCAGTAACAACTACTCTCTTGCAGTTAGGTCATTATTCGCATAGAAAAGAAAGAAAAAAAAAAACACAAAAAGAACCAGATAGATCATTGTTGACAAAATAAGGAGGTAGAAATTGACAATATTCTGCTTTTACTATTTTACTATCAACGGAAAATAAGAATCTCACAATGCGATGCCTGATGTACTTGTAAACTAATAATGCGAATTTGATTTAAAAATATGAAACTTACGTTCAAACTTTCTTTTCCTAGCATTTTGTTGTGAATGCACTATCAATCATGAAACTGGAGAGTTTTTCTATACGCCGATTTTTCTGCACCAACTATAGAAAATTTTTTTCAGTCAGTAACCAGACTCAACCAAAACGAGGAGGTAACTGCTCTTTGAGTCCATAAGAAGAGGGGAGAAGCATCTCCTCTCAATGGCTGATATTCACGTATATCAGAACCGGACCTTAATTACAGTGATTATTTGCACAAACACTAGGTGCTCATGTAAATATAATTACCATAACTAACGACATAGCTGAAATAAAACATTAGACAATAACTATTTTATGAATACTCATAACCTCTATACAATTATCAATAAATACCTACTCACCAGTGGGATCACAACGCAGAAATATGAAATCACAGTCTTCAAGTATAGGTAATTCCTTGAACGTGAATATTCACTAAACACTTCCAAAACATTCAATGAAAATTATAGATTACATTCTTCACTCAATTTAAACCAAAACAGTAAACTTCACTGAGGCAAAATCTTCCTACCTTCAAACGAATTTCACTCTTATAACTATAGTCATATCTCAGTTTTTCTATAATTAACACCATCTAAATACAACAGCGAATCCAAGGCGGGAGCTGTGAGCCTTGAATCACTGATGGTAGATACCATCAGACTGGAATAAACTCACAGACTGAAGCGCTTGAGGGAGGTACCCTACATAAAACGGACTAAAACGATGCGGAAAGGGCCAAACTTTTTTGATTTAAGGTGAACGCGAATCGACATAATCGAGAACAGGTGAACAAACTTCAGTCAGCATAAGTCATCAGTACCAATAGTCAGCCCCAGTCAGTGCCAGTTAGCACCAGGTATCCGTGCCAGTCAATGCCTGTAGTCAGCACCAATAGTCAGTACCAGTAATCAGTACCAGTTAGCACCGGGTATCAGTGCCAGTCAATGCCAATAGTCAGCATCTTTCAGCGCCGGTCAGTACCAGTAATCAGTGCCAGTCAGCACCAGTCAGTACCAGTATTCAGCGCCACTAGTCAGCACTGGTCAGTACCAGTTAGTGCCTGTAGTCAGCACCAGTCAGTACCAATAGTCAGCACAAGTGGTCAGAACCAGTAGTCAGCACCTATCAGTACCAGTTAGCACCGGGTATCAGTGCCCATTGATGCCAGTAGTCAGCATCAATCAGTGCCAGTCAGTACCAGTAACTAGTGCCAGTCAGCACCAGTCAGTACCAATAATCAGTACCACTCAGTGCCAGTTAGCACTGGGTATCAGTGCCAGTCAATGCCAGTAGTCAGCATCAAACAGTGCCAGTCAGCACCAGAAATCAGTGCCAGTCAGCACTAATAGTCAGTGCCAGTCAGTACCAATAATCAATACCGCAGTCAGTACCAGTTAGCACCGGGTATCAGTGCCAGTCAATGCCAGAGTAGTCAGCATCAATCAGTGTCAGTCAGTGCCAGTAATCAGTGCCAGTCAGCACTACTAGTCAATGCCAGTCAGTACCAATAGTCAGTACCAGTAAGTAATCAGTACCAGTCAGTGCCAGTCAGTACCAGTTGTCAGCACAAGTCATCAGCACCAGTAGACAGCACCAGTCAGTACCAGGAGTCAGCACCAGTCAATACCAGTAGTCAGCAAAAGCTGTCAGTATCTGTAGTCTGTACCGCAGTCAGCACTAGGTATTGTACCCGTCAGTCAATGCCAGTAGTCAGCACCAGAAAGTGCCAGTTAGCACTGGGTGTCAGTGCCAGTCTGCACCATTTAGCACTTGGAAGCTGGAAGTTTATTGAAATAACCGAAGCCAGAAGCCGGAAGTTCTTAAATTACAAAATTGACAGAAGTCGGAAGGTGGAAGCTTTTTAAAATTATGGAAGCCAGAAGCCAGAAGAGAAGTTTTTTTCAATAAGCTTCTCATCTCTGCTAAAAAGTGCACTCTAGCGCACTCTAGTTCTGTCGTAGAACGTAGCGAGCGACCTTGCCTAGCGACGTCAGCAACATCAACGACAATGAACGACCTTTCTACATTTCATTTTGACTCGTGATAAGACTGAAATTCATTGATAATCTCAAGTTTTTGGACCGCATACTGGCATACTGTCGCATAATATGAGAAATTGATGAATATTAAAGTGCTAATTTACAGAATTACAGGTATTCGATCTAAAACTAAAAATCAATAAAAGTTTCAGTAACTGATTGCACATACTCAATATTTTCCAATTTTCATCTATGTTGACATAAAATAATTTGATCGGTTTTATAACATCCTTGCATTTTTCTCTTCCGGTAACGTCTTTTTGACCGAAGACCTGTAGTCGAAGACTGACATGGCATACCCAGATTTTCCACCACAGAGAGCACCGGCTGCCCCTCTTATGGTAAGTAACCGAAGATTTATTACTCAGTTCGTTTCAGAGGAGGCATCCTTCGAAGCGCCGAATATCTTATATAATTTTTGTCATTCTCGACAATCAGTCGCCAACTAATGAATCCTTTAACAATTTTACTAACTATTTTGATAATTCAGTCTCAGCCTTATCAGCTGACTCGGGAAGAGAAACGAGTACTCAAAGAATGCAATCAAGAAAGCTTTTATCGGAGATGTGTTCCACTCATGACTGCTCTTGGTTTGGGCGCGTACTACGGAGTTCACCTAGGTACCTAATTTTTGTATACTTTATTCAACTTATAAAAATGCTTTGAAATTACCCTTATACAAGTTTTGATGTTTAGGGTATCTGAAAGGGAACGTTAACTATGGATCAGCACCGAAAGTAGCAGTTGGTTTAATCGTCGGTTTCGTTGCTGGAAAGTTATCGTATAAGAATGCTTGCGAGGAAAAAATACTCCGTCTACCTGGCGGCCGTTTAAAAGAATCTGTGTTGATGACGAGGCGACGGGCCGACGGTCTGTGGGGTGGTGCAACTCAAGACGGAGGGTACGTAACAATGTATGATCCCTGGACTGCGAAGTCGCTGTGTATTAACGCAAATTAACGTTTTGATAAAGATTATACACGGATGCGACGATTAGTTACGCAATGCCACCGTATGCCGCTACACCTTTCAGCTCCAGTGATCAAAGATCAGGATCAGACATGGATAACGACCGCCACTTCGACACGTTCGATGACTCTTTTAAAATTAGACAAGGTGATAACTTTTTAATGGCTGTGAGAAGCTTGCCAACAAAGTAACGTACGTGATATGGTATTTGTAATTCCGTTTTTCATGTAGACTTCTCAGAAGAGGCCGAGCATGCATTACCAGCGACTGCACCGTCCCAATTAACCTCTTACGATGAATTGCGTAACCGAAATCGAGATGAATACGAAACCAAACGCCGACAATTCAGGTTTACCTTCATGTTTCATTGTTCAGTCTGTTTCTGCTAGGAATGTCATTTTCTATTCAGAATCTCATTTGCAGGCCCGCATCACCTGGTGACTATGCCCCTTATAGTGGCCCATACCCGCCGCCACAGTCAGCACCGTCAGTAGACGAGCGGTTCAACAGAACGACGCCGTACCAACCAGTTACAGAGCAGCCTAATCTATCACCCGAGTATCGGTACTCGGCCGAATCAACAATTCAAGCTCAGCCGCGAGCTCCTTTACAGAGAAAGAACTTCTACGGGGACACTATCGAAAAATAGACAGAATGAACAGAAAAATCAAAAGTGGGAACTGAGATTTGACATACGAGTTGATAAGTTCGATATGAACAACTTTGGTTCCTTGATGTGTTTCTATCGTACAATCCAGTTAATTGTAGTTCACAAACAGTTATAAATTAATTTACATAATTCGACTTTTTTAAATTTATTTATTGATATCACAGGCAAATCATTATTTCTAATTACTACTAAACGAATCAGAACGCTTTCCAAGTGAGGAAGTCACCTAGCTTCGTTCCGATTAGTTCTAATTCTTAATAGTTTCATCTTTTTGGTTGCAGCTAGATTCTGTAGAGGTTTCAACTTTCGGGGCGTTATTAGATGCATCCTCACTGAAGGGGCTAGTAAATACATTCCAGAAAGAGCGATTGTCTAGTGATTGATATTCCTTATATGATCTGCGTTTCGCCATTCCAAAGAGGAAAGTCACAGGATCACGTTCATTTTTCTCTCGTTCGTGTTTCTTCATGCCAGTGCTTCTATACAACGTTCTTTCGAGCAGATATTCAGCTTTAGCACTTTCAGCTAAACCGGGAGTATTCCAGTATTTATCGATGCAGTTCTTACGAGCTTCGGTAACATCGGAGCACTTGAACCATTTCGTGTACGGGTGCCTTTGCTTGCAAGTCGTGAACGCTGAAAAAACGAAAAAACTAAGCTCTCATCTGAATAGTGCTGTTGGATTTCCGTCAGCTGTTTTATTTATAGCCGTTGACATGACATTCTGATCAAACAGTACGCAGTGGTCACTATAAACGTTGCGCTGTTCCAACAGCCAGACAACGAAAACCCATTAAATGTAAACGTAACCAGTAGGATGGAGAAAATATGTGAACGCGAGAAGTGTTAACGGCCAATAAAGCCAAGCGTGAAAGTGAAGAATGATTATTCCAATCAGTGGAGGACTGGGCGGTAACAGAAGGCTTCCTCAGATGTCTTTGAGATTAAATATGTTGTCTACTTGAAAGTGTTCATGTCTCACAGTACGACAAAAACTAGAGTGCGCTTTCTGGAGACCTAAAAGGACCATTAGAATTTCATCTTCCTGGTCGTTTTCGGCTCTCCAATTGCCCCTAATTACCACTAAAAAGTTGCCAGTTGGTTGGCACCGTTTCTATCATCACAATGATACCATGAACCATCGTCCGGTTGAAGTTCCGCGTACGTTATATCGTAAAACTACAGTGAAGTTCTCTCCACTTGAGTGAGATTACGTACCTTCCGCTACGTCAGGACAGAATTGTCTGAATATTATTTCTCGGCGTTTAGCTGGCAAACCGAAACGCGTTTCTACTGGAATTAAGCTATTGTCTTCTGGGTCCCCTATAAAGACGTAACGATTATTTTGAAATTAAATCGTATTAGCTAAGGTTACTCGTAAAATAAAATAGTACATACCCAATCCATAAGGTCCGCCAGTAAAGGTATTCAAATTTCCTTTTGGTGCATCACCAAATTGAGCATCATACTCTTGTTCATTTTTCCAGCTCACATTGTCTTCTATCCAACCCATCGAGGAAAAAGTTGTCGACTAGCTTGAAATCTCGAAGTCTATCAGGGATGATAGACAATATTTGGGTTCACAGTATTCACTTGTACTGAATGTCAGTTCGAATTATTCGAATCGTTCTTGTTATAAGGACTGGTTTCTAGAACCTGGCTGAAAGACCGTCAGGGTATACACAATGGGTCCTTAAAATTATTCTTATCAATAAAAATTAAGACCGCAAGAGTAAATGAGTGTGGTGCGTATTGTTGAGCTATCCGAGTAGTTCAGCAGGTACACTAAATTTGGAATACAAAATAATGTAAGTTACCAATTTCTGCCGGAGATTTAAACTATTCCCTTCTGATTTTGAAATTAACTGAGAAGATGGTACTATAGTGAATGTCAGAATCAATGAATCACATCTGTAGTTAAACTTACATTGAATAAAATTAATAACGATAGATAAGAAACCAAACAAACAGCGAAACGCACAACTGGAACCCTGGAAGTTGGACAATATCAGTGTTACCTTTTGTTCAATTCTACAACTGCTCCCGCCGTCAACTGCTACCTAAGTCCTAAGAATGATCAATGATAGAGTATGCTACATGATGAGATTCAGCGGTAATTCAGCATACTCTCTCATTAGTCATCACATTTTCATGTTACTCTTTTCTTTTCCCATTTGGAAAACAGAAAGCAGAAAAGTCCTAACTCCTTAAATATTGAAAAAATGAGTTATCAGTGCGTGTCTGGGTGTCTGGTCATCTGATATCTACATTCCTACATTTTCGATTCAAGTCTTAAAATCTGAAAATATGAGAAGCTATTCATCGTGACTATACGAATGTTGAGCTGTATCTCATCTCAAAAATTGAATACCTATATCATTCTTTAATTTTTACGGGAAACGGAAAAGCTATCAACCTGCAACTTCATCGAGTGCCTCGTTTGTTGAAACTTGTTCCTGGGTTACTCCATCACAACAACTATGGTCAGTAAAGACGAGAATCCTCTGTGGGCTAGCTTATCTTTCAAGTTAGCCTTGAATACTGCATCGCATCCTTTCGAATATGCCAAAGTCCTCATCCAGGTAAGTGTTTAAAGCACTCGTTAGTGCCTCTTATAATTCGTGTTGGTAAGTAATATGTTATCGTTGTATCACAGATCGGGCACGAGCCGCTTGCTCCTTTTCCTACCAGAACGCTGTCAAGAAAACCAGCTCTAGGTCTACCCAATGTCATCGAATATGGTACGCAATTGGTTATTTTCGTGTACTATTTCGATATTGATGGGGAAGTGCTTGTCATATTTTTTCTTGGTATGTTCTACATCAGTGAATTGACCTCTTTCAGTAAAATACATCAAACAAGTCGATGGCTTTAGCGGATGTTACCGTGGTTTATTCTCTCGGTTATTATGCAACGCGGTGAATTTTACCACTTACCGATTCGCTTCGAAAGCAAGTAGCAGATATGCCTGTAAATTTTTCCCCTGCCCGCCAGATAATGTGCCTGAAGCAAGATTAAGCGAAACTGATAAGTATGTATCTTTAATAATTCATCTAAACTAGTCTTTTACTCTCTGCACCAACCAGCAAAATCTGTTTTTTGAGAACACGTGATTCGAAGTTCAAGAGCCTTGCAGAAACTGTATGACAGCGTTTATTGATATGCTTTTTTCAACGTGAATACACATTTTTAAATCGGGGACCCAATTTTGAAAAATTCTACTTTTTACGTTCTTCCCAACGATACTATAATAACTCATTTTATTTATAAACGTCGGTTGGTTCCTTTAGGCTTATCAGCGTCCATTTCTGTCTGGGTAAGTGTCAAGAAAATGTGTTATTCATAACCAATCATGATTTCAGATGGCTGAGTCTATGGCGTGATACTGTAATAGAGATCAGCGGTAAAACAGTCAGCGTCATTGCTAGTCAGCCTTTGCAAGTCATCACGTTAAGAATTATGGCTCAGTTTGTGGGCGGAGAAACTCAATACGGGTACGATTCCTGATTCATCTATACGTATATTTGGAGTATAGCATTGTATGGATGAGAGACTTGGACAATAGTAACACGATAAAGAAAAAGGAAAGAAGCTTTTGAAATGTGGTGTTATCGGAGAATGTTGGAAATTAAACGGGCAGAACAGATCAGGAATGAGAAAGTATTGAGGCGAATCAGAAGGAAAAAAGAAATTTGAAATATAATCGTGAAGAGAAGAGTTAAAATGAAAGGCCGTAATATAAGACATCCAGGAACATTGCTGTTACTGAGAGGGAATGGTTGAGAGAAAGAACTGGAAAGGAAGGCAGAGAATGAACTATAAAGAGCAGATAATGAAGGATACAAAGTGTGAATTCTTCTCAGGAATGAAAAGATTAACACAGGAAAGAAAAAAGTCGAGAGATACAACCTTCTAGTCGAGAGATAAGGACTACAACAACGTTAGGAGAAAACCGTAGTTGTTGAAAATAGCATAATATGTATTTTAATCAAAGCTGTGAAAACAACCGTAACCATTACCATAACATGATGTGAAAAATTACAGTAACATAACCATAACGGGTATCCAAACGTTTAACATATAACTGTGAATAAAAGTTAAGATAATGAAATGACCAGTTCCTTACTATGTCTAATTTGTGGTTATTAGCCGTTATTTAAGGTTAATAACAGGTGGTTATAGGTTAATTGGCGGGTTAACAACCGTTGTTCAATTATTATCTACCATTGTTTAATGGTTAAGAACCTCTGTTTAACTGTGAACAGTCTTTGTTTAATAGCACTACTGAACAAAATGAAAGTTCTTGTTTGCACAACGCATTTAAGGAGGTGATTCTTGAGTACTTTTCAACGCTGAATACAGTGCTGTCGGCCGTCTTTCTCTATCACGTCTAGTTTTTCTGATCAAAAACTATAGACAATTCAACTAAATGTGTTCAAAAAGAGGTTTAGGAACTGAATGTGGTCATACTGACTTGTGCTGTTGTGTGTAGTGGTGTGTATTCCGTCTGTTGGTTTTCTGTTACAGTGGTCTGATAACACTGATAATATTCAGTCAGTGGTACCGCTTATTCCACTGCAAAAACAAAATGGAAACGAATTTCAGTCGTTCAGAACTCCGAATTGTGACGTAATAGAGAAAAATGAGTCGCAGTATCGTGTTCAGCGTTAAAAAGTACCTCAGGATCACCTCTCGAAATGCGTAGTGCAAAATAGTTGTTCAGTAGTGTAGTTAACCGCCTCTGTTTAAGGTTAACAACCTTATTAAACTTTAATAACCAGTGGTCCAGTGCTTGATTGCTAATATTCAAGTCAGTTTTTGAATACTTGTGACGTAAAAATAGTCCGTTTTGTATGAACGATAGCATAACTGCAACGAATATCATGGATTTTGTAATAATCCTATCATAACTGAAGAGTAGCATTCCAGAACGTACTATTTGCAAAATTGTGATTTTTCAAGAAACACAAAAATTAATGCCCACTCGCGCGCGGAACTGTCTGGTTCGTTTTTCTTTTTTGGGAATGGCAACACTGAATTCTCCTTCATACACTCCCCTTGGTTCCCAATCGCCCAAGTATCGCAGGCCTCAGATAGATAGAAAAGAAGAAGGGAAAGTCGAACAATTAGCACGTTTTGGCGCGGTAATTTCATTTTTTACAGGCAAGCGTATCAGCAACACTCTTATCAACGCGATTTTTGTCTTACAATAGCAGCCAGGTGCGAGAATATTTTTGAGCATCTATATCTATGTTGGAAGAAACATAAGAATGCAAACGATGGGGAAGATAGATTAACTCATCAAAGGTCAAGGAATGAAATAAAGAGAGAGAGTGTAAAAAGGCAAAGGAGGAATGGATAGACTTGGCCTATAAAAATGTAAAAATGGAGTTTGGAGAAAGAAGGAAAGAAGCAGGCAATACAACAAATAAGGAGGGAAAGCCTATTTACACAGCTGAAGGAAAAGTGAAAAAGTGGGTAGAGTATGTAGAAGGACTATATAGTAATAATGAAGATAAAGAGATAAGAATAGAGAGGGAGGAAGATGTGGAAGAAGATGAAAGGGGAGACTCAATTTTAAGAGGTGAATCTGACAAAGCATTGGGAGATTTAAAGAACGGGAAAGCTCTAGGAGTGGATGAGATACCAGCTGAATTATTACAGAACTTAGGAGAATATGTACTCGATAAATTGTGCAAATTAGTATGTTATATTTATGATAAAGAGGAAATGCCAAAGGACTTTCAAAAAGCGTACTATTGTAACTATACCTAAAAAATTAGGAGCAGATAGGTGTGAAAATTATCGAACACATACGTCAAAAATATTGACTAGGATAATTTATAGGAGAATTGAGAATAGATTCGATGCAGAACTAGGAGATGATCTGTTTGGATTTAGAAAAAGTAGAGGTACTAGGGAAGCAGTGTTAGCTTTGAGATTAATTGTAGAAGGGAGACTCGAAAAGGGGCAGGATACGTATATGGCATTCGTTGATATTGAAAAAGCTTTTGACAATGTTAAATGGAATAAAATGTTTGGTATTCTAACAGTGATAGGAATAAAATTTAAAGAAAGACACATTATTTTAAACTTATATATAGGACGCAGAGCCACATTAAGAATAGAAGGAGAGAAAGAGGAGGCCAATATAGGAAAAGGTGTAAGGCAGGGGTGCTCCTTATCTCCAGTATTATTCAATCTGTACATAGTGTGGGCCATAAAAGAAATGAAAAGGAAAATTTGAAGCTGGTGTCACTATACATGGAGAGCGAGTAAAGATGCTCAGGTTCGCCGGTGATATTGTCTTATCAGCTGAAAGGAGTATTGATTTGGAAAGCATGGAGATTTTGAGTATAGAATACGGAATGAGAATAAATAAAAATAAAAATAAATTAATGGTATGTAATCGATGTGAACATGATAGAGCTTAAATATAAATATTGGGCAGGAAAAGATTGAGAAAGTAAGCGAATTTTGCTATTTAGGGAGTAAAATAACAAAAGACGGAATGAGTAAAACGGATATTATTAGCAGAATAGCACAAGCCAAATTAGCATTTTATCAGAAAAGTAATTTTTTCAAATTGAAAATAAATCTGGAAATCAAAAAATTGTTCTAGAAAACTTATGTTTGGGGTGTAGCCTTATATGGATGTCAAACTTGGACCATAGAAAAAGTAGAAAAGAGAAGGATCGAAGCATCTGAGATGTGGTGCTATAGGCGAATACTTAGCATCACGGTGACGGATAAGGTAAAAAATGAAGAAGTACTTACTTAACAGAGTAGGAGGTAAAATGGATATTTGGAATTGTCTGAAGAGAGGGAGAGATAAACTAATAGGGCATAGTTTGAGGCACCCAGGAATAATATCACTGCTACTAAAAGGAAGAGTGGAAGGAAAGAATTGGGCGAAGATTCCAGTACCCGATGCGCAGTCAGTTATCCGTGGAAAGGTTACTCATTTGTTCCCCTCGGGTTACCATTAGATTACCCTTGTTCCCCTTTAGTTACCCGGGTACTTGGTGGGATTTTGCGCACCGGGTATTTTCAACAGATAATCAAGGATATCAAATGTAAGTGTTATTATGAAATTAAAGAACTCGCACAGGATAAGGAAAAATGGAAAGCTGCATCAAACCGGTCATAAGACTGATAACCTCTCATCATGTTGGAAAAAATAAGATAATTGTGTAACCTATGTATGCATTAACTCATTAACATAATATGGCATTAGCTATTTTAACTACACTCCATTGTGCTCTTAGCTATGGTAATCCCATATGCAACGTTTTACTTGTACCGTCGACTATATGTAACCCTATTTCGTGTTCAGTATTTTACAAAATCGAGCTCTTAGTTATTGTTCTTTTCACTTCCAGGAGTATACTCTCTTCTGTGGTTGAAATTTACAAAACCGACGGAATCCTCGGATTTTTCGCTGGTCTCATTCCAAGATTACTAGGCGAGATTTTACTCACCGTATTTATTAATACGTGTGTCTTTTTAGCGAAAAATATTGTGAAGGATGATGAAATTATGAAATTCGGTAGTATTCCTATAGCGGCAAGTATTCCTCTATTCGTTATGTTCATTTCGTCGGCGAGTCCATACTAAGAATGCCACATTATCTTATTGACTGCGATGTTCCAGATTGTCGGCACTGCCTTTACCTACCCATTTCACGTTGTGAGCGCATGCATGGCTGTGAATAATAGCGGGTGAGTTTTCTTCTTTCACGGTCGCTGAGAAACTTGGCACTTGATTGATTGTTCTCTAGAAAACGGTATTACCTTTTCCAGACTCGCCGCTGGAAATCCACCACAAATGCCTATCTACTCATCATGGATCCAGTGTTGGAGACACCTTTCACGCACCGATCAACTGAGCCGAGGCTCGTCCATGTTTTTCCGATATTACAAAGGCGCGCATTTGTCGTCGGCCGGTTACCATAATATCTTAATTAAGAAAGACTTCTAATGCCAGTCGTAGTTGTTAGTTTATTTGATTACAGATTAGGTATTCTTTTCTTTTTTCGATTTTATGTCACATCCTTAGCGTTCTTGTGTAAGGTTACGAGTTTACGATGTCTTATGGAAGCGCGGATTCAGCCACCCACCGAGCTAAACGATGATTTTTATTTTCCTTTCTTTTCTAGAATACACGTTGTTGTGAATTTGTTCCACTTTATCGACGTAGGTACTGTTGAATGGAGAGAGCCGATAAAGACTATTAGCTGTTTGTAGAAACAGCCACGTTTATTCCGACTTTGTAATCTCAATAATTTCAAATATTTTTATTCGAACTGCTTTCTAGTTATTTATTCTTTAATTTTTCGTCTCTCTTCATTTTAAAACAAGTCATTTTTAGATTTTACGGTGGTGTACAAATTAAAGTTATTTACGGATGTGCAAATACTTTTTTTAAATTCGGAACGAAAATCATCTCCGCTGAAGTATGTTGTATGGCAACTGCTCCATCTTAACAACGTTTTCAAGTAGGTAATGTGAATTGTCTTGGCGTTTGCTTACATAGTTCTTTTGCCGAGGACACATTGGTACTAGTTTAAACCAGGGCTGACAAGCCAATCATCATTGGCTTAAACTTCACGATTGGCTTACAAGCCAATGGCCGATTTTGATTAGCTTGGGAATGGCTTTTTCATAATTTCATCAACTGCTTCCAGCCGTTCATGATGTAGTCGCCCGGTCGAGCACGATCCACGATGCACCATGCACGAGCCGTTTTCTTGAAGGAAAAAAAAAAAAAAAAAAATTCATTGGCTTGTGCTGCTTCGATAAATTGATCGGCTTTTTATTGGCTTAATGCTTTTTGAAGGATTGGCTTTTGATTAGCTTCACAAGCCAATCAAATACGGCTTCTTCTTCTGCTAAGCCAATCATTCGCTTTAGCTTGTCAGCCCTGGTTTAAACTTGAGAATGTTCGATCGTGTCTGTTTCCGGAACAACTAGCGCTCCTAGAGTGTAAAATTTAACATCTAAGTGTTTTCATTTATTTCGATCCGCCATAGGCGGAGGCAACCGTTTTTCCTTCTTTCATTCCGCTATGTATAGTTTTTCTAATTGTAAATACTCATCGTTAATCGTTCTACCGTTACCGTTTTCGAAATTCGACTTTTACTTAAGCATTACCACACCCGTAGTTTTTCGGAAATTTCATAATTCTCCGTATTTTCGTTGTTATTCTTACCGAGCACCGCCTCGTTTTAACCTGCATGTTTCGTTTAACTTTCTTATCTGCTAATACACCTAATTGAGTTACCTGCCGAAAAGTACTGTCTACGTTTGTCCGATACCGCCTAACGTGCACCGCGATCTCAGTTCAGAGATTTAACTCCGCGAATCTACCGCCCCCTAATTAAACAGTGTCCCTGATCCGGCATTATTGGACTCACCTCGCATATGTAGAATAACAAAGGTACAATTAGAGAACAAAAATAATAATTTATAATGCCATTAGAGGTCAGCACATATTAAACTTATAAAAATGCAACTTCTCTCGCCGCTAATACGGTTTTCGCCATTTAGGTTGTATTTTTTAATATTGAAGTTTAGGTGCATGCATCTCCATTCAGTGTCTAATAGTGATAATCTTGGACAGAGGAATGCAGTAATATCATTAGTTGAGGGTACGTCGGAACTAAGCCAAAAAACCATCTTGCCCCCTATCGGTCAGACGGTCACTATCGATCATCTGGGCTTAAGTGTCTTAATAATTTTTACTATTTAATTTTTAGTAAATTCTCATTGCCAGCGAAAGATTCACTGATAACTTGTACTCATAAGCGTAGATAACCGACCTGGAGTAGGGGAGGGGGAGGGTCTGAAAATTATTCAAATGATGGTAAAAATTCTTTCACTCGATGTTTCAGTTTTATTTAGAGGGGTGAAAAAACTAAGTTCCCGAACCTCTCCTATTAGTGTCAATGCTTCTATCGCTATTGCCTACCAGGAAATCTCGAAAAATTGAAAGAGCAAATCTGCTGCCCTAAATTCTACAGGGAAGAGCAATGACAGATTTACCGTTGTGCCAAAGTGTGCGTAACACGGAGCAGAAAAATTTTGAGGGAGGCAAAATTTAGGGGAAAATGGGAAACTAATAAGATGAGGATAAAATTTAATCTACGTATATTTTCGGAGGTGACAACAGAAAGAATTGGCGCATAGTGGCGAATCAGGAAAATCCAGCCTTGCCCCCAGCTCCTTTTAGGTTTTTCTCGGCGAGATTCTGTGGTAAAAATGAGCTTTTATAGAAAATTCAGTGAAATAAAAAAATATGATTTGTGCCTGCCAGTAGTAAAATATGCAATTTGAATAACGTGCAAATTCGAAAATGCTTATTTTTGAATATTTTTTTATAACCTTGTGTAACCTTGGGAAGAAAAAGCAAAATTTTCCGGAAAATTGCAAATTTCTCGAGAACGGTGAGGGATAGAGAAAAACGGAGGAAATTTGGTAAGAAACCCCTTTACGGAAGAAGTGCTAATTTTTCATTTCCTACTTTTTGAGATCAACTTGCCCACAGCCCCTGGGGGATCTTCTTGGGGAGGTGCTGTTGAAGAAAATAATTTTTACAGAGAACATGTTTGTACAAATTGGGAATTGGTACCTGCTGGTGGCAGATCATAATGTCAACATGCCCTCAGCCCCTTGGTGCTTCTCTTGGGGTGGTGCTGCAGAAGAAGATAATTTGTACTGAGGAAGCAGTTGCGCAAATAGATAATTTGTGTTTGATAGTAGTTGGTTATGATATTAACCTGCCCCAGCCCTTTTAGATTTTCTGTTGAAGAGATTCTATTGGTGAGAATGATTTTTTACAGAGAATTCAGCGAAAAAAATGGCGCCTGTCAGTAGCAAGCTATGCAACTTGAATAACATGCAAATTCGAATATACTTCTTTTTGAGTATTTCTATAACCCTGGTTAACCTTGGGGGGTAAAAGGCAAAATTTTCCGGAAAATTGCAAATATCTCGAGAACGGTGAGAAATACAGAAAAATGGAGGAAATTTGGTAAGAAACCTTTACTGAAGAAGTGCTAACTTTTCATTTCCTACATTTTGAGATCAACTTTTCCAGCCCCTGGGAGGCTTCTCTTGGGGAGGTGCTGTTGAAGAATATAGAAAATGATGCTTACAAAAGAGATACTTGTACAAATTGGTAATTGGTACTGGTTGTTGGAAGCTTATGATATCACTTGCCCCAGCCTCTTGGGGCTTCCCTTGTGGAAGCGCTGCAGATAGAAATTATTTGTGTAGAGGGTGCAAATAAATAATTTGTGTCTAGTAGTAGTTGGTTATGATATAGACATGGCTCCAGCTCCTTTAGGTATCTCTTGGAGAGATCCTATTGATGTTTCGTTAATCCGCCCCAGAAAATTAGAAATTTCAATAAGTCAATTTGTATCTATTGGGTTGCATAGTAGAAGTGTCGAAGGCATTACCAAATTATTCGAAAATGCGTGGTAATTTGGTGACGCCTTCCACACGTTGAATATGCAATACCAACTACGCGAATCGTGGTTTCTGAAATTTCCAAGTTCCTGGGCGAACTGATAAAATGCAAAAATCTTTGGAATGGAGGCAGCTACAGCGAAATTGTTTGAAATTTTCGAAAGAGGAGATCATTCTGCTCTCAAGATTTCCAACCATTTTCCTCTAGTTCTCACCATTCTAGAGATTTTCGCGTTTTATTGGTTCGCCCCAGGAAATTAGAAATTTCGAAAATGTCAATTGGTGTGTATTGGGTTGCATAGTCGACGTATGGAAGGCATTACCGCATTATTCGCATTAATTTGACCCATTTTGACCACATTTTCGAGTGTATCTCGGCAACGGAGAGTCGCCGCCAAATTTGAACACCGAATTAGAACTCAGCGTGAAGAATCGAGTAAAAGATTGACTTTAATTCAACATTGTAGATTTCTCGAATTTTGAAAGTTTCTCCATATTACATCATGTTTTTTTTCTTAGGCGAAAAAAGTTTTTTTTTTGGGTGAAGAGATAGTGTTATTAAAAATTGTCTCCTCTATCTAAAATTTTAAGCCATTTCACTCCTATTACCAATCAGAAGTTTTTCGCGTTTTATTAGTTCGCCCCAGGAAATTAGAAATTTCGAAAATGTCAATTGGTGTGTATTGGACTGCATATTCGACACGTGGAAGGCACCACCAGATTATTCGAAAATATACGAAAATGAAAACGGTAACGTTGTGACGCCTTCTACACGTTGAATATGCAATATCAACTACGCGAATCGACGTTTTCAAAATTTCCAATTTCCTGGGGCGAACTGATAAAATGCGAAAATCTTTGGAATGGAGGCAGCTACACCGAAGCAGTTTGATGTTTTGATGAGATAAGATTGTAAGAAATATAAAATTCCGAACCGTTTTACTCTAGCTGTCTCCAATCCAACGATGTTCGTACTTTTTTAGTTCCCCCAGGAAATTAGAAATCTCGAAAATGTCAATTCATGTGCTTTGGTTTGTATTATTCATGTATTGAAGGCATTCACACATATTTCAAAAACTCACGAAAAGCTAGGTTAAAGTGAAAATTTAATGTGGTCACAGGAAGCAGTTATGCAAAGTGATCATTTTTAAAGGATTTGAACATATCTTTTCTTCTTTTCAACGGAGGATCCGGGAAGCAGATCAGTCACCCGTGGACTGGCAAGGGAATAGTGAAGGGGGAATACTGGTTGAGGCCCGCGGGCCTCAACCAGTATTTTTCCATTCCTAGAACAAGTCATATTTTGGGTGGGACCGCAGTCCAAGGGGGCCGACAGGGGATTCCCCCATTCCTCCCCAGCCAGTCCGCAGTTTAGTTCAGTGAGCAGCGGTGAAGAGTATGTAAGAATTTGATAGTTCATTTTGTTTATCCACAAGCGGTCCTGAAGAGGCCTTGGGGCAATCAGCAAACGTTCGTCTATTACCCTGTTAAATCCGTTACAAAGTTATAATCTTGAGGACAGCGGGCTCTCCTTTCAGAAAGGAAGAAATTGGATGGCACTGCAACAAACATTCAAAGTGTCGCTTCTGGTAGTAGTTAGTTATGATACTACCTGCCCCCAGCCCCTTTGAGTTTCTTGAAGGGGACCTAATGATGAAAAAATTCATTTAGCAGTTAATTCAGTGATACAAAAACAAAAGAAAACTAGTGCAAATCATTTTCATTAGCAGCACTGCCCCAAGAGATGTCACAATGGATTAGGGTCATGTTGACATCATACCTGCCAGCAGCTGGTGCCAATTACAAATTGGTGCTAATATGTACTCTATCCAGATCATTTTCATGTAGAGCACCCACCCCCCAGGAGCGAGGAGCAAGTTGATTTCAAAATGTAGGAAATGAAAAATTAGCTCTTCTTTGCTCTAGATTTCTTAAAAAATTTTCTCCGTTTTTCTCTATCTCTCACCGTTCTTGAGATATTCGCTATTTTCCGGAAAATTTTTGATTTTTCCTCAAACGTTACCAAAATATTTGAAACAAAATATTTGAAATACATAGAATCAATTTCAAATGTTAATGTTACTTAAGTTGCATATCGCACTACTTGCAGGAACAATTTTTTTGGTTGAAAAGAATGAGTTGTGCCTACCAGTAGCAAGTTATGCAACTTAAGTAACATACAAATTCGAAATTGGTTCTTTTTCAATTTTCTTTTCGAAACCTGGAAGAAAAAATTAAAAATTTTCGGAAAAACTGCAAATATCTCGAGAACGGTGAGAGATAGAGAAAAATGGAGAAAGTTTTTTAAGAAATCTAGAGCAAAGAAGTGCTTATTTTTCATTTCCTACATTTTGAAATCAACTTGCCCCCGGCCCCCTATGGCTTCCATTGTGGGGGAAGGGGGTACTCCAGATGAAAAAGATTTGTGTAGAAGACATATTTGTACCACTTAGTAAATGGTACCCGCTGCTAGCATGCCCCCTAGCCCCTCGAGGCTTCTCTTGCAGAGGTGCCGCAGATAAAAATGATTTGTGTATGGTACATAATACACATTTGTACCAATTCGTTATTAGTACCCTTTGCTGATAGCTATGATATCAACATGCTCTCGGTCCTCTAGAACTTCTCCTGGGGGTTCCTGCAGCGGAAAACGATTTGTATAGAAGAAACAGTCATGGAAAGTGATAATTTTTAAAGGCTTTGAACCTATCTAACATTATTTGCAGTGGCGGATCCAGTAGGCAGGTCAGGGAGCTGCAGGGAAGCGTTTCCAAAAATTTAACAGTTCTTTTTGTTTTTATAGAAGCGGGGCCCCAAATGGTTCTCGGGGGGCGGGGGGGTATTGTAACACTTGTAACAAACATACAAAATGTTGCGTTTGATACTGTGATACCTACCTTGTCACAGCCCCTTGAGGTTTTTCTTGGTGAGATCCTAATGATGAAATTTATTTATTTAATAGTTATTTCAGGCATACAAGAATAAAAGATAAAGTGTCAAATCATTTTCATCTACAGCACCTCCTTGAGAGAAGCCACAAGGAGCTAGGGACATGTTAATATTATACCTGTTTGCCTCCCCCCCCCCAAGAGAAGCCCCAAGGGGCCGAGGGCAGGTTGATATCAAAATGTAGGAAATGAAAATTCAGCATTTCTCTGCTCTAGATTCCTTACAAAATTTTCTCCGTTTTTCTCTATCTCTCACCGTTCTCACAAGATATTCGCGATTTTCTGGTAAATTTTGGATTGTTTCTCAAACGATACAAAAAATATATGAAAAAAAACCGAATTGCGAATATGGATGTTATTTAAGTTGCATACCACACTACTCGCAGGAACAATTATTATTTTTGAAAATAATGAATTGTGCCTACCAGCAGCAAGTTATGCAACTTAAGTAACATACATATTCAAAATTGGTTCTTGTTCAATTTTTTTTTCGAAATCGGGAAGAAAAAATCAAAAATTTTCTGGAAAATGGCAAATATCTCAATCTTTTAGTATAAATTATGTCAGAAAATTTTAACATTTTTTAATTTATCGTGGAACTTGCCCCCTTAAGCTACTGTTTTTTATTCGCAATAGATCGTACATTAAATTTCCCATGAAAAAGGTCATTAGAATTTCCTTGTACCTGGATTAGAACTGCTCAAAATGGAGTTCAAGATAACCCCCGTTAAGAATTATTATTATTACTTTTTAACACAATTAGGTTCCCTCTAAGAAACTCAAAGTTGCTGGGGGCAGGTAGGTATCATAACTAACTACTACCAGAAGCGACATTTCGAATGTTTGTTGCAGTACCATCTAATTTCTTCCTTTCTGGAAGGAGGGACCGCTATCCTCAAGATTTAAACTTGAACTCGTAAACTGTAACGGATTTAACAGAGCAGTAGACGAACGTTTGCTGACTGCCCCCAAGGCCTCTTCAGAACCGCTTGTGGGGACAGGAAATGAACTATCAAATTCTTACACTCTTCATTGCTGCTCACTACTCACTGATCTGCTTCCTGGATCCGCCTTTGAAAAGAAATAAGGATAGAATCAAAGCCTTTAAAAATCATCACTTTTCATAACTGCTTCCTCTATACAAATTGTGTCCATCTGCAGCTACTCTGAAGAGAAGTCCTAAGGGGCTGGGGACATGTTGACATTACACCTGGCAGCAGCGGGTACCAACTACAAATTGGTACAAAGGAGTGCTCTATAGAGATAATTTTCATGTGAATCCCCCTCCTCAGCTCAAAACGTAGAAAACGAAAAAGTAGCACTCCTTTAATAATGATTTCTTACCAAATTTTCTCCGTTTTACTTTCTCTCTCATTGTTCTCAAGATACTTGGGTCTTATTAGTTCGCAGCTGGAAATTGAAAATTTCCAAAACGTCAATTCGCGTATGCGGAACAGCATACTCAACGCGTGGAAGGCGCCCACATTACCGATTTTATATTCGTCTACACGCACACGACTTTTCGAATCTGGAAATGCCTTCAACATATCGAATATGCAACACAATACACGCTAATTGACATTTCCGAAATCTCAAATTTCCTAGGGGGAGCTAATGAAACCCGAAAATCTGTGGATTGGTGAGAGCTAGAAAAAAACGGTTTGAAATGTGTGGAGCAGAATGGTCCCCTCTTACAAAAATTTCAAACCGCTTCGCCATAGCTGCCCCCCCTCCAAAGATTCTCGCGTTTTATTAGTTCGCCCCAGGAATTTCGAAACGTCAATTCGTGCAGTTGGTATTGCATAAACAGCGTGTGGTAGGCGTCACAACATAACCGTTTTCATTTTCGTCTATTTTCGAATATTCTGGTAATGCTTTCCACACGTCGACTATGCAACTCCATAGACACCAATTGACATTTTCGAAATTTCTAATTTCCTGGGGCGAACTAATAAAACGCAAAATTCTCTACATTGGTGAGAGCTAGAGAAAACGGTTTGAAATTTTGGGAGCGGAATGATTCCATCTTATGAAAATTTCAAACCGCTCCGCTGTAGCTGCCCCCAGTCCAAAGATTTTCGCCATTTATTAGTTCGCCCCAGGAATTTGGATATTCCTAAAACGGGTCCATTACCCTGCCCCCCCCCAAATTTGATTTTGGACCCGATTTTGGGGTAGGGGAAATATACCCGAAATGTACTCAAATGTACCGCTAATATTACAAAATGTACCTCCTCCTCTTACGAAGGGGTAACAAAAGTACTTTGGTGGGGCCAGGGTAACGGGAGCCCCCCAAATTTGTCTGATTTCGTCAAATTTGGTTTGAATGAAATGTACCCAAAATGTACCGAAATGTACCACCAATTATCTGAAATGTACCCCATTTATAGCTACAGACATTTTCGAGTGCGCCTTCGACACGTTGCATATGCCACACATCGCACATAATTCCAACCCATTGTACCTTCTATTTCAGGGACGAACCGACAATTTGCGAATAATTTTGGAACAGAGACAGTTAGAGCAGTGCGGTTCGAAATTCTGGATAGAGAAGAGAATTTTAAATGAAACGTATTTTTCAGTTTTCCCTTAGCAGTCTCCAATCCAAAGTTTTTCGCCTTTTACCAGTTCGTCCCAGGAAATTCGCAATTTCGCAAATGCATATAATCTGGAAATGCCTTCAACATATCGAATAGGCAACACAATACACATCAATTGACGTTTTAAAAATCTCAAATTTCCTGGGAGGAGCTAATAAAACCCGAAAATCTCTGGATTGGTGAGAGCTAGAGAAAAACGGTTTGAAATTTGTGGCGCAGAATGATCCCCTCTTACAAAAATTTCAAACCGTTTTGCCGTAGCTGCCCCCAATCCAATGATTTTCGCTTTTTATTAGTTCGCCCCAGGAATTTCAAAACGTCAATTCGCGTAGTTGGTGTTGCATAGTCAACGTGTAGAAGGCGTCACCCCATTACTTTAAAGTTTCAAATAGTCGGGTAATGTCTTCCACACACCAACTGACATTCTTGAGATTTCTAATTTCATGGGGCGAACTAATAAAACGCGAAATTTTCTCAATTGGTATGAGTATGAGCTAGAGAAAAACGGTTGAAAATGTGGGAAGCAGAATGATCTCCTCTTTCGAGAACTTCAAGCCGTTTCGCTGTAGCTGCCTCCATTCCAATGATTTTTGCAGTTTATCAGTTCGCCCCAGAAAATCAGAGATTTCAAAAATGTCAATTGGTGCGCTAGGTATTGCATGATGATCGTGTTGAAGGCGTTATCACATTCTTCGAAAATTCGCATTTATTTTACCCATTTTGACCATATTTTCGAGTGAATCTCGGCAACGGAGCGTCGCCACCAAATTTGAACACCGAATTCGAACTCAGCGTAAAAAATTGAGTAGGAAACAGACTTTAATTCGAAATTTTTTATTTTTGAAAATTTTGAAAACTTTTCCATATTCCTACATCATGTTTTTTTTGTTGTTTTTTTTTTGGGTGGGGCGAAAATTTTTTTCCCGACGAAGAGACAGTCTTATTCAAAATTGTCTCTTCTATCCAAAATTTCAAACCGTTTCGCTCTAGCTATCTCCAGTCAACAGTTATTCACCTGCCTCTGGCAGGTTATGAAGTCAATATGCCCGCAGCCCCTGTGGGGCTTCTTTTGGGTAGATGCTGCTGAAGAAAATGATTATTACCGTGAATATATTTGTACTCGTTCAAATTGGTAATTACTTATCTGCTGGCGGCAGGTTATGATATCAACATGCCCTCAGCCCCTTGGGGCTTCTCTTGGAAAAGTGCTGCAGAGGAAACTGCTTTGTATAGAGGAAGCAGTCATGCAAATTAATAATTTGTATCTTTGTATCTGGTAAGGGTTGGTGGCCAGGACACATTTATTTGATTGCCCACTGCATTCCATTTTTTTTTTTTTTTGCTGCCCCAAAAATAATAAATGTAAAACAAATTTTATTCCGCCTTTTATTCGGTCTTCATATTTTTCTTAAAATTTGCCGCCCTCAAAAGTTTTGCGCTCTGTGCTTAGGTACACAGCACAATGATAAATCTGCCCATTGGCTGCGGACAGGTCAATATCATAACCAACTACTACCAGACACAAATTATTAATTTGCACAACTGCTTCCTCTGAAAAAACTGGTTCATCTGCAGCACCTCCCCAAGAGAAGCACCAAGGGGCTGAGGGCATGTTGACAACAATGATCTGCCACCGGGAGGTACCAATTACCAATTTGTACAAATATATTTCCTGTAAAAATTATTTTCAACAGCACCTCCCCAAGAGAAGCCCGCAGGGGCTGTGGGCAAGTTGATCTCAAAATGTAGGAAATGAAAAATTAGCACTTCTTTGGTAAAGATCTCTTACCAAATTTCCTCCGTTTCTCTCTATCTCTCACCGTTTTCGAGATATTTGCAATTTTCCGGAAAATTTTACTTTTTCCCCCAAGGTTACACAAGGTTATAAAAATATTCAAAAATAAGCATTTTCGAATTTGCATGTTATTCAAGTTGCATATGTTACCACTGGCAGGCACAAATCATATTTTTTTATTTCACTGAATTTTCTATAAAAGTTAATTTTTACCATAGAATCTAATCAAGAAAAACCTAAAAGTAACTAGGGGCAAGGCTGGATGCACATAAACAGAACCCACCCCTTCCCTTCGAGCGGAAAACGCTCTGAGGCTATTCTGTCTCACGAAGCTTGACAAGGTTGAAGCCCTATACGGTTTTGCAATCAGAAATCCGGATTTTGGATTTGGATTTCAAATCATTGGTTTCACAAAATTTTTGATTTTATTTCTAATCCAATTTTTTCAGGAATCAGAAAGGATTCAGCGTTCGTTGAAATAAGGAGGATTGAATGTTCTTTTTCATTTTATTCTATCTGTGTTCAAATCATCAAGTAATGAAAGCTTCAGCTATCCAGGTTTCAATTAATTTCTCCTTTCATAAGCGAATCGGTGAGTCATTATTTCATGAGTTAAATTGTACAAATAGTAATAAAAAAATCATGGCTTTATTACTCTTCCTCTCATTCTGTTTCTGAATCGCTGATATCCCCTGTGTGTTTTGATTGTTAGTATTTTACATTCTGCTCCTTCATCTGTCCGTCGCTTCTTATCTATCGGCTTCTAATTACTCTGTACAGTGTACACCCTTATCTACCACATTTCCTTTCATTTCTGAAAATAGCTCAGCGTTATGATCCGACCAGGAGTGCTTGGTCAAACGGAAGACAGAAAGTAAGATACTCGGCGCCAAGTAAAAGGCTACCCCGAGCGAAGGAAGTTCGAAGAGGAAGTGGCTTGAAAGCAAAGTGCCCAATTTTCGTTTACGAAAAAATTATAAAAATTTCCCCCTAATAAAATAATTACAGTAATCATTATAACAAACTTTCACTATCGATTATTTCCTTTCACCCAAGATAGCAGGCAGTTCAACGACAAATGAAATCATTCGCAACTAAATACGCTAATATTTAATTAAAAAGTGCGTATAAAAAGTACAGCATTCACTAGCAGTAAATCATATTATAAATAGGTAGGTATACGAATATCACAGGAACATTTATTTCGTTACTTTTTCCATAACAGAAATAAACGTGATATTATAAAAATAACCTCAAACACTGCTCCTGTAGCATCATCTTCATTCGAACAACGTCAACGATATCATTGCTTCGGTAGATGATGTTTAGAGTGCTGGCAATGCAAATATGTTTTTCATATAATTCCATCTAAAATCAACAAATGATCGAACTTCAGTCGTTAGTGGGATGCGTAGTTTTTCTCTTTCTGTTCTTTGATTTTCGATTCGGTTTCAGTGAGTGATGCCATCAACTGCATAAGCTCGTCCATCAGGCATCCGTGAATATTCAGCACTTCGTCCGCATCGATCATCACGAACGCGTCTGCAAATTGGATCATTCAATAAGATCAAGAGAAAAGGACAAAGTATATCCCCCATGAAACACATGCGTGTGGAAATGTCGCTTGTATTTCCGTGGACAAAATAATGAACATTGTTCAGTGGATGTAAAATGCAGTTGACTATACTTTTTTAATGAAGAAATCAAACTACGGTACTCAGATGTTGGAAGAACAAACAAGAACGAAAAGAAAAACGGCATGTTCTCGAGAACGAGACCGGAAACGGGAACAGGACCAAGATGAAGACAAGAACGGGAACGGGAACAATATGGAAATGGGAACGAGAACGGGAACGTTGGTAATTTTAAGGTAAGGAGAACAAAGAACACGAATGAGAACCATGCAGTTAGAGAAGAACGAACAGGAACGATAATTTTTGCATTCTTCCAACACTGTAAAGGTGTAAAGGCTGCGCAGCAGTTTTGTCACCAAGTTATCCGCCAGTCATAAAGTATAGGATGCCTTACGATATTTGCAAAATGTTCGTGTTGATAGACCTTCTTTTGGCCCTCTTTTAGAACGTGGAGGAATTTGCTAGAACCGAAACAGAACTAGATGTGAGGTTCAACTCGGCAAGACGTGACTACATAACTTGTCAATTCGTGTTTATACAGGGTGTTCTACGAAAGTTACCCCCCCCCATTTTTTCCCGAACCGAATGGCGGATCTTTGCCGGACAAATTTCCATCTTCCTGCGGTAAGGTCTAGTTTCTCTGGAGCTTGAAAAATTTTCTCCCACATCTATGGGGGGCTGTGACGTGCCACCAACTTCGGAATCTTAAATAGAAAGGTAGGTATGCCTTTATGCACATCGCTGGGAAGAGCATATCCTGCAAAATACGAATCCGTGAAAAAAATTTCAAAATTCATCAATTTTGGGGGGCAGGGGCCCTAAAGATGACCAAAATCCATCAAAAATCAAAGTGTCATAACGTAGCAAACAAACCATTGAAAGAGGGGTTTTAGAGGTCACGGATACCGAATACACGATTTAACTCGGTTTAGGACTTAAAAATCCAAATTTTCAACCTAAAATTGGTTCCTATTCACAAATTTTTGACTTTCTGATTATTTATTAAAGTGGCTTCACGCACATCGTTGAATAGGAAACTTCCTCCAGAGTATGAATCCATGAAAAATATTTCAAAATTTATCAAATTTGGGGGTAAAGGCCCTAGAGATGACCAAAATCCGTCCAAAATTGAAGTATCATGACCTGGCAAACAGACAATCGAAAAGGGGGTTTTCGAAATCGTTGATTCCGAATGTCACACTTTTCTCCCGATTCAAGCCGTTTTAGGGCCCAAAAATTCAATTTTAGACTCAAAAGTGATTCTAATTTACAAATTTTTGAGTTTCTGAATGCAAGTTATCAAAGTGGCTTCATGCACATCGTTGATTAAGGCAGTTCTTCCAAAATACGAATTCGTGAAGAAAAATGGCAAATGCATCAATTTTGGGAGACAGGGTTTAACCTGTTACGTACGCGCGTACTCTGTTTACTCGGGCGAGTAAATACTTCACGAATCCACCACCGCTAGAAGTAGAGTCGAGCGCTGCGTCACGAAACTGGTCTTGCGTTTCGGTTCATGAGAGAACGTTTTCGTGTCGCGCGAAACAGCTTCGTACCGCGAGGGTGTTTTTGTGGTGCGAGGGTGATGCGTTAGCTACTCGCTGATGAAGTCGGTAGCTCCTGCATATTTCACTACCCGGAGAAATTAGGGTAGTGATCCGAACTCGGCATAGTTTATCGCGACAAGCTATTTCTGCTTTACCACTTTGCGTTGCCTTCTCTACTATCCAGCTTCCTTCTGGCGTGCTGACTGGAACCCAGTCACCCCAGCTCCTTCTTCGGCGCGTTGACTGGAACCCAGTCACCCCGACTCCCCCTCAACCCTCTTTCCCCTTGTCGCAATCAAAATTAAGAAGTAACCGCGTCACGTCTAGAAAATGCAACGATTCGGGGGGAAAACTTCGATAGTTTTTGAAGAATTTTATCAAAACTTGTCAGGAAAAATGTTCGATAATCTCCGGAGAATTTCTTCGGAAACTTCGGGGAAAATCTCGGATGATTTTTAAGGAATTTCATCGGTATTGTTGGGGAAAAAATCCAATAATTTCCAAAGAATTTCTTCGAAAACGTCGAGGAAAATCTCCGATAAATTTTACGGAATTTCATCGGAACTCGGGAAAAATTTCCGATAAATTCTAAGGAATTTCATCGGAAATGGTAAGGAAATCTCCTATAATTAAAAAAAAAATTCATCGGAACTCGGGAAAAATCTCCGATTATTTTTAGAACTTGGAAAAGTCACCGATAAATTGTAAAGAATTTTTTTGGAAACGGGGAAAATCTCGGATATGATTATTAAGGAAATCTTTGGAAAAAATTTCGATAATGTTCAAAGAATCACATCTGAAATCTTTAGAATAATTTCCAATGGTTTCCAAAAAAACGTTATATCAAAATTCTCTTCAAGAAAATTTTTCGATAATTTTTGAAGTATTTCTGTAGAAAAATCTCCGATAATTTTTAAGAATGTTTTTAAACTCAGGAAATATCTCCGATAAATTTTAAGGAATTTCATCAGAAATTGTTGGAAAGTATTCCGATAATGTCCGAAGAATCTCATCGGAAAACCTTTAGAAAACATTTCCTATAATTTCCAAAAAGTTTCATCAAAATTCTTCGAGGAAGTTTTTCCGATAATTTTTGAAGCTTGTCATAGGAAATATTCGGGGGAATACTCTAATGGTTTGACAATTCAAAAATTATCGGAAAATATTCTCAAAGAGTTTCATGAAATTTTTTTAGAAATCATTGGAAATTTTTCCTAAAGATTTTCGATGAGATTCTTCGGAAATTATCGGAATTAGTTTCCAACAATTTCCGATAAAATTCCTTAAAATTTATCGGAGACTTTTCCAAGTTCCCATAAAATTTCTTAAAATTTATTGGACATTTTTTCCAACGTTTCCGAAGAAATTCTTCGGAAATTATTGGAATTTTTTTCAACAATTTCTGATAAAATTCCTTAAAATTTATCGGAGATTCTTCCCGAATTCCAATGAAATTCTTTAATTGTCAGAGATTTTTCCCGAGTATTTCCCAGAAATACTTCAAAAATTATCAAAAAATTTTCTTGAAGAATTTTGATGAAATTTCTAGGAAATCATTGTAAATTTTTTCTAAAGATTTCCGATGAGATTCTTCGGACGTTATCGTAATTTTTTTCAACAATTTCCGATGAAATTCCTTGAAAATTCCTTAGACTATGCGCAGAGGCTGACATATTTGATACTGACAGGTCAAAGTTTAAGTTGCATTTGGAGGGACCTTGGGGGTGGGAGTGGACTGAGGCACCAGTACTATTTTTTTCTCTCTTTCTTTTCCTTATCTTTTTTTTTTGTTTCATTTTGTTTTATTTTCATTTTTATTATTATTATATTATTATCATTATTTTTTTTAACAAGTCTGTATTTTCTTTTCTTACAGTTGTATAATTAATTAAAAACGGTCTCCTCTGTAATTGGCCAATGGCTGTTGAGGGGACCTTAAATAAAAACTAAATAAATAAATAAAAATCATCCAATATTTTCTACGACGTTTCCAAAAAAATTCTTTCGAAATTCTTGGAATTTTTTCCCAACAAAATTCCGGTGAAATTCCTTAAAAATCAGCGGAGATTTTTCCGTGTGACATTCGGAATCAGCGACCTCGAAAACCCCATTTTCGATAGTCTGTTTGCTAGGTCACGATACTTCAATTGTGGACGGATTTTGGTCATCGCTAGGCCCCTTACCCCCAAATTTGATGAAGTTTGAAATTTTTTTCATGGATTCATACTCTTAAAGAAGTTCCCTATTCAACGATGAACGTGAAGCCACTATAATAATCTGCAGTCAGGAAGTCAAAAATTCGTGAATATGGAACCAATTTTAGGTTGAAAATTTTTGATTTTAAAGCCCTAAACCGGGTTAAATCGTGTATTCGGAATCCGTAACCTCGAAAACCCCTCTTTCAATCGTTTGTTTGCTAGGTTATGACACTTTGATTTTTGATGGATTTTGGTCATCTTTAGGGCCCCTGCCCCCCAAAATTGATGAATTTTGAAATTTTTTTCACGGATTCGTATTTTTGCAAGATATGCTCCCAGTGATGTGCATAAAGGCATACCTACCTTTCTATTTAAGATTCCGAAGTTGGTGGCACGTCACAGCCCCTCATAAATGGAGGAGAAAATTTTTCAAGCCCTAGAGAAACTAGACCATACCACAGGAAGATGGCAATTCGTCCGGCAAAGATCCGCCGATCGGTTCGGGGGAAAAATGGGGGAGGGGGTAACTTTCGTGGAACAACCGGTATAGCCTGGCAAGGGCCGCTTGCAGTAGTCGCAGCAAAACACTACCCTCCACAGGACTGGTTGCCAGTGACAACTGGCGCGCGTGCACAATACCCGTAATGAATTTGCGAAACCGTATACACTCACTTGGTTTCTTATCGACTAGATTATTGCAGAAAACAGTAAGTATGTTGACAATATCGTCTTCGTCGTCCGGGCTATACGAGATCAGTTCGTTCAACCATGTCATTCTGCAATCACAATACAGAGTCATGTGGCCGTATGAAACCAATCAGAAATCGATACAACTAAAAAAAAAAACGTGAATTGTGAAGTGAGTGGACCAAAACTGACCTGTTATGTCTAATGAACTTCAGCGCTGACAGCCATTTACCCTCCTGTATGAACTGCAGTATCGTCGAATCGCTTTGATCCGGAAATAATAGCTGTGGGGAGGCGGTACCATCTTCACTTAAATCTGAATACTCTTCTTGAGCCTTCAACAGTGATTTCCGAATCGTGACCACTTCTTGCGATACGTTCTCCAGCTACGAAGGCAAGAGTAAGATTAATAGGGTATTAATATATAAGGTGTTTCACGACTAATTCAAGGAAGTGACCCATGAAACACGAGCGTGTGGAAATGTCGGATAAAATGTCAATATTGAAATCCAGGACATTTTTAGTACACATTTTTATGTACAGTGCACATACAAACATCGATGTTCTATGTAGAATACACATTTCCATGGACAAAATCATGAACACGTGTACAGTGGATGTAAAACGCAGTTGACATTCTAGTCAACAAGTATCTACATGTATCAACATCACTATTGTAGTATGCAGCGAATTGACACGCGTTCAGTAAACGTCGACAAAGTTTTCTACAGTTGACATTTCAGTTGACATTATAGTCAAGTACCGACATTAATATCAACATTGTAATTAGTGTGTACCGATGAAGTCGTCTCAACTATATAGTCGACATTTGTATTGACACATCTACTCGACCAACGATTTAGGCTGAATAATTTTTGTATTAATCAAGTTATTGTCGTAATTCTTACTTGAGTTTGATTTGACACCGAGATCAACGAAGTATACATTCGATTTGCAGTCTCGAGCAACAACAGCAACTGAATATGGAATTTGTACAACGCCTTTCCCACATCTACTATTGACTCTTCGTTCACCAACTCGGTGCTCACGCTTTCGTCTCGAAGCTGCTGTAGCTTCAAGATCGCTTTTAGCGTTTCCACACACTGAAAACAGAGTTGAACGTAACTCAAGTACCACATTCATATCTCTTGTAACAATATGTAAGAACCATATACACTATCGATACAGGCATCGTCGGGGCCAGGGTTACCTACCTCATTCGCTTGATCTTTACGATCCAGAAAGGTGTCCAAGTGTTCGCGTAACTGCATCAAACCGAATTTAAGGGTTTCAGTGAGAGGTATCGCGTTCGGGTTGTACCACACGAACACGGGTCGAGCTCGCGACGCCAAAATGCACATAACAGTCGTGAAATGAGTTTGCAACCGGCTGCTGCCTTCAAACTCGGACAGAATGTTGCAGACGCTTTGCGTGACTGTGATACTCTTGTTGACTAAATCCTGTAAAATGCAATTACATCTTCAATGTACCAGAGATACGGGAACTGTTGCCGCGAAGGACCAACTTCACTGGCACAGTTAGCTGAGCGTACGAATCTCGCCAAAGAAAACAGCTATCGGTCACCTTGGTCAACTTGTACATCAAGTGGAAGACATGCAGAGACGAACTGGGAATCTGATCGAACAACAAGCATAACTGAAAGCGCCACATCTCTTCTGTGTCGTCTCGATGAAGCGAACGGAATGACATCACAGCTGGTAAGTTGGGAGACGTGTTGCACGGGGTCAAGTCTCCTAGATCTCCGACACTTGAATCACTACAACATGAAACATTTTAAACACTCGACCAAAGAGATTAGAACCGACGTAAGCCTCTGCGAGGTCTTATGCTGAATATGCGAGGCCTTTGTGTAGCCAAGAATAGGCATCAGGAAGGAGAAGATTCTAAGCACCCCCTCTCCTTAGTAAGATTATCAGGGTAGAATGAGAGATATTTTTTGAACGTAGCTGATCGCTCTAACTAAAAAGTTGCATTTTAGTATACAGGAATACAAAATATCTTTCTCTTCAGATGCCGTATCCACCGCGGTTTCTGACGCGTGACTTTCCCGGGCAGAGTTAATCGGAGTAGTTTGCGTTAGAGTTTCCCTTCCCTGCGCTAGAGAGTGCGCAGCCACAGTTCGCTTACTAGCCACATGTTTCACAATGTTCAAGGACGTGCACACACACAGTACCAATCTTTCTGATCTGGAGGTGACACGTCTTGCAATTATAATTCCTTGTTCGTTCGAACTGGCGGTGTTAAAGCACGTGTTATCTTTCCACCTCGACTGAGACTGCAGTCGTTATGTTCGCTAGGATGTTTAGTGGGACTGGTCCCGTATGTCCTCCACCAAACAAAAGTCATACAGCCCTCCAAAAGTGTTCCATATTCAAAAGGGGAGCTTTCTCAAGAATAAAAGTAAAAATTATGAATTTCCTTAAGAAACCTAATAAAAATAAAGTGGGTAAAACTGAGAAATGTCTTCCCAAAACTGAATCTTTCAAAGTCCGCTCATGTTCGTAAATCCTGATTTTTGTCTTTCATCCTCGGTGAACACACTAAAATAACACATGCGCAAAATTGTATTGAAAAATATTACATTCACGTTTCGCTTGAGGATACTGTGTGAGAAAATTCAAATACCGTTTCAGACGCTTTTAGGATTGACTGAAAGTATTCAAGCTTCTTCCACGCTCATGTTATTCAAGACTATAAGACTACAGCAGCTACGTTTCAGATTCTTCAGGACTAGTTTGACCGCTTTCATACTCTTCCGAATGATTCACTGTTCCAGGTCTGATTAAGACTTTTTCGAGACTTTTCAAATCTATTTGAGACTCTTTGAAATCTGCGCTACTTCATTAAATTTTTTTAAACTTTTGCTAAGGCTCTTTATAATTTTGCTTCAAACTTTTTGAAACTCTTCTAAACGGACATAGAACTCTGTGACTCAACCAAATTCTTCCAGTCTTCACTGAAAATCTTCAAGGCTAAGGGGAGCCTCAGTCAGGGTCGAGAAAAGGGGCACCTACTGCTTGCCTAAACTCAGAGAGTATTGTCTAATGTAAATTTATTATTATTATTTTTTACAAGTAAGCATAAAGAAGAAAGGCATTTTTGAGTATAAGAACTTATTTTGCCTAAATTTCAATGAATTAAACCTTTCTTCTTTTCCCTGTTTCTTTATTTTATTTTTCTTTGTCTCTCCCCCGCCCTGGCAAGAGTACCTTCTGCCATCACTATTCAAGACTCAGAATTGTTGGTAGCTATTCAAGACGTCTTTGAGGCTCATTCAATATTTTATGTAGATTTATCAAGACATGTTGTATACTCACCAACACTCTTCCAGACTCGTTAGAGACTTTCCCTTTCTGACTGAAACTTTTTAATGACTTTTCAAACTCGTTTGATAGACGCGTTGAAACTTCTTTCAGGCCAACTGAGAATTTTTTTCACACTTTTACTCATTTATTTTCAGCTTTTTAGATTCATCCAACCAGATTTAGGGCTCATTACGACTTTTTACGACACATCGAGACATTTTCAAGATTATTCAAAATTCACCTTTATTCTTCAAAACTTTTCTAGGATTCTTCATAACTAGGTGGATACCAACCCCGGCTTAACTGAGGCTTCCTGAGACTGCTGTACACTCGAAAAACTTCCTGACTCGCTCAAGAATCTTTAAGACTTGTTCAGACGAATTCTAGACGCTCTGACATTCTTTAAAGCTTTCCCAACTTGTGTAAAACTCTTCCAGACATGTTCTAGCGTCTTTCCTGGCTCATTCAGATATTCTTATAGGAGTTTTCAGGATTCGGCAGATTTGCGAATTTCATTCGAGAATCTTCAGAATTCTTAAACACATGTCTAGGACTCCTCCAGCCATTATGTTCATGAGATTGTTTCGGACTAGTTTGAAACTAATCTAATCTTGATTGAGGCTCTCTGAGACCATCCGTCGCTCTAAACTTTTGAGACTTTCAGATGGTTCAAATTTTCAAGACTCTTTCAAACATGTCTTAGTGTATAGACAAACCTTGACGAGTCTCAAATACTTATAAAAACGTTTTAGAGAATCTCACAGAGTCTTACACACACCTGAAAGAGTCTAAGAAGTCTTTGCTGAGCTTGGAATGGTCTCACACGCAATCAAGAGAGCTTAAAGATAGTCTTAAACAAGTCTGGATATCTTCCTGAATCATTCGGGACAAGCAGCGCTAGTATCGCGCACAACGAAAACGAGACAGTTGGTGAGGGGCGCGGGTGGTGGGCGGAAGCTTCCTTTAAATCGATCGAAATCAACTTTTATGAGAGAAGGTAACTTACAGGAAATTTTACTCTCTACAAATTTTATCCTCCTATTTTCCCGTTAAATGGCTTCGTTCTCGACTTATTTTGGGATAACTTAATTAACATTCAAATAGGAAAATCGTCCTGATCCAGTTTTCAATTTGACCGATAGCAGCGCTCCTAGCGGATGCTCGGCCCGAATATTCGAAGAGTTTCAAGAAATATCGGGAAATCCTTGCAGTCTCAAAGGATCAAACCTGTCTATACAACTGCCAGAAAGTCTTGAACAAGACTAAACGAGTCTCATAACGGATCAGAAGCAGTCTAAAAATGTTCTCGGCGAGAATCTCAAGAAGTCACTGAAGATCTGGATGAGTCTTGAACAAATATAAAAAATTCTAAAACGTTTAAATCACCGAAATAGTCTTAAACAAGTTTGTAGGAATGTTGAAGAGTCTCAGTTGAACTGTTTTTTCAGAGAGAATCTTGTCGAGTCTAAAAATAAGGAAGTCTGGAAGTCAAAGATTTTCAAATGAGTTGAGAAGAGTATCGACTAATACTTGAATCTCTTAATACTTTCAGAGTTTATACAGGGTGTCTCAAAGGGACTCCTCTTCTACTGAGTAAGTCAGCAACTCATCCTGAAAATGAGTAGATATGTTTGCCTGCTCCACACACTTGAAGGGGCAAAGATGCACACACGTTTGGAGAAATAATGTGTATAGCAGTAATGGAACTTTTTCTCAGCATTGCTCAGAAATAGACGGTGAAACTTTTTTATGATAATAGGAGTCAGGTACGGCATCTACTGGAAAACAATGCCATATCCCGATCAACAGGGTGTTCACAAAATCGATTTTGTTACAAACGATGTACAAACAATTAATTTTTTTTTTTTAAATTTAAAAATTGTCTTCTAGTGCCAGCGATTTCTGCGATAAACGATTGTCTCCGACATACTCTTCAAGAATACTCTACTCGTATGTCCTCGCGCCTACATATTTCTATTTTTGAGCTTGAAAATTTAGGTAAATGAACTTCGAGACACCCTGTATAAAAGTATTTCTGAATAAGATTTCAAAACCGGTATCTTGTTCACCAAAATGCAACTTACAGTTAAGTTCATCATCAAAATCTAGTTGTAATAAAATTTTCTCTTGGTTTCATTTAGGTTCAAATTCTTTCATCTCCTCGCCACACGGCCCTATGTGGTTGCATACTTTGGCAGCCTTTATAAGGATAATGATTTACGGGCGTATTCACCGATCAAGAATAAGGCGGCATATTAATCATTAGTCAGATTGAAAGATATTCCTTACGATATATCAGATCTAGTAGCGGAATCTCTTCGTTCTCTGTCATGCATCCTGATCGATGACGATGAGCTCTGCGGATCGTGTAAGTGAGATGATAGCGGCGGAATTTCATCTAATGGCGATTCAGAGCCTAGTTCTTCGTCCGATGAATCATCCGCGCCAACAACTCCACCCTGGGTGCATATTAGTTTCAATCAAATATACGTCGATAAAACAAGTACATGTTATACAAACACGGATAGTTATTTCATTCATAAATCCCGACGAATTTGGCGCTTCTTGCCCTCGCATTTCTTTCATTTTTTGTGACAATGCAGCACAAATTCATGAGAGCTGAAACACGCATGTAAAAAAAGTAAGTACCGGTATCGTCCTTATGGTCAGCAAAGGCGTTTTCTCGCTCAAACTATCGGCAGCTTGGGACGCCATCGTCAGGTCGACGTCGAAGTCGCCGCCGCTCAGCGGTCGCCTACGCACACCCCAGTTAAAGTTATCCGTGCTTTCGCCCTGAAACAAAAGCGTACTTTACTCTCTCCGATAGTGTTTTTCATCAACTTCTATTTGATCGGGCGAAAACCGACCTCGACGCTTTCGCTCTCGTACTCCAGAAAGTCGAAATCCTTGAACACTCCGAAGTGATCGTTCTCGTTACGACGCGACTCCGCCGACAGATCGGGCGCAGATACTTCTTCCGTGCTGCTGGCCATGCTGGACTGCCTTTCCAGCAGGTCGGAACTCTGACTAAATATCACCTGGAACAGCGAAGAAGAAAGCTGTTTACTGAGAAACGATGACCGAGAGACATCGTGACATCAAGACGACGATAGTTGTGTCTGTGCTGAGAATTGATTCTACATTGGACGATGTGGATGCGAAAAGCACGTTTTCGGTTTTGCCAAATTTACTTCAGTAAAATCACCAGCGTTGAACGAGTATACATACACCAATGCGAATTCAACGCACCCGGCCCACAAGCATACATATGAGAGCAGCTGCTACAGTATAGAAGCGTATTTTTGTTGCACATACGTTTCCGCACCAATTTCCATTATTCCGTCGACTCATACTTGAAGATAAATAAACTCAAGTTCTCGACCATAAATCATCATTTACGATTTACAAATACAACTCTTTCTTACATTGAAGGGTGTGACGGAGTCACTAGCTTTCTTAAATCCTGCGAGAGGGGACCTATAATCGGTGACATTTTCAGATCAGAACTGTTTTTAGGTCTCACTTTGAACATCGAGTCGAAAAAGTTAATAAAAGGTGAACGGTTCAGTAAAAGAAAACAAAAAAACCAAGTTTGCCTCCGTGTTAAGAAAATACTCATAAAGTAGTAGAATAGAAAAAAGTCTAGGAAATGTAGTACTTTTTTGTTTTTGTTTTTGCGAGTGAGCACTTTTATCCACCACTAGTTTTGTTGCCATCTCTGCTTCTATTATCCCCCCTATAGATGTTTTTCTCCTCCTTACCGGCGGCAGAATACGCGAAAACATTCGATAAATGGCAAGAACGAATGGACACCTGTATAGCCATGAATTGCGCTTATTTTGAAAAAAGATATTCGTGTACTTAATGAAGATGATGATTAATAAAAAACTTTGTAATCGTATGCTTTTTTTCCTTCTTTAAAAAAATCGTTAAAAAAACCTGTAGGGGTCAACGCATATGGTTTCTTTCAAATCGATCTGGAACAGCGAGTTTTCAATCAAATGAGCTCGGCGTGGTCTCAATCGATAACTAATGAACCAAATTATTCCCCTACTGCGTTGAAACGCCGATAGGTAGCATAAGTGGGCCGTACGAATTTTAGTCTCAGTTACTTAGCGACAACCTATGTACTTCAAGCTTGAACTTCCTACCAAGTTGTTTGGCTGTGACGTCACGGTGTCGTCATTTCTGGAAAGTGTGCCCCCAGGAAAGGGGACCACTTGTCGATCAGACAAATTTCCCGAAAAGTACTTAGGAAGAAGGTAGATTTTTTGGGGAGTAAAACGAGCCCACACCAAGCTCTCTACCTGTAATAGAATCCGCTTTACTTCCAAAAAACATTAAAATCCAGAATACGATTTTATTGACTACATTCGCTATTTTTCGCGTTTTTTGTTGTTGTTGAAAATATCATTTCCGACCAAAAGTGGTCCCTTTTTCTGGGCAAACTCACTAACCAGAACTAGGTAAGGGAAGCTTCACTTTTCTATCATTTTGTTATCAAACTTCTAACACACAGTCGCTTCGTGTATGATTGTCCTTTGCTTGGTACGGTGAGCCTCATATTTTGTCTGTTTGGCTGGCTGACTAAGGACAACACAGATTAGCCGGGTCGAAGCAAAACGAAAAATTTTTCTTTCAATGTGATTTTTTGATGATAAATTAAGAAGGTGAAAAAGATTTTTCTTTTATTTTTTCGCTAGTCAGCTGAAATTTGCAATCTTTCAGTCAGGATTTTTGGTGCCTTTAACTTCCCCAACCATGTTTTTTGCGCTGGTTCTCAACTCATTACTTCAATTATTCTACTTGTTCCAAATTTCAAACCGTTTTCTTTCCCGATTTACATATTAACTCTACTCGAGGTCCATTTATTTATCAGTGGTAGGAATCTCAGATCTTGAAGCATAATTGTCAGCTCCAGTTGTTTACAGAACAGAGACAGCAAACAAGCGGACAGATGCAAGGCAGAAGAATAGGGACAGGTAGACAGATAGATAAGTAGATAGACATATGAATGGATACAGATCCATGATTTAGAAAGCCGAACAGATCTATACTCCCAAATCCTGGACCTTGGATCTCAGTTTCTGGCTTATACAAAACTCATAGATCTTAGCTTTCGACTTGCGTGTCTGGCATCACCGCAAAGACATACTGGATAGATCTTGACTTTTGGTTTGGTTTTCTGTGGAGACAGGGGAGGTGAAGATACTGCCAGAATGTTAGGCTACGAGTTCAACTGACTTACCAATCTGTCTACCTACACAATTACGCCGGTCTATCTCGAGAGCTAGTTCGCTCACAAGTTGTCTCCACACGCCCCTCCATCTAGCTGGTTTCGGAATTCACGAAGGTAACCTACCCAACGTTTATTCCCTACAGGGCAGAGGCAAATCTAAACGAACAGCAAGTGGATGTTGATCTTGTTTTAGGAAGCTTCGCTAGAACCGTGGGGTATTCTTCTGCACACGAGAGTAACAGTAAACAAGGTCTGATCCTTTTTTTGGATCATCTGATGTTTTCTGGTGCGACTGAACAAACTGGAGTGGTCTTCTATTTTTAACTTTGAAAATGGCGAATCCATAACAATATTTTATAGGTGGACCTTTTACCTTAAATCCGTTACTGAAACACGGGTTGAGACCACGTTAAATTTCAAGCGTATGGAGAGATATTTTGGAGCGTTTTGACTCAAATTTCCCTAGTTATGCCATTACAGTAGTATAATTGTGAACCGGTAATTGATAGTATTGCCCACATTACCCTACTTTACATGGATGGCAACTTAGGCAGTTCTGCCAAAGATTCGAGTTAGCCTCTAGAAAGTAAACAATTGAATTTATGAAACTTTTTTGTGGTACGAAAAAGAAGTGGGGTCAAGAATTTGCTTCCATTGCTACGTCTAGGCAGAGATGAAACTAAGAGAGGGGCAGATTGACCTACCTCCCCCCCCCCGTGGCAAGCTTCCGCCGGATTTGGGAAATTTGAGTTAGAATATAGATCAAAAGTTAGAAATATCTAACAAATCAAAAGAGATTTCGATTTTTTTTAGTCAATACAGAAAATTTAATACTCGGGAATTTTGAGTTGAGTCAGTTGGGAATCTAACAATTTTTGCCCCCCCCCCCCCCACACACACACACAGAAAGAAAACTTCGCTACATTTTTCTGCGTCTAGGTTCTACATTGCAGAAGAATTAATGAGAAGAGGTAAGAAAATACTCTGAAGGGTGGGCTGTACGTATCCAGGAATATAAATGAATGTTCCTTCACTTTACTACTCGAGTTAGAATTCCAGAACAGACCAGGGAGGAGTACTAAATTTTAGAAAATGATACTTAAAATAGTACTAGGATGATTTTTAGAATTTTCATGAAATAGGATGGCTATCTAATGTAATTATCACTTGAAAATGTGTATTTTCATAAACAGTTCTTCTCATGTCACCCTCAAAATTTTGGCATACAATTTGGGTCCATACACAGTAACTCAGAAATATGACCCTGACGACTGCCTCTCGAGATACTCCTGTGCACACTTTTTTGTATCACCATCGTATGCACCTCATTGACAACGAATGAAAACGTACACAGCCCCAATATTGATTGTAATTTTAAATGGTTTCACGAAATCAGCTCTTCCACAACCAGTATGATCACACTTAACCGAGTAGTCACTCGCATCTGTTAACCGAAAACCGATAAATAACGATTGGATGGGAGTGTAGGTACACGAAGATGTACTCGAGTAAAAAAATTCAACTCCGGCTTCTAAATTAAAATATTAGTAGAAGCAATTGTGTCCGAACTAGGTATACATAAAAGTGCGTGTATTTTCATTCTACTTGATTTCTTGACAAAAACAGAACAAGGACAAGTGCAAAATGTAAGAAAGTGTGCCTCTGTTTAAGATTCATGACGTGAATACATTGGAAAACACAATTTCATCAAAGCACGGACGCACTGAGGATGAGACAATTTAGTCCCAGCACTCAGAATTCATTTAAACCACATCAAGGAGAAATAGATCTTCAGCTATCTCCAGTGGCGTAGCCAGGGGGCCGGCAAGGAGGCCATCCTCCCATGAGCTTGAATTTTGGCACCCTCTTGGAGAAATCCTAACTATGCTACTTTTCTTTTCTACCGTGAATTTATTTATTTATTTATTAGGTGCCAGAGGGTCCTATTGAAAGAGAGGGACAATACGTACAATATAATTCTTAAAAACGAAAAATACTTTTTAAGTGAAGGGTAGGGAATAAAGAAGAAGGAAAAGATGACAGAAAGAGGGAGGAGGAGACAGGCACCAGAGCAAGGGCAGAGTGGTGGGCGAGAGGCGCATAGGTCCACAGATGGCAGTTGAAAATTGTGAATTGAAAACTAAGGGTTGAAGGAAGCCGAGGGGCCGAAAAAACCACACTTGTGCGGTATAAGAGAAAGAACTGCAGATAATTTGGCAGTATTTAATAATTAAAGAAATTTGTTTATGTAATATAGAAATTACATTTACAAAAAGTTATTTTGAATGAAATATTGATTTATACATATATTTGTTAAAATTTAATTTTAAAGTTAAATTAATTTTAATTATTAATAGTAGATCATTATGTAAATAAAAAATAATAATAAATGAATAAATTTAAATTAAGATTGAAAATTTTAACGACTAGCGGGTGGATGGGGTAGGGACACGAGAGAATGGCTGGCGATTCGAAAACTAGATATCTTCTTTTTTCATTATTTTTTTTTTATTTACTTTATTTTATTTATTTTTAAAAAAATTTATTATTATTATTATTTTTTGATCTTTCTCTCTTTCAGTTGTCTTTTTCCTCTTTCTTTTTCTGTAGTTACTTTTTCTTTCCTTTTTTTTCTTTTCTTTTCTTTTTTCTTTCATTATATACTTACTTATATGTATTAAGAACTTTTGTATATGCCCCCCTCCCCCACTGTAATTGGCCATCAGGCTGTTGTGGAGGGCTAATTATCAATAAATAAATAAATAAATACTAGGATCTACATACCCTCGAGTACTTTAATGACTGATAAAATATACTGTCTCCTATTCGTGAAGAATATGTTGATCCCAAGGTCTTTTTGGGTAATATTATTATATGTGACCTGGAATCATGAAATGTGCCTCTGGTGTCAGAAAATCATTTTTCACGTTCTTGACAATCTTATAGAAAAAAATCACACTCTTTCGAATGAAATAAATCGCAGCTTCCTAGCTTCATTAGTTTTTCCACAAATTGCATTTAAAAATTACATCAGAAGTTTAAAAACATCCGTTTACATAGCGTCGTGTGAAATGGACCTACGGGAATGACAAAGAACAGGAATTTGAAACGCAGTTGTCATAGCAATGCGTAAACGCACTATCGCAGATGTACACGCTATGTACATCTGTGCGCACCACTATCACTATCCCTCTTTGCACTCCTTAATTTTGAAAACCTGTTTTCGCACGAGAGGCACATTTCATGATTCCAGGTCACGTATAATGCTAGAGTATTGTCCATACTTGAGCCTCTACATGTTACAAATAGACCAGTATTTCTTCCATTGAATGTAGGGATCCCGAATTGAATACGTGTTATAAGTTATTGGAAAATCCAAAATTTTGTTATTCAGAACATCTCTCAAGAAGATCAACAGATCAACTTTGCTAGATATCTATTTTTTAGACTCATAATCTCAAAGCCAACCAAAAGTTCTTTATATACAATTTCAGAAGAATAATATGTGAAGATTTTGCGATATAAGTATTTCAGAAAACTGTTTTGAATTTTCTCAATTTTATCTTTACCTTGTTGAGTTTTGGAATCCTGTACAACAGAGGAGAATTCCAATATTGATCTGACAAAACTAGAGTAAAAAATTTTCATTATTTCAAAACTTTTATAACAAGTACCATTTTTTTCGATGAAGCCAACCATGCAACCATTCTTTTAGATTTCAAAGTTAGTGATCGATATGCATATTGAATAATAATTTCAAATCCAAAATGATGCCGAAGTCTTTTACAAAATTTAAGTACACACCTAAGTGTATCTTTTTTTATACTTATTATACTCGTGTAAAATGGGACATATTTTTCTTAAAAAGGTAATTTTTTCACACTTGTTACTATCAAATGGTAACAAATTACTATTACTCCACTCAACTAATGAGTCAAGATCATGTTGCAGTTTAACATTATCATTTTGAGATTTTATAATTTTATAAATTTTCGTACCATCTACATACAGCAATAATTTTGAATATTGGTGACAAAAATTACGAATAGGCATGGACCCAAAACCGAACCCTGGGGAACACCTAACACACTCTTGTAACACGTAGAGGCCACTCATTTATACTCGAAAAACTGCATTCTGTTATTTAAGTAGGAGTGAAATAGAATTATTAGATCTTCTGAAAAGCCAAAGCTGCACAATTTTTAGAATAAGATTTTGTAGTTCACAGTGTCAAAGGCCTTTGAAAAATCTGTATAAATGGTGTCCATTTGCCCACCTTTGGAGAGGGTTATATTGACATCATATGCGAAGTTCATTAGATTTGTCTGCACTGAATATCTCTTTCTAAAGCCATGTTGACAGGGAGATGAGATATTCTAAGATTGATTGTATTTTGTCTGCGAGTGAAATTACAGATATGGGACGATAATTTTTCATTTCGTTTGTTTTGCCTGACTTGTAAACTGGAATCCATATTGTTGGATAAATACCTGTTTCAAGGACAGTATCGCACAGATAAGTTAAGGGAGTAATTAAAAACTGCGAGCAAGCTTGAAATATGTACGGTGCAGAACATATTTTAAACGATTTTTACTGGATGGCACTAACAATTTCAATCAGTGGCATACCTAGACTAAAATGGAGGGGGGTGAACTAGAAAAAAGTATTAGGTTTGCATCGATGTAGACAAATTCTTTGGAAAAGGAGAGAGATTATAGAACGTAGCATGTGGCACAATTGTACTTTACTCCCATTAGCTGGCACTGGTGTCACCCACTTTGTGTGTTAATTTATGACATAGTATGATGGAGTGGAATCAGGGTCACAAGATGATTCAGGTTTAAAATCATGCAGGGCACGTTTTATACCCTTGACATTTAGGGCAGCTCGATTAAAAAAAAAAGTATATTTAACAAATTTTGCATGCCCCCCTTGCAAGGATCCTGACCACGCTACACTGGCAATCTCCTAGTTCTACTATCAGCCTTGTGTAAGATATACAATTGTTAAGAAATCTGATCCTTCACATTACTGCGATTCTAACACATCACTTTATAAACATCTACACAATCTGGATCTGTTTGAGTCTTGTCTACTCGAGTCTTTTAGATTGCAGATTGTTCACGACTTCGTACAACTCCTTACAATACTTCAAGACTCACCGCCAGCGACGTGATGTGAACAGGAAAGGACGATATTTGATACCCCTGCCCAAAATACAAAAAATAACTTTTTTCCTTGTTCTGTCTGAACCTCAATTAGTCATTTTACTATCTGCATCATGACCTCACAAAATCAAATTCTTCCCACACCTTTGCTCATCACAACTGACAAAATAATCCTGCGACTGTATTTTCTTCTCATCTAGGAACGGGAATCATCTCTGATACTTCGCATAAGCTGTTTCCCGTAGCACCAATCCCTATATAACCCTGTAACACACTTCTATATAATTCGAAAACATAAAAATAAAAAAGCTTCCCGAATATCATAAACTTTCATTGCGGCCTAGAGATACAATACACTCATTCGATTATGTATGCGAGTATCTTTCACCAAACTGGAGAAAGAGTGGCCGTGAATAAAGATCTCGTAAAAAAACCATTTCCAAATTCCGGAAGGCTGGAGGATTCATACATCAATAAAACAACACTACGGCGATGAAGATACGTGAAAATAAAATGCTGAGAATCCGGATCGTCATACATCAGTTCTCCGAATAAATATCAACATAAGCCACGGCGATTACTCGAATTGATAAAACGTTTCGATGTAATAAAAAAAACAAAAACAAGTAATTGGCCAGCGCCAGATAGCTAGCAGTGGGAGTAACAGAAACCCGCCCGCATCTCGATGCCATGGGTAAGATATGAGAAAGAAAAAACAAATTACGTTAAGAAATGCCACGAGGGTAGACGTAAAAAGCTGGTCGGATGCGTTACGAAATAAAAATTGCTACGGCACTACACGGTGCATATATTTTTTTTCTTCTTTTTCTTTCAACATTTGTTTTCTGTAAACCGATGATGGTATTACGTAGCCAACATTAATGACAAAACACGATGTGATTTTTAAATGCAAGTTTACCTTATTTAAGGAGTACAGTAAATCTTCCTAAATGAAAAATAAAACAATCAACATCTTAGTACCGTGTTCGTTTTGTTTTCGAAAAGAAAAAAGTCTGTTCGCGATACACAAAAACAAACCAATGTCTTGGGAATACTTACAGACGGGCTTTTGGGTAAGCCTACTCGTTGACCGCACGTGGTCAGTAAATTGACCAAGCACTCTCGAACACGACTCTGAAACCAGATTGCAATATTTTTCGTTACGTATCAATTGCACTTCTTCCCTCTCCAACAGAGAGCCAACATCGGGTTCTCGACATCATACCTGACTCATCCACGGGCGTTTCCAACCAATGGCGGCGTTATCGGCCGGCGACAGCGAACTAGAGCGTCTGGGCGAGTTTCCGGTATGATTAGCGGACGCCTGCAAAGCTAAGATATCCTGTTGCATGTACCTCGAATTCTCTTCCAATCTCTCGCCTTCGCTCTTTGTCGGCATTTGTTTGCCTATCAATGGTACCTGCTCTACGTCGAAAGTGAAGTCCATCGTTCGACCTGCAAACCGCATTCAGATTAAGATAGCTTATATGGCTGTACGTACTTCAGATTTTGATTCGTAACGGCCGGCATATCGAATCGAGTTTAACCATACCTGGTAGTTCCTTCTTAACGAAAACTTCCACGTCTGCGAATGTCGGACACATGGTGGACGAGTAGTGCGACTCGAGGAACGGATACTGGGACGACGGTGCAGCCACGAGACTAGACGATCGAGCCACGACTAGCTTCAATATTTTGGTGGCCTCTTTGTGATGCACACCCTGTAAAATACGATATTACAACTGTGTGTTTTTGACACAAAACGTGACATGTTTTAAGCGTATACCCGCGACTGAATTCACCTCAACGAATTTGGTAATTGTAACGAGCAAATCCAAATTGAACTGCTGCGTAGCTGTTGGCGAAAAATCAACATAGTGCAACATACAGTGAATGATATTCAACACGGGAAGTTGAATAACCGAAGGTCCTTTCTCTAGTAACTGAAAAATAGAAAACACGTTGAGAAATTATTCGAATAAAAAATGAAGCGCAATAACTGCTGGAAGTCAAAACCATGAAACACGCTATCGTGATTAAGTAACTCAACTACGAGTGTCAGAAGAAAACTGAGACAATGTACCCTCGAGCTAATCAACTGTTGCGAGAGACTTACCTCGACCAGAAACGTCAGCATGGTTATGCTCACATGGGAGTACGTATCATGCAAATACTTCACCACGCATTTCGTCCACTGAAAACTCTCCTTGCTGAATGTACGTCGGCTGTACAACGTCATCACGGTGCCTAAATTCTCTAATTTCTTCCCTTTTTCAGTACTGATCTGAATAAATCAAAACAGCCATTAACGTAACTAACGCCATTCTGAACGAGTACACAGCACACTGAGAAGTAAAACTGTCAAACCAATCACTATGTTTACCGTACCTGAGCGATGTTCTCCGCACTCGAAATGCAAAGTTCATTAGCATCCTCGTAATGCAGCAGCATATACGGTAACAGCGCCACCACGTTCATGGGAAATCCGAGATTCTGCGAAGGATCGACAACGGACAAATCGAGCAGCAGTGTAAACTGCGACAGCAGCGGGACCACAGCCTCGTATATCGCTGGATTTGTGCAACCCTAAAGCAAATTACGTCGCCAAAATTAACACATCCGTTTGGAATTAGCTGTACTTCATTACGGCAGCCACGCATACCTTCAGTAGTAAAGCTTGTACACCCTGAAAAGACGTCCATCTCAGCTGACTAAACAGCTTTTCAACTTTGTCTACCGTGTCTGGCCTGTCAAGAGGTAATCGATGAAGAACTCTGTTCAGCAGCCGAAGCGCTAACAAGTACTCGTGTTCGTAGTCCGACTCCAGAACGGACACCGCCAACCAGAATAGCTGGGCCAGTATCAGCATTTTATCGTCTTGCGAGGTCGAGTCCAATAGCTTCAGACTCTGAGCCGACCGTGAACGACTGAGGTTGGTGGTGTATTTGTTGTACGCGTGCCTGGAGTCCGTTTCCCGACGGATATCTGGAATCACAATTTGCAGATGACTGAATATTGAAAATTTCTTCATGAATTAGCCAGCTTAACTAGATTAAAAATGATGGTTCTGCTAATTTAAATCGCAGCGAATGAGATTGTAATCATCAAAAAGAGGGCTTATGGCCACATAGCTGTCCAACTCCCTTGAAGACAATCGTTTCATTCGCCTGCTTGGCGCAGAAAGTCTAGCTATCTATTAGTCACTCAATCTATTCGTTTGTTAGTTCAAACTTCTCATCACTGATATGAGACTTGTTCGCGTTAGCCTCTCTTTCTGAAGAAAGCCTCACTTGCTGTCTGATTGTTCGTAGGTAAGAAAACAAGATAAAACGTGCAGGGGGTTCAGGATATAAGAGACTGCAGGACGACCAACATACAAACAGACGGATAAACAGTGTTATAGTTTACTGATTGTATAAGAAATTTCTAATTCACATCCTAATACATAAACTCAAATTCATTACACTTTTAAGAGACACTTTCAATTCTATCTCAAATTTGATGTAGAACTTCTAGCTCAAGAGAACCATGTCACCATACTACGGACACCGGGCACTGCGGCATTAGAAGGAACATGATCGCGGATAAACTAGCGAAAGAGGACATAAAAAAGGAACTGGGAACGTCCAGGCCAAAAGGTGAAGGCTTGGATGAGGAAGCAAATGGAAATGAACTGGCGGATGGCAAATGGCATGATAGGCAGTAAAACACTGATAGGGACGCCCCAGGTAAGTACGCCGCGTTCCTAGTAGGACTCAGTAGGAAACACGCTAGGATCAAGGTCGGACAACTAGCTGGACATGGAGCCACAAAACGCACGTGGTATGAAATAGGAGTGGCGGAAAGTAGCTCTTGTAGGCAGTGTGGAGAACAGGAGGAATCCTCGATTCACATCATATAGCACTGCCCAGCAATAGCCAGAACAAGGCGCGAAGCACAGGAATTGGAATTTCCAGCACCCAGTTTGGCCGTGAACGTGAGGCTATTGAGCGGATCCTTCATAACAACTTGAGGAAAACTACAATGAACAACAAGATCTGAGTATTCGGCGCGTACAGCGCGACTTCACACACACGCACACACAAATTGTAGAATGTGTTCTTTGCCATAAGCCTATTGTATTATAATAAATTGTCATTAAATTTACTAAGTCTATTACATAGAAATATGAATTGATAGAAAAGCGAACTTTATTGATAGGAGCACCATAAGCGTAAATAGCTGATTTGGAGTGGAGGGCTTATGACGAGGGGGTGGAGGGAGGACGGTTGGCAAAATCGAATAATAAAAATTCTTGCGCTCGTACAGTTTCCCGTTTTTTTTTTCTAAAGGATGGGTTAGAGAATTCTGGAGGGATAACTGCTTGCGGTAAAACAGTCTGGTATAACCATTATTGATGAAAGGTGGACACTATATCTATTTGCGTTTATAAGGAGTACTGAAGGAACTTTTTTGAGGGGAAGAAGGGGGAAGATGAGAGAGAAAACGCAATCTTGCTGATTAAAAATCCAAAAATCCAAATGCGGCCAACTGATGAACACATTTTTGAAATAAATCGGTTAAAAAAAAAAGTTGACTTTAGAATTTTTCTGACAGCCGATCCGATTTTGCAAACTAGCGAACTTTATAAAATCAACGAACATAAAAATATGAAAAAAAGGCATCAGTTTTGAAAGTCTGCAACACGAGTCGATTTAAATCTGTCAACTCAGGGTCACTTTTTCCTACATTTGCTAACTTTGAAAGCTATATGGTGACGTTTCTGCCACATCTATCGGTACGTTCCTGTCAATCAGACTTAACAAAGACATGAATTTCCATCAGAAACCTGATAGGAATGTAATTTTTATCACAGATTTGATAGAAATACACATAATTTACTATTGGAGACTTTATAGAAATGAAAATTTCTTATCAGAGATTTGATACAAATACGAATTTTTATCCGACACTTGATTTAAAAAAAAAAAGAAAGTAAGTTTTCATCACAAATCAATGAAAATGTGAAATTCTATCAAAAGCTTAATAAACATCAGAATATTTCTATCGGAAATTTTCAAGAAATATAAATTCATATTAAAAATGTAAATTTTAATTTAAGATTTTCCACAAATATGTATATTTTTCATCAAGAAAGTGATGAAAATATAACATTTGTACAAGAAATTTGATGGAAAATTGAATTTCTGTCGACCATGAGGGGTGTAATAAAAAAATGTATATTATGTACATATATGGATTTACATGAGTAGTTTCGATATTCTAACAAAACCGCGTCAACTCTATGTTAAATTTGCTAACAAATCCGCGTCACTGACAAACCCGCGTCAGTATACTGACGTGGATTTGTTTTTCCATGTATTTTGGTTCAGAACCCCTTGATCGATGCAGATATGCAAAATAAATGATGACTTGAATTTACAGGTTTTTGTATATTTTGTGTACTTTAGTCCAACTGAAGTCCCGCCAGGAGCGCATGATCGCCCCGAATACTTCTATACACCGTATCATAACTATACTAGTTTTTAACAAATTCGCGTCATTGCCGCTAATTGCAGTGTAGTATCTTTTCTGATTCCTATCAAATTCACGTCGCATCGGATGGCAACATCGCATCTTATCTGTACTAAGTATATGTGAAATTGTGTGCGATTTTTCAAGTACTATGCATGCCAGGCACGTGGCGCCTCGTTCTAAAAGAAAACAGCTGATTTTCAAATGTTCATTGTCATTTATTTTATTCTCGATAACGCTTCCTCGAATCTCATGCCTGTGTTCTTCAGGTACTTGAATTACAAATATGTTACCCAGCGTGTGGTAGTTCTGGAAATCACGGAAAAGTCAGGGAATTTTTTCAGTCAGGGAAAAGTCAGGGAATTTTCAAAAAATAAATTCTTAATAAAATTGCGTGGTTAGAATTATCATGGCGGTTGGTTTCCATGTCTAGCTCTATATAAGAATTTTGTTAACTGCCTCTATTGGTAGAAAATTACGGTACTAGAAATTGGAGGAGAAAAAAAGTGAGTGACAACACTCATTAATGAACTTCCAACCAGCAGGCTTGCTCGTTGAGGAAAAATTGAAAGGTGGATCAGGAAAAATCAGGGAAAAGTCAGGGAAATTCATAATTGAAGAAAAGGGGCAACTCTGAAATGTATCCCGAGGCTAGTATGGCCTGTGGGCTCTTTCTTTTTGTTGCAATCCACAGCAGCACTGAAAATTTTTTTAAATTAATTAACCGGGTCTCTTACGTTTTGCATCCCAAAAATTTAATCGCTAGGCCGGACCTTTCTTCCACTATTGTCGTATTTGAATTAAAAAACCAGCAGCATTTATTGTTCAAGTAACAAGGTATTTTGGCGTGTAGGTCTACCGTAGGGAACAGCTTCTTGTCCAGTTGATCATGGAGTCAAATCAAAATCAAATCGAAATGCCTTTATAGAGGATACCATAGCATTATAATATTTTTGACATTTCATTTTGTTGATCTTCGGCTCATAGAGAGCAATGGTTTCCGGCAGTCGTTCCCACTCTCTCCTATCTGCTGACTCTTCGAAAGTTTTTATCCCCCCCCCCTCCTGCACCCCTCAAGAACTTATTAATGTCGTCGCTTTACCGAGTCTATTGGTGACCTTTTTCCTTTTTTCAGTGTGTTAAATATCAAAAAGTTGTGTTATAGGTCCATTGGTCATCATTCAGCCTTGTTACGTGTCTCGCCAACTTCCATTTTATTCATTCAATATATCTAACTAAGTCCAAATTATTTGCTCTTTTGTTTTAGATCTGTTACTTTTTACGGTCTTTTAGTTGGTACCCGAGGATCAATCTTTCCATCGAATTTCGAGTGGTTGCTTATTTTGAAGGGTTTGAATGGTTAGCTACCGCTAATATTAATTGTCCTAAGAAAGTTGCCTCTTCTATTGTTTCTGTTTCCTTCCTATATGTATAACTATCATCGTTTTCATTAGACTTTTGCGATTTGTTAGCTTTTCGGTACTTTTAATATTCAGTTCTAATCCTGATTCCTCACCTTGTGCAACTAGCTCTCCGCTCATTTCCTTTAGCATTCTCTCCGAGTTGGAGAGGAGAATTACTTCATCAGCAAGTCTGAGATTACTGATTCTTTCCCTATTAACGTTTATTCGCTTATTCACCGGAATGTATGCTCCAGAGTGCTGTTGAATAGTATTTACGATAACGGGTCTCCCTGCGCAACGCTCCTTTTTCTTTCCAAGTAACGTCCTTCTATTTCGGTTTTTATTTGCACTTTTGTTTTCTTGTGCATTTTCTAAATTAAAATTATGTATGTAATTTTTGTGGAATTCCCTGGGTTTGTAACGACTTTGTCATAAACTGATGTGTTACTGAATCGAATGCTTGGCTGTAGTCAATTAGCGTTACGTAATGGCTGATTTGATATTTTGGGCATTTTTCGAAGATTTGGTTCATGACGTACGTGTAGGTGATTTATGGTTAAGAATGCTTTACGAAATCCAGCTTGTTCTTTGGGTTGTTCGTTCAGTAGAGATCGTATTCTGTGTTGGAGGAGATTTTTGCTACCGTTAGGCAGGAGGTGATCGGACGGTAGTTTCCAATTTTATGGCGATTTTCTTTTTTTGCAGTATGAATTATGACCGATCTCGTCTTTCATGTTGACATTTTCAATTTTTTGATCTATTTAGTGAATACGGATTTTTCATATTTTTTAAGTTTGTTCCCTATTATTAATAATCATAAAAACGGCCAAAAATGAGTGATATTGATTTTTTTTAAATTGTGTTTTCCTTGTTTAGATATGCACCCGGAATTAATAATGGCTAAAAATGGGGGTATTTCGTTGAAAAATACTTTGAAAAATTTACGTGAATTTTTTTTTTGAATTTTTATCTCAAAAATGGCGCACAAGACGCTTTTTTGAAAATTTCAAAACCGATTTTCAGTTAGTGTGTATAAGCGATAAAAATTCTGAAAAAGTTTAGAATATTTGTACCCGCAACACTATACCCACTATTTACTGAGTTTCGCTTCAATTGATCGAAAAATGTCTAAGATAATGCTAAAAGCAAGGAAATCACATATATCAAGGTCACACTTCTCTGAAAGTGGATCGGAAGGTCGTCATAGGCTCAAAAATTTTATTTTATCAGTACTCATCGAAGACTACAGTAAAAATCGAAAAAATCGCCAGAGGCCGATTCACCTATCTTAATAGGATACAGCTTTTTGCTTGATTTTTTCCTGATTCGTGGGAGGATGAACCTCAGTTATTGAGAGCTGGTGGATGCTAAAGAAAGGCCACCTTCGGTTTTGATGTAATGTGTCCTATCATCTTGACTACAACGTCTAATGTTACATCGTCAGTTTTGATATTCTAACAAAACTGCGTCAACTCTTATCTTAAATTTTCTAACAAATCCTCGTCACCGACAAATCCATGTCATTATACTGACATGGGTTTGTCGATAACGCGGATTTGTTAAAAAATTTAATATACAGTTGACGCGGTTTTGTTAAAATAACAAAATTATTTCATGCGAACAAGTTATGGGTAGAAAATGTTGTAAAGTTAAATTTTTGATTCGTCAATAGCCTTGACTGACTTGTAAACTGTATAGGTCATAAATATACTCGGTGCACCAGCCAGTGTTGCTAGACGTGAAAATTGAATTCAGCTCTTGAAAGTCCCAAATTCTGTCAAATTTCTAAATAAATTCTGCTAAAGTCCGTTCGAAAGGAGTTTTCCAGCGAGAATTCGAACGGCAAAATGAAATTTTCGCTGCTAAAAATGAAAAATTCTGCTAGATCTAGCAACAGAAATGCCGTTCTGGCAACAGTGACATCAGGTTCAAGGATCAGTGCTAGACCTACACATTTGCATCATAAGACCCTTGAAATCGAAAGCATCGGGAACGTAATATTTTTTCCGATAATCATTTTCATTGCCAATTTCATTGCAAAGAACTTTCAGGTTTTCCTTCAATAGATCTGTTATTTCGTGTTTTTTATTAGGGTCGGCAACGAGCCTCTTCCAATCACGCCTTTTCTCCATTATTGACGTTTCTTCCAATCATTTTTTCATTGAATTGATTGCGGAGTGCGTTCGTGTTGTTGATAGAAATTTCCATGGAAATTTTTATTTCTTCCAAGCATCTTATTTTATTTATTTATTTATTTTTTGCATTAGGGTAGGACAGGTCCATAATAATTTACTAATTTTTCCATGAATTTTTTCCCCCATCGTTTTTTGTCGAGTATCAAGATGCGTGATTTTTTGCCGACCCCCCTCGAGTAACGAGTTTACTTGTAATATCTTTCAGAGCAATAGCCTATAACCAATCCAATAATTCTTCTGTGACAACGACCTTTTTATCTAACTGAATACTCCAAAATACTATTTCTTCGATCATTTCATTTTCAGGTTTCCAGACCTTTATGACGTTGGCTGGGAAGATGGACCTGGGGTTACTATTGACCTAATATGCAAGTCGCCAGTCAAAAAAAAAAAAAATCGTTATTGCACAGTATTATATGGATGGAAAATTGTTCTGGGAGCGTACATAGAACTGGAAAATATTTCATTCATGTTCAAAATTTAAACCCCACTGTAATTTTATTCCCAAAGTTTCGAATAAAATGCCTGATGGATGTATGGAAGAATTTGTCGAAATCGCGAGAGATAAGATGTAGTTGAGGACGCACGGGTTTGGCATGAACAATAAGCCACCGTCGAAGTCGCGGTGAATAATTGTTCAAAAATGTAAGATGAAATATGGCAACATTGTCTGACTTGGATTTGTTAGCTTCATGTACAGTGTATACAACCCCTGACGCAAATTTGGAAAAAGTATACAGCTGACGTGGAAATGCAGGTTTTTAGACTGACGTGAATTTACTGTCAATATACAAAATTTTCAAAATTTATTTTTATGGAGTATACTTTCTGAATTTGTATTATTTAGCATTTAAGAAAAAAAACTGTGTTAAAAAAATTCGATTTGAGTTATAATTTCTCGGTGACGCGGATTTGTAGGAAGTATGTACTGACGCAGATTTGTTAGATTCACGAGTATGAGTAAATACATAAATAAATGAAAATTTTCATCAGAGACTTAGAAATAATGCAAATTTTTACCCAAGAAAATCTAAACATTTCTATCAATGACTTTAAAGAGATACAAACGTCTATTAAAAACATACCTTTTCATCAGAGATTTTGTAATGAAAAAAAAAATGCTAATTTCTACCAAAAAAAAATCTAAACGTTTCTATCAGTGACTTTAAAAAAGTATAAATGTCTATTAAAAACATAAATTTTCATCAGAGATTTTATAATGAATTTTTTTTTTTCATCACAAATAAGATAAAAATAAAAATTCATGCAAGAAATTTAATGAAAAATTGAAAGGCATCCGTCCGCTATATTAGAAATGTGATTTAAAAACATGAAATTAGATTTCTCACATTTAGAAAAGACTCAAAATATTGCAAACTTCTACCAAAAATTTGATAAAAGGAAAGTCCGAACATTCTGGTCAGAAACTTAAGATATCAGAATTTCACAGAAATAAGTATGAACATTTTTCATTAAAAAGCGACAGAAATATGGATTTTTATCAGAAACTTGATAAAAACTCAAATTTCTATACACTACGAGAAATTTGATAGAAATGTGAATTTCTATTAGAACCTTAATAAAGAGATACGAATTTCTTCTGGGGACTTCATTTCTTTCAGATTCGTTCCTAACAAATTTCTATTAAAAATTGTGAAAGGAATCTAATGTTTTTTGTTTTTTTTTAATGTGATGAAATTAGAATTTTCATCAGAAGCTTGAGTTTTTATCAACTATTAGAGATTTAATACAAATCAAAATTTTTATGAGACATTTGATACACGAGTGAATATAAATTTCTTCAGGATAACAACTGGATTTCTATCAGACTTAACAGAATTCTAAATATTTCTATCACATATTCAATAAAAATCTGGATTTTATAAGCGATTTGTTCGCACTACCTTTCAATTATTCCGGTATTACTGGCTGATGTTTTTGTTATTTTCAATTAATTCGATGACTCAAAATTTTATTTTTAATCTGAAAACAGGGAAGTTTGAAAAAGAATTCCCATTTTAAAAATGGAGTGCAGAAGAAACATACCTATAATGAAGTTTCAACCCGCTTTAGTTCCCAGAAGAATTTCTGTAATTGTTAGCATTCGCATTGAGCAACTAATTTGATGGAGAGTAGGAAACGTATTTCGTTTTGAGGATATAATTTGACTGTTACTTCATTTTCAAATAAGTTACATATGAGTAATTGAATGTCATTGAAGATAAATTAGAATTTTCACATTTCTAATTTACCGTGAAAATGACATAAATCCATCCCTCCAGAGACTATGCCATTTGGAATTCCAAACTGTGTCTATGTCTGTGTATCGTCGAGACAAAGACATATGTGACCTGGAATCATGAAATGTGCCTCTGATATCAAAAAATCATTTTTCACTTACTTGGCAATTCTTATAGAAAAAATCACGCTCTTTCGAATGAAACAAATCACACTTTCCTATCTTCATTAGTTTTTCCACAAATTGCATTTAAAAATTACGTCAAGCGTTTAAAAACATCCGTTCACATGGCGTCGTGTGAAACGGACCTACAGGAATGACAAAGAACAATAATTCGAAACGAGTAAACGCACCACCACAGATTTACACGCTATATACATGTATGCGCACTACTACCACCATCCCATCTTTATACTCGGAAAACATGTTTTCGCACGAAAGGCACATTTCATGATTCCAGGTCACATATGTACTATTTAACTTCAGTTTTTCTAGAATAAGGGAAGAGGGTGATTATCTCTTGGTTTATGCTATCTTTTTTACCGTCCACCTTTCCAACTTCCCACCTGCTTTCAACCACCTCTCTGCTTATCTATCTGCACTTGGCTGTCTAGTTGATTAGCTGATAGATTTTGGTGCAACAGATCCACTTATGCAATTTTTCGCATTTCAAGAGAGCAGACCACCGGTTATATTTTGTTTTTGTTAGCGAGCGAGGGGCAGGTATAGGAGGGGAAACACGGTAACTAATTTTAAGGGGAAACATGATGACAATAGAAAGAAAATTCGAGTTACCTTTATTCTCAACCGTCGTTGGGCATCCGGCGGTTCGGCGAGTATAGTAATGGGATACGGAGTAACTGGTGCTACGAGCATGGGCATTCGGATTACTGTGGTGCAAGTGCCCGAGAACACAAACACCCGGACCTCCGTAACCACCTCGTTTGCCTCCTGGACCGTAGCCACTCAGAACACCCGCGTCCTTATTCAAATTCGGAGTCGATTTGAATATTTCCTTCATGAAGTCAAGCGGTCTGAAGTCGGAATCCAGAGAATCGACGGATGATTCCAGCGTGAGAAGTAACTCAGTCACGTAGCCCTGCAATAATGAACGGACTCTGATAATGCTCGCGCACCGATTTTATTCTGATTGTTCACCATCAGATACATCAAGGTCGAGCTCAGATCAAAAAAGAAAATGAGGATCCATCACATATTTACCTGCATATCTTCACCCTGTTCTGCAATGGTTTCGACTAATCGCGACAGGATATCAGACAGCATTCTCGACGTAATCGGAACACGCAGGAATCGGAAAACCTGATGACGAACAGTAATTGTAATATCAACTTATGAACTCCAAGTATTTGTAATGTAGAATGAGAAATCCGACCTTACATCAGAAAATTCGGTTTCGAGTTTATGACATAAATTTGTTGGAACTGCATTACTCTTTTATATAAGACCACTACTACTTCGTAAAAATGATGCTAGATAGCTCTGGGATCGGAGTTTGTACAGACACAAGCTAGGGGGAAACGCAGCGCGACATCTTTAAACGTGTTTTTCTCGAAATCTCATTTTCCTATGTAAAGGTATGTTTTCTCATTCCACATCACAATTAAATATTTGCTTGGAATTAGGGAATCATAATAATATATGAACACGATCACAAATTTTTAATTTTTTTCTTTTTTTTCTTTCTGTATGAATTAGTTTAAATTTAGGCTCTGCAGACCCAATAATATACAAGTAGTAAGTACTACTATCACCAACAAGTGGCCCTCAGTACACAAAAAGTCAGCTGAATGCAAAAAGAGAACCGCTACTTCCACAAAAAAATGACGTATCTACTACAACACAACTCCGATTACCATTAGTTTGCCGCATAGGCTCCTTCAGGGTTTTAACATTATTTACATGTTCAAAAGCATCATCAGAGCTTTTCGATTTAACAGCCAGTTGGAATATAAGAGAAGCTTCAGAAATCTCACCTGCAATGACCTGCCAGCATAGTGTCTGGATGAACACGACAGTCCCAACTGCAGGGCGGTCTGTGCCCATCGCTCGTTGATTAACGCGTGCGGCAAAGATTCCTGAAAAATGCGTAACACATGCTGCAGAAACGTGTCAAGCTGCTCCCCGCTGCGAATGCTCCATACCTTCGCGGTAATGTCTTCGTAATTCCACAGAACCTGATCTTTCCTGAAACCAGATACGGAAAACGAATAGATATTTTTGCAAAATTGTACGCACGGGTGAGTGTGAGTCAGAGTGATGTCTATGGACGTACTTCGAGGCTAAGAAATCGATTAAACATTTCACGACATCTTGAATAGGTTTACTAGGACTGATCGGAGCAACTGACTCTTCGGGAGTTGGAGTGAACGACGGCACGGTACTCTGAGGCGAAGTGAGAGTATCGCAAGTACCTGTAGAATAACACCGGGAATTACGTCGTTTCAAGCAAGAAATAACAACGAATCGTATTTTAGGCTAACTGACGTACTCGTCGGCGAAGGAATAACAGCGAGACTAGTAGACTGAGAAGATCCAACAGGCGACTGCAAGTAACCGTCAAACGTTGGATCGCTTTCTGCATAACATATAATAGTAGCATGAACAATACAGCGCACATTTTCCAGTGAATATAAGATTACTCACTGCTGGATTTTAAAAACAAACGATTCGAACTGTATCCTCACCCGTGAAATTATGAAACGGTACTGGCACGCTAGGAATGGGCAATCCTAGCCCCAAATGAATCACTTTCCGGTCCAGCAGTATCTGCGCAACGGAAAGATGGTCGGAATGGTTGGCCAACACAATCAACAAATTCAGTAGCAGTTGCTTGCAGTGTTGATTAATGAGATTGCGACTTTGATCCATTCCCAGGAATAAAATATGGAGCATCAACGGCATGTGCATTGACCAGTCCACGTCCACATAGTCGACGATAACATCCGTTAACAGTATCACCGCTAAATTACATCTGTAAAGATGATCAGTTTATTAAACGACCTTTCAAACGTAGTGATTAAAATCCTTGTTAGTATAGGATTAGGTTGATGCACAGCTTTCTTCCCGCAGATGATTTGGTTCTGAAAATAGGCGGGTCAACATGATACAGCTAGGCAGTGGCGTAGTCAGGGGTTTCATCCCAAAGGGGAGGGGGCACAATAAGGTTTCCAAGGGAGAAAAAGTCGAAAATTGAGGTATTTTTTAAAAGTCGTCGATATTAAAGAACTGTGTAAAAATATTGAGACGCTACACCACTGCAGCTAGGACAAATTTCACAGGTTTTGAACTTGAACACTTAACATTTTTCAATCGATACCCGCCCTGTTTCTTCCTCTACGGATTCCTGTTCTCAAAAGCGAGTCAAACTAATGATAGCAAATATGAGTGTCCCGATTTTGAAAAGCAACGGTCGACGTACTGATTTTACACTTCGTTCTTAAAACAGATTGATAGTTCCATTTGATACAGCAGCCCACCCTTAAATACGAACGATAGTTAGACTATCAGGTATCTGAGAGGTGGTGGGAATGAAGGAGGAGGGAGGGGGGATGGGAGGTAAAAATAATGAGTGCAGAGTGAAGGCGAACGCATAAAGACGCCGGGAAGAAGAGTAGTATTCGGATTCCGCAAGCCTCGTGGCACGCTGCTGTCGTCTTACTGACAAGAAAATGAAAGAGTGATCAAGTAGGTTTTAGTACTGCTGATTTCCTGATTTGTGATTTTGTACTATGGTTTTTTCGTTTCATTCTTAAAATAACGTCAGGGAGATTTTCCTACAAGCTTTTGCGAGTGAAAACACAAAAACTGTCCGACCAAACTGCTCAGTTATTCGTAATATTATAACAAAATCATCAAGTTGCAAGATACATAAAAGTAAAAGAATCAGAAGTAAAGTGTAAGGAAACGTGAAACACCAAACTAAAACGGATAAGAAACCAAACTACAACATTGGTAAAGAATATTCACGAAATTCGTATCGTCGTATCGGCCTATCATCACTCTTTCGTTGGTTATAAAAACGTCCAGCAGATGCCGCCCACTTTGTTGCGGAATCTGAATTAGTTAACCAAAATTCGCTGGGATACACAATATTAAACATCGATGTGATTATTCGGAGGTACTGTATCTCTGAATAGAAATTGTGTAATAGAACGTAAACAATACAAATATGTATGAATAAGTCAGAATGAGAAAACGATCATGAAATGTGAAGTACCAGGGTGGCCACCCCCCCACACCCAAAAAATTCCCTGACTTTTCCAGATTTTTTTCAGATTTTTCCAATCAATTTTTCAACTTTTTCATAACAAACAAATTATTTTAAAAAAAATGTTCAGTTGAGTCTGACAGAAAATATTATACAATACTTTCACAACATAAAATTTTCTTCAAAATCTCCTGACTTTTCCCTGACTTCTCCATGTGTACTTACATTCCTTGACTTTTCCTAGCAGTGGCGGAACCAAGGGCGGGCCTGGGTAGGCCAGGCCCTTCCAAAATTTTTTTTGGCCCGCCCAATTTTTTTTTGAACGATCTGAAATTTTTTAATGAAAAATAACTCACTTACAATAGACGAAAAGAATTCAAAAATAAAATACTTATAATCGATTTGCCAAAAGTTTAAATTTAGATAATGTTGTAGAGAATTTTGCTCTTCATCATAAAAATAGTCGTATTCTTTTATATTAATTGTTAATATTATGTAAGTACATACATATACACATTTTTATAACAAGTACATAGTTTCATTCAAGCCGGCGTTTTATTTAAAAAATCCCTGTCCTTAACAATCCGGCCCTTCCGTGCCCACCCGAAAAAAAATCGTAGTTCCGCCACTGTTTCCTAGTTTTCTACAAACTGGACACGCTGAGTATATATGAGTACAGTATTTACATGAATTGCAGTAGGACAATCATCTATCTCGAGCAAGCCTTACGAATCTGCGTAGAACAACGGTTGGTTAAAGTGACACTGGAGTCACTTTGGATCAGTGGTACGTCACAAACAGAATACCTTTGGTTGGAATCACGTTTCCTCCTCTTCCGTGTACTGCTTCCTTCACCGGCAGACTCAGTACTTTTACGTTTCCGCACTCGGTCGGCAGCAGACTTATTAAAGGAGCACAACTGATGCACGCTGCGTTTTGGGTTTCCTCGGGCTTTTTGAGTTTCGTCCTGAATTTCAGGTTCGCGAATCGGCTGACATCGTTTTCACTGTGAATAGACGGGGCAGAGGAAGAGGTCTTTTCAGATGTATCAACTTCCTCTTACGTTAGTTGTTCTCTAACCTTCACTTCTTGAGTCGTTCTGTCTTGTTCGGATACAAAATGCACATATTCCTCCCACACCTTACCATTTCTTCAACTGTTTTCATGGCCCGCAAGTGCGCCTGGAATTGGTCAGTGCCGTGGCTTGCGACGAGACTCGCAATACTGACGCATACGGGAAATATCATGTATTTCTCTCGATTGTCAAGTACTCGAAGTGCATCAGAACGCTCCTCCAGTGGGAATTCCGAGTGGAAAACTGGTGGTGGTGAGTGAGGGGCACTCTTATGATACCGTGTATGGAAAAAGCATAACTCAAAAGTGGGACGGTGAGCATGCTCTTTCATGAAACGAATATGCCGACATGAACAGTGGTTTTAGCAGTGGAATGTGAAGTCACACTTTGTGCAGGTAGAAAAATAGACCTTCTCTTCATCTTCATTGAACTTTTCGCGAACACTATCACCTTCTACGGACATTTTTTCCGTCGTATTTGTGCCTTGAGTCTTTCATGAAACAGTGTGCAGCCGCGCTCATTTAGCCCGAGGGATGCTTCTTCATTTAAAGCGCTGACCTCAACATAGGGGTCGCATATCTTCAGTGACTTCCAATTAGCACGGTTCGTAGCTTCAGTGACTCGCTACTCGCCGAAGGAAACGAGGTGAACTATACTTTTCTCAACTGGGGAAACGATGGAAATCTCACTTGGATGCTCACGGAAGGCTCGCAGAAACTCTTCATAATTACTGGACTCTCTCCCAACTTCAATTATATTCTCAGCAATAACACCGATATAAATGGGACACAAAAAGCAGAAGCAGGTTTAGAACTGATGAAAAACAAATTCGTTTAGCTGCATTCTCTGTTATCGGTAGGTACATCGTACCTAGCCTAATGATGTACTCATATTCACGTTGTATCAGGGGGTGCAGTACCGCTTAATAATTCCTTGTGTGGCGGTACAGTACTTCTGATGCCGACCATTAAAAATAACCAAAACATTTGGAATCATTTTGCAACTCATTAGGAACACGAAACTTTTAAGGCAAATTAAGTTTTTCTGTACCTCAACTCCATTTAACAGTAGCCCATTAATTTGACCATTTTTTCAGGGAAGTTGGAGAGGAGGGGAGACTTAACGTCCAGAGGAGACGTAACATAACAATTTGAACCATCAAACTTCAATAAACGAACAAGAAAACTCTTCCTTCAGATTTTTGCGTCCAAATATGAAAATGAATTTTTCCAATGAATGAGCAGTATGTTGATTCAAAGGGATTGCAGTCAATACCTGTGAAAACCGCTACTAGGCTGCACATTCTCAGGAATGTATTCGATGAGTGGTGCGAAATATCCTCCATATTCCGGCATCGGCAATGGATGTGGTAAGGGAATGTCGCATTGATACATCCCGTCATCTCTGCAGATGGTGTAATCGTCATCGCCGGACACTGAACTGCCAACTCCCATCTGTAAATTAAAAAAAAAAATTAAAAAAGTTATCTAATGTCGAACGGATACTTGGTCCGACTGAAAGATAAGCAGCGAACCTGTCAGCGCACAAGACAGAAACAGACAGAAACCCGTCCAGTCAGCTATGATTTACTTTGTGGACTGACAGCCAGGAAACAGCACACGAGGAGATACAGACTCACTAAGTAACTGACTGACAGACTGAAATTCAAACCGACTGGCAGTCAGCCAGACAGACAGGAATAAAGTGAGGCGCCAAGCACCGAGCAATGGGAAGACAAGAGCAAAGCGGGTATCATATTAGAGCTTGAGTTGTTCGCTTCCCTAAGTACACTATTCTCTTTTTTCCACACAGAATAATTTAGGTTAATATATCTCATATGATAATTAAATGGATTACAAACAGCATGCATCAACATAGTGCCTGTCTACGTAACAGTTCTACACACCTCGCCAGATTTCGGCCTAGGCCGGTTCTTCGGCCAGAAGTGAAGAGGGCTAAGACAGCCCTAGCAGCCTCCCCGACGTCTTTGAGGTAAAATGCTCGAAAGGGCGGATTCCAGGGCTCGGGTTGAGAGCAAATTAGAAAAGAAGAGGTTCGTCCTATAAATAAATACCAGGGACCAAGAACCGGAGCCGAAGTCGGATTTTGGAACACTAGAGCCCACCTATTTTCTGGGGGACCCAGAGAGGGAGTCCTGTTAAAATCATTTGCTGGATCCGGAATCTGGAAAAAATTATTTCCTCGAGTCGGAATCGTAGCCTGAGCCAATTTCAGAGTTTTACTGGAAACCGAGTCGGAGCCAGTTTCAGAATTTTACAGGAAACGAAGCCGAAGCCAATCTTACAGTTTTATTGGAAACAGAGAAAGAGCCAATTTCTGGCTCAGGCTACGGACCCGACTATGGCTTCTGCCCTTCAACCCTAATTCCTTTTCTTTCCCTTTCACTCTCTTCACGCCCACTTTCCGAAGAAAAAAACAACATTGGGACCAGGGCAAAAACCACGTTTCTGGTTGAGCCGAAGTCGGAGCCATCAAAAATTTTCTACCAAAGCCGAAGCCAAAGGTTGAAAAAAGTTATTTACCGAAACCGGAACCAATTTCGATAATTATGGCTGAAACTGAAGCACAATTAAAAACTGCTTCGAAGTCAGGTCATAGCGGCTCCAGTTTTGAGACCGGGTCAGAATCCCTGACAAATACTTATGAAGTATCAATTTCCTCCGGGACCACAAATCTCCTACGCAATGACCCCTCCGAATCATCTGTTCCATCTTGCACGTGCGATCTCTCCCCAATAAATTGAGTTCCGTTTTTCCCCATTCGAACGATTCAGACCTACTAACCGAAAAATACGGTGAACTCGAAATCACCTTCATAAAACTGCCTGGTGTTATCGCGGCTGCATCAGTAAGCGTAAATAACTATATGTAGATCCCGCGAAACGGGAAAAAGCACGTTCATCGGATGCCCCAAAAATCAGTTTCTCCCACTTACAGTCAACGAGACTATCATAGTGATAGAAATAAAATTAATCGCCCACTCCTTGTCACATATAATCCAGCACGCTTACGACGGATCAGAAAATCCGGCGAGCAGGGAGCATATTTCGTTATTGCAAGTCTCCAGACGCCAAATGAGCCGTGCTATCTGTTCTGCTGACACGGCCTCATCGCTAAATAGCGAAGAAAATTGTTAAATGGAATGCCCCGGAGGATACTATCTGGGCGTAACAACGTTCATTTCGGTGGTCACAGGTCGATAACGTTCGTACACTATTACACGCTTTCTTATATAAAATACACGCTTCTCCTCCTTGAACTGTTATTACTTAGCATTTTCAAGCACCGTATTGATTTGAAGTTTCGTTTTGACTTTGAACGAAGCGCAAGTAAATACCCAGCAGAGATGTACCTACATTATACTATAAGCATATAGGTACTCGAGGATTCGAAAAGAAGTCTCATTTTCGAATCAAAATAACGAGGGAACTCGTGCAGTTACAATAGAATTTATTTTGTTTAAAAAAGTGATTTAGGCACCCTCAAGGCGACATATTTTCAAAACTTTATTGCGATAGGTGTCTAACGAGAGGTGATGAAACTTTTCCTCAGAGTACAGCAATTACACAAAGCTCATAATTGAGGTACCCAGACGCACACACGAATATCAGTAATATACAGTTTTAAGCGACTCACTCAAGCCACAGTACTTTCATCTATTGAAGTTCCTGTTTTCTAATTTTACTCTCAACCTGAGCCCAGGAATCTGCCAGGGACGTCAGAGAGGCGAATAGGGCTGTCTTAGCCGTCTTCTCATCTTGCCGAAAAACTGGCCTAGGTCGAAATGTAGTGAGTTGCTACGTGGGCTCGAACCCGGGACTTCCGGATTCCGAGACTAAGCGCACTATCCACTCGACCAACCAGACCCCTATCTATTGAAGTTAGTATCTTCCACTATCGCTACTTATGGCAGAAAAAGAACCAAAATAGGAGGAAAATTTAAGCCAACTGCAACGGAGATCACGCGCTTAGTTTGAAATCAGTCCAATGATGCAGTATCGATAGCAAACAATATATTGCACAAGCTTACCTCATCAGCGGACGAAGGTTTTTCCTCTAAAGAGTGAGGAGACATGGTCAGCATGCGCGACTTATTGCTTCTCACTGTTCCATATTTTGATTCCGACATTACTCTTCCGGTAGAATCAGTTTTGCAAGTTCTAAAACAAAATATGTTTCAATTTTTTTTTTTTTTAAATTAAAGAAAACAATTAGCAGAACTGGCTCGAATGCGAGGATGCTGGCAACGACACTGAAAATGCTGTCTACGAAAATAAAACATATTACAGAAATCATTTATGAATTACTAATTGTAAAATCCGGATCGAGGTAACACTTGCAGCAACTCTGAGCAACAAACGAATAATCAAAAATCTAACAAAGTCTGAGTGTAAGTACTGAAATCGAGTAAAAACACGCACGAATGACAATTTGGGATTCAAAACTTATATTCACATCAATAAGAGGTGTCGCTTTCACAGCCCTTTATTTTAAATGCACTCCAATTCCCAAAGTTGTACAGAAAAATAAAAGTTGGAAATAAAAGTTCTGTCTTCATATATACAAGGAAGTTTCCCATGGTCCCCTTTTCAACATCAGTTTCTTTATTTGAGAAGAATTCTGGATGGTTCAAATTTGGAAACTGCGGTTGACTCAGTGCTGGCTACTTATTTCAGGTCATAATTCATTAGGTAATGGAAATTATGTTATCTACGAGGACCAGTCAGTAATTAAGGTTCGCTATTCAAAAAAAAAAAGTGCGGAAAAATATTAAAAAATATATTCGCAATATGTATTAAATTCCTCATTTTTCTACATGATCTCCAAAACGCAAAAGACATTTCTCGTACTGGTCAATGAGTTTATATATTCCACTTGAACAGTACGTTGCGTCCAACTTTGAGAGGTAATCGGTGATGAACATCTTCAATTCCTTTAATGTGGCGAACAGGCGGCCTCCCGAAGAGCGACTTTTAGGCCGGTTTTGTTAGCTTATTGAGCCATTTCCAAAAATGTTTCATACACTTTCCGATAGATTTCGCTGTCATTCATTTTTTTCGTTGTCAAACAGGATAATTGAGCTAAGGGTAAAGAAGCAAAACTCACATTTACCATTTTACTTCAAGGGGGGCGCAAATAGGCAAAATACTTTACAGGGGTGCAGGAATATCTTTGCTGCCCCTGTGAACATGGAGTATATTATACATATCGCACAATCACAGACGCAACAAAGATATTCCTGCATCCGTGTGCAGTATTTTGCCTATTTGCGCCCTTGAAGTAAAATGGCAAAAGTGAGTTTTGATTCTTTACCCTTCATATACAGACTACATAGTCTGTATTTATCTTGAACCAAGCGAATTACAAAATTGACACACCCTTCCAGAACCAGATTTCCTGAAGCCTCGGCGCAAAATTTTTGGAAAAAATAAAGAAATAAAGAAGAAGTCAAATGACAAAATAATACTAAACTACGCAAAAATTGTCTCAGTGCAACAAGGTAAATCGCGAGCGAAAAATTTTTCACTCTTTTTTCCCAAAAAATATCTGGTCAGCGGCGCAAATTTTCCATTAGCCTTGAGCGAAAAATAACTAAGTCCACCTCGGCACCCTTCACTGGCACTTCCATCATCATACTATTGCTATTCGCGCTGCCTAGCCCCGGGCCTAAGAATCTCAGTTTTAGACTTAAAATTGGCAAGACTGAATGGTTTGAAAAATCCAAGCACGAAATGGGGATTTCTGGGTCATTGACCACGAACATCGTATCATAGTTTTGATTCAGCCCCGATTTGGGCATAAAATCCCGGTTTTAGACTTGAAATTGGCAAACAATTTACTTGGGTTACAAAATCGAGTATCAAAATAAAGGTTTTATGGGTCGTAAATCATGAATATCGCATTAAACTTTAAATTTGGCCTAAAATAATCGATTTGGTTGAAAAATTAAATAACGTATCGAATCGGAATATTTTAGGGTCGCTGATCAAGAATATTGTATTTAGATTTAAGACTGGACTCCGATTTGGAATTACAAATACAATTTTCAAAGTTGACACTAGCAAAGTTTATTTGGCTTGAGAAACCAAGAAAGGTACCGAAATTGGGGTGTTTGGATTACTGATTCTTCATAACCCATCAGATTTTCGATTCAATCCCGAAAATAGTAGAAATGGGCCAAATCGATTCGGATTAAGAAAATCGTTTAAAATGTTGAAATAGGTTTCTCAGATCACTGATTTTCAATCCAGCTTCAATTTTGGCCACCCGTTTACCCCAGAAAATCTCAATTTTATCCTTCACGTGTGTGAAACTGACTTGCCAGGGGTATATGAGCCAAATAACAAAATAAGGAATTTTTGAGCCGGTGATTTCAAAGCACGCTTCAGATTTTCGATCCGATTACGATTTAAACCGTCCCCTCCAAGTCAAAATGTTACGTTTCAAATGGGCCAAACAACAACTTCTCCTCGGAAATAATGCTGACTATCGAAATTACAGGTTTTGTGAGTTGCTGATTTTGACAGTACACTCGATTTTTGATCTAGACCCAATTTAGGCCCTAAAATCACAATTTTCACGTTCGAAAGAAGTGGCATTGATTCTAAGTTGAAAAACTGAATGTCGGATCTCGGAGTGGAGGTTATTTGGACCTATGATTTTGAATATCCCACTGACTTGTGGTTCGATCTGACTGAAGCCCTCGAAATCAAAAATTCTACACTGAGGAGTGGGCAAGCTTGGTTGAATGTGAAAATCTATCATTGAAGGCTTCAAAACTGTGTACGATTATTTAGGCTGTCAGTGACGTAGTCAACCTAGGGTTCCAGGGGGGGGGGGTCTGGTCTTGACCAAATAGGAAGGGATGTTGGAGAGGGTACTAAAATTAGAAAACCACTATTTGACGAAGTCGCAACGGAGAAGGCGTCCAAACCTCCTGGACTCCCTTCCTGGCTACGCCACTGGGAAGAATCAGTTGTTCATTTAAAGCAGAAACATGACTTTTTAGGCTCATGTCGGTGCAAATTAGCACCCTGAAAATACTATATTTTTCTTTTGTTAGATCACATCTGGAATTTGGTTTCCACATTCCGTTACGGTAATTGAAAAAATACAAAAAATACAAAATATATATCTAAAATATGTTTACTTTAAGGATTTTGAATACTACCCTGACCCCGAAAACATACCCTATGATGAACTTTTGGCCGGATATGAAATTGAATCTCTAAGAAAAAGAAGAGAAAAAACAGCAATAATGTTTTTATATGATCTAATTCACGGTAATATTAATGATGAAACACTGCTTCAAGAAATAAATATTTGGGCCCCAAAAACACAATCTAGATACAAAAAATACTTCTCTCTACAAAAAATTTCGTACCACTAAAACGAAATTCTCCCCATTAAACAACATTATGAAAACTGCAAATAATTTTTTGACAAAAGAGTGTACTGGCGCTGATATTTATAGTAGGTATGCCTAGATCCACGTTCAAGCGGCTAGTGGTGGGATGGGGAGCTGTAGGATAGCGGACATGCGGCAGATTTATTTCTAGTTTTTTTTTTTAAATTTTATTTGTTTTTATTTATTTATTTATTTTTTTATATATATTTACTTTCTTTGTTTTTATTTTTCTCTATTTATTATTTTTTATTTATTTTTCACTTTTTTATTTCTTTTGTTTCTGTTTAATTTTTTTCTATTTTCTTATTTTTTAAAATTTATTTTTATTTTTAAAAATTTACTTTTATTTTGTCTCCCCAATCACACTGTTTTTTTTTTCGTTAAAGGTTCCTTTTATAATTGGCTTTGGCTGTTGGAGGGACAAAAATAAAATAAAATAAAAATGAAATAAAATAAAAATGAAAATAGAATTAAATTAAATTAAAATTAAAAATAAAAATAAGATAAAAATAAAATAAAATAAAAATAAAATTAAATTAAATTAAAATAGAATAAAATTTATAAAATAAAAATAAAATAAAAATAAAATAATAAGCGTTCTAAAATGCCCATATTTCAACATTTTGTTCAATTTTTCAAATCACGTTAATTCTGTTCATTTTGGGTTTGAAGCTTCATTTTTTGAACCAAAATCGAGGCTGCATAAAAAATCTGATGTGATATTCGTGATTGGCAACCCAAGGGACTTTATTTCGATACTTCTTTGATATCCTTCTATTCCAAAGTTGGTTTTACATGGGGCTCCATATTGAAGAAAAAGATTTTTCTACTTGAAATGAAACTAGACATTACCGCTTGAAGATCTTCGACTTCGTATTAAAAATAATAATAATAATAATAATAATAGAGGGCTTTTTATGACACACCCTGCATAAAGCAAGTATACTTGGACATTTCACGATTCTCCAGAACCCGTAACTTTCTCACGAGTAACAAATATCAACACGATGGTGGTAACACAAATTCCAGCCCACGTAAACCCATCTCTCCTAGCTTGAAAACCATCATTGAAGACCGATATTTTATTCGCTTTCTATTTTGCTAATATTCCACCAATTTGTCGATGAACCTTTGTATTATTTCTCAGCCTTTCTCATTCGTAGTGGATTTCGCGAACTCCTCCGAATCAGCGAAAATCTCACAGATAGCAATCTAATTCCCTGCCTACTGTCCAAGGGAAAATAGACCGATTCACTTCCAAATTCAAAAAAAGACTTCACTCATATGCCAACAACATGATCCCTGAGATGCTTGACAACCACGCAATGTGCGCCGCCTCAAGAGAACTCGAATGATATTTTAGTAGCAAATTGTACAATACTTGGAAATAATTTGTTTCTACAGTCAATAACCTTCAGTAATATCACTAGATACTTTATAGGTAGTTGTAATAATAAATAAAATATACCAGAGGCGGAACTAGAACTTTTTTTTGAAGGGGGCTAGAATTTAAAAAAAGAAATTTGGACAGAGTTGAAAACTCGATTTGGTACCTACCTGATTCAATCCCTACCCATTTTCATGAATTGATTTTTAAAAAATTTCGAATTTTTGGAGGGAGCTATAGCCTAACCCTGTCTCCCTCCTTAGTTGCGCTCGCAAAATGAATGGAGTCAAAAGCCACATGCAAAAGACAAAACTAACCCAGACTGATTCGACGCGATGCCTTCCTCGCTGCTGTGACGTTTCGTGTGAATGGTCCCTTTTTCCACCGACAACTCTGTGTTATTTCCATGCAGATCGGAATGCGGATCCGGATCCGAGTATCCGGAGATTTTCCGGGCGCTCGTCAAACGGTAGTACGGAGGTGTTTCCGTTCGCTCGATGAGACAGTTCAACGTCTCCACCGTCTGAAGTTCGGTCAGTATTTCGTCCACAAATCGGTCCGGCCGAGCACGAGCCAAGTATACGGTCACGCGTTTAGCCTAAAGCACCAAACTACATATTACTGGGCCTGTTACTGAATACCGAAGTACCTACTCGTGTGCGCAGCTAATGTAACCGAAATTCAATAAGACTGCAGGTACAGTTGGTACGGCATTTGAAAATAACTCTCGTTTCCCGTCAGGAAAAACGGTCCGTCTTTGTCAAGCGCATTTTATAATGTCGATCTAATTGTACTTCGGGTCCGTAGCGAGCTAGTCACATGCCTCCTCGCACAAATTCAATAATCAAATGTATAAATTTTTCAAATTTTCAAGCTCGACGAGTCGTTTCAAGATCTAGAAGCCTTAGAAGTCGGCGCTCCCCAACGAACCGATGGGACGAGTCCAACGCTGCCGCTACTTGACAAGGTATACCGCATTTCCATCGATGGGAAGCAAAAATAACTTTTAGTAAATTTTCGGATTTGAATATGAAATATGCGAGAGTATCGCGGGTACTTACATATGGTAATAATTCGTTCGGCGTCATTCCGCATATGATCAGAAGATATCTCATTATGACTTTCAGATTATTCGGCCAACACGAGCAGAGGGTTGCCCAGACATCCTCAATTTCTTTCGAATGTTCGTTAGAAAACTGGAAAATTAATGAACACTAACGATATCAGAAAAATTTTCCGTTTACGAGGTTTTTTGAATTTCATATTCTCAAAAATACACGAGTCCTGGTGGGTAGGTACTAGGTAGCTATAATTAATACTGAAAAATTCTGGAGTTTTCCGACCAAAATTAATATTTATACAGGGAAGACAATAACAGCGGATTATATCGCAGCGATATTTCCATTCTTCTATTCGTTTGTTCTTCCAACTGAGAACAATTTTAAAGAAAGTAGCTGACAGATAACATCGGTATAATTATTCGAAACGTACCAAGTTTTGTACGTTCGTTGTGTACATAGTCGAGTAATGCATTACATGACAGCCGGGTCCACAAGATACTCGGTTAAGACGAAAAAGCGCAGAAATTTCGACGAAAGTTCATCTGAATAAGTAATTTTTGCGGGAATTTACAATTCAGAAATGTAATCTGCGGAATGTGCATAACGACATAGAAAACATCTGGCGCGTCAAACCTCCAAAGAATATTTCAAATCGCCCTTTCAGACACAATTATTACGATAAAAATTGAAAATTCGAGGATGATTATATAATTCTGTTACTCGTCTGGTTAGACTCAGGCGAAGGGTAACAGCATTCTGAACTTGGAAATCCTCTCTCACTTTCATAAAAATGAAATAACGGTTGCTGTCTCATTGGCTGAAATAGGGCATTTTAAAGATGTATAATATAAAATATAAAATTTGAAATTCTAGTACTTTTTTTAGCAATTGCCATCACGGTTATCGTGTTTAAGATGGTACTGAAGACAAAGAGATATAAATCCGCAAGAATCGTACCTTTCTGATTTTTAAGCACAATATGGGATCAACCCGGAACCACACAGAATAATAGTCAAATCAAACCAAAATGACCTTTATTTATTTACTTTTTTACGTAACCTGTAGAATAGGTCAAGTTGCCCTCTGTTGGGTAAAGGCCTCTCTCAGATGTTCCCATTCCCCCTGTTTTGCGCAATCTTGTGATATTGTCTGTACTGGAACATTCTGTCAAACTCATTCCTCTATCTGGTTCTTTGTTTCCCTCCCCCCTCCTTTCAAAAACCAGTCGAAAATTATTTTTGTCCACCTGTTGTTATCCATCCTCGCCACGAGTCCAGCCCAGCAGCCTCCTTATAGCACGGAGGAAGTTAATGTTGTGTTTTAACTTCTTTTTAATTTTAGATAAATTAATCTTATCTTTCTTCTTTATCCCAATGCCGGCCGGCTACACACTTATCAAGAAACGCCATGAAACGACCGTGAAACATGAAAAAGTGAAAAGTGCGTAGAGTATATGTGGCGCGTTTCACTGAGCATCTTTTTCACATTTCATATTTCACGTCGTTTCGCTGAAGGTGGCGGTTTTTTTAAATGAAATATCAAAGGTTTTTCATCAAGTGTTATCTAGACATCAGCGCCGATACACTTCATAAAATGCAGCCGGATTTCAATCTAGACTGTCGCGAAATTCGGGCTGTCTGGCCCGGTTAGTCCACAGAGGAAGCTGGTCACCTGTTGGGCAACGGTCCCTTCGTAAAGTAGGCCAAGAGAGGGCGCAGCAACACTTTTGACCTGAATTGGTTTCGGGAGGAAGCGGAGTCAGAGCCGATGCGAGGGAGTGTCACCCCCAGTCATTTTTCATTCGGCAATTTTGGCAGAATTTTGCCCAATTCGGCAATTTTTGCCAAATTTGGGAAATTGACATTTCTTTTACCCACTGATTCAACAATTTATCCAACAAGTCAAAAAATTTTTTTTTGTTTGTTTTGTGCTTTGATACTTGGGAATTTTGATTGAGAAGATGAGAAGTTGGGAAAATCTGACAAGTCAATTTTTTCCCCCTTTGATATTTGGAAATTTTAAGTTGAATCAGTTGGGACTTTCACGTTTTCCCATCCCCCCAGGGAAAATTCTTCAGCACGTCCCTAAGCGGAGCATGGGAGGAATGCAGATGATATTGGGTTCCTGAGAGTGCATATTAATAAGGTCGGGTGGTTACCTATGGATAGATTCAGACAGTTTAGTTTGCAAACTGAAGGAATACTTACAATTGAGGAACCCACTTCCAAAGTGACCTAACTGCAACAGTATGATTTCATGAGTTTTTGTTTTCAACGCGCTGTCTTACCGCGCTAGGGGCATGCTTTGCAACAACAAAAACGACAACTTTTTCTTGAAGGTTGAACTTATTGATACCTACCTTAAAAAATCCGCTACCTACTTTACTGTTTTGCTTTGTTTTTCTCAAAACTAAAATTTTGCAGTTAGGTCACTTTGGAAGTGGGCTCCTCAACAGTAAAATATATTTTTTTTCTTTAACTTTTATTCAGTGTCTTATGCTTATATATAGCCGCATACTCGGCATATTGCCAATCGATTTGCCCGGTAACTGGTTCACAATAAAGCGGGAGGTCAGATACAAAACTGTTTTGTTCCATCCCTGCACTGAGGTGTTGGAAAAGTGATGAGAATAATGATCGATGAATTAAGCGAAGCAAAATGTCGCCGTTTTACAAAAAAAAAACAAAAAACTATATTAGTTAAAAGGGAGAACTAGATTCTAGGACGACAAGTGTGTCATTTCAAGATGATTGTCATGTGCTCAATTTGATGTGCTAAATCCTGAAGTGAACACTTGTGTATCGTTATTTTTCGGTGTTTATAATTTCTCGTATATGGAGTAGACTGCAGACAAATTAACGGATTTGGTGCGCGAGGTGAGAGATCGTCCTGTCCTATGAATCCTCACCACCTTGAGAAGAAGTCCTGTACAAAGAAACTTCTTCGGTTTCACTTGTCTTCTTTCTTGTGAGGATGCAGCTATGATTGCCGCAGCAATAACAGCGTCTTCGTCATAACTCATCCTCAAACGAAAATAATACCATTAAACACGACAACTTGATTCAGCCTCAAAAGGAGCACTAGATCGGCAGGGACGAAACTATAGGGGAGGAAGGTTGAAACAACCCCCAATAATTTGGCAGTCGGCGAATTTTGAAACTGTTCATTTGAATTTTTCATTTTTTATGAATGTTTTTCCCCCCAATTAAAAAATATTCCGATGAAAAATCGACACATTTTTAAGTTTTTAAACATTTTGTCGTCGAATTAGTTTAAAAAAAATATTTGTCAGCAAATCTTTTTTCTCCATCTCCCCAAACTGAAAGTTAAATTTCGTTTCTGAAAATGGAGTACTCTGGACTCCTGTTAAGAACTGAGTATCGAAAGTTGTTTGAAAGGTTGAAACAAAGCTGAAATGTGGAAGACATTTCGAAAATCTGAAAGTCTGTAGCAAACGTTGAATTTCGAATTTCAATTACTATTCTGTTTTTACTATAGATGCTCTGTTTGACCTAGAGCCTGAAATTTGAGAAAGTTGAACATTTTATCAAAATCTAAAAGTTGAAAGCAAAAGACTTATTTTCCAATGTTACATGCTGAATCCGATAGCAAATGTTCTATTGTTTAATTTACGGGTTTTGGCCTGGTGAATACCTATAGGAAGGAAATTTAGTCTGGAACAAAAGTCAAAACTCAGTGTGTTTTTTCCATACTTATCCGATCACAGATAGACTTTGGAGCTCGAGTTTACGGACGAGCTCCACCAAAACCCCTCAAAATGCTCAACACAATCCAAAACGCAGCCCTTCGAATAGTATCAGGAGCCCTCCGCACTAGTCCATCCATCAGTCTTTGTGCGGAAATGGCCGAACCTCACATACCCTACCGCAGAATGATCCTCTACTCCAAATACTTGCTCAAAATATCCCAAAATCCCAACTCACCACTTTCCACAGACGAGGTCAATGATCCACCTCAATCAAACTCCCCCAACATTCAATCAATTATATGTAGAACAAACCACAATCACTCGCTTATCTCTCTCACCCCTATTACCCATATACACAGACCCACCACCGTGGAAACTCATACCAGAAACTTTCCATCTAGAACTTATCTTTACATCGCAAAAGATCAACAGCCTTTCATACTTTCAAATTCCTCTTTGGCAAACTCCTCGAACAATACCCCGAGTACCTATTATGCTACATAGACGGTTCCAAAAGAAATAATCGCACAGGTTGTTCATATTCCTCGGGTCAAAAATCCAAGCTCACAGACTACCTAATTCAGTATCTATTCACACCGCCAAACTCGCTGCAATTTTCTGCTGCATTCAAAATTTACCTAATATCACCAATAAAGCAATTATTGCCGCCGACTCACTATCGGCCCTCCAATCAAGCAGCACAAAGTTCTCTACACGTCCATTAGTACAACGCATACAACTCATAATCCACGTACTTAACACACTAGGAAAACAGGTAGTATTCGTCTGGATCCCAGGCCATATTGGAATTGCACAAGCTGACTTAGTCGACGAAACCGCTCGAACAGCAACATCTCGCCCTAAAGTAGAAAAACCAACAATCGAAACACCCGAAGACCTTGCAGTCACCCACCAATTAAAAATCCTTTCCTCTTGGCACCAATTTCGGCATAAAGAATCCAACAACAAAGTTCGTGCAGTAAAAAAGAAACCGATCCCCTGGGTCACCTCCAACCGGAAATCACGAATAGTAATAGCACGACTTAGAATTGGGCATGCTCACCTCACTCACCTGCACATCCTCAATCCATAGATATTCCCTCGCAATGCCGTAAATGCTCCTCAAATGAACTGACTTTCGAATATATACTTCACTGCCTTTCACTTGACTCTCACCATCAAAAACATCAACTACCACCAACAACGAAAAGCATGCTCCAAAACAACCCAATGACAATAGATAAACTCATCTCCTTCCTCTACGACACAGACCTCTTTCCATTAATTTAACCATCCCCACCAGCCGAGCCATATAGCCCTTGGTGTAGTAGCTAGTGGCTCGTAAATAAACAAATAAAAAATAATAATAAATTAATTTAAAAAAAAAAAAAAAAAAATGAAAGGGAGCTTGGGGCACGGTTTCCCCTCATCCGATCGACCTGAAACTTTGTAGGTTTATTTTATTTTATTGGAACCAATTTAGGATACGAATCAGAGGAAACTCAGAAAAAAAGATCACCAAGAGTAAATAAGGACTACCTTAAGGGTAAAGGAAGTTGTGTGTTTCTGTCAAGTAATCCTAACATCCTTCTAGCTTACCCTCCCAGACTAGGGTACGCTCATGTGCGAGAAATTGAGTGCTTGGGGGATAAGGTTCCTATTTGCATTTGCAGGGACGAAACTATGGGGGGATGAAACACCCCCCAATAATTTGGCAGTTGGCAAATTTTGAAACAGTTCATTTGAATTTTTTATTTTTTAAGAACGTTTGTTTGCTTGTTTTTTTTTCGATAAAAAAAATATTTTGATTGAAAAATCGACAAATTTTCAAATTTAAAAAAGATTTTGTCGGCGAATTTTTAGTTCTCAAAAAATATTTGTCGGCAAATTTTTCTTCTCCACCCCCCCCCCCTTCAAACTGAAAGTCAAGTTTCGCCTTTGCACATCGGGCACGACGAAATCTTTTTCACAGTCCCTGGTTTTTTCGCCATGATTTCGTGAAATAGTAGAAAATCAAATTTCATGAAAATGGTGAGAAGTGTGTAGAGGAGTGTTTCACATTTCATTTTCTTTTTCGTGAAACACCTTGAAACGCTACATGAAATAGGAAATGTGGTAAGTGTGTAGCCGGCACAAGGATTGCTCTTTCCAAGCTGTTTTCATGAATGATAATTTTTTCCCCTCAGTTTAAGTGAGCGACCAGGTCTGATGGTCTGATAACCGCACGAAAGAGCGAGAAAGACACAACTGTTCAAAATTTGTCCTTTTTGTTTTAATAAAAAATACCATTTAAATATTTTTTTCAAAGACCAAAATTTTTTCACAATTCGGCGATTCTCATGTCCAATTCTAAATTTTTTGTTACGTTGAATGTTATTGTTACTTTGATCTTAACTAGATATCTTCCTAAGTATTTGAAATTCAACAACCGGCGAACGTCTTGAATTCCAGCACTGAAGCAAAATATAGATTTTGGAACCCAGAAAAAACTAAACTTTGCCACTAGAAGACCCTCTATAGATCAGACATCGAGTTCTATATCAAAAATGGGGAAGGGGCGTAAACTTTTCAAGTAGATATGTTATGTTTTTCATTGTAGCTTATTTTACGCTTCAGTCTATGAAAATGAAAAAAATTGATCAAAAATTCAATTTTTACCTGTTAGAAAGGTAATTTCCTAATTAGCTAATAATCAACAAGAAAAAGGTTCGGTGCTACTTTAGTAAGTATGCGGTCTACCGACATATATAAAAAAAGAAAATGGCTTTAGTATACGGTCTACCAAAAAGTATGCAGTCCACGTAGGAAAGCGGTGGTATAATTGAAGGGTAAAGAATCAAAACTCACACATTTGCCATTTTACTTCAAGGCCGCAAATAGGCAAAATACTATACACGGGTGCAGGAATATGTTCGCTGCGCCTGTGAATGTGCGATATGTATAACATACTCTACGTTCACAGGCGCAGCAAACATATTTCAGCACTGTGTACAGTATTTTACCTATTTGCGCCCTTGAAGTAAAATGGCAAATGTGTTTTGATTCTTTACCCTTCAATTGATACGTACATACAGATAAAATCACGGATAAAATGTAGTACCTACAATGTGAGTAACATAGCCACTGGCAGTTCTGTCAATGATTCACAAAGAGTTTATCCCGCCGCTCGACCCAGAAATAGCGCCAATCGTTTCCCTGTTTTAAGCCGAAAACCCAAGGGCCGTCAACACGACTTCCATGGTTTCTCTGGTTGCCCACCTCCGCTTTCGGGCTCATCTCATTGCAACATTCTTCCCCGATGGTACTTCCGTTTTCCGGCAAAACGTGACTCGTCAATTTGGATGGGGTCTAAGTGCGTCCCTATCATTTGGGAACGAGAAGTTACTTTGAGGGTACACACTTTTCGGTACATGTTATACCAATCCGCTAAAGTCGCTGAACTCCTACCAGTCAACTTTTCTGTCGTGGTTAAGGGGATGTCCATCACAAATAACAAAAAAGTTCGAGAATTTCGCATAATTTTAGTTTGGCATTAATTCGTTGATTAATATCTGTGTAGTGGAAGAATTTGTTGTCAGTACGTAGTACGTACATCTTCCTCATCGATATCTTGTCGCTGTTCATTCATAATTCATGGTACAATTACTTTAGGTAGACTGCATATTAAAGTCACGTGTGAAATTGGTAGACCTCGGCTAGCATGAGCATATAGGTAGACCGCATATTAAAGTAGCACCAAAGGTTCGTATTACGGTATAGGTATTGTTTCGCGACTGGCTTCGCATTATGTGAATTCGATCTTTTGGGGTGAAATGCTCGAACCAAAATTCAGAATCTCTGATACATCGACACGCGGAATTTTAGCATTTTCAGACAAATTATTTTACATTTGACACAACATATGATTTCGTTTTTCATTCCGTTTGAATGCATAAGGGGCAGACACTACTAGTTTTTCTGCTTGATAGCTTTTTAATGAGAGCGCACAGTCCACACCACTTTGAAAATAATAATAATAAAAGAATATTGACATTTTCGCGACAAAATCTGAATTTTGAATACTTCAACAGGTATTTGATCGAAGATACGGCGTAATATACCTTCCAAGAGTAAGGGGAGCGGGAGGTAACTGAAATGCACCTGAAATTGACGTAATAAAGAACCGGTATTTCAGTTGTTCTCAATTCGAAAACTGTTCACTGGTCTTCGCAATTTAGATGAAATTTTAGTACCCATAAGGGAACAACTAACTTTCAGACCTAGAAATGCAGGTCTCAGTTTTTTCCCCAAGTGAAAGTTCACATCTGCTTGTTATCCAGTTCTCAAACTTGCAACTCTTTCCGTTGATTCACTTGATTTTCTAAAGATGGCCAAGGTGCTCATTTCTCAATGAAAGCATTGCAGACAATTCAACTCCATGATCATCAAAAGTGATGTGACACCAGAATGAATCTCGAAGCACTGGGTAGTTCGTACTTACTTTGGCAGTGATGTAGAACAAATTATTCAGCACCATTTCCGTGGCTTCAGCTGACCCCCATCCTTCGCGGCGTGGCCCCGCTTTTCGTACATCATTCATGCAGTACTAAAACAGTATTAATTTAAGGTACAACTCAATTATCATAAGGTGACCGTTTTAGCATTTTCCAAATAAAAACAAAGTTGATGTATCCAACCTGGTAGTACGTGGAATTCAAATTCATCGGAGATATATTCGGATCAACCAGCTCCATGTTATGCAGCCATGGAAGAATGTATTGCAAAAGCAGTTGCCGTACTTCAGGTCGAGCCGTCTGGAACCGATGAGTGATTTCTGCGGGGCAAAACGTACGTGCAAGAGAAATTAGAGGTTTCATTAATGAATTCAGATAATTCCAACCCTCGTTCAATTAACAAGTCAGGGGTGCAAAAATAGTACGAATTCGTAAAATGCGCTATCAGCGGTGGGGGGGGGGAAGTTTTAACAGAACTATCAATTTCTCACACCTGACTCATTGCTATTCTGAAAATAAAGGGTGGGTAAGCCTTCTAAATAGTACCTTTGATTCAATAAATCTAAGTTTTTGGAGTCAATTATAGGTCAATTTAAGATTTTACCTTTTTTGTCCATTTTACAGCTCATGTTCGTTTACATAGGTATCAATTATGTAGCAGAAATTTGAGTATTAGAGTTCGTACGACGCTAACTGATCTAAGTACATAGCAAGCATTTTGTTATCAGAAAACAACTTTAAAAAAACTGTTCACGTATGGTACATTTAATAAAGTGGTTTTGGTGAAGAGCTTCAGCTATTCTTAAGCTATCTTATGCTGCATCCTACAAGGAAATTTGGAAATAAAGTGCAAAAACTGATTACAGGAGCATAAAATTATTGTTTTCAGCATCAAACTGATCTGAGTAGTGGAAAACACCCTGAACTGAACTACGTCTATAAGTCCACACTTGTATAATAAAAATTAATATAAATCTCATAGTGAGAATTTTGATAAATTTGGGGTTTTCATCATTGATAGTTGATACTTCAATCAGTTATTAGTACTTGTGAGCGAAGTTATAACTTTAGAATGAAAGTATCTTTTAAGCAATAAACAGCTGCGGCGATCCTGCAGGGAAAGGGGACATGTGCCTCACTGGGCAAATTTGCACTAAATACGATTTTAAGCTGCCTGTATTAGGTAAGTATAAAAAATTCATAATAATAGGCGAAAGCAATCTGAAGAAACAATACCGACATTTGTTGATAAAATGAGTTGTTAGTATCATCGTTGGAAAGAGCGTAAAAAGTAGGATTTTTCAAAATTGAACCCCCAATTCAAAGACGTGTACTCACGTTGAAAAAAGCTTATCAGTAAACGCTATGTCATATAATTTTTACATGACTCTTAAACTTCGAATCACGTGTTCTCAAAAAATAGATTTTGTTGGTTGGTTTTATTACGCTTAACAGCGTCCATTTTGTACTTGGAATTTCACAAGCGAAGCGTTATGTTGGTCACACTGAGTCACCATACTTCGTTATCATCCAGATGATACTGCGGAGCTCGGTGACAGTCGCTTGATCTTGGCTGTAGAGCTGCACGCATCTTTGGTGACCGTACTTACTCGTAAGCCCAGAGCTGTGAATTGTATTCCGTTAAAACTGGGATAATATGCGCATAAAAATTCCCTAATTCAGGGAAAATATTCCCTAAAAATTAGAAATATCCCAAAATATTCCCGACCGATATTGGTACCGTTTTAAATCTCTAATCAAATAGAAATCAAATATATCTTCAAATAAATTGATAAATTCAAAAATGGAACAATACAATGCAAACTTTAACTCAAAAGGAAACAAAAAACTCGGTTAGTAGACTCCTAGAAATATTGCAGTGATGTCAACAGTTCACGGAGGCTGTTAGGGTAAAGCGCTAGAATACACGAGTGGGGACATACGCCATTTTGGATCCAAAAGCGAGGATAGGCAAGTAAAGCAATAAACAAACATAAGACACTGATATGATAGAAGTATAGACCATTTTGAGCTGGTATTCACGTTTTCAGTTTTCTGTATGTTGTGTAGAGAGCGCGAGTTGCAAGAACATTTTGAATCTAACAAAAAGATTATATCTTCTGTAGTTTTGGATAAGTATTCCATAGAAATGGAAAATTTAAGCAAATATTCCAAAATATTCCTTCAAAATTATAACATTATTCTGAAATATATGCTTTTATAGGGAAATATGCCAAAATATGCCCCATCAAATAGGGCTCATTGTATTTAGAATTCCAAGATTCATGAAGATAACCTTGATATTCTCGGCAACAGTCATGCTCAACAAATACGCAAAAGCATAGAATTCACAGCCCTACTTATGCCCCACCTTGTAATTGCAATGCGTGCATTTTGCGTACTTCAGAATGATCAAACAAAGGGAACATTCAGGGAATTCTTGTAGAATTTTTTTATTCTGTTTGAAATAAATCGAGCCCTTTGCGAAAAACTAAGCTCGGCATTGAATTCAGCGTTCAAAATACCTACTTCTAGAATCATAATGATATACCGGAGAATTTTTGGCTGTTGAGTTGTGTACAAGTAATTGGAAAATAGGACTTCACCACATCCATTACAGCACACTGCAATAGCTTATCAGACATTGGATGACGAATCAAACTATAACAACCAATAAGAAGGCAGCACACAGCATACTCGCCATACGGTATTACCACCATAATACCAGGTACTTCAACCATACAGTATATGGACTGGACCGGTCAAGCTAGGTACATAATCGCTGTGTATTAAAAGTGGTTGAAAATATCGGCGGGCGAATGCAACAATTCTAGCAGAAAATGTGCGTATGCACATCCCCCCCCCCTCACTACATTCCAGTGAGCACACACTTATAAATATTCCGCTAGGATACGAGAACCTATCGGTAAAAAGGGCGTCTGTGAGTTAACTGGAATAAACAAAAAGAGACTGTAAAGTTTCAACTCGATATTATCACTCTAAAGACTAATTTTGCAGCAAAAAGTCTTATTACAGAAAATGTAGAGCAGAATTCGATCTACAAGATGGGATAGTTAAATTTACAATCTATTGACAAGTTAATGCGGGAGAGTTGATAGAAAAACCAATCACGGATGCCCTTTTTGCTGAGACGAAAAAACTCCGTAACCTATATTCTTATATCGGACGCCCTTTTTGCGGAGACAAGAAATCTTCACTATTTTGTAATCAGTTGAAGTGTTCTCCTAGATTCGCTTTTAAAATACCCGGTGATGAGGAGATCTGAACAAGATTAGTTTTGATGCCCTGCAGCATATCAGCTGCAAGCCTGTCTCAAGACATTGAAAAGAAACAACGTTATATTTTGAATTTGATTGATTTTGAAAAAAGAAATCAACTCTTGGATAGATTTGAAGCTGAGGAATCCGAAAACAACAGTCTCCGCAAAAAGGGCGTCCGCCTGACACGCCCTTTTTACAGATAAGTCTTCATATGTTGTGTTGTTGCGTTTTCACGGCTATCTTTTCAACCACAAGTAACCTGACTTGACCAGTCCATATACTGTATGGTCGAAGACCAGGTTAAACATAACTTAGTTTCAAAATCGTGAATAGTAAAATAAATGTAAGGCACTAGTGATGGGCCAACCTCTAGACACGTTTTGCCAAATGTATCTGATATTTTGAGAAAGGCACTTTTATTCCAAAATTTAATCAGTTAGCTTACACTAGTTCTTTGGATTAACACACGTAGTGTTTTTTCTAGGGGGGGGGGGCAGAAATCAGGATACCTGAATTAATGTTTTAGCGCTGAACTATTGGATGTATGCTGGAATTTAGATATTATTTCGAAAAAACTGGATCAGTTAGCATTACAAGAGCTCTATTTGAAATATCAGGGTGAAGGGAGGCTTCTGTTCTCCTGGAATGAATGGTTGCGATTTTGAAGAAGAACAACGAAGATAGCTGACCCAGAAAATCGTGGTGATATAAATTGCTTTCATAAATCAGTATAGCGTTTTAGCGACCGAATTCCATCCAAAATTCAAAAATCTTCTCTCACTCCTACTCGTAAATAGCGTTTTCGCATTTTCTTAACACAGTTTTCGCTTCGCAGCTCGCCCCTTCATATGTTCCTTTTAGGCCAACATTTATTCACATATATTCTTCCAATCGACTCACACGAGTAATAATAGAGCTGCGTGAGCCCCTGACAGGTACTAAAAGCAACCGAAGTTTTTCGAAAACCGAGGAACGCAGAGAAAAGCAAATTATTTTCACTACACGCGAGACGAGACGTTTCTCGGCGGTAAAATTGGCCGTTTGACATATTGAGATTTATGTACTTACAGAAGCTCATAAATCAAACATACCGGAAAACATAGGCATTGTGAGTTCAGGATGAAGCTGAGACAACTGCTGGGATAAATGGGTTTGCGAGCAGCAGTAGGTCGTTGACAGGAGCAAATCCAGTGTTTCATTCTTCTCCTTGTCTCGTTCGCCCATACTGCCTGTAAACAAGAATAAGAAGAAAAAAATCAGAATTATTTGCATAAGACTACGCGATTTCGGTCATTTTTCTCTTTTCCTTCCTCAACTAGTATATTTTTCAGCTGGGGGATGATAAATATACGCAATAATGTTCCTTTCATCGTCAACGTAAACGAATATTTCCGTAATTTGAAACCGGCCGTAAAACTGAGTAAAAACGGCCTATAAACTCTTTGATTTCTAGAAATTGTAGAAAAAATTGGGATACAGGAATGACATTAATTTACAAACGGCTTTACTCCAGCAAATGAAACTCTCCTTTGACAAGTGGATTCTTTTACCAAAAGGAGACCAGTAAACGTTTTTCGTTCGCGGCTATAAATTTGGAATTAACGAGTCAAACTAAATTACTTTGATATCGTCGACTCCTTCCCTGTATTCTGGTTCGCTTGATTTCCTTACCACTTTACACAACTAAATATACAAGTTCAACGTTCGCTCGTTGTCGTTGCGAACCAAAGCTATATGGATAAATTCCATATCAACTCGGACTCTATTGATTTAGGTCTTCGGATTTCTTTCCCTTCAGATTTTGGGGGATTAGAGAGTACCCTCCCAAAATACCGAATCCATCACCCGTTCACCCATACATATTTTAAACGGGGGAGGGGGGTCAGAGGTGGCCAAGATGTGTTTTGTCATTTTCCGCAGAATTTACTGATTTCACCTCTTATAACCTGAGAGCGAAAAACAAAATTAGAACCATAAATTTTTAATAATAGCGCATAAAATGAAATTTCTTATCCATACTTAGAACATTACGTAATTATACAAATTTCGAATTGCGGTATCACTAAATCAAATTTTATATTGAGAAATCTCAAACTTAGGGTAGTGGGGAACATATTGAATTCCCGCTCATTCATTATCCGCGAACTCTCCGATGTTATTTTTTGTTTTTCAAGTTCAATAAAATCTTGAATAGTTTACTAACTACCGTATTCACTTCAGCTTTTGTGTAACACCTGCCTAAATATTATCATCCATCTGAAACTAGGATTTGGAAGAAGGCTAGAGTGACTCAAAACCTGAAATTTATTTGAACACCTTATACAAACTTGAGTCAAGTTTCATTATTACTTTCAGTGGTTAAGCAATAAATATTTCACGTGAGGTAGCGAGTTACCTCTCCTCTAGTTAAAGAGAGGATAGCGTCGCACCAGAGCGACCCATTACCAAGTGCACTCACCAAGTCCTACCCAACATCTGCACGTGGTGACGAGGTGCGAGCCAAGCAACACAGTTAGGTGGCTGCCGAACTGGGAGGGAGATGACCCATAGTCGGTGCGCTTGCCTCTGACAACAACATCGAGATAAGGAGGCAGCTATCCCTCGCTTGCAAGTGCGGGTACCTATGATGCACAAGCGCGGTGGTATTGTAAAGGAGATAGTACAGCGCAATAGGCTACCAAGGATCCCTCCTCCTCCAGACGAGGGAACCTGAGAAAGAGAAGGAAAACTCTGAGATTAAAACCATATTGAGATACGGAAAACTCGAAGAAACCCGGCCAAAGTCATGACTGGAGCCTTTTGCAGTAGGGAACCATCAAGCGGCCCTACTGCAGTCGTAACGAACAGCAAGACCCCGCAATGACGAGGCGCTGGTCGATGGGTTACGTATCGTGAAGACTTTGTAACGCTTCGAGCGACTTCAGCCGACCCGTTCACGTCCGCAAACCAGCGCCAGAAAGCTGGCAGAAGCCTTACAAGGCAATTGATCAATTAATGAATCAAGCTAAACAAGGGAATAAGGCAGACGTAGGAGGCCCCGGCCGGAGTTCGGATCCCGGCAACTGGATGGATAAACGGAATTGGCAACCCTGCGAACGAAAAACTTATCTATGGCAACATTCTCCGAACCTGAAGTCGTCCTAGCGAGAGGCAACGATGAAGAAAGAAAAGAGAAGAGAAGGCGAGTCACCTCCACGTCATCGGAGTGGGAGGCGAAAACACCGGCATCAACAAACGCCAAAGCTACGAGGGGGGGGGGTAAACTCCGGAAAGTGAACCGGCGGCTTAAGAACGAGCTCAAGTTGCGCGACCAGAAAATCGCAGAACTAGAGGCAAAGATGAAGCAGATGGTTGCGCGACACGAACAGGAGCTCGGAGCGCTGAGGGAAGAGCTACATGAGATCGGAGAGCTGCTGCAGCGCCGGTCGCTTCGGCAGCAGCAGCAACGACAGCGCAAGGAGAAGACTGCAACACCGCGGGAGCTCACCCCGGACAGCCGGAAAATCAACCGCCTGAAGCGTCAGTTGAATAGGGCTGAAGAACAAGCAGCGTCGCTCCTCCAGGACGGATCGGAGGCCGAGCGTAAGCCTGCGACGTGAGCAGACGTGGTCGGATGGAAGGCGAGACGACGCCAGAGGACTACTGAAGCCGAGCCGAAGCCGACGTCAACCGCCCCGCCTAGGCCCATGCCCCCGTCCAGAAGCAGGAAGGCCAGCAAGCGGGAGCTGTTGCAAAGGAGGAGGTCCCGTACGGCCGTGCTCGTAACAGCACGCAAGAGCGCTAGCACGGGGTACACAGCTATGATCTGGGGGGCCCGGGCGATGATAGACCCAAAAGTGTGAGGGGTTCAAGTGACGAAGACTCGGTACACCAAGGCAGGCGAGATGCTGCTGGACCTCCGAGCTGAGCAGGAGCAAGCAGTGGAGAACTTCGCCAGCAAGCTCGTGAAAGCAGTAGGCGCTGGCGCGGGAATCCGAAAACCGCAGCGCCGAACCACCCTACTCCTGACGAACGTGGAGCCGTCAGTGAGCAAAGAAGAGATCAAGGCAGCACTACCGGAGGCGCGAATCACGAAGAAAGAGATGTCGTGCGGTACCCTAGCGTACAAGGTTGAGGTACCCATTCAGGCGACCCTTAATCCCTTGATACGCTATTGCGCGGTAAGGTAGCCATCGGGTGGAGCAGCTGTAAGGTCCACCCGCATTTACGTTTTGCACGAGTCCAGAAGAGCCTTCAAGGTAATCTAAAACAAGTTTAGAAGAGTCTTAAAGAATGTGGGGTGGAGTGAAAAACAAAAATTTGAAATTCGAAGTACGCTCAATCAATCAATCAAATCTTTACTGAGAACGATACATGTGTTAGTATTAGTTTAATATGTAGCCTCCAAGGTCATACTTCCGAAGAGCACTCTTACTCTTTTGAGTATACTCTCGGCCCGTAGCAGGCAAAGGTACCTCTCACCTTCTCCCACTTTTTGCGATCTTGCGTCACTCGCTGGAAAAGTTTATTTTTTAGAAACCGATCAATTCCATCCCTCCACCTAGTTTTTGGTTTCCTATTTTTTTGAAGTGGTTCAGATAACAAAAGGTAGCTTGATAGGCTATTCTATCTTGAGGCAGTCTGGCTATATGTCCCACCCAGCCTCCTTTTAAATTTTGGATTGATTGTGTACAGTTTTTGATACTGGGTAATTTTTTCCAAATGTTTTGTATACTGACTTGGTCTTTGATTTTTAAGCCTAGAATCCATATCATCAAGGAGTTCTGTGTTGTTTCAATTTTTTTAATTTGTCTGGAAGGAGGGGACCAAATGGGGGAGCCATACGTGAGAACCGGTGCTACGCTCATACTGAAAATGTCGCCTTATTGTGTGGTTTTAGATTTGGTTTTAAAGATATGTTTGAGTATCCAAAACTTCTTCCAAGCTAGTGTGATCCTACATTGCTACGTTTAATCTCTTTTTCAGTTCTATTTTCGAGTGAAATTAGTTGGCCTACATATTATACTGTTTCTGGGACTACTTCAAGGTTTTTGTTTCTTATTATGATTTTTGTTGGGTTCGTTGGGGAGTTATGATTTTTGATTTACCGGTGTTCATTGTTAATCCTGCTGTTTCTCCAATTTTGTTGAGTTAGTGTATTATTTCCTCCAGCTCCCCCATTGAAGTTAGTATTAAAGAAATATCGTTTGCAAACCTTAAGTTTGAGACTCTGGTTCCATTTAAATTTAGACCTTTATTTTCTCAATCAAGTTTCGTAAATATTTCCACTAATGTCAGATTAGAAAAGATGGGTGAAGTACGCTAACCCCTCATAAATTTCATTACTCTTCGATTGTACCTTAGCGTGTCTACTCAACATACTGAAGAAGAAAATTGTACCTAGCTTCAAAATTCATACTTTTCTGATTTGAAATAATACTCTGGGAACTTGAAAATAAAATACGAAACCAATTTCTAAAAAAAACTCAGTTTTGAAAGTAGAAAATTGTTTTTCTTGGATACGTTGAGCATGTTATACCTGGAAGATAGCGTAATCATTTTTTGATGGGTAGTTATTTTGAAATTCGTTTCTTACGGAAATCGGTTACGTACTTTGCTTACTGAACTTTCGACTCCATATGCGAACTGAAAGTAACACGGGAATTGTTACCTGATACTTTGCACAGTTTTTATAAACACGAACACATAATTTTTGAGGAAGCAACATAATTTGAACAATAAAATTTTTATTTTTCACCTCATCCTATTTGAGGAACATTAAACAAGTCCGAGAGAGTTTTTCACAGGACTATGGTCTTTAAAATATCTCAGCAAATCGGAAAGAAGTTTTAAAATATCAAGAAATCTCAAATTTTAGGGTTGAAGCAATGTATTCTACAAAAAAATGTCAAAACACATTTTGGCTTCCCCTCCAAAATATACGTAAGATGAAAATGTGCAGTACCTCAGATGAGTGCCTTCTAATCCCCTAAAATTTGAAGAAAAAAATCCGAGAACTCAAGTAAAAAGGTTCCACGTTGATACGAGATCATCCACATGAAAAATTTCAGTTGCAGGCCATTCGTATAATTCAATTTCATTTGTCCTAAACGATTAATAATAAAATTCCGGAGATAACTCTCTTCCTTGGTATCTTGCTTTCTTTTGCTCTGCTGGACATCAAAGACGAGAAAGTAGACGCATTTTCTTTATGGTTTTGGCATATTCGCGCTCGTTTTAAATAAAATGATCGTATTCCCATTTACGTTCTTTCCTTCTTTTCACCACATCGCTGTGTGAGCCACACTCGAATGTTCCATAAAAAAGCTACATACAAAAAATACTCGTCAGCGTATACAACACACCTCTGTATTTTCATTGAAAATACAAATAAAAGCTTAAGCTGATTTCAAAACGGTTGACTGTACAACCTGAGAGGTACATATAATCAGAGTAAACACATATTGAAAAAGATCCACTTGTACGCCTGTTACCTTGTTGCAGCTCTGCCAGACTTGCTTCTTTTCAAATCGTTTGAATACCTTACCAGCGAACAGTCCACAAAAGCAGTACGAGTACACTTGACTAAGTTTCTGTATTCGTTTGCCAGTAACATAAATACGCAGTTAGACATGTGAGATCCGAAAGCTGAGGAGACAATCTCTAGGAAAATGCTTGTTAGTTGAAGCATGAAAATTCATTTCAGTTTTTGATATCCGAACCAGTGCTCCCTTTTTACATTCAGTTGTGCCCACAGACGACTCCAAAAACACACAAAACTAATCGAAATATAGTCCTCCAGACACGGATTCCGTACATCACCAAGCAAAACAGAATTCATGATGTTCCAGCATCGAACAAACGATCTAACTTTCCCACCTCTTCTACTCAACTCACAATCGATTCCTCGCTCCAGTTCAGTCAAATTTCTCGGTCTCTATCTTGACGCTCGTCTCTCTTGGTTACTTCATATAAAACACATAAAAGCCAAATGTATGCGTTCACTCAATGTTCTGAAGTGCCACTCACATCCTTCCAAAGGATGTAGCGGAGGACTACTCATTCAGTTATACCAGACTCTGATCCGATAAGGTTGTATATGCATTTTACATGGATATTACAAAGGCGTTTGACACTGTTTATAATAAAATTTTGTTAAATAAATTATATAATATTGGTTTCAATGGTAAAATGCATCAATGGTTCGCATCTTACCTCAAATGCAGGAGGCAAAAAGGAAAACCCCGCTCGGCGCTTCGCGCTTCGTCCAATCATCACCCTTCACCATGAACCACCTCCTTGAGGTAGGCTACCCTTGAAGAAATGAGCAATTAGAGGGGCAGGGTAGAAAATCCGCAGTCTCTACTCTCTCCCCAATGGTGGCCTTAGTCCCTCTCTACAGCCCTCCCTTTCCGCGGCTCCATCACCCTACGGCCTCCTTACTTAACCACCTTGATGATCTCTGGTCCTCCAACCAAGAGCTTCCATCACCATGACCACCCCTCCCACTCTAGAACCCTTCCTCTCAAGACCCCCTCCCTGGGACCAGAACCTTCCGCACTATAGCCTTCATCCGCCTTCCCGGCCGCCTCTCTCACCAAGAACTTCCTCCTCCACCAGGACCCCTTCATCACTATTATCCCCTCCCCACTCGGGGCCTTTACCTCCCTGTACAGTCCCCGCCACCACCAAGGTTTACTACCCCTTTAGGAGTTCCCTCCTCTACCATGAGTTTCTCTTACACCCCCGGGCCTTTATCTACCAAAATTTTACTGCTCCTCTAGGATCCTCACCCACCACTACCTCCTCCTTCCTCAATGGCCACCCTCTCCTACCAAGGATTTTCTCCGCCCTGAGGACCTCTCACCCACCACTACCCCCTGGGCTTCATCGCCCTTCAGAGCCCCTGCCTTCACTATAGCCCTCCAACCCTCTTGAAGATCCCTGACCATCCATTCAGGAGCTCTCACAACCATGACCACCCCTCCCCTTGAGAGCCATTCCCCCTCAAGACCCCACCCCATCAACAGCCCCTCCCGCACCACGGCCATTTCTCTCCTGGTCCCCTCTCTCACCAAGGACTTTCTCCTCCACCAGATCCTCGTACTCATCTCAACCCCCCGCCCCACCAAAGGCCACCATCTCCGACCACAGCCCACGCCCCCACAGGGGCCCTCCTCACCCTTCTGGAACTCCCTCCTCAACTGTGAATCCCTCCTGAGGGTAGGCTACCCCTGGAAAATTGAGCAATTAAGGGGAAGGGTAGGCAACCCGCAGCAACTTGAGATCTTGGAGATTATGGGTAATTATGTCATTATACATATTTTTATGTCTTATTATGTCGGTTATGTCTGAGGTGGTAGGGCTTCTCAACCATGAACCCCCTCCTGAGGGTAGGCTACTCTTGGAAAATTGAGCAATTAAGGGGCAGGGTAGGCCACCTGCAGCGACTTGTGATCTTGAAGATTATGCGTAATTATGTCATTTTATGTCATTTTATGTCTTATTATGTCAGTTATGTCTTAGGACTTGGAGATCTTTTATGTTAGAACAGATTATCTCTCTATTGAAAGTAGCTGGTCCTTGAAAATAGCTGATTTGCCCCAGCAATTTTTCTGATTTTTAGGTAGGCAACCCGCAGTACGCCTTTTTTCTCCCGGAGGCGGCGGCGGCGGAATTTGCCCCTGCATTTTTTTTTATTTTTAGGTACGCAACCCACAGTACGTTTTTTTCTCACGGAGGTAGCGGTGGTGGCGGCGGCGGATTAACTGAAGGTGTCGAAGCTTGCGGACCAATATAATACAGTTATTCTCGCATATGGGCTAAGAAACAAAGATAAGTTTGGCATACGAGTTAGCACAGGAACATCGACCCGTGTCGGAGGGTTATTGAGTACTGAACAGAAATGATGGTTCAAGTCAACGAGTAGAAACCAAGTTGGATATAAGCTTCCCGAATTAATAGCTGAAATATCGGTAATTGCACCGCAGGAGGTGGCCGCTGAGGTAACTGTAAGGCAAATAAAATGGTCGTGGCCTGAATACCTGGAAAGTGGCGTGGAGTAAGTAGGAAAACTGATGGGTAAATAGGTTTCTCAAAATTGGGGTTCAAGGAAAGAAAAAAAAAAATTTCGTAGATGCACGCTTCAGGGCTCACGGGTAACGATTGCAATTATTCTGTTAAGTTAAGGTAAGGTACGTGTAAATTGGCGCCGTACACGCAGTTGCGCATTAGTGTATGGTAAAAAAACAATTTTGTAAAACATTTTAATATACACAGTTTTTGATTGATTGATTGATTTCCAAGAAATTCTGGTTACATTTTCCCAACTTCTCAACTCAATTCCCAAGCGTCAAAGCAGACAAAAAAAGCAATAAGGATTGGACATACACGCCTCACACATACATCTTCTCACTAACCTCTATTTCCTCAACTGCCCACACCGTGAAGATGAAGACCCTCACACCGTGGAGCACCTCTTCTCATGCCTCTCCCTCACCTGCCTTCGTAACTCTCACCACGTCCCCGACAGTCGAATTTTGGTCCTCTCCAACTCCCACAAGCACATAAACACCCTCACCTATCTTTCCGCTACTAGATACCTCTGCTACATATAGACAACAACCTTTTCCGAGCCCATTGCCCGAGAGTGTAGCTCCGTGACTCGATAATAATAAAATTAAAAAATCTCGGTGCCTAAGAATGACCCTGACTGACGGTATTTTTGCAAGTACTAAAAAAAAAACAAAAAAAAAACGGAAATTAATTAGGCCTGCAATTTGAAGTTAAATTAGCGGTGCCCCCGTATGCAGCGGGGTACAACTCACGTCCCTAAAATTGTTCTCCAAAGGTTTAAATAAATATACCGCACGAGTCAAACGATAACAAAATTATATTAAAATTCGTATTTTCTCTCTAATAACCATCAAAGGCTTAGAAAAGACGGAGAAAACAGCCATTTTGTATACTTCGCTTCGATGATTTTTTCCTTCGACCTTCAATCGATTTTCAGGAAATGAAATGATTTTTCTACATACCAAAAGTTGAGTCACCACTGCCGCCAGGGAGAAACAGACCCAAAAACCGAGATCTCATAGGCTTTACTTGGCCTGTCCATCGGTTTACCTATTTGTCTCTGTCTATCCATCTGTGTATTTTCTTCTAATAAGAACATAGTCTTTACTTCAGAGGAGAGGAGAAGTGAAAACGACCACTGAGCTGGCGGACATGAATGAGAAATTATGTCTTCGATTCAAGAGCAGCGGCAAAACAATATTTATTTAGGATCTCACGAGGGGGCGTTTTCACCTTAAAGCTGAGCTGTGGTTTCGCCGCTATGTTTTCGTCTTTTCCTCCAGCTTCATACTTCGTCTGGTACAACAAACCTGGCAAGTTCTGTAAACTGTACCTTTGAACCAGACTTTTTATTCCTTCACGAAGCAAATAACTGATATACATCGGCGTCGGCAGCGAACTTTTTAATCGAAAATAAGACAAAGCAATCAACGGACCATCGATCCATTTTTCTTCCAGGAAAGGAGAGCTAGGGCATAAAACCACCGGATGAGCACTTCCAGGTGGTATGAAAATCACGGAAATGTATTGAGAAGACATCAGAACTTCTCAGTCATAACAAAACCCGGAGATACATAAACAGAGTGGGAATGGATGCAAATCATCAAGGTAATTTGTCATTTGGATATAAGTAGAGCATGGATTTCGTGGCATTTGTCAGGTTACCTGCATGAGAGCGGAAGGATTGGGAGTGAAAGATAAGCACGTCTTAGGATACGGGGAGGCTAGGGGAAAAAAATTTTTTTGCCAAAAATGCCAAAAACCGGTATAAATGCCAGAAACGGATAAAATGCCGAATAATGCCAAATACGACCAATATCAACAAAAAAATCCTTGTATGCATAAAAGAACGGGAAAAAAATGACACGTTTACGCTCCTATAACAACGGTCGACACTGAGCGAACATTTTCAGACCTCAAAATGGTCTTAACAGATCGTCGACATGGTTTCAAGGAGGATAATCTTGAGGAGCACTTGATTATTTTACATAATTCCCGCTTTTTATAGATTTTCATGTTCATTATTCTTTTATATTATGACGTCAAATATTTTTCAAGGGCATATGACCTTAATCGTTGGTCCAAATAAATAAATTAAAAGAAAAAAAATTATTTATTGCTCAAATATACAATTTTCCACTTTTACTCAAGATTTTTGTGATTTCTTTTTCGTGCCAAATAATGCCAATTTTTGAATTTTAATACCCAAAACTCAGCTTCAAAAATGCCAAGAAATCCGTGCTCTAGATATAAGGTAAGGTGGTTACAATGGCAAGGGTACATAGTGACACAGTTGAATTTCCCCCCGAACTACTAGCGCAGTCTGAACGAAAAAATTATGAAAGATGTATAATTCTATCTCCTATCCAAGCACTTCATCGATGCTAGGTCAGAATCAGTATCGTCTTAAGGGGGCGGGGGGCGGGGGGTGTACTTGAAGGTTCCATACCTATTTTTTTTTTTTGTGTTCTGGTGTCCGCACATTGAACGAAAAGGAATGTTTTAAAATTGTATGTGAAAGAGGAAAGCTTTCTGCGCGTAATTATATACATGTTGTTTGAAAAAGTGACTTGAGCAACCCTCAGATGGAAAAGTGAAAAAAAAAAAAGTCATGGGGGACAGAATGGCACACCTCGTCATGGTACACATTAGAACACTTTTTGATAAGACAAAAAGAGAAAACGAAGGCATTTTAGTGGCACGTGATTCACGGTTCACGTGAATTTGTGTCTTTGTGAATGTAATTAGGGTCAAAATCAAATCAAATCAAAACGTTTATTTCTACTTAACTTACGAGTATACCTATATAGAATAGGTTAAGTTACCCTCGGTTAGGCAAAGCTCTCTCAGACGCTCCAATTCAGACCCCCCCCCCCCGTTTTGCGAAATCCTGTGATATAGTCTGTGCTGGATCATTCCATCAAACTCATCCCTCCGTCTGGTTCTTTGTTTCCCTTTTTTCCTCCTCCCTTTCAAAAACCATTCTGAGATTATTTTTTCCCACCTGTTATTGTCCATTCTCGCCACGTGTCCAGCCCAGTCCCACTTCAGTCTCCTTATAGCACAGAGAAAGTTGATGTAGTGTTTTAACTTTTTTTAAATTTTAGATAAATTATTCTTGTCCTTCCTCTTTATCCCAAGGATTGCCCTTTCCAAACTATTTTGGTGAATTACGATTTTTTACTCTTCTATTCTAGTGAGCGACCAGGTCTCACAACCATACGACAGAACGAAAAAGACGCAACTGTTCAAAATTTGTTCTTTTTGTTTTAATAAAAAGTTCCCTTTAAATATTTTTTTCCAAGAGTTTGCTATTCTTATGTCCAATTCTAAATTTTTTGTTTTGTCAAATAATATTATCGTCTACTCTAAGTATTTAATATCCTCCACCCGCTCTATTTCCCCCACTTGTAGCCATAGGATCCCCCCAAAATTTTTGTTTTTTCTACATTAATTTTCAGACCCGTTTCCTCTCCCCTTTCGCTCAGTTCTTCCAGCATATCCTTCAGCTCGTCCCTGGAGCCCGCCACTAGGGCAATATCATCAGCGAATCTCAAGTTGCTTAAACTCCGTCCGTTTACGAGTATTCCCTTCGTTTCCCAGTCCATTTTTCTCATAACTTCCTCCAGAGCCGCGCTGAACAAATGTCCAACGTACGAGAAGGGACGACGAAGAGGCGGTAGCAGTTTCACAGCAGTACCAGTAGGCTCGTCGTACTCTCAAGCCGGAGAAGCAACAGGGCAGCTTGGGAGGAGCTATGTCAAGAAGCGGACGACGACCCCTTCGGCAAGCCATACAAGGTGGTCATGCGGAAAGCCGGAGGGCCGTCGGTGACGAGCCGAATGAAGCCGAGGGGTGCTGCAACAGGTAGTCCAAGAACTGTTCCCCCAGCGTCCCCCGCTAACGGCGGATATTCGTCAAGGTGGGAAAGGATTTCCCTCTGCTTAGTGTTGGAGAAGTGGACAGCGCTTCCGGCTGCATCAGGACGAAGAAGAGGAAGGCGCCTGGTCCGGACATGATTCCCAACATCGGCGTCGTCTGGGAAGTAGTCCACCGAGCAGACCCGTTCCTCCTGACCAATGTTTTCAATCGCGCGTTGCAGGAGGGAACATTTCCGAGCAGATGGTAGACGGCGCGGCTGGCACTGATCAAGAAGCCAGGAAAGCCAAATGATCAGCTGTCCTCGTACCGGCCTATTTCCCTGCTCGACACCGTCGGCAAGGTGTTTCAGCGTATCATCGCGGATAGGCTGAAGAAGCACTTTTGAAGCGGAAGACGATTTCGAGCAGTCAGTACGGATTCAGAACTGGCCGCTCGACTGCGGACGCCGGGAGGTTAAAGATTATGGCAGAGAGGGCGAACCGTGAGCGCGGCAGTTCTGTGCGGCGGTCAGCCTCGACATCAAAAACGCATTCAACTCGATTTCATGTACGCATATCATGGAGGCATTGGAATTAACGAAGGCACCTGGTTACCTCGTGCGCATCATACCGAGTTACTTCGACGGCCGCCGAATAGAGATGGAGTCGGCGCCCGGACTCGTCACCAGGGAGATGACCTGCAGCGTTCCTCAGGGATAAGTACTCGGGCCTACCTTGTGGAACGTCGCCTTCAACGGAATGCTGAGGCTGGCACTACCACCAACGTCTACCACACCATATGATCTAAGAAATATTTTACTGCTCACTTATATATGTAATGAGGAGGCGAAGAAAAAACGCCGCTTTATCCGGACTTTGAGCTATCCGGTTGATCAAAATCCCCGTTCATTCCGGATAATCGGAAGTTTACCGTATTTTCTTATTTCTCTATTTTTATATATTTTTGTCTCTCTGCAATGACTTTCCGTAATATACTAAGTTTCAACACAAATACAAAACAGGAGAACATAAATCAATACAGCTGAGAGGAACCTTCGTTTTCCCAAAATCAAAAAAAAAAAAGAAAAGACTAAACTAAGTTACGCTTCAACGAATGGGTTGACGATTATTCGAAACGAAAGTAAAGAAGGTACAGAGAAGATGAATCACGCGTGCGTATATTTATACCTATAGTTTCGAGAAAAATGTTACCTTTATGAATTTAACCAGCCGAGATGAGTCAGGGACTCGTTCTTCTTCCGGACAGGTGTCTTAAAATGATATACTCGTATACAACTTTCACGCGAGAAATAGAGAAAACTTTTCAACAAGTACCAGGTATTAATTTACTTGACACAGCGCGGAGCACTCGTGATGATGCATGCATTCATTAACTCATATTTACGACCCCTAAGTCGGTACACAAACTTCTGTTTTTGGATAAGCCGTCACAACTGTACAACACTTTTTCGAACTGCATTCTCTCGACTTGAACAATCTGATAAGTTGAAAAATTCTCTCGCTCAACATTTTAATAATTAACTTCCATTACTCGCGAACCGTTACAATGTAGGTACGATAACCACCCTTGTCTTTCGATGCACCGCAGCATCACAGCTCTCTGTAAAATAAATACCATTTGTTCGGAATGTAGCATCTTCTGTGCACATACTGTGGGGAGGAAATTTTCCACGCTCGTATTTTTTGCATTACTTGTATACGGCATTACCCAACTCCGCTTTTCAAACTTCATTCTGCTCCAAACGATAAAAATTCATCGTAAAAACTTTTTCAATGGTTGAGTATAAGTAATTACTAAACCGAAAAGTATACACCGAAATATTCTTCCGCTATGGTTCAAATTATTAGGCTTTCTCGTTGACGTATAATGACCACATTTAAAAACGAGTTCCACGATTGTTATTCCCAGTGCCAGTTTCACTTTATTTTTGCGAGAAAATCGGAATTCAAAAGGTCAGGGAAAATTACACGTATGCTGCCACGATGCCATTTTCATTGTAGTTTTTTCGAGACACCCTGAGTTCTGATAAGTATGATCAGTTGAGTGACACAGTAATCGGTGTAAGGTCGGCACGAAAGAAACTGTTCTGGGGGATGCGGAAGAGGGTACAGATATCAAAAATGCCAATTGAAATAGTTGCAAATATCAATTGACAAGCAAAAGAAAGAGCTCTTCGTCTCTTTTGAAAATCGTTCCATCCTATCAGTTCTTTTGAGACTATGCGGTGAAATTCCCTAACTTATAACGCGATACCCCATGCTCCCCTCGCCACAGCCGTGAATACAAGACAGGTACAATATTTATAATTCAAGCTTCAGTAAAACTGCAGACTTATAAAATGTTTTAATTTTACGTTGTGGAGATGATAAGCTTTTATCACATTAAGAGGCTCACAATTTATTCATTTTGGGAGAAAACTCCGATGGTTTTTGAAGAATTTCATCAAGAATCTTCAGGAAAAACATTTGATGATCACCGAAGAATTTCACCGAAAACCTTCGGGAAAAATCTCCGATAATTTTCAAGGAATTTCATCGAAATTTTTGAAAAAAAAATCCTACAAAATTCTTTAAAAATTATCGGAAAATTTTCTCGAAGAATTTTGATAAAATTCATTGGAAAACACTGAAAACTTTTTCTAAAGATTTCCAATAAGATTCTTCGGAACCTATCGAAAATTCCTGAAAAATCATCGAAGATTTTTCCCAAAAATTTTCGATGAAATTCTTCGGAGGTCATCGAACATTAAATTTAAATTCTTTAGAAAACATTGGAATTAGAAGAAAAAAAAAGATCTCCGATAATATTCTTCAGAAATTAACGAAATTTTTTCCCGAACATTTCCGATGAAATTCCTTGAAAATCATCGGAGATTTTTTCCAAAGATTTTCCCCCAAAGATTTTTGATGAAATTCTGCGGTGATCATCGAACATTTTTCCTGAAGATTGTGGATAAAATTTTTCAAAAATCATCGGAATTTTCTCCCGAATATTTCCTATGAAATCTTTCCAAGATTATAAGAAAATTTTCCCGAAGATTTCGGGAGAAATTCTTTGGAAACTTTTTTCAAAGATTTTCGATGAGATTGAAAACTATCGAAGTATTTTTTCCCGTAAATTTCCGATGAGATTCATTAAAAATCATCGGAAGATTTTCCTGAAGATTTTTGATGAAATTCATAGAAAATCACCCGAGATTTTCTCCGAAGATTATTTCATCGCTTTGTGAGAATAAGAGATGCACAGAGTACGCTTCGTAAGACGCTGTAAACGAAACTTTTCATGCGGCATTTTAAACAGAATAAGTAGTTCCCTTGTTATTCTGGCTTACCACAATACAAGTGTACGCACCGCGTCGGTTTAGTCATATTAACACACGGCGAACGGGATTTTCCTATGCTGCGTTTTAAACTGCATAACCCTGTATATGTGACGTGCATTTAAAAAAAAACAAAAAAAACACAAAAAAAACCCAGAAAATAAAGTGAACCCTATTAGGTATATTTTTATTAAATGAAACCTTTCGAGGAAAGAAGGCAAGTGTTGTTTACTTGTTGCGCCTTATTGTTGAATCGTTCTTAACCATCACATCAAAATAGGAAAATTCCACACTCCGCACTACGTTTGTAATTTTTCGGCTGCATCCGAATTTAGTCCCGAAAGGGTATTGTCGCAGCCGACTGTAGTCCAAGACTGATTCCGAGTTTAGTCCGCACAAATGGTCGAGTTTAGTCTGTGCAAGTATAGTCCGGTTTAGTCTCGTAACTTTATAGGCGCCTGCAAGCAGGTAGTAGGCTATTCTGACAGTGTACGCCGACCTCGAATCGAACATCCACAAGGCTATTGCCATGGTGCTACCTTCTTCACAGGTTCGCGGCTGTCGCTTCCACCTCGCTCAAAACTGGTGGCGACACATTCAAAAGCTAGGCCTGACTACAGCGTACACGAGCAAAGACTCAGAAGACGACCACTTCTCGAAGCTGTTTTTCAGTCTACGTTCCCTTGATCCACGTTAAGTACAAGATTGCTTCGTGAACAATCTCATGACCATTCAGCCGCAGAACGCCCAGATCGTAAACTTCTGCAATTACGTGTTTGAGTATCATATCGTAGATGATTGATAATTAAATTAAATTTAACTAGGGGGCTTCGCCGCCAAACCCCCCCGCCGTCACTCGCTTCGCTCGTGCCAACCTTACTCGGCGCTTCGCGCCTCGTCCAACCGCCACAGTCCTCAGTGTTTGGTCTGAAACTTATGTTCCTGAGTTGAGATTTGCTTTGTGCTTCTTTTGCTCTCCCACAATCAGCAGTCCTCAATCTTCCACCATGAACGCCCTTCCATCCTTTCTTCATCACGAGCCTCCTCCTCCTCCTCCACAACGACCCCGTCATTGACCATGGTTGCTCTCCACCTCCACGGTCACACCTCAATAGTCGCAACCCTCCTCAGCCACAAACTCCTCCCCCACAATGGCCATAGTCCTCCACCTAGTCTCCCTTGATCACCCTCTTCCACCACGAGTGCCCTCCATTAGGGCCACGTCCTTCGACCACCCCACACCACTGTGGCCTTCATTTTCGTTCACGTACCACACGCACCAAGACCTCTTCACCCATCACTACAACCTCCCCAATGACGGCCTTAGTCCCTCTCTACAGCCTTCCCCTTCTGCGGCTCCATCGCCCTACGGCCTCCTCGCTCAACCACCACGAAGATCCCCTGGTCCTCCAACCAGGAGCTTCCACCACCATGACCAACCCTCCCCCACAAGAACCCTTCATTCAAGATCACCTGCCCGGGACCAGAACCTTCCGCACCATGGCCTTCATTCGCCTTCCCGGCCGCCTCTCTCACCAAGGACTTCCTCCTTCACCAGGACCTCTTACTCACCATTACGCCCCACACCACCCAGGGCCTTTATCCCCCTCCTGAGGACACGCCACCCATGGATCTCCTTCCCATTCTGGAGCTCCCTCCACCATGAGCCACCTCCTAGGGGTAGGCTACCCATGGAGAAATAAGTAATTAGTGGGGCAGGGTAGGCAGTCCGCGGTCTCTACTCCCTCCCAATGGCGGCCTTAGTCTCTCTCCACAGCGTTCCCTTCAAGGGCTCTATCACGCTTCGGCCTCCTTGCTCAACCACCTCGAAGATCCCCTAGTCCTCCAACCAGGAGCTTCCACTACCATGATCACCCCTCTCGCTCAAGAACCCTTCCCCTCAAGACCCTTTCTCCGGGACCAGAACCTTCGGCACCATGGCCTTAATTCACCTTCCCGGCCGCCTCTTTCACCAAGAATTTCCTCCTCCACCAGGACCCCTTCCTCACTATTACCTCCTCCCCACTTGGGGCCTTAATGTCTCTCTACAGTCCCCGCCACCATCGTGTTTTTTCTCCCCTTTTGGAGCTCCTCTTCTACCATGAGTACCTCTTACACCCCGGGCCTTTATCTAGCAAAATTTTACTGCTCCTCTAGGATCCTCACCCACCACTACCTCCTCCTTCCTCAATGGCCAATCTCTCCTACCAAGGATTTCCTCCGCCACAAAGACCTCTCACCCACCACTACCCCGAGCTTCATCTCCTTTCAGAGCCCCTGTCCTCACTATGGCCCTCCAACCCCCTTGAAGATCCCTGACCATCCACGCAGGAGGTGTCACAACCATGACCACCCCTCCCCCGAGAGCCCTTCTCCCTCAAGACCCTACCCTGCCACCAGCCCCTCCCGCACAACGGCCATTTCTCTCCGAGGTCCCTTCTCTCACCAAGCACTTTCTCCTCCACCAGTTACTCTTACTCCCGCCCCACCCAGGGACTTCATCTCCGTCCACAGCCCACGCCCTTACAGGGGCCCTCTTTCCTCTTCAGGAGCTGCTTTCTCAACCATGAACCCCCTCCTGAGGGTCGGCTACCCCTGGAAAATTGAGCAATCAAGGGGTAGGGTAGGCAACTTGCAGCGACTTGTGATCTTGAAAATTATGGGTAATTATGTCATTTTATGTCTTTTATGTCGGTTATGTCTTACAACTTGGAGATCTTTTATGTTAGAACAGATTATGTCCTTAAAAGTGGCTGATCTGCCCCTGCATTTTTTCTGGTTCTTAAGTAGGCAAACCGCAGTGCGTTTTTTTTCTCCCGGAGGCAGTGGCGGCGGCGGATTTTACGTTTTTCGTATCTTTTATGTTAGAACAGATTATGTCCTTAAAAGTAGCTGATCTGCCCCTGCAATTTTTCTGGTTCTTGAGACAGAGAGATGTCTTTTTTTATGTCTTATTATATCGGTTATGTCTTAAAACTTGGAGATCTTTTATATTACGAATAGAACAGATTATGTCGTTGAAAGTAGCTGATCTGCCCCTGCAATTTTTCGGATTTTTAGATAGGCAACCCGCAGTGCGCCCCCCCACCCCCCGGAGGCGGTGGCGGTGGCGGCGGCGGCGGATTTTACTTTTTTAGTGTATAGAGAGATAGAGAGATTAATATTCCAGTTATTCATATATTTAAATTTATTAATGTTTTAAATATTAAATTTCGTTTTAAATGAATTAGAATAAAAATAAAAATTATTGATGTTAAATTTCTATGAATAATTCGTATTAATCATCCATAATTAATATTATAGTAAATATTAAATGAGGAAATAAAAGGATTAAAATTATTGAAATAATTTATGGATAAAATTAAACCAATAATAATTTGAAATAAAATTAATAAAGAAATGAAGGATTCCTTTCGATTTTTTTGAAAGTCCACAGAGGAGACGTAACGCTATTGACAAGGAGTCGCGTGTAGGAGTTTTCATGATGCGGCGCGAAATAAGAGAGTTGACGCGCCTGGAATATTTAGAACGTGTTTCCTTCAAGTTCCTCCGCCCACATTGAACGTGCTTTCATTTTTCCTACATTTTTTCACGGCATATGACGTTCCCTAAATTCTAGTTTTGGAAGTCTGGGTAAGCCGACCACCTCGTGGTATCTTCTGGATAACGCTAACAGGTTTACAAAACTGCGAGGGGCTAAACTCGGACATCGTTGCGGACTAAACTTGGATACAGCTTCGGACTAAACTCGACCTTTAACGTGGGACTAAACTGGGAACCGCCCAATTTTTCGGTCTCATCGTATTATGAGATTAATCTAAATTATAAATAAAATCAAGCAAAAATTTGTTCCTCGCTATATTTTTTTTTTCAAATTTAGTTCTCACTCTGCGTTATTTGTCGCGTTGGTACCACGTTCAGGGGGAAAATGGGTATCACACGACTTTCGAGCCGTTCTCTGACCTCATTTCACCTCTAAACGAAAATGTGAAAGAACCTAATTTGCGATGTATCAAGTGGCGCACAAGTTTTGGACGCGATAAATTCTTTTGAAACAAAAACTGCTTCTTTAAACCTCAATTTCGTTAACTGAGACCTGATGAGTATTTAATCCATCGAAAAGTGTCTCCGGGTAGACGGTCACGACTTCTTATACGCATTAGAGAGAATATAAATTTTGACACTTTTCGAATTATATCGTCATTGATACGTAAAAATAAAATCGTTCCATTTGAAAACAATTTGAATGAACCCGCCGCGCTATAATTAAGCTGCTCCTGCGGCGTCGCTGATAGCTCGTAAACTTTTTCATTTCCTCGTCAAATAAAAAAATGCCGCGATTGTACTTTTCCTCCGCTCTGTATGTGTACAGTCGTTTTTCCAAATGACTTTTCCCTCCTTTTTTTCTCTTTTTCTACGAAAATTACGCCGTACTCATTATTCGCGTGGTTTTTCACGAACACCCATGTCGTATCCATTTCGGGCGGAAAACAGAAGGGGCGACCCGTAAACATAGCACACGTTCTCGGCATTTTCACTCGAATTACACACGAGGTATTTACGTTATCATAATCAAAAAGGCTTAAGGCTTAACGTATTATACCTCCGCGATGTGGGCGCGTTTTCTTCTCTCAGACTGCGAATAAAATCACGGCTAGAGAAGACGAACGCAAAAATAAAATGCATGCTTGCGAGAGTCGAGTCTACTTATACCTATGCTTCTTTTTTAAAGCGTCCAATTAACTTCTTTACCTCAACGACTAAAAATATACGAGCCCACTAGTACTCTACAGTCTGCCCCACCGGCTATAAACGAAAATATAAACACGTATGGTCCATGACGAGGTTGTTTTTAAGTGATTTTCATCTTCGCCGTCCATTAGACGGAATTAACGGATTTCCCTCGCGGCCTCGGTAATTTTTTTACACACGCTACTTCACATAAAGGTAATTCCGCGGCTCTGGCAAAAATCATTCGTACGATTCACTAAAAAAAAAAAAAAAAAAAAAAAAGTACGTAGGTATGCCTATTCTGACGTTACACAGCCGATGCTAGCAGACGTTTGAACGGACAAGCCAAACTTTGTCATCGAGGCTCAAATTATATTAAAAGGCTTTGTCCTGGAGCCAGCTCGACAATTTACAGCTCTCCAATCTTTTCCAGATAGTTCGGTGTACTCACTCCTCGGTATTTGCTTCGCACTTTCAGAAAAATACGAGCAAACGAATTTTTAGCCTTATTTCATTTTGATACTTGGAGCCCCTCCCCATTCCAAGTCGGCTGTTTTCGCTTATCGAGGTGTGCGCTAGTCTTTTTTGTCCGGTAAAGAAGCTCACCGTATTTTACCTTTTTCCATGTTTTTTCGTTTTAATTAACTATGTTTTTCGTTTTCATTAATTATGATATTATTAGTTTTCGTATGCCGATATTTTTTCTTTTTCGCTTTTCGGTTTTAATTAATTTTCGTCGAGCAAATTAAATAGAAGGATGGGTGAGAGGATTTAATTTTCTTCGCGTTTTCTCAGTTCCCGGGCCCAGAACTTTAGAAAACTGAGTGACCTTTTAGATCAAGCCTTCTACTTCCCTGGGCTTACTTCGATTCTGATTTTGTTCTGTTGAGCTAGTCGGACACGTTCATTCGAGCGTTTCTTGATTTTCGTGTATTATAACTTTTTCATATCAAATAAGTCTGGAAGGACTTACAGGGAGCAAATGCCGGTATTTTGCTGATTGATCCAAATTTGCTTATCAGGGTCAACAACGAGCCTCTTGCAATCATTTTTTAAGGTCGTCGTAGCCGAGCGTATTGCAATCGCTTTTTTTCCTTCTCTTCGCAATTCAGAGTCACAGTTCAGTTCAGTAGCGCGTCATTTCAGATGTGTGGTTGTCGGTAGTGTTTACTGAACTGAGTTACAGTTCAGTATAGTGGCACCTTATTTTCGAAAAAACAATTAGTTGAAAATAATAAAACTAATTATAAGCAACAATTTCGATTTCATTAGGGTCGGTAAGGAGGCTCCTGTCTCTCTTTTTTCCTCTTTGTTTTCTTTTTCCTTCTTCAGTAGTACCATTAATGTGCGAGCTTAATTTTTAATGTATAGAGCCCAGGAGATGAAATAAAAAAATAATAATGATAAATAATAGACCTTTTCACGGTCGACGTCACAGCTAACAGTGTCTGCGCAGCGACCAAAATCACTTTGACAGCGACGCAGACTGCAGAAACACGTAAGAACACAGGAAGATTCACCTTCAACTAAAATCCATACATTACAGAATGGTACTGTCAACTGATAAGATTTTCTATATCCTGAAGGTTGAGGTTACCTTTAAAGTCATTCTATTTAAAATCTTGAGGACACATCTTATTGAGCAATAGCTTAAATCAAGGGTTGGGAGCTCCGCTCTCAATTTATGGGCTCCTGGCTCCAAGCTCCCGGCTCTGCTCCCAAGCCTGGCTCCCACCTCCTTAGGAGCCGGTCCAGCTCTTTGCTGGAGAGACAGCTCCGGCTCTCTGTACTGAATGGTTGCATGCAGCAACTTTTTAGGGTCTGCATTAGCAGTGTAGCGGATCGTAGTTTTAAGTTCAAACTGCTTTAAAATACACGTACAATTATTACAGTTCGGTTGGAAGTTACACTGATGCTAAAATAATATCATTGCAAGGCTACTTGTGCTACATATTTTTTCTCTTTCTGTGGCTGTTATTTTTGCATTTCAGAATTATTTTATGATTTTGTTAAAACTTGAAATGTTAAAATCTTAAAATGTTCTGCAGTAGTATTATTGAAATTTTTTTTCGTGATGTTACGGATAACATAGCATGTACTTAAACGGGATGTTATCCGTAACATCGCGAAAAAAATTTCAACAATATTACTTCTGGTTGTACTTCTTTCTACCTTCCTTTTGTATTTAATTTTTATTCCATTAATTCCAAAAAAAAAAAAAAACTGTTAGAGTAATAATCTAATAATTTAATAAATTTATCGGGTACATATTGATTTTAAAATTGTCATCTTTCAATATCAAAAGATACAGCAGTGCAAAAATCAAAAATTGTTCGAAGCTAAAAAAAAAACAACGAAAACACGAAAAGAAAAGCAGAAAAAAAGAAAATGCAAAATCCCAAAAATGCGAAAATCAAGTGAGAACAAGGTGGTGGTAAGCTCGAGTCGAAAATCGCAATATCGTTCAATTGTCCACCCCTGACACTAAGCTCTATTAAAGCTGCGAGAAAGTTCTCATAGTGCCGGCTTCTGGCCTTTCTGAGGAACCAAAAGGGAGCTCGGCTCTTTTTTGGGGGCCCAGCTCCCAGTTTTCTCGAGCTCCTTGGCTCCGGCTCCGCTCTTTGTTTTTGAGAGCCAGCTCTCGGCTCCGGGCTCCGAAAATGGCCAGCTTCCAACCCTTGGCTTAAATTAAAGCTGCACGCTTCAGGATCACATCTATAGTACTTCACACTTTAAGAAATGGGCGAATTTGTTTTCATGATCTCACAAGTGAGATCTGAATTTTTCCTTATGGGATTTTACATATTAAAAAATTGTAAACAAAAAAATCTGGACGCTGCAGCCTGCGTTCGCTGCGAAATTCTGCGGTAGCCGTGTGTAACATCTCCCGTTGTGACATCACCATAAATTGGTCTAGTGATAAGTAACAATTTCGGTTTTATTTTATTTATTCTTCAGTTATTGCACTGTTATTGTTAGGGCTGCCAAAAAATATGCATTAAAAACAGGTGAAATATGCGCATATTTTATGCTTTTTTTGTCGCTAAATATGCAAAAAATATTCCCTAAAAAGTCGAAATATGCAAGAATATGCTGCTCTAATATGAATACATGGGTATCATTTTAGAGGGGAAAATGAGCGGATTACAACGGCAACATTGTTTCAACGAGTTTTCCATACTAGGGAAAACTGGACTGTTTCATTAGGATTACTTTTTACACTTTCTACATCGGTGTATACACTTTTTAGTTTTTACTCCACTGGAGGAAGTGTAGGCTGAGTGCAAAAAGTGTAACTCAAAAGAACTAAAACGAACGGAACAGAGCTATAGTTATCAGCAAACAATGTTACCACAACCGATAACTTTCATTTTCTCTAACATTTACCAATTACCACTTATGCAGTGCAGTAAAGTAAAGAAAGAGTAGTGGATATTTGAAAATATGCCCAAAAAAGCAAAAATATGCAATCTTGAATAGGGCTTATTTTATTCAGAATTTTATGTTTCGCAAAGATATCTTGAAAACGCTCAACTTGCTTCACAGAGAAAAAATATGCAAAAGCATACTTTTGACAGCCCTAGTTATTGTTGAGGAGTGGAGAACTATGCCCGCACGAAAAGATTTTGAAAGTTGAGGAAAACTCTTCATTGGATTTAGAAGAGGTAAGTTAAGATAAAGTGCCATTTGTTGTGTTGGCCAAGGTGTCAAATGTTGGTCACTTTTTCAAAACGTTATGGTAGCTGTGTGAATGCTACGTAGGTACTGCGCCCTGTGTCACTGTGTAGTTTAAATGTATACCTTTCATCTAATACCTTTTTTCTGTGAAATTATGTTCTTTCTTGAGTGTCATCAGTGATTATGTTCGAGATGCGGAAAAAGCAGTAATTTTTGCGAATATAGAAAATAGGATTATTTTCCAAGTGCCAAATGGTAAGTAATTTTAGCTTCAATTTGGCATTTTTTGGTATCAACAGAAAGGCATTAATGCAGAGTATCTTTTCCAATATTAAATTTCAGTTTATAATGATTCTAAATATGGACGCGGAGAAGTCGTACTAGTGACATTTTTTGTTCTTAAAACTTTCAAAGAGTTGCAGCAGATAAGGGAGAGTGGAAACGATTGCCAGGAACCTTTGCTCTCAATGGGCTGAAGATCAACAAAATGAAACGTCAGAAATATTACATGCTATGATATCCTTAATAAAGGTATTTTGAATTGATTTCAATTTGACTCTATGACCAACTGGACAACAAGCTGTTCCCTATCGTAGGCCTACAGGCCAAAATATCTTGTTACTTGAACAATAAACGTTGCTAGTGTTTTAATTTAGAAGAAGGCGATTAATTCTTGGGAAAAAAAACGTAAAAGCCCGGTTAAGTAATCAAAAAATTTTTTGAAAATGTTTAAAAAATTACGTACAGATGCCTAAATTAAATTCTGCGAGGAAACAGATTTTTTATTCGTCAAGGTACAATAAAATAGCTAAGTATAATAAACGGCCAAAATATATAAGGTGACAACGAAAAAAAACTGATAATACAAAATTTTATTACGGAATTTCGTTGAGAGTAGTCTCCTCAAATAGACAACCCCCTCGCCTAGTCTGAAAAATGCTTACGGGAAGCCTGAAGGTCCTATACGTTGTTTTGGGCAAAAAATAACTTTTTCTGTCCTAAACGCTACACCTAAGAAAATTTGAGAAAATTTTATGAGATCCAAATTCATATACATACGTATCTTATCACTGAACAAGTTAACGCTCATTTATAATGCAGTCACTCCACGTTTGAGGTGAATGTCCCACGTAGATATTTTTCATCTTTCTTCATAACAGATCGCATTAACGAGACAGATTATTCTCTCAAACAGCGAATTTTTGATCAGAAAACTTCACTGAATACCTCAATATATTTAAGTAGCTTTAAATGTTTTTAAAATAGGTTATCTATTTACAAATTTGTCGTCAATGAAAATCCATCAATATGGGCATGCCATTTTTCGAAGAACATAAAATAAATCCCCGTCTGGCTTGCGACCTTTTAACGAAATCTCGACAATCTGCAGCTGGGATACGTCATTAAAAGTTTGTCAATAAAAATTCAGAATATTTCGATTAAAATCATGTATTGTGAACTCGAGGCATTATTACAAATTTCTCTATGGAATCGATGACTCGGCTGACCGCAGTTTTCTGTTTCTAGTTCCAAAACCTTGTCTGAAAAAAGGATCGCGGTTAAGAATCGAATGAGTTTCCATTTTACTAAACCAAAATCTTGTTTTTTCCCCTAAGTCGAAAACGAGAACTATTTAAATTTTCTAAGTTGTGGACGGTGAAAAATGGATATTGAAATTACTGGTACGTATATCGATTCGGATGATGTAAGACAATTTTACTGCCGAAACGTTTACCAAATCTTGAGTTAGAGTTATTAAAGTTTTTTTATTACTTTGAAAAATTGCTAGAAAGTGAATTCGATGAATAAATTTCATATATTTCTAAAGTGGAGAACGAGGTTTAAGAAAACATGAATTTTACCACAGCTATAAAATAATAAATTTTCAGGGAACTTTGACGAAAAAGTCGTAAGCTTTCTGAACACCTTCGGAATTCTATCAAAAAAATTTATTTTCAGCAACAAATGATTCGGCATCCTCCACAAAGTGGTACATGTTGCAACAAACTTACACTGGGCACCTCAATTAGTTTTCTCATCGGTCATCCTAGACCGGTGGTTCTCAAATTTTTTTCAAGCTACCGCCCACAGAGGAGCTGAACATTTTCCAACGCCTCCTCTTACGGGAAGAATAAAGGTCAGAGGAAATTGTTTAAAAACTAAAATCAATGAAAGAAAAATACATTTGGAAGAACCATGAAAACAGATAATAGAACTTTATTGTACCAAATGAGAAGAACAAGATCCACTCGACGAGGTAGGAGGAGGGAAAGGCAATGAAAAACGTTTTCACGATGCTCCACACACTACGTAGAGCAGAGGTTGGGCAATGTTGGCTTGAAACAAAAATTCCGTGAGCCTATTACCATCCTGAAAGCCGGCTTTCAGCGTTTCATTTATTGAACGTTCAATCAGTTCTTCTTGAACCTAAACCGCTGATGTCTCAATATTAACAAAAGGATTCATGACTCATTGAGGAATGTCGAGAGATGTAATATCCTAAAAATGTTCGGAAAAGTCCTTGTGCAAAGACTCCAAGTGTAGCTAGTAAACTTGTTGTCACCCAAGAGTATTTCACTGACCTCAGGCTCATGAAGATCTGACAAGATTGGAAACTGGCTGAACTCGTTGCGGCCAAAATTCTGCTTCCACAAAATCAGTTTTTATTTATTTATTTATTCTTTTGGAAGGCAGAAATAACAGATTTTGTTGTAATCACATTGACTTATTGACTTCATCGCCCTAAAGTTATAAACTGATTTCATTGAATTTTGAGATAAGGAAGTGGAGTTCTTCGAAGTCACGCTTACACACAAAAACATGCTCACCGCCCTCCGACCGCCGGAAACATACTCATCGCCTTCCTAACGCTCAGAACAAGCCTCTCGCCCCTCGAATTTCTAGACCGAACCCGGGGGGCTCATGTCGATGCAGAGTAAGGCAGCACTTCTCTGCATCCGAGGCTACCGGACAGTCAATCAGGAAGCAGCACTCATTCTGGCTGATCTTGCCCCGATGACCTCGCGATTCATGAGCGGTCAGTCCTGTGGCTACTCCGTCGTGGCCTGCCAGTCCTCAACTGAGGTTCGTATCCCAGGATGGCCCGCACCGCATCCAGCAAGTTCCAGATAGTAGCGGAGGCCACCGATTGATTATACAGACAACGGAGCAGATGATGATCTCACCAGTGGCAGCGAAGAGGAGGACGCAGCAGCCGCTGTTGCCGGTGTGGTACCATTTGAGCGGCTGGCCAAGCAGTTCCGCCGCATCACTGAGCAATGTTGGGGAAAACGCTGGGACGAGGCGTCGCCTGGTCGATGGACACACTCGATTTTCCTCAACATCAGTGCTCGGCGTAAGTCCAAAATACAGCTCTCGTTTTGGACAACGCAAGCGCTGACGGGACACGGATGCTTCGCCGAGTACCTGCACAAAATGACACGGCGCGCCACTCCACAGTACGAGTGTGAGGCCGTGTTTTCGCAGTCTGCGAAACACGTTCTCACGGAGTGCGCGCTGACTGGTCCACACGTACCCATCTCACCACCGACGGCTTTACCGGAGGAGTGGAGAGTGTGGGCCGACTTTGCGGCGAAGACTGTGCATCAGCTCTGGGAAGCGGAGACCCCGTTGTTCCCAGCGGTAAGTACCACCACGTCGTCACCACCAGCACCAACGAACGGACAGTGGGAATCAGGGTGGACCCGTACCCGCTGTTCAGAAGCAGCCTGGAATCAGGGCGGACCCGTACTCGTGGCCCTGTCGGCGTCACACCAATGTTGACTGGCGGGAACCAGGGAGAAGCCGTAGCCGCCAGTCGAAGACGTGGGAAGAGGGCGGCCTCAGACTGATGAAGAGCCCGGAAGAGGGCGGGTCCATCGTCAACGAACATGGATAAGTGGCACTCCACCGAAGCTGTAACAGCAGCAGAAGAGACAATGACCGTAGCGAGTGAGAAAGGTTGATGAAGAAGGAGAAGCCCAGTGACACCTCGGCACCTGTGAGCGTTCCCTCCCGCCCCGAGGAGCGTCACTGGTAGGAGACCCTGGAACCTGATACTCGACTCACCTGCTCGACCCACTTTGAGGAAGCGACAAAGAACTTGAGGCTGAAGTCTTGTGGTAACCAGTTGACCATGAAGGTGGCCCCCTCTACTTGGAGTGACCCTCACGTCTTGGGTGTGTTGCCGAAGTGGCGGGCGGGGAAGGAAGATGGAATTTGATAGGGACATGTCGTGAAATTGAAGGAGACTGTGGCGATACTCGCAGATAAAGTTTCTTACAGTTGCAGATATAAGACGTTACGCAATATTGCGCATTTGTCCGCTTATTTTGACCGAATAATACAGGTTTACAATCGTACTGGTGTAATTCTTTAATACGGTTTTTCTTGGTGGAGTCTACCGACCCTTATTCCTCCGTTCTCGCTACGCTCCGTTTCGGCTGAGTAATCGCTGTGGACGTGAGGGGCCGGCGCGCTGTGACCGGTTGGTGGCTGCAGTGATAAGTCGCTGAAGTACGCTTCCCAACCGGCCGGCGGTCCTGAGCGGAGCTGCAGGGGTCGGTCAAGGGGACCGGCCCCCGTAGTGGTCGACCGGTATCTACGGTCCCACAGAGACAATAGACAATCTTAAGCTGACTGAGACACTGACTGGCTGGTCAACAGATGACGAGACAGTTTAGAGTTATAGTTTAGCTTAAGATTGTAAATATTTTCATTTGTATATGTATTTCCCACGCAAGATGTAATTCTAAAAATGTGAGTTCTCCTCCCTACCTCTAGCTAAGTAGAGTGGAGACACCCAGATTTTTATTCTTGGGTTTGTCGACCAATACAAGGAACCACCGGAGAGAGTTCCGTACAGGCCGCCGAATGGGGCCTTGACCCCTCGCGAGATTTAAAAAAAAAAAGTTACACTGAGATTTACCCGCCGCGTACAACAAACCGACACGCGGCACCGAGTTATCCTGCGACGATGCCGCGCGTCTCCTCTCAAACGCACGGTGAATACTTCACCCGGAAAGCGCACTCCGTGGACGGCGAAGAGCTCCAGCCGGTCGGCGAGGCGGACTCGATCGAGAGACGAACAGCTTCGTCAGTCTGATTTCGCGACTCGAAAGCGCAGCACCGTAGATACGCGTGTCCCGAACACGCACAATCAGCGACCGCGAGACGAGAGCCGAGCATCGGCGTTCGTACCCGCAATTCGTCCGTAAGCGGCGAGATCGTAACGCACCAACCACGCACACGCGTCCGCGAATCGGACGCACCGCACTGGCCTCGAACGACTGACGTCTGCCGGCCGAGGCGTCGACTTCGCACCGGCGAATACAGAGGAGCTCGCCGGTCGCCGCCCGATCTCGCTCGCAACTATTCACGAACACTTTGAAGACCCCTAACACTCGCCGATCGAGGGGGGGCGGGGAGATTCGGAAACGAAAAAAGAAAAATCCGAAACGACATCGAATTCAGTTTGAGTAACAACGACAAATTAATTACAATATTTCACGTTAATTTTACGCGTGCCCATTTCGTCTCTTCTCTTCATCGCATAATCGCCGCTGATAACGAGTCCAATTGTGCAAACAGTAAACAAATACACGCACAAATTGGGGGAAGAGCGACAGTAGCGCCGCATCGCGAGGCGCAGAAGCTGACTGCAGGTAGGTACAGATAAGTAACGACTCATGACCGACTCACGAGACTTCGTCGAATCGAGAGACTCGAACGCAGCGTGAGCGATCGGAGCGAATCGCGAAGAAAAAATTTCACACGTCGTCCGCATTCTCGGCTACAATTTTTTCGTCCGTTTTCGGGTTTTTTGTTCGCGGTAAAAACGAAAATTATTCGCCGCTCCGAGAGCCGGTCGTTTGTCGTGTTATGTCCACGTCGGTCGAAATTCGCGAGATTAGAAAAAGAACGCGCTCGTTTCGAAATCATCGCCGCAAATTGGAATCGTCGCCGTGCTATTTTTCGGAAACCCGACCACGTGTATTGACAGTTACCGAACATCGTCGCAAATGCATTCGGGTCCTGTACGCCGGCGACCATCAGCGACGACATGGTATTTATTTTGCTCTTTCTACCTAGTTTTTACTATTTTTAATTTTTTTTTTCCCCGCCAAGTGCCGACGTGACTAAAAAACTAATTAGTCTAATCGGTCATTCGGTGGCAAATCAGTTTTCACCCAACCATCGGTCACTGAAATAAAAATAAGAAAGTGCCAGCTTACAAACAAAATACGAAATATACACTGGCGAGAGCACGTGCAGAAGGCTGGAGGTCGGAGACACCGATGGACTCTATTTGGGAACCAACAGACCTGACCAGGCCTCTAAATCCAAGAATTTATCCTCGGATTAAGGATATTTGGGCTGTACAAGACAGTTCGAAGATTTTTCTAAGGATTTTCGAAATGTTAAGGATCTTTTGAGGAATTTTGAGGGTTTCTGCGAACATTTTCTGAAAATGAAATTCCTTATAGAATTTTACATATTATTGAAGTGTAAGTAATGTAAGCAAAAAATAAACGAAATAAGACCGACAGATCAATCAGGAACCATGAATGTATTTTTATCTAGTATATTGCATATTGCATCCTACAACTTCGGTGAGCAAATAAAGAAAAAAATAATTGGAAAAGGAATGCTCAAAACGGAAGTTTGAGAGATCTGGTATGTAAGCTTTTTTAAAAGAATTTTTTATTCATTACCGTGAATTTTTCGTGATTTTTAGGAATATTTTATGGTTTATTTTCGCTCTCAAGATTTTTCACGCTTCCTGGGCCTGTGAATAGGGCGACTGAATGGGAAAATTGAACTAATTAAAATGTTCTGACATTCACAGTTTAAACAAAAGAGGAGGTACAGCTACCGAAATTTCATTACGTTATATCACGGACATGCAAAGTCACGAATTTGGTAATCTAAGATCATGATCTGCGAATCATTATCGAAATTGAGGGGAGGGGGGGGATAACAGAATCAAATCGAATGATTACTTTGAAAAAAAAAAGTATATCAATGAAAAAATTGGTAGTGATATTTTCGAATAGATATTTTGCACGATGTTTCCGATTTTTTGTCTTAGATCGTGATCTTGGGCATGCCTGACGAGAGGGAGAGGAAAGAGGTATTTTGCCCAAGACTGGATTTTCCATTGTCTTTTTTTCTCTCTCTTAGGACTTCGAGCGCCAAATCGTGTTTTTCGAAAAAGGGGCAAAAATTGGGCTGCACCCCAGTTGCGTCTCGTACGGGAGGGTAAAAAAAAAGGACATATCATAATTGGGGCTGTATTTCTACGCCCCCCCCAAAATGAGGTAGGGAGTTGGAATTAGCGGCACAAATTCTATTGTAATTTGTGCTAATTGTGCTCCGAAGACCCAGAATTTGTGCCGTCTCCCGTGGGTCTACATTTTAATAAAAAGTTTGTGGGGGGGCAGGGAAATGTTGGCCCCCAAAATGAAGATAGGGGGTTGGAATTAGTGGCACAAATTTGTATTTTATTAGTGCTAATTGTGCTCCGAAGTCCCAGAATTTGTGCCGCCTCCCGTGGGTCTAAATCTTAATGAAAAGTTTGGGGGGCCAGAGAAATGTTGGCCCCCCCCCAAATGAAGATAGGGGGTTGGAATTAGCGGCACAAATTTTATCGTAATTTGTGCTAATTGTGCTCCGAGGTCTCAGAATTTGTGCCGCATTTTCTGGGCTCACAGTCCAGAGCTCAATTTGGGGGGGGGGCTGCAAAAATTATAATATTAAAAAAAAAAACGATCTTCAAAAGGAGAGATTAACTGGTTTCTGCTGTCACCGAATTCATTTCTCAGGTTCTTTTCACGGTATCTCATATCCTACACCAATTTTGGGAGGTACACCCATTCTATCCAAAGTTTTGTTGTCTTTGTTCATACTTTTTTTAAACTCATGAGGCGAAAGTGCGATAGTTTCAGGCAACGACATTTCTGTTTTTGCGCATCGGATTTGGCAACAATGATAACGAAGAAACCCGTGGTGAAAGTAAACACAGTGTGGATATTGGCGACGACCCCCCCCCCCAGGAAGATGTGGGGGCTCGGGTGTGATGGCACGAATTTTTACCTAATTTGTGCTAAATGTGCTCGAGGTTCCCACAATTTGTGCCCCCTTCATCAGGCATTTTTAAAGGCGAAAAAATTTTCCGAGAGTTTCGGTGCCCGGATTTGGCGAAATAGAATCGAAATGCCGAGACGAATTTAAAACCGTCGTCAAAATTGATTCACAGGCTCTTTCCGAGCCTCTATAGCCCTCGCCCTCATTATAACCACATTTTTGACTGCATCTCGGCAACGGAGGGTCAGCGTCTGATTAGGTCGACGAATTCGAACTCAGCGCGAAAAATTGTGTGGGAATTTGTTGCTATCTCATCTATTTGGAATTTCGAAAATTTTGAAAATTTCTTCATACTTATACATCAGGCATTCTTTTGGGCGAGAAAATTTTCCGAGAGCTTTGTGGCCCGGATCCGGCGAAATGGAATCGAAATGCCGAGACGAATTCAGAACCGTCGTCAAAATTGATTCACAGGCTATTTCTGACCCAGTATAGCCCCCACCCCCATTATAATCACATTTGTGACCGTATCTCGGCAACGGAGGGTCAGCGTCTGATTTGGTCGACGAATTCGAACTCGGCGCGAAACATTTAGTAGGATAAGGTAGCTATCTCAGTATTTTAGAAATTCGAAAATTCTTAAAATTTCTCCGTACTATACATCAGGCATTATTTTTGGCGAAAAAATTATCCGAGATCTTCGACTCAATTGTTTACGATCAGTTCGAATTCGGCGTTCAAATTTCGCGGCGACGCTCGGTTCTCAAGGCACCCTCGATAACGTTGGAAAAATTGGTCAACTTGGGTGAAAAAATGACTGCAGCTTAATTTTGACAACAGATTCAAATTCGTCTCGAAAAACTGAGTAGCTAGCACCAGCGCCGACGCCGAATCTCTCCGAAAATATTTTTGCGCGTAAAAAGACATGATGTAATTTTGAGAAATTCTCAAAATCCGAAAAAATAAAAAATTTTGAATTAAAGACTGTTTTTGACTCAATTTTTCGCGCTGAGTTCGGAATCGTCGACCAAATCAGGCGCTGGTCCTCCGTTGCCGAGATACAGTCAACAATGTGGTTACACTGGCGGCGGGGTCTATACTGGGTCAGAAATAGACTGTGAATCAATTTTGACGACGCTTCTGAATTCGACTCGGTATTTCGAATAGATTTCGCCGGGTCTGCACCCCGAAGCCCTCGGAAAATTTTTTCGCCCAAAAAAATGCCTGATGTATAAGTATGAAGAAATTTTCAAAATTTTCGAAATTCCAAAAAGATGAGATAACCGCAAACTCCTACTCAATTTTTCGCGCTGAGTTCGGATTCGTCGACCAAATCAGACGCTGACCCACAGGTGACGAGATACAGTCACAAAGTGGTTAAACTGGGGGCGGGGTCTATACTGGGTCAGAAATAGCCTGTGAATCAATTTTGACGACGGTTGTGAATTCGTCTCGGCATTTCGAATCTGTTTCGCCGGGTCCGGGGCCCCGAAGCTCTCGGAAAAATTTTTCGCCCAAAAAAATGCCTGATGTTAGTATGGAGAAATTTTCAAAATTTTCGAAATTCCAAAAAGATGAGATAACAACAAATTCTTACTCAATTTTTCGCGCCGAGTTCGAATTCGTCGACCAAATCAGACGCTGACCCTCCGTTGCCGAGATACGGTCAAAAATGTGGTTATAATGGGGGCGGAGGCTATACTGGGTCAGAAGTAGCCTGTGAATCGTGAATCAATTTTGACGACGGTTCTGAATTCGTCTCGGCATTTCGATCTATTTCACCGGGTACGGGCCCGAAGCTCTAGGAAAATATTTTCGCCCAAAAGAATGCCTGATGTATATTTATGGTATAGAACCCCAATCTTCATTTGGGGGGCCAACATGTCTGTGGCCCCCCAAACATTTCATCAACATGTAGACCCACAGGAGGCGGCACAAATTCTGGGACTTCGGAGCACAATTAGCACAAATAAAATACAAATTTGTGCCACTATTTTTTAGACCTCACGTTTGCTTGGGGGATGGGCCAACATTTTACCGGCCCCCTATCTTATTCGTGAGCTGTAGGTTCAAAGAAGGGGGCACAAAACGTGGGACCCTTGAGCACAATCAGCACAAATAAAATACAAGTTTGTGCCACTATTTTCGAGACCCCACCTTTGTTGGGGGGGGGGGGCTAACATTTCACCGTCTCCCATTTTATCTTTGGGCTGTAGGTCCAAGGAAGGGGGCACAAATTGTGGGAACCTCGAGCACATTTAGCACAAATTAGGTAAAAATTCGTGCCATCACACCAGAGCCCTACATCTTCCTGGGGGGGGGGGGTCGTTGCCCATATCATCACTGTTTTTACTTTCACCACGGGTTTCTTCGTTATCATTGTTGCCAAATCCAATGCGCAAAAACAGAAATGTCGTTGCCTGAAACTATCGCACTTTCGCCTCATGAGTTTAAAAAAAGTATGAACAAAGATAACAAAACTTTGGATAGAATGGGTGTACCTCCCAAAATTGGTGTAGGATATGAGATACCGTGAAAAGAACCTGAGAAATGAATTCGGTGACAGCAGAAACCAGTTAATCTCTCCTTTTGAAGATCGTTTTTTTAAAAATATTATAATTTTTCCAGCCCCCCCCCCCAAATTGAGCTCTGGACTGTGAGCCCAGAAAACGCGGCACAAATTCTGAGACCTCGGAGCACAATTAGCACAAATTACGATAAAATTTGTGCCGCTAATTCCAACCTCCTATCTTCATTTGGGGGGGGGGGCAACATTTCTCTGGCCCCCCAAACTTTTCATTAAGATGTAGACCCATGGGAGGCGGCACAAATTCTGGGACTTCGGAGCACAATTAGCACAAATAAAATACAAATTTGTGCCGCTAATTCCAACCCCCTATCTTCATTTGGGGGGGGGCAACATTTCCCTGGCCCCCTCAAACTTTTTATTAAAATGTAGACCCACGGGAGGCGGCACAAATTCTGGGACTTCGGAGCACAATTAGCACAAATTACAATAGAATTTGTGCCGCTAATTCCAACCCCCTACCTCATTTTGGGGGGGGGGCGTAGAAATACAGCCTCATAATTGCGTCCTAATAAAAAAAAAAGGTACATGTCTGAATGGCGTCCGACGTGCATCCTCATTGCGTCCTCCTCTAAAAATAGATACTCGACGTTAGAACTAAAATGATTTCTGTAATCATTCTTCATGTTGGCACGTGTATGTGGATTACAACGAGAATGATGATTACACGGTACGTAATTATTACATACATAGTACAAGTTGACAAGAATAAGCAAGAATGAATATTGTAATACACTTTCATGATCTTAAGTGATCACAGTTTATCCTTAGTTCATCATATAAGTTGTGGTGTACCTACCGCACGCGAAAAATGTTCAGTGAAAAAAAGGAAAATCTGAAAGTTGCCGACGGCTATAAGTTTTGCATTTTCAATTCGTGTGGCAAATCGCAGGAACACAATGGCTCGATGAAGATCTGGAGGCAGTTCATTGCAGATTGTACACAGACCATCGACAGGGGTGGTGGGAAAGGTACCGCTGGCCAGACGAAATGCCCGGTGATGAATGAGGTTGAGGGTGTTTAGGTTTTGCTGGTTAGCGCAGATGATAGCTCTGTATAGGCGTAGCTGTAAAGAAATATATTTTTAACCGTACCTGCAATACATTGCAGCCAGTCCTAAGTCTGGGTAAGTCAGAAGAGGAATATATAGCACGCAATTCAGATATGTACATTTTCCCCCTGGGACGCAACTGAGACAAACATTGGTGGTCGGTACGCAACTGGGATTCACCGAAAAATTTGTACACTGAGAGAAATCTTGTGGTGAAAATACGAGTACTACATATATAATTCTGGTAAGTTTCTGATGTTCAGCGATTTCATCAGCTCTTTAACAGAAAATTCAGGTATTTTCACCAAATGCTATTAGAATTACCGAAGGTAATTCGACTAAATTTCGATAAAATTACAGTAACTACTGCCAGAATATTAAAATAAAAACGACAGGATTTTCTGTTAGAAAGCGCGTGAAATCGCTAATATCAGTGACTTACCAAAATTTCAGGCATTTTAATTATACAATTTTTCTCAGTGCCCAATAGAATAATACAAAAACGCCCCTCTTCCCCTCCCAAAAAAAATTGAATTCGGAGATTGGACAAAGCGGAAAAGTTCCAATCAGGAAGAAAAACAAAGTGAGTAAATTTCGTTAGACAATCATGAAATTTTCCATGGCCAAACGCGAGTGAAGTTTCAAGAGCTTTACATATAATTAACATAGTAATTCGATTATCATTCCTTCTGGTCACCGATGCGATACTCGAAAGGGTAGTTTCCGAGGTCCGGAGAGCCAATTTGGCACGCGTACATCGCCATACGCTCCACCAAACATTAATTCGATTATGCTGTAGTTATTCTCATCTAAATACTTATGAGTGTAAAATTGGTCTTATTTATATTCCGAGACAGGGGAAGGGGGTTAGGCTCCTAAATTCGTTTTTCATGTTATTTTGACTGTAACCAACCCTAATCTTACTACAAGAAGCCGTGACTCTGCTACGAGTAAAATTAGTCGAGTAACACACGACAATTTCAATCACATCATTCGATTTTTTAGGCTACTTACTTCATTTTTGACTCCTGTGATACCCCGGGACTCTTCACCTAAATAGTCATAAATTCAGCGAGTGTCGAAACGTCGATTTTGTGCTAATAAAATAAGTAAATTGATTTTGGAGTAATATGCCATTTTAATCAGTATAAAATTAATCTCCTTCGCTTCACCAGTATTAATATGGATCGGTTATCTGGTTTTAATTCGTACAAAGCCTTGAAAATTCGTTTTGGTCATAACGTTTGTGTTAGTGCTCGTGAGATTTACAAAAAACAACGGAAACTTGCCTCTGCTCATTATGATCTACAATTTCTACGGTTGTGCAAAAAGATGAAAAAAATAAAACAAAAAACCCTGATTTCATTAGAAATGCCATAAACCATTTCAACTTGGCATTCAGAGAACTCGCCAGTAAAAAGCTGTGGGCAATTCAAATCAGAATGAAACATGCACTTCTTCAACTTGTTATCTCCAAGAAGATTGCCACAATAAGAGGTATGGGAAAACTAGATTTCAGTCGCGAATTCTTATTATTGCGGAATTTGGTATCAACTGATGACGACTATAAAACCCTTCTTGACTTCTTAAAAAATGACATAATTTAATTTGACCGAGACAAGAGATTACGTCCATAAAGAAAGCTCAGCAAACTGGACATAAATCAGTTAATTGGTGATAATCGGCAGCAGAAGAAGATGTGGGTGAAAAATATGACAGATCGGGTTATTCCTCAACAGGTGTTGAACATTTTGGCCTTGGGACTTAAATTTACGGTGCCTCAGTTTACACATAGAGACTTAATTACCCATCTCAGCGAAATAAACTTAATTTTTGAAGATTGCGGCTTAGATTTGATGGGGAATGAGGCTCTCAAACAAGATGTTATAAATATGATAAGACAAGATTACCGAAAATTGACACGGAAATATAAGTCCATTTGCAATCCTCACTTCAACAAACAAGATCTGGATTTTACCCAGCAGTTTCTCAAGGCCAATGATGATTTGGTTGCGGCAAAAGCGGATAAAGGCCAGGCAGATTACATAGGAAAAATAAACCAACTGCTAACTGACTCGAGCATGTACTGGATCGTAAATAAGGATCCTACAAAAAGTTTAATAAGAAAAGTTAATGTAGTAGTCAAGAAATTATATCAAAAAAGCATAATTCTAATGTTGAAAAAGAGTGGCTTACAGTATATAACAGTGTACCTCCAAAATTTTACAGTCTTGTGAAAATACATGAATCTAATTATCCTGTAAGACCTGTTGTCTCTTCAATTACTTCGTCCACATATAATCTGTCTAAATTTCTCATTAAATTTCTCAGAACCATGAAAGATGAAACAGTTTTCAATTAAAAAAATTCCTTCTAGTTTAAAAATGAGTTGGGGAATTGAGATTAGAGGTTGATTATATAATGGTGTCCCTAGATGTGGTATCATTATTTACTTCTGTACTAAGAGAATTCGCTTTAGAAATAATAAAAGAAAAATTTTCTATAATGAACAACTCGATCCAAGGGGATGATTTTATGGAAGCTTTCAGTATTTGTATATAAACTCTTGTTATTTTAGTTAGCACAATAATTACCTACTACAAGCAAATTGAAGGTCTGGCAATGGGTGACCCTCTGTCACCTGTTATTTGTGATATTGTTACGGATAAACTGTTTTTTAAAATTGAAAATCACTTTCAAAATGACATTAAATTCATTAAAAAATACGTAGATGATAGCTTTATCTATATCAAATAAAGTAAAATAAATAATTTAATACAGTTTGTTAACTCTTTTAACAGTAGATTACAGTTCATTATAGAAATAGAATCGGATAATAAAATCAGTTTCTTAGATTTGCTAAACATTAGAAATAATCGTGAGTTCAAAACTGATTATTTTGTTAAACTCACAACTAGTGGACGCCTACTTAATTTTTATTCTTTTCACCCTTCCTCTCAAAAACTAAATACCTTGAATAATATTGTTTATAGAATTCTTTATCAGATAAGGAATTTTATAGTAAACAAATAAATTTTATAATTGACTTAGCTAAACGTAATGACTATACATACACTGACATTCAGAAAACTATAAAATATTGTTATGAGGATAACCAAAAACGTAATAATAATAATAATTATAACAGTGATAACAGTATAGACAAAAAATTTTTATGGGTTCACATATTTGGGGGTTTAAGTTATAAAATTAAAAATAAGTTGAGGAATGTTGGTGACAATTCGTCAATTGGTTTTAGAAGTAATAGTAATTTTTATAAAAAAATTTTTACCAAACTAAAAGATAAAACTGAGAAAGGCAAACTCTTTGGTTAAGTTTATAAAGTAAATTGTGAAAACTGTGAGGCAGTTATTGGTGAAAACAAACAATTTTCGCAAAAACGGATGAGACAACATCAACTTGATATTATAAATAATAAAAATGTAAACTGATTATCTGAGCATTTGTTTTATCAGTCATATATTTAATTTTAAACAATGTGAAATTTTACACTCTAACTGTATGCTGGGGGAAAAAAAATCAACATTTAAAACGTTTTTTGCGCTTTTCGTTTTCCCCTAATATTCAGATCATTACTATGGTACTACAAGGGTAGGGGTTACGCTCAAAGCTTCACAAATGAAATCAGCAGCCTCTCCCCCCAAAAAAGGAAAAATATGATTTACGCTGTTAAATACTCTACCAATTTTAGCAGGTCACCGCTCCCTATCACTATTAGAGTAGACGTTACAATGAAAATGACATTAGGAACGAATTTAGCGACCCAAAATCCCCTACTCAAGATGTAAATGCAACTAATTTCGCCCATCTATAAATATTTAGATGAAAATAACTAAACGATAATCGATTACTTATAAAGCTCCAGTTAAAGCTTCATTCACGTTGAGCCACTAAAAAATGTTAATCTGATTCAACGAAATTTTCCACACTTTAGTTTTATCCCCGAATGCTTCATATCCGACCTCCATATTCAGTTTTTTTTTTGTTGTTTTTCAGTTTTACCCCAACGAACAATATTTTAAATGTTTTCTCCACTGGCAGATTTAACACGGCAGTAGACGAATATCTACTGATTGTCTCGCCCCCCCCCCCAGAAGAAGAGCTCTCTAAACACCTTGTACCATCTTTCTCATCAATTGAGAGAAGGGACCCCTAGTATAATTGTCTGATAATTTTCTAGATACTCTGATTAATTTTTGAGTGACCTTTTCCAGAATCATGTGATTTTTTTGCATGCGAGAAGCCTCCAGCAGAATTGCCTGATCTGTTTCTATATAATCTACCAGAAAAATCAAGAAATTGGCCGATCTTTTTTTGGATCGACTAATGTTTTTCAAGCTGTAACAGAATCTGCAGTTTTGTTTTGCACAACCATGGGCCTCCAGTAAATTTGTCTAATCTTTTTATTTGATCATCTGTCCTTTTTTACTCAGGGAGCCTGCCAGAATCACGCAATTTTTTCTTGCACTGGGGATCTCTATGGAAAATCGTTTGATTATTTTTTTAGATCATATAATTTTAAGCGTCCCTGCCACAACCGTGCTTTTTTGTGCACCCAAGGAGCCCCCAGGAAAACCATCTGATCTGTTTTTGGATCCACTGAGCCGTTTTTCAGCGCTTTCGCCAGAATCGTGCACTTTTTAGCGCTTAAGAAGTATTTGACAAAAATGCCAGATTTTTGAGTTGATCGAAGACTAAAACAATCCTCTGACATTTACTGCATTTCTTTTTCAATTTACAAGAACTGGTGACATTTTTCTTCTTTTTCAAATCGAAGGTACTCTTTCTCACTCTGATTCATAGGACTACAAACTTCTTCAGCCATTAGACCAATTTTTCTTCTTTTTTTCTTTCAGTTTTGTTTTCTAAATGTTTCATGAATGGTAGATAAAAAATACTACAAAGTCCCGTCTGAAAAGTATTGCCTCTCAGGCAATTTAAAAATTTCCTGAATAGGTAATTGTTTGGTAACTTAGTAGTGCTGTATTCTGATTGGTCGAAGCGGTCGAAGAATTGCCAGTTTAAATACTTTTTAATACCAGAATTAGCAACTTTTGTCAATTCCATTTTTTTGCCGCATTTTTTCAGACGAGGTAAGGAAGACATTTTCCTTTTCTTAACCGGCATACATTTCTTATCTGAAAACCTTTAACAATTTTTTAATTGCAACTAAAATCGAAATCTGTACAGATTTTTGATTTATGGGGCTCAATAAAATGGAAAGTACGAAGAAAAACAAGTAGAACAAAACAGAAGGGAATGAAAGAACACGTCGCCCTTGAGGAGCGAGACAAAAACGGCACCACTCAACGAATTCGACTGAAAAATTGTGAACATATAAGCTATCATCATGTCCCATCTAACACTATTTCCTGTCTTCAATGTATACCACTACAGAATTAGGTTTATTGGACGTCTTCTCGATTTATTTAAAAGCAATATTTTACTTTTCGAAAATAAAAGTACGATAATAAACTAACCTTTCTCAAATTTTTGGGCTTCCGAGTTATTTGATAATAACGGGGAATCACGACAAAAAATGGAAATAAAAATTTAAACTTTTCTCGATGGCGTGTTACATAATGTTTCTCGGACAGTCTTTCAAAGAAGTCTATAAATCCTTTTTGAACTTAGACTTCGTATGATGACGTTTGACGATAAAATATCCCATAGTTTATTATTCCCACGTCGGTTTAAATTTTCCAGTTATCAAATGGAAATGTAGGGAAACATTTAAAAATTCCATTTCACTATAAAAGTCAAACTTATGATCGATAGACGAAGCATGGAAATAGACAACAGATGTATACTTCAAAACAGTGTTTTAAAACTGAATAAGGCTGAGCTATTTAAGATAAGTACATTTCCTATTTCTAAGCCCGCTAAGGGTAGGTACCCAGAGATTTCACAAGGATAGCTCAGTCTCAGTCGTCTTAAATACCGGAACCAACATCGGCTCCAAACAATTAATCTCTCGAGAGCATTGTTTTGTAATTTTCTTTTCAATACTAAGTATTTATTCACGCGGTATTACCCACAGAGATGCCATTTCGTGTTTTTCCATCAGCTTTAACTGCCGAAATGAATGTTTCTCAAAATAGGTACATGAAAAATACAACGGACTAGATAACTTAATGCGCCAACTAGGATGGCCGTTTCAATTGATTTCAGATATCAACGGAGGGATTACGTTCAAATCTTTTAACCAGTGGTGAAGAAACAGGAGGGGTAAATCACAACTAGAATTCGTTCGATACAATGACTATCGCGAATGCCGAGTTCGGCAGCTACGTCCTCTCAGACACGTAGCCGACTCACAGAAAACTGACAGATGATTCTGTATACCTGTGATATAAAATAGTTATTGAACGTAATTTCCAACCATATTGCCTACTTGGCTCCTTAACCTTAATAGGAAATTGACAGAAAGCTAAATAATGTATTTCTTCAAAATTCCTGCTAGGCTGTTTTTGAACCAGCTTTACCAGTATTAAAGAAATTATTCGTTCAAAGTTGCTAGGATGTCAGATAGGTCAGTTAATTGGAGAAAACACAATGGAAAACTGAGCCTCGTAGATTACTTTTCCATAGTTGAAAACTCAATGAAAGAAAAATACATTTGGAAGAACGATGAAAACAGATAACAGAACTTTATTGTACCAAATTAGAAGAACAAAATCCACTCGACGAGGTAGGAAGAGGGGAAGGCAATCAAACACTTTTTCACGACGCTCCACACTCCAGGGTAAAGGTGAGCGATGTTGGCATAAACTAAAATTCCGTCAGTCTATTACCATCCTGGAAGGTGGCTTTCAGCATATCATTTATTGAAAGTTTAGTCAGCTCTTCCTGAACCTCAACCGCTGCTGTCTCAATATTGACAAAGGAATTCATGACCATTTGAGCAATTTAAAGAGATAAAATGTCCTAAAAACGTTCAGAAAAGTCCTTGTACAAAGATTCCAGGTATTGACAGTACACATGTGTATCATCAAGAGGTATTTCACTGACCTCAGGTTTATGAAATCCGACAAGATTGGAAACCGGCTGAACTCGTTACGACCAAATTCTGCCTCCACAAAGTGAGTTTTTCCTTGGAAGGCAGAATTAACAGATCTTGTTGTGATCAAATTGACTTCATCGCCCTGTAGTGGCAAATTGATTCCATTGAATTTTGCAAATAGGCCTAAATGGGTCAAGTAACGTAAATCGTCTCTGAATAGTAGCAATTTGTCTCTCAAAAGTACATCTTCTCAAGCATTTAAAAAAGATTCCAGAACTAGGCGCCTTTGGAGAGCCAGCAAACCTCAGTACACAGAAACAAGGATTGAACTCTACATCGATGTAACTTCACAGCTACGCGAAAAGTCGATGGCTGAGAGCATTACTGCGAATTTTGTTCACAGCTGAGATGACATTTTATAATGACTCATGCAAACGCGGTTGCTGAGATTTTTTGCAACTAAATGTTGTCTGTGAATCACGCAATGAACTGCAATAATACGTGGTACTTCCTTCTTCAAAAGAGTGATAAACTCACGATGGCGACCCACCATTGCAGGAGCTTCATCAGTGGCCACAGATATTATGTTTGCAAGATGAATATCATTCTTTTCAAGATAATCTTTAATAGTATCAAAAATGGAGACCTGGTGTCTGAAATCAATAACTAAGCAAAAAGCATCTCTCGAGTCTAAGCATTTTCATCTGTGAAATTATTCATCAAGGTCTTCCAATTTGAGAAACTCAATTTTTCGACAAATTCCCGGGTTATACCTATACGGTAAGTGGATAAAAAAATCATATTTTCATATTTTCTTTTTTCAATGATTACGTTACAGGGGCATTAAGTACAGATCCCTCCCCCTTCCCACACATCTATAACTATTGAGGAAATTTCCACAGGTTTTCATAAAAACTAAATATTTTAAACACAGAAGTCCTAATTGCTAAGAAATGATTTAACACTCCCTCCCCCAACCACACTTAAATACGTTAAGAACAATGAAAACAAATATTCTACTACTGGTGGATCTTTCTCGAGTCCAGTATGAATAGCAGATATGCACATGAAACAAACTTAGCTGATATGAAAAATTCTTGAAGAACTAACCTTCGTTGCATTACACTCATATGAAATGTGATCCAAAAATTTTCCCGTCTATTATGAGAATTCCTCAATCTCGCAACTTCGTTCAATACTTGAGTCTTCCTCAAATGTAACTTCAATATGGTAAGGTATCGTCAGTTGCAACTTGAAGTTTATAAATATGACGGGTTCAATTTGCTAACCTTACAATAGTCACAAAAAATGCGTTATCACGTTGAAGCTGGAAAGACCAACAAAGTTTTAAAAAATGTTTAACTTCTAATGTACTTTCCTATTTTCGGAAAAAGTTTTTCGATTGATTCATTTTATCCTGCACACAAGCATGGTACGGATTTTCAAAACAAATTCGAGGTTTCAAAAAAGGTGTCAGAATTGCTGATTGACCAGAACTGTCGGAAATTTCAAATACATTTTTGTGGCTTCGGTGTAAATTTGTGACACAACTGAAATTGTTTGAAGGCTGTAAAAGACACTTCCCTAACGTTGGGAAAGAGGCATTACCTTCTCACGAGTCTACGCGGTTTTTTTTTTATCGAAAAGTTTAATAGATCTGTCGAATTTCTCGCTTCGTGCACGCGTGAAAATATTGTTGCTTGTCATTACCCATATATTTGACTGAAAAGTGTGTTCGAATGTTATCACAAAAAGTTAACTGGATTTCGAGGAAATCGGTGTAGCAACGCAAGCCCCAGTACTAAAAATTTCACGAAATTTGTTTGCTGGAACTGATAGATTTTGAAACGTGTCAACGAAGTGAATCAATATTCTAACAGCACCCGCTGTATGGAAAAATATAAATTTAATATTAACGAAAAATATTTCTAGCGTAATTCGGACTAATGCCGGTTTACTCGAATACGTTCAACCTTAACGATTAGCTAGCGAAAGCTCACCACTGGACATGAAAATCGTTTTTTCACTTGTCACAAGTTGGCATCTCAACGAGATAATAGGGGCACGCGAAATGAATTGTCAAAATTTTCAACTAGTTTTAATACAATTTCAGCTAAAAATGACAACAGTACTCTAATTAAGAGGTGACAGCAAAATTTTATCTCTTCACTTCTTGTCTATGTAAGTTCGAAGTTAAAATTGCGATTGCTGATTTGCAGCATGGAAAGAATACACAAACTAACTTCAAAAGAACGGATTTATTACACGAAACGATCAAAGTAGTCCTAGGTAATTGCAGCCATAGCTGAAATTAGCAAAACGAAGAGCAAACGAAGAGCAAACTTCGAACAGAGAAAATACGGATATTTGCTCACATGAGCGCAACAAACACGAATCATCATTGTTCAAAGAATGAGTACACGTAGGTGATGTATTCGAATGAAACAGGAAAAGACCAAGTAAAATTGGAGGTGGAAAGATAAGAGAGGAAGAAACATTCGAATTCAGGATTAGACAAAACGTGATTTGAGACTCGGAAAACTAGCTTGGCTAACAATAACGAAATACCTAAAATGCAGATCTAATAAATTGGTCTACAATTTACATCTATATGAAATGATTAGAAACAATATCATACACAATTGGTAATGTGCTTGACTGGAAGAGTTTCCTTTTAGAATAACTGGTGGGAGAGGGAGTGAGTGATACGGAAGAAAACTGATGAACTTGAGTGTTCAGCCCTTGGAAACACATGCACGATGTCCTCGTTTCCACAACCCATTTCCTTTTTCATTTTTGCTCTCAACCTGAGCCCTGGAATCCACCCTTTCGAGCATTACCTCAGAGACTTTGGGGAGCCTGTTAAGGCTGTCTTAGCCATCTTCACTTCTCGCTGAACTAAGGCTTATAATGTAAAAAGTAACTGACTTTTATAGAGAACTCTACAAGGAGGAAGAAAGTACCGACCTCATAAGCACCAATAAAGTAAACAACGAGGCTGTCCCAAATATTATATTTTCGGAAATATATTACCAAACAAAACATTAAAAGAAAGGTAAATCACCAGATATGGAAAAAATTGTCAACGAGCAACTTTTGGATGATCGCACTATTGTTACAGATTACACTGGCAGATTTTTCAATAGAATACATGAAACAAAACAAATTCCAAGTCAATGGCAGGGACGTACCGAAGAGTTTTTCCTGGGAGGGGTAAAAATTGTGAAAGTCCTAACTGACTCAACTCAGAACTTCCAAGTATCAAGGCAAAAAAAACCTTTTGCCTTATTGGATTTTTCCAACTAACTCAACTCAAAATTCCCAAGTATCAAAGTAAAGAAAGAAAGTCCGTCCAGACCCATTTTACTGAACCATCTTCGTTTAAAATGTAACTACTGTGGCAATATCATAAGATTGAAAAAGGATAGATGGACAAAAGAAGATTCTACAATGGCAGGTATGCGAATACAAACGGAGAAAAGGAAATCCCGAAAATAAATGGGACAACCAATTTTGTCAATACGCAGGAAAATTTTGACACAGAGTAGCAAGGGAAAGGGATGCATGGAAAAATGGCAGTTGGGCTATGCTCAGTGTTAGGTCGGTGAAAGGGAAAGCCCTCTATTTAAGTCAACGTTCACAAAAAGCGCAGGAAATCACTTGACTGAAAAACATCTCCCTCTATGCTACGTACCTATGTAAGATTCATTTACTCGCTATTATTCTTATCTCCCTCTGAATCTTGTTCTTTCCCATTTATCGTTTATTCGCTCTCTATTACCTGATTAATCTTGTCATATCTAAACGCTTTTTCCTTGATACACTTTCGTTTCATAATTCAGTGTGCTCTCTGTCGCTCTGTTGACCGTTCGTTTTTCTCACTCAGAAACGACTTGTTTTTGGAATTAGCTGTTAATTTACAAATAAAGCTCATTCCTTCAGTCGTTTCGCCTTTATTGATCGCTCGTCGCACTCAGAAATATTATAAATTCCAAAAACATCTACTGTTTCGTGAATTTCGCTTTTAACCTTTTATTTCACTCTCAAGATTTTTTTTTCTCGAATTGTGCATTCGTCTTTGAATATTTTGTTCGTAACCGATTTTTTTTTCTCCTCAAGAACTTTATTTACTGTTCGAATTTTTCATCTTCTTACTGATCATGTCAACTCGAATCACGTTTACTTTCGCTAGCGAAGCTTCTCTGTTGAGCCCAAAGACTACTGTCATCCATGTCAAAACTATGCAACTGGTACAGGATGGTCCGGTCTATGCGTTCCCGCCGGATCTACAGGCTGTCGAACTACACCAAGAATTGCTCTCAACCGCAGCAGGTAAACTTGTAAAAAAGGCTCTTGATACACGCGGAAAATTTCGAACCGTCCACATTACCTGCACCTCGGATCTCTTTATAAAATATGTCGATACTGACGGCAACCCTGTTTTCATGGACACGCTTCTCGAAGAATGGAGACCACCGGCACGCTCTGCAGCATACTCCACTATGTCATCCTCCAACACCGCTCTCAACCTAAATGATGTACAACCAACACAGGAGGAACCAAAAAGGAAATCTTTATCATCAATTACAAAGGATATGGTCCTTGAGAAGTTTGGTAAAAGTCAAGTTAATGCAGCGTCATGGATAGACATTTTTGAATCAGAATGTGCCCGGTTGGACATTGAAGAGGGAAGATATTGGGAAGCCTTACGTCTTTTTCTGGAGGGTCACGCTTTGAGTTGGTACGATTCACGACGCCAAACTCTCAGGGATTCAACTTGGAATTCGTGGAGAGCGCTCTTTCTAGATTCGTTTGCACCAAAGGGTTGGTCCGATGTTCGCGCTGCACTCTCTTTTCGCTACATTTCCGGTTCACTGGTGGAATATGCGATTCGCAAAGAAAATTTATTGATTAATATGTATCGTAGGATTGACGAAGAGATGCGCATATTGTTAATCACCGCCAACCTACCCTACACAGTTCAAGAAAAGCTTGATCGCTCTGAAATACCATCCGTAAGTGAATTATTTAAAAAATTAAACGTGATTGATCGTCCCACTCGCTCTATTCGTTCGCCAAATGACCCGTTGCCTCGCTCAAATAATAGTAACGCAGCTAACGCATCTGCTTCAATTAAACTTCGCGTACCTTGCGGATATTGTGTAAAAAAGGGCTTTGAACGTTTCCACGCTGAATCAAATTGTATTACAAAAACGCTTGATCAGAAACGTAATGCAAATAAATTTAACGTAAATACTGACTCGAATAGTCAGAAGTCAAAAAACCATGTAATGAATAGTTTAGATGTTAACGAAGTTCTCGACGAAATCGAAGTACAGTCAAAAAACGTGTAAGCCCTCCGCTTATTTTATTGGATTTTGCTTGCGGGGATTTTTGTGGAAAATCTTTATACGACCCTGGGTCAAACTCTTCTGCAATTACGCTGGATACTCTTAAAAAAATTAAAAATTCCACATACCTCAAAAAGCCGGGCAGGTTCAGTACTATGAGCGGGACAGGGCAGTTATTAGGTTATACTATTATTACTGTAACAATAGGGAATATTACGCACAAAGTTTTAGTTTCGGTCCTTGATTCGAACTTTCGTCATTTTGACTTTGTGTTGGGTCTTGATTTAATTCCGTTATTTAAATTGCGTTTAGACGAAAACCTTAAATTGTCTCAGTCTAATAACGTAAAATTTTTGGCGCTAGATATCAATACACAAACTTTTAACTTTCTCGATATTGAAAGACTAGATGATAAAATTTCACATTTGCAACTGGATAAAAAAGATAAAGTAAAACAATTAATTCTAAGTAATAGTAAAGTTTTTGCTAAACACGCTTTCGACATCGGAAACGTAGTGAACTATGAATGTAAAATTGAATTATCAAGTAATAGGTTTGTGGCTAAGAAACCTTATCGCTGTACGTACGAAGATCAGAATGAGATTGATCATCAGGTCAGTGAACTTCTTAAATATAATATGATTACCGAAAGTAGGTCACCGTTTGCATCACCTGTTACTATGCAGTATAAAAAAGTTGGCTTGGGTCCAGTTAAGAAAAAAACTCGTATGTGCTGCGATTATCGGGTATTGAACAAAAACGTAATTCCTGAGAACCAACCGTTTCCTCTAATCGACGAAATTATTACTGAAAGTAGAGGGTGCTCTTGGTACTCTGCGTTCGATATTAACGCGGCCTTTTGGTCGATCCCGGTTAACCCTGCAGATCAGCCTAAGACTGCATTCATAACCCAGCATGGACAATATCAGTGGCGATATATGCCTTTCGGTTTAAAAACGGCCCCAGCCACCTTTCAACGCATCTTAAGCGGTATTTTACGTCGTTATAATTTGTCTCATTTTTGCATTAACTACCTTGACGACATTTTAATATTTTCGCATTCTTTCGAGGAACATTTAAATCATATTAAATTGTTGTTTAAGGCGATTTATGAAGAAGGATTTCGTTTAAGTTTTAAGAAATGTAAGTTTGCACTTAAGAACATTGAGTATCTTGGTCATGTTTTAGGTTCAGATTCTGTACAACCTATGAACGATAATCTTGTCGCTATTAATAATTTTCCTGTTCCTGAATCGCGTCGAAATGTTCGCCAGTTCCTCGGCAAAATTAATTTTTATCGTAAGTTTATCCCACACTCAGTTCAACTTCTCGAACCTTTCCATAATTTGTTACGAAAAAATGTCTCGTTCTCTTGGTCCCCTGCTTGCCAAGACTCATTCAATACAGTTAAGCGTCTTCTTACGTCTGCACCCATCCTGGCAATTTTTGATCGCACAAAACCTATCTTCATCTATACAGACGCCAGTGGAGTGGGGATAGGGGCTGTTCTAAAACAGAGACAAGATGATGGGAGTGAAAAACCTGTCGCCTTTTTTTCCAGAAAGCTTTCGGAAGGTCAGCGTAAAAAGAAGGCTATCTATATTGAGGGTTTGGCAATTAAAGAGGCCATACGTTTTTGGAAATATTGGCTGATCGGTCGTCATTTCACCGTGATTACCGACCATAAGCCCCTTGAGCATCTGAACCTCAAGGCTCGAACTGATGAAGAGTTAGGCGATCTCGCTCATGAGCTTCTTCAGTTTGACTTTGATGTTCTGTATCGCCCTGGGTCCTTTAATTCTGAAGCGGATTGTCTCTCTCGTAATCCAGTCCTAGACTCTCCTGCCGATGACTCTCCTGAGTTGCCTATCCTTCGTTCCTTCAATTTTCTCTCCTTGGACGACATTCGACACAGTCAGCGTTCTGTTTCTCGTTTAGACTCTGACACTGTGAAGTCAGGAGTTTTGTTTCGTACATTTAAAGGAAGATCGTATATTATTATTGATCCAATTTTAGGTGAAAAATTAGCTAATTACGTACATGAAAATTATGGCCACGTAGGTACAAAGCACGTAATGTTAATACTTCGAAAACACTTCCACTTTCATGGAATGTCCCGTATCATTCAGAAGGTATGTAAACATTGTACCATTTGTATCGAAAATAAGACTCGTCGTCCTCGTCGCAGCGGTAAGTTAGGTTTCCTGGGACCTGCTACTACCCCTTTCGAAATTATGTCCCTTGACACGGTAGGTGGTTTTGGTGGCAGTCGTTCTCAAAAAAAATACTTGCACATCCTTGTAGATCATTTCACGCGCTATGCCTTTATCCTATGTTCCAAAGGTCAGTCCTCTCGTGAGATGATCTCACTAATCGATTCAGTTCACAAGCGTTATCCTATGGGTACGCTTCTGACTGATCAGTATGGAGGGCTCACATCTGACGAGTTCCAATCTTATTGTAAGTCTGCAGGGATCTTTCATATGTTTGTAGCTGTCGATTGTGCGTTCTCTAATGGTTTGAATGAAAGACTCGGACAAACTTTAGTGAATCGCATTCGATGCAAACGTAATGCAAATCCTCAGTCTACCAGGGCATGGTCTACTCTCGCCTATCAATGTGTCTCAGAATATAACAATTCACCGCATAGTGTCACCACTTTTCCTCCTTCTTATCTACTCTTTGGTCACTCTTCCAATCTTGTTCCCGATCTTCTTTGTGATCCCCCTAATCTTACCGCTGACCGTGAAACAGCATTATGCAATACAATTAAGTCGCATGAATATAATAAAAAATGTTTCGATATCAATAAGACGTCGGAAAATTTTTCCGTTGGAGATATTGTATTCATCGACAACGGTAACAAATTAAACCGTGAAAAATTAGATAAAGTTCGTATTGGTCCTTTTGTAATATCTCGAAAGTTATCTGATCATGTATTTGAAATTGATTTAAACCGCTCGGGACCGTTTTCTAAGCGTATATATCATTGTAGTAAGTTACTTCGTAAGTCTTTGTAATTGTGTCATTCCAAACTGATTTTTGTTTTCTCTTCTCTCTTCTTTCTTTCTTTCTTTCTTTACTTTCTTTCTTTACTTTCTTTCTTTACCTTCTTTCTTTACTTCCTTTCTTTCTCTCTCTTTCCTGCTCTTAAACGAGTGGGGAAGGGGGATGTAAGATTCATTTACTCGCTATTATTCTTATCTCCCTCTGAATCTTGTTCTTTCCCATTTATCGTTTATTCGCTCTCTATTACCTGATTAATCTTGTCATATCTAAACGCTTTTTCCTTGATACACTTTCGTTTCATAATTCAGTGTGCTCTCTGTCGCTCTGTTGACCGTTCGTTTTTCTCACTCAGAAACGACTTGTTTTTGGAATTAGCTGTTAATTTACAAATAAAGCTCATTCCTTCAGTCGTTTCGCCTTTATTGATCGCTCGTCGCACTCAGAAATATTATATAATAGAAAAAAACGACCTCCGAATCTCAAATTTGGGAAAATACGAGGAGGTATAGGAAATCCCTTCGAAAGGCTTCCCGAAAAATAATAACTTTTGCAGTAATTTTTTATAAATTTCAAATTTTTCGCACTCTTTGCCATCGAATTATCTGTTCTTCTACACTTCTTCCTCCGAATTTTCAATTACGGTACTGAATGGATTATAAATCCGAGACTGAGGTTTGTCCTGCTAATTATATCTTTGGTATTCAAGCCAAATTAAGTGACTCGGTAGAAAAGTCATAAATTTTCTATCGTATACAAGTAGGTATGCTAAGAAACAGCCTCTCTCTTTCGTGATGCTCACCAAACAGCTGAAATTCAGACTCCGTGGGCTATGAGTTCAGTGATACTTTGACTCGAATAAACAACTTGGAAAGAAAGAATACTAGCTGACCTCATCATGTCAGTTTGCTCAGGGTTGTAGGCTATCGTATCTCATTACATTTCTAAATTCGGAATTAAATGAAAAGTTGGTCGCATGTAAATCTTCTGTATAGTAAAAGGTGAAAGCTTATTTTTCTCTGCCCCTCTGAAAAAACTAAGCTGTGAGCACAAATATCTCATTCATGTTACTCTATCAGCTTCCTCAATGTCGAGCGAGGGAAGTCAGCAGTGTCTTTGTAGTATCCGCGAAGGCCAACACGAGTAAAGTAGTCAAGCTCACAGTGGCTTATAAAAATAACTCGTTTATAGAACATGCCCTCAGTGGCTCTATTTTGCATGTTTTAATTCTATCAACTTTTTCGCATCATTACTCCTTGCCAAGTTATTTTCAATAACGTTTAAACACACTCATTTTTTTTCTTTACGATTCGGTGAATCTGCTTCATACACAGCGTTTTCTTATTTCTGGAGCAGAAGGCGTTCGCTTGATTTGTTCGGCATTTCCCTCGAGTTCAGTCGGATCCTCCCCAACGAGTAGTTCATCAATTTTCTGTTTAGAATGCCAGAAAGGTCAGTGTCCAGGGTAAACTTAACACGATCTCCCTTCCCTGCGCAGTTACAGAAAGGACTGAAGCACTGAATCACGAATAATGAAAATTCATGAGGAAAACGTATCACACACAGCTTTCAGTCAAGTTTCCGACGTGCGACCGTAACGTTGTGGTTTTGGCTTTATTACGCTGTAACGAACTTTTTTTTTATCTTCTCGATACTGCACGCATCGGTACATTCATTTCTTCCCTCGCGGAAAAAAAAGCATTCGGCAGTTATTTCACAGATTCGACCATTGCCGAGCTGTCCCGCTTTTCTGAATTACGTATTTCAACAAATTTTTTCGACATCTTCGAACCGCCGCGCCGTATTTTGCCTACACAGCTGGACTGCGACTCATACACACACACACCCAATATAGAGAAAAAAAAGAAGAAAAAAAAAACTAATTTCGAAACCCTTTCCAATTTTAAGGAAATTCGGAAAAATGGGAATTTACTGCGAATCCGACGCATCCGCTGGCGCAGAAGCATAAATGTACAAGCAAGCTCTTTAACATTCAAGCCTTCTAATTCTCAGTTTTTACCTAAATCTACCCTCATCCGTTCTTTCCTCTCACTCTTTCGCATACCAACTGTAACGTCGAAGCTGGTACAACGGATTTACTATTTCACCTCTTTTTCAAACGTTCACTTTTGTCGTCCAGAAATACCTACACTGATACGGATAATTATACTGAACACGTATAGTTGTTCGATCAGAAATATCATCTTGATGATACTAAAATTTGCATTTAAGATAGAAGATAGAGGAAAAAATGAACTATAATCAAAAAATTAACATCGGCATTAAATTTCTCGTTGAAAATACAGATACTCGTAGAATCATAATATGTTCTCATGTCATTATTTTTTAAAATCTTAAATTGTTGTGTAGTGTTATTAATACGTCTACAGTTAATACAGTGGAAGTCGCTTAATGTGATCACGCTTAATAGAATCAATCGCCCATTAGAATCAAAAATGCCTAGTCCCGATCAGCCCCATATACGTCTATGTTAAATTACGCCGCTTATTCGAATCACAAAATCGGTTTTTAGAATCACTAAATTCGTCAGATTTCGATTAATGCATACAAACTTTTTCCTGTATGAAGCGATAAGATAACAATGTACGTAGCAGGAAGGATGAAATCACAAAAACGTTACTTTGAATGACGATGTCAGTATGAAGTGTCGGTTCAGCCTACATAGGAGTGCGTAACAAGTGCAAGTGTGCTGTATCTTTTACAATATGAATCGACGAAATGATTTAACGCTCAAAGAGAAACAAGAACTCTTGAAAAAATTCGATAATCTCCCACGAATGTCTCAGAGAAATGCAGCAGTCCAACTCCGAGTACCACAGCCTACACTCAACAAATTGCTGAAAAATCGTTCACAAATTGAATATGCATCTTCAATACAATGAATAAGAATTTTGAACAAAAAAGGGTGCGACCAGGAAAAGATGAGGAAGTAGAAAAAGCGCTGTTACTGTGGTTCACGAATGTTCGGGAGAAACATGCATCTGTCAATGGACCCCTAATGAAACAGAAGGCTGAGGAGCTGGCGAGAAAAATGGGTAAGTCCGATTTTGTTGCCACAGATGGGTGGTTTCAGCGGTGGAAAGTTAGAGAGCGCATCGAGTATAAGCGTATGCATGGTGAGCAGAAGGACGCTGACACTGCTGGCGCTGAATTTCGGTCATTAGAATCAATCGGATTATAGAATCATTTTTACTTGGTCCCAACGTGATCACATTAAGCGACTTCCACTGTAGTGACAAAATTATTAAGTAGTAAAAAAATTATTGATTAATAAAAACGATATTAAAATGAACAGATAATAAGGGCCTACTATAATAAACAAAATTAAATGAATTTTTAAAAAGTAGTACATAATTTTTTGATTTTCTAGAAATGACATAGTCTATCAACAAGTGTTGTCCACTTCATATGTTATAATATTGGGTTCAACTTTAGACATTAGTCGAAATGAGATTTTGAGGGAAAGTCAACGTGCAAAAAATTCTTCAAGTGTTTCTTTAGTATACTGAGTTCTTCGGCGTACCATGACTTTTCAACTGCCATTTTCTTCTGGCACGGCACGTGTACATCAAATGATGCAATTGCACAATCACTGTACACACCGACACTACTCGATTGCATGAGAATATAAAATTGAGCACTAAAAAGCTCCAGCAGCCGAACGCTGACAAGAAAAATATTAAACTCATATCTACGTTCAAGAAATCAACACGTGGTCCCGATGAAACAGCACTGTTTGAAACAAAGGGAGGCCTTGGTGATATGTGGCCACATAGCAAGGACCTCTCTTCGCATCAAAAATTTCCACGATAAATTAGACCTCCCATCAACTGCAACTCAAGAAAACTATACCGCCTACACCCCGAGTGATGAACTTGATAGCGAATGTATAAAATAGTGTTTGTGCGTCGTATTAGGCCGACTGTAGGAGGTCTGGGTCTAACCATTGACTTTTCAAATTTTTTGTGACATTATTAGAGCTCAGAAACACGAATTACTGGTCAGAACGAAGGGCGGTCTTGGCAAATGGGCTCCCAACGAACATAGGGCCTGCCTTTGATTGCTTCGCGTCATACTCAAGACCTCCCTTTGTATGAATAACAAATACACATACAGTAGGACAGCAAGGAAGTCAGACAGAGGAAAGCTGGCAAGTAAGGAAGTAAATAGAAGGAAAAAAGAAAGAAAGAAAGAAAGACAAACAAAAAGTCAGACTAAAAAAGAGCAGGTCAGTCAGTCTGCTAATTAGTCTGTTGCTCGGAAATCAATCAGAAAATCGGTTGGCTTATAAAACAGACACACGGGAAGACAGGTAGAAGATAGAAAAATACCAATCCAGGTACGCAGTGTCAATCTCAGGTTTAGATATACAGAGCAGGAAATGGCGCCATAGTCCTTCCCAGAGAGGCACATTAAAACTAAAATGACAAAGTGCTATTGAATCTCAAATAGGCTTGTCAAAAAATTTTCAATAACCGGTTACTTCTTTACGTTTATTTTATTTATTTGACCAGTTATAGCTGACATAATACGCCGGTTAAACACTTATTTTCAGTTAGTTATTCAAAGTTATTTTTACTTTGACTGAGTACCGCATCCTTAAAAAAACAAATTAAGTTTTAGAAATTTACGCACTAGAATAATAATGTGGCAGTTTCTATAAAAAGGGGTAACTTTGTCGATCCGACGAATTTTGAGTTACGGACAGTACCTGCCTGTAATAGAGGAATGAATTCCCATTCCAACGAGCTATCGGCGAGTTTTGTAGCGTTTTTTGCTCCGGAGATACAGGCGGGCAAAGATGAGTGTAATGAGAACGCGCGAAAACACGTTTTTGAGGAAAACGCGTTTCAAGTTAGACACACCTTTTTCTCCCACTCCGTCAAGCGGCCTTAACTCGCCGCGGAATCACGCTACCAGCCTCAACGAGGGCTTGTTGGAAAGGTAATTTTTCGCTCTTCTGCGTGGTAACAATTATTCAGAACATCGGATTTATTTGTGAGCTCCGAAAAACTACAAAGAAGCGAACGCAGACATTCACATTCTTTTCTCATTCTCTTTCTCTCTCTCCCTCTTCTCCCTCACGTGCGTAAATTTTGTCTCTTCGTTATTGCGATGTTTTTTCTATAGAATTCAACCAAAATCTCAAAATTGATGTTTTCGACCAAAAAATTTTGTTTCTCTTTTTTTCGCGTTTTCTGAGACTTCAATTGATCGACAAAGTTACCCCTTTTTATAGAAACTGCCACATTATATAATTTAATGGATAACGCAATGTAGTTGAAAGTTGAAACAATCAGATTTGGGCTCCAACATAGTATTTTTTGCATCTTCAATTTCATGCACTGTAGCACTGTAAATGATACGAAATTTGAAAGATTTTTCATTTAGAACCGAACCCAGGTCTCCATTTTTCTCGGTAATTTTAATTTTAAATCAGAACTGATGTATATACCATCTTAAAACAGGTAAGGACAGCCGTGGGGCGCCAATTTCTTTCCATCTCACCAATAACACCACGGCCACCCGTTCTATAAAAATAAAATTGTTAACAAAACTGATTCGTTAAATCATTATCAAATGGAAAAATTCATCTTTCCTTGCTTATCTTTAGATTTCAAGCTCATTTTCAGTGTATAAAGGTTTATACAGAACATAGAATAGTATTTCTGAATCAGGTGAGAATCCTTTATAATTTTTGGATTAATTTCTTAAAATTTATCAAAAGTGAAAATGGCGGCTGTCTCTACTCGTACGAAGTACATACCACATAGAGCCTTATTTAATAATCTTAATCACTTAATCTCAATTCGGTTTTGAACTATTCCCGAATTTCAACCTTACTAAGTCTTCTGATTACACGAATTCACCTATTGTGAACTAGTTTTGAGACTTTCAATTTCAAAATACGTTGAGCAAAGATAACTCGCTAACGCTCTCGGTTATTTTCAGCTGTATTGCAAACATATACGATTATTTGGTTATTTTTTGCGCTTAAAAATAACCGAAAATAACCGGGGAATCGGAGTAAAATAACCAAATATTAAGGTTAACTCTTCGGTCATTTACAAGCCTCATCTGAAACAAGCCTACTAGAATCTTGAAGTGTTTTACCATTCGACAGGGAAAGAGCGATAGGAAGGCCACCGACTAGATGGAGAGATGAATTAGAGAAAAACCTGGGGATAGGGTGGGGGAGATTCACCGAAGATAGGAGAAAATGGCACGAAATCGGGGAGGGGTATGCCCGGATGTAACATACGAGAAAGAAAAATGTACAAGAAACGGTAATAAATGCTAATTATCATTATTATTATTATTATCGACGAGTCTTTATAAAGTCTGGAGGACTTGTGAAAAGTTTTAAAGGAGATTTTGAATAATCAGTGAGCCGTAAATAAACGCCTTGAAGTACCTTGCCAAGAGAATTCTGAATGAACATTGAGTTTCAAAAAGTTCTAAAGGCTTATGGGAATTCTGAAAAACTTTAAGCATTCCGAAGTTTTGAAATAAGTCTCGGAGAGTATATAACATTATTACATAAATATGTTCCAACCTACCCTCTCGAAGGGAAAAGTTGGTGGTATTGTTATATGCAATAAAAATTCTCCAAAAATTCTTATCTAATTGAAGAATTTGTGAGTTGAAAAATGTGACATATTTAGAAAGTACTCCTACTGTTAACGTCAGTACGAAAATACAGAACGAATCTCCGAGTATTTCTCTCTCCTTCACTTACTCCCAAAAATGACTGACATACTTGGAGAAAGAAAGAAGGGAAGGTTCCAACTACAACTCTTATACATTTCAGACTCTCCTTCCTAGGAAAGTTGTCTGGACCCCGTTACTAACCTAGTCAGAGACTGATAAAAGTGAAGAAGCAGACCGAAACAGATAGACAGGCAAAGAGAAAAAAGACCAACAAACAAAAACTGAGATTAATAGACAGTCAGTCAATTAGTTAATCAGTCTGTTGGTCAATCAATTAGACAGTCAACTGTCTTGTAAAAGAGACAGACAGTTAATTAGGTAGACCAATCGAAAGACTTGCAATGCCAAGTCCGAGACCAATAAGAGCGAAGCGAGTATTCACAGAAACGAAGGAAGCGACCGCAGAGAGCTAAGCTTAGTAGAGATTATTTTTTTTAAATAGCAACCCCTTAATGTTCAAGAACACCTATTTTCTTAATATTTCGTCAAATTGCCCTCGCGCAATTGACGTTTACTTGAACTGTAAGATTTACTGTTACTTACTTCCCCAGACCTCTTCCTTAAATGCACTCCCTACTCTGTTACAATTAAAAAACAAACGATAAGAAAATCGAAGTTTCTGCTACAGCAGCTTTCCTGATAATAATAGCCACTAATTTGGGTTCGAGATGACATTAATCAGACACACAAAAGAAGCTGGCTAATACGAAATAAAAAATCTCACCGGTTCTTTGTTTACCGCTATCATCGAGACAACTTTTTCATCCAACCCTTCTACAAGTACAAAAGGAACAGACTTTGAAGTTTATCTAATTTATCAAAAAAATGTCGACTTGTCGAGGCTACGAGCGGAGTTCTACAAAATACCGTAGCCCCCGCCCCTGGCTTCGGAAAAACAAATTATTCACTCGGGGGAGTTGGAAACGGCCCCCTTACAACTGTCTGGAGGCGGAGCGGAGGTATTTTTTTCATTCGAATTGACGCAGCCTCGTGGCAGTCTCTCTGCCTTAATTAACGTCGACGCATCTCCGAACGAGGAGCTCGTAAACGAATTTAATGCGAATATTATTGCCAGCCGTTTTATCGCCAAATGAAGTCGAACGGCAGCGACCAAAACGACACACCCGTTAAAATATTCCTCCAGACCGGTTATACTTTTTCATTTTCACTTCTTTTTTTCCCACCTCCATTCGGGCCTGCCGCTGCCTGCAGAATGAGAAACATGCTTCCTACGTGCACGACCGTTTCTCGTCTATAATGGCCCTTTTAGCTGTTCGACCTTTTCTCGCAGTTTCATCGCTCTCTCCTCCGTGCCGATGCCGTGCCGCGAGTTTCGGCGGCGCATATTAACGCGGCTGCTCGCCGGAGTTACGTTATTTTTGATTCGCATTCGTCATAACCGAGTTTTCGTACTCGTATATGTACGTGTGCAAACGCAAAACACATTTTCATTTTGTCAGTCGAAAAACGTGCGATTTATTCGGCTCTCAGTCGCAGTTCCAGGGCTCGAGACGATCTGCAAAACATCTGATGTAAGAAATGGAAGTCTGCGCTGCGCCGCACCACGCCACGGCACGTGCCCCTCATTACCCGACTTGAAAACACAAGACACGACTGATTAAGATTACGCGGGTGCGGATATACGCCCGAATTTATCAACTTTTCACGTTGATATATTTTTCCATTAGGGGAGTAGGCGATGATTGAGATACGTACACAATTTTCGTTCGTTTTCCTCGAAAACTAACGACTCCAAGCCAAATTTCACTGACTCACATATCAGGGGTTAGATTTTATAATTGTATGGTGACCCTCTTCTCTCCGATGTATATTTTTGTATAAAACGTCCTACGTGTCTACTTTTTGCGTAACACGATTCGAACGTCTTAGGAACGCCCTTTATCCTCTGTACCATGCACCTCCTGTGCCATGGTGTTCATCGACTCGCCTACAACACCAACTAACCCACTGTATTAACTCTCCCAACTCTCTTACCGTAACATCACGCGACGAGTTTACCAAGCCCTGAAGATGCTGACCAACAGGATCGAGTCAGCAGGGCTGTCCTTGGCGGTACAGAAGACAGAAGCGGTTTTGTTCACGACGCGACGCAAATACAGCCCACCCACCTTCGCCCTAAAAGGTTTAGAGATTGGGCTATCTTCAGCCCTTGAAGTACCTGGGGACAGGAAGTTGCAGTTCCGAGAGCACTTACGACGGGCAGTTGAGAAAGCGGATCGAGTAGCCGGACAGCTGTTCCGTCTGATGTCGAAAGGGGACCGAGGGAGAAGAAGAGAAACATGTACGTCAATGTCATCATGTCGGTCCTCCTATACAGGGCGTCAGTATTTGCCGACGCCATCAAGATTCCCTACTGAAGAGTGGAGATGGAGAAGATCCAGGGGAAAGCCGCGATGAAATGTCAGTGCGTATCGCACTGTTTTTTCGGAGGCAGTACTGCTAGCGTGTATACCGCAGAAATAGCGGAGGTATATGGTGCGAAGAAGAGAGCGACGATGAAACGGGAAGCATTTCGGGTCAAGCGAGACATCCAGCAGTCCACACTTCGTAAGTGGAAGGACGCGCTCGCCCAGTCGATCAAGGGCGAGTGGTGAGTGGATCCGAGTGCTGATACACGACCTCGATGTATGGGCAGGAAGATCTCACGGAGAGCTGAACTTCTACCTGACCTAAGTTCTGGGCAGTCACGGGTGCTTTGGCACGTACCTACACCGGATGGCAATAGCGCCGAGCCCCGTGTGCATGCACTACGATCGAGGGGCGGAAGACACATCCTGTTCGAGTGTGAGGCCTGGGAGCAGGAGAGACGTGGGACGGCAACAGCGATCGATCCCGGTGACAGAAACATGAGCAACAACGACGGCGTGATCAGCCGTCTCGCATCGGACACCTTGGTTCAGGAAATGTTGAAAAGCGGAAGCGGATGGAACCGGGTGTCGGCCTTTATCTCAACCATCATGAAGAAGAAGATGTAGACAGAGTAGTCGAGGTAGAGGGATGATGAACAAAGCTCAGCCCACACCATCAAACACAACAACTCTGTACAATCCTATAAGAGCTGCTGCAACTGCTGCGGACCCCCGACAGAACTCACCCGCCGTCACCTTCTTCCTGCATCGCCACATATACCAAAACGAAGAGGTGATGGTAGGGACCCTGGAACCTCAAAGGGAAGGGGGACGACGTATCACAAAACTGAACATGATCAATAACTTGAGGTATCTATTTGATTGAAACATTTTCAAACAAGAAATGTTCCTGATGCGATTGTTCATAAGAAATTTTTCATTTATTTATTTATTTACTGCCTTGATTAGGAATTGCGTCCCTTAGTAAGTGAGTCGCTGTCTAATCTGTCCACCGTGAGGCAAAGGCTTCTATCACCTGTTTCCATATTTTCATTTCCCTAGCAGTTATTCCCCAGCGAGGGCCTAAGGTTTTCAGAAATTCATCTACCCATCGGATAGTTGGTCGTCCTGGATTCCTTTCTCTGTCCAAGGAGATCTATAGTGTGCAAGCAGCGTTCCATTTTGTCTGTTCTCCTCTAATCACGTGCCCGGCGTATCAGTATTTCAATTATTTTATTTTGTACCCTATCTATTCCTTGGTGGCTTGGTGGCCGAGAGGATTCGAACGCTGCCTCCTAAACCACGGAACGCGGGTTCGAATCCCAGTACGGACGGCGAATTTTAAAGATTAAAATATGTGATAAGACAATAATAAAACACACGAATATGTAAACAACTTTAACATCCGACCAAGCCACACCAATTGTAGCAAGAGGTGGAGTTCAATTTCATTGTTCCGCTGGAATTCAAAAAGACTACAACTGGGTTAGCCACACCTATAGACTACTAACACCTGACTAGTCTGGTGTGCCATGCAGGATGCATGCTCCTTATAGAGAAGGAAAACTCTTTCATAACCATTCCCCAGTAATGGCTTGTCACCAAGGGGAATCAGACTATATAATAATTGATCAAGGAGGCCTATGTCCCAGTGGGTGGACCGAAACATCTGTTTCAAGGCTGTATTTATTTATTATCTATTCCTAAACCTCATTTTCTTCCTGATGGAACTCATTTTCACCATATCCTCCAATCTGATCCCCAGCATACTCCTTAGCACTGAATTATATGTTTTTCCAGACGTTCAGTTTGTTTTTTTGTTAGTGACTATGTCTGACATCCGTATGTTAGGGTGAGGATTAAACAACTTTCCAAGATTTTTGTTTTGAGCATAATTTTCATTTAACTTTTTAGAATTATGTTTTTGTGCCCAGAGGGATTTCCAGCTATTCGATATTCTTGCACTAATGATTTGGCCCATATTATTGTTAAATGAAATGGTTTGTCCTAGGTATTTGTACTCCTCTACTCTGTTAATTTTTGCCCCTTTTAGCCACAGTTTCTTCTGCCATACTTTGTTTAAGATAAATTCTCTTTTTGATAAATTCATAGAAAATCCAAACTCTTGGGTTGCATCCTTCAGTTCTTTCGTCATTTTATCCATTTCCCCCAAATCCTTAGCAATAATTACAATGTCGTCTGCAAACCTTAGATGGTTTAACCAGCGACCCTGAACTTTAATCCCATTTCCCTCCCAATCTAAAGTTCTAAAAATTTGCTCCAGTACGCTGTTAAAGAGGTTCGCGGACAAAGGATCCCCTTGTTTTACACCCCTTTGGACAGGAAACTTTGTACCTTTCATGTCCGTTCCGCTTCGGAGCAACCATATAAGTAGCTGAGAATTTCGATGATTTTATAAGGGACTCCTTGTTCTGCCAGGGACTGCCATAGCTTATCATGATAGAGAGAATCAAACACCTTGTTGAAGTCTCTAAACATCAGCCATGTCTCTATTTTGTATTCCTTTGCTTTTTCAATAATCTGGTTCAGCGATTGGATGTGATCGATTGTGGGATTTTTTTTTTTTCTAAAGCCGGCTTGTTCAATAGGTTGTTGGAAGTCTAGTATATTGTAGATGCGCTCTTTTAAGATTTTCATAAAGATTTTGGTCAAGTTCGAGGATGGGCTGATGGGTCGGCAGTTGTTCATATCTGACCTATCACCTTTTTTGTGCAGGATGATGATTTCGGCTATATTCCATTGTTGTTCATAAGAAATATTAGATTCCAATTTTTCCTAACTACTCCAGGAATTTATGAATTCAGGCCGGACTGGAGAAAGCATCGATTATTTTTTTAATCTCACTGACTTCGGCGAACAGAAGAGATGTACGTATTCGTACCAATCATCCCTAGATCTGCTTTTCCACATTCCCATCAATCCGACCCTAATTTCTTTTCTCCTATCCTCCTATCCTTTGATACCACACTTTGAAATTTGTATTTTCCAGTGTTAGACGCGAATTTTTTATTATAACTTTTCGAATTCCCAGCCGGATGAATTAGCGAGACCTATAAACCCAAATTCGATTCATAGTTGTTAAGTTTTTTTAAATTAACTATGTCCATCTGGAGTCATTCCTCGATTTTGCATTTTACTTGAGACACGCTTTCCAGCATTGGATACAGACAGGAGGATAGATGAATTTTCACCCCTCTTTCCTCTGGAGATTTTGTACTCTACGTACATTAAATAAACCACACAAGGATAGAAAACGACCATTTTTATGCTTATTTGTTCTAAATTTTTCAAAATTCTTCACTTGCTTCGCTTGCAGGTCAACTTTTGGCACCTTTGTGTTCTCATTTTTCTTTCGTTCTTTCCACCTACTGGTAGCCTTTTCATATCTGATTTATAGTTAAATAAAATTTTTGTTCGGTTTTAAAAACACATCCCTGTGTGCAACAATATAAATAAAAAGAAAATTTACGAGCAAATGCTTAAGAGTTGTTCAAAACTCGTTTTAAAATGATCTCAATCGCGACCCAATACAATTCATTTCTCGAAAGAAGTCAACTCTGAGATAACAGCTAACTTGGAGATGAAGAACAAACGCTCGGACATTCTCAGCATTTAGCGAATAAATTCCCGATAGCTTGTGAGCACTATCTCTGTGTTGAGCATTATTTTTCGAGCATCAAACGCTTGAAATTCTCGAGCGTTTGAAAATGAGCATCCTTATTCTCTCATAACGAAGAAAGCTCCTCAAAATTTAAACAGAAATTACTCACGTTTAGTGAACAGTGTGAATACCAGTAGAATTCAATCAAACTCACCTGAAACAAACGAAACAAAAAAATAAATAAATAAAATGAAGCGCGAAATTTGGTCAAGAAACAATCACCAATTTTATGTTTATTGTCAGAATCCAGTCGGCGGACCTCTAGTCTGACTTTGCTTGCTTCACTTCAGGCGGTAGGGTAAAGCCTGCGAGAATTAGAATATTTTTATCGTTATCCTCCTTGCTCGGGGTACAGACCGGCTCTCGTGACGTGACTACAGAGGTGTTCGAATTATTAGACTCAACGCGAGAATACTGTGCATGTGGTACGTGGTATTGCATGCTCACACGGTGTCACTATTTCATCATCAGGGACGTACCAATCAGGGGCGGGACTTCGTTTCTGACTGTAGGAATTTTTCACTCAGTGGTGGGGCAGTTGGAGAAATTTGCCATTTCAGTCAGGCGGAGTTGGCAAATTCCAGTAGATGGATCAAAAGTTGGGAAAATCCTACAAGTCAAAAGTTTTTTGTTTTTTGCTTTGATACTTGGGAATTCTGAGTTGAGTCAGTTGGGACTTTCACAATCCCCCCCCCCCTCAAGAAAAACTCTTCGGTACGTCCCTGTCCATCACTGCTCTTTGTTCCTCCGTTTCCAACTTTCGATCCATCTACTGAAATCTGCCAACTCCGCCTGACTGAAATGGCAAATTTCTCCAACTGCCCAACCACTGAGTGAAAAATTCCTACAGTCAGGAGTGAATTCCCCCCCCCCCCGATCGGTACGTTTCTGATGATGAAATAGTGACACCGTGTGAGCATGCAATACCACGTATCGCATGCAAAGTATTCTCGCGTTGAGTCTAATAATTCGAACACCTCTGTAGTTCTTCAAGCGAAATACGTCAGTTATCCATTTTTTAAATTTATATTAACAGTCACGTGACACTGGTCAGAAAATAACTAAATTCTCACTTTACAACATGGCTATAAACATACAAATAAAAAAATTTTCAAATGAGTAAAAAGCCTTGAATAGTATGACAAAAGTTGATGTTCAGCAAATTCCAGTCCGCAAAATTACAAAAGTACAGACCGTCTTCTCTGTGTTCTAACACAAATTTTTTTATTTCAATCGGAATGTTTTGCATCCCTCTCCCCTCACAACTAAAGAAAAACTTGCCGGCTATCGTCCTGCTTGGATTGCGTATATTTTAACGTTCTTTCGCAGGAATGACGTGTCCTAATTCTGAATCATCCACATTTTCCCACTTCTCAATTTTTTTCTCTCAGAAAATACCGCGAATAGCGATACGCATTCAACGATACCACCCTCCTTACGGCTGAGGTCACGCTTTGTCTAAAGAGAACGGAAACGGTTCGAGAAGAAAACCTATTCGCATCCTAATCATTCTTGGTGTCCCAATCATCCCCATGCACGCCTATATAAGTAAACGTATTTCCGAAGGTTCGCACCTCGCGAAGGCGAAGAAGACATTCAACACCTACAATGCACACTAAGTGTGTAAGTGACGAGCAAACTCGAATGCAAAAACGATTCCTTTTCAAATTGTACAGTCTGGGCACGTTTTTGTTGCGACTCCGAGTTTCCCATTCGCAGATAGTCTCTTTCGCGTGCACAGGCGATGGTACACCGTTTTAAAACAACACTCAGACTGAGTAATACTTATATACATATAAGCCACCGAAATGAAAAGCAAATAAAGTCCACAGCTTCCGATAAATTATAATAGCAGATTCGCGACCGAAAGTTTTCCACAAATGGAAAGCGCATTTCACTCGAGGTTGAGAAAAGCCAGCTGACCGCGAAGCGAAACGTGAGCGCATAGAGCACACATTTTCTGCACCTTCGTTCCCAGCATACTCTCGTGATCTGTCATTACAATGCTCGGAACTGACTCTTTAATTAAAAATGTGAGCACTTTTCGCCCTTAAAATGCTCTCAAATGATTTTAATTAAGTAAAAATGCGGATATATCTGTCGCTTTGGACCAAATAATCTAACTGTTTGTACATGTCCACAGTGCTCAGTTTTTCTCAGTAACTGAATTATGGCAAAATTGTTATACTATTGGAACAGAGTTTTCTTCCCCCGTTTTAATGTTCGATGAGCCATTGCCTAAGGACCAACAGATTCTATGGCGGGAAAATGTGTCTCATTCGGGCCGAGCATCCGCTAGGAGCGCTACAATCGGCAACATTGAAAACGGGATCAGGACGATTTTCCTGTTCGAATGTTAATTGAGTTATTTCAAAATAAGTCGAGAACGAAGCCATTTAGCGGAAAAATTAAAATAACACAATTTGTAGAGCGTAAAATTTCCTATAAGTTACCTTCTTTCATAAAAATTTATTTCAATCGATTTAAAGAAAGCTTCCGGCCATCACCCGCGCCGCTCACCAAATGTCCCGGTTTCGTTGTGCGCGATACTAGCGCTGCTTGGCCCGAATTCTCCAGACTTTCTACAAATTTTGAATTTCGTCCCCAAAAGTATCTCAAAACCTATAATTCATTCGTACAAGTTCGTTTAATACAGCCCTCATTCATCAAGAAGGGGTCACTTTGAGGGCCAGAGGAACAAGTGTCCCTCGAAATCGGAGTTTTAACATTGATTCAATGTTATTCGTTTCTAATTCGTCCGCAGTGGTTTGCCCAACATACTTCTTTATCTGTACATTATCACCCGAGGTCATTTTAGGGGTTGAAGAAACTCAGTCCTTCAAAATTGGATTTTTGAATTTTTGTCCTTAAACTAATACATAATATACGTTCGTATACATTCAGACAGCATATTCTGTCATTTGTAGACCAAACCCTTACTTAGCACATGCTAATCACGAAAGGTACGTCCGTAAGGTCCGACAACGAAGAACATGTTTTGGAGAGGAAAAAGGTGTAAATCCCGACAAAAATTCCAACTGACAAGCAAACAAATAAATAATAAAAAAAGCTCATCTTATCATTTTTTCGACTGAGTCCTGAAATTTCCCGATTTTTCCGAGCTTTCAGTAAATACGACTGAAATGTTACAAAATTATCTATGGCAAGCAAAAATGTCATCGAACTACTTAATTTTTTTGAATGAGGGTCGGAATTTTCGGAATAAAGAGCACATTTTCCACACCCTTTCTCGTACCGCCTGATTTCTATGAAGGTGGAAATCCAGCTCTCGAAATGGAATTCTGACTTCGAACTCGTACCAACTACCACCTACTGTCCCATAACCTGTACCCGGGGACAGATCGAAAAACCTCAATTTTTCGACGAGCAGAGCGATTTTGTTGCTTTTCGACCTGAAAACAATGTGTGTAAAAATATTAGAAAGTTTCCGAATCAATTTCAGTTTGAAATTTGAGGTCAAAAATTGATCGGTAAAAAGTAAATGCCTTCTGTTTCCTCTCAATGGATTTATTTTGCCAAATCAGTTCCGAAAAATAAATAAATAAATAAAATTCTTTAAAAGTTTCAAATCTGTCGAATAAGGGGAGAACACGGGCTGAAGTCCACTCTCCCTCTAATTTGACAATTTTAACTAACCATCTTGTTTCTTGGCCATCATGAGAGTTCACAAAAATCCAACTCTTTTCTATGTGTACTTCGACGCAGGTTACCACTGAACACAGCGACCTACATCGATACCCCTCATAGTGGCTACAAAATGGGCAGGGAATTCGAAAGAATAAATTGGAGATAGGTGTCGACTTACAGATTTTCGGCATCGTTGAATTCGATTCTGAAAATATATTTCGAATCAGACCATTTGGAGTGCCACCGAAATGGGTTCACATCAAAATTGAGTCATTTACACATGATTTTATTCAGTTTACATGATATCAGAGTGACTTAATTCGGCGTGCGGGATTTTTGCATCCCACTTATCAAATAACGACTTTGGAATAAGAAACAGAATAGGGGAGACCGGGGTGGATTCGGACAGGGGAGGATGCGACCGCGCTGAATTTGGGGCCCATAGTGTTTTCCACAAATGACTGTCATGGTGCCAAAATGTCACCTGTAGTAGTATCTAATCATACATAAATCAAACTTTATGTCACTGATTTGTGACTAATAATGCAGTTTTTGGCCGTAAAATTTTCTCTTCTCGAAATCACGAAAACTGAATTATTTTGGCTTCCTGAAGAGCCATCGTGGTCAGGAAAAAACCATTCGGTAGATTAAACAATCGAAAATAAGTAAGTAGAATCATAATCGTAATTCCAGCTGCATGTCACTTACCATAATGTAAAATGTAGAAAAAGTGGTGTTGGGAGCATTCGGACATCACAATATCGTGAGTTCTCATCGATTGTTCTGTGCTGTGATAACAGTTTGTCGGCGAATTCTTTGTCAGTTTCTGACCAGATCCAATTGTGCGTCAATTTTACGTTCCATCAGGCCACTGGCACCAATAAATATTAATTAGAAACGTTCCAGTAGAGCAGAAAAAATAATATTTTGACAAAGACACCAGAAATAGAAAAGAAAGCAAAAAAGGCTGAAGAAAAAGAAAGAAAAATTTTGGCCACAAGAAGGATTAATTTTTTCAAAAGTGAAGACTCCGGCCCTCCAGCAAAAAGGAAGAAGAGTGTCGAGAAAAACCGAAATGTTGAAGCTAGAACGAGGGAAACCATCGCCGAAAATCAACCGATCGAAAGTGTTAAAGAAGCCAGCATTCACGACTAGGTAGTTGTGAGGTTTCCAATGGAGAACAAAACCGGCTACAAGAAATACATTGGTCAAAGTCAAAAAAGGAAACCTGACTGCCGATTTTGTTAGACCTACGCAATCCAGAGAATATTCGGGATATATCTGCGTATATCCCAACGTACGAGATGTGTCAAGAATAAAATTCACCAATATTGCTCAAATTATTCCACGGCCAGAAGTTTAAGAACGAAAATTTAAATTTAGTGTTGATGTCAAAACCTTGTAATGTTTTTGATTTTGATAGTAAACTTTAATAACGTTGCGTTAAAATTCATTTTTAAAACAATTTCAGTGATGTCCGAAACCTCCCTATATGGTGTCCGAATCCACCCGATAAAAAGGAGGATTCGGACGAAATTAAGTACAATTTTCAACAAAAAAAAAAAATGTTGAGGGGTTAATTGAAATCAAAATTCAAAACAAACACTGATTTATACGTAAAAGTGTCTGAATTTTACGATGGCGCTATCAAAATTTCATTTAGATTGTAATTTTTCTGTAGAATAACAAAATGCTAAAACTGTCCGAATCGACCCTGGTCTCCCTAACAGGGAGACCTGTTATCACAGCATAGAACAATCGATGAGAACTCACGATATTGCGATGTCTGAATGCTCCCAACGCCACTTTTTCTACATTTTACATTATGGTAAGTGACATGCAGCTGAAATGACGATTATGATTCTACCTACTTATTTTCATGTTGTTCCCTTCTTTGATCGAGTAATTTTAACAGGGGACTTTTATATGGTACCCTTCGAGCGTGATCATCGAGAATTCGAGGGAAATCGCTGAACAAAAACATACTAATTCCACGAACCAATGACATCAATTTAGGAATAGAATTCCAATTTCGAAGGTCAGCCTTTTGAATGACTACTGGTCATAGTGCAATAGGATTTAACGAGAAAAAGGAAGCGATACGTGTTACAACCATGTACAAATAAAGTATAAGTACTGGTCACTGATCAGGTGTGAGGACTTCAATGTGCAGGGAGGCTCCCATTCTATGGCCCTTAGAATGATATAAAATGACCAGGGGTTGATTTATATTATACAAATGAGGAGTTTTACAGCACAAATGCAATACAAACAACTGAGTTATGTTTAGGAAGAAATTTAAAATTCGGACGCCGAAAAGAGGTCCACTTCAAGTTTTTAAGAAAACCGGGCTTTTGATGGGAATAGGGTCTGTCTGATTTATTGAATCGAATGATATGTTTTCTGCATCAACCGTTCTAGAGAGTATGAGAAAAGAAACACGAGCACGGTCCTGAAAACACCGTACGATTTCGTATTTTCACTCTTCTCAGATTTTCTTCAAAAATGTAGGTAACATAGGCTCGTCCCGCACCATGAATTCACTTTAACTGACGATGTGAAATTTGTTTACCGTGTGTGTAACATGTTACTGAATTATGCGAACACGAGAACAGTTGTTCCGAACACATTATTTAGTTTTGCAGCCAAAATAACATTAAAAAGCTGTCTTTGAGACGTGCAGATAATTACAAATGTCAGTAAGGTATTCAATACGGTTGCCAAATAACATACGATGAATCTCGCCTCATGTATGTACTATTCGGTAACGTGCAATTATCATCTACTTCGTATAACGGATGCGGAAACAGAAGATTATTACTATCAAACGGCTGAAGTCGAGCTGAGAAGGTTACGGAAAGAGTCTAATGAGCAGGGAAACAGAATAACTCGTACTCGAAATTCCCCTATTAGGTGAAAACTGTTTCACTCACGAAAGGTTCGAATTGAAAAACTGAATACTGCATTGTAACACTTAACGATGGTTGCTGGCAAAGCTCGACTTTACCATTTTGTTTATGAAAAAAGAAAAAAGTATGCACCTACTCAACCGCAAACGGAAACGAAAACAGTTTCACCGTAACATAAGACACGTAAGCAAGATAGTTACTTCTTTAAATATTTCACTTTGTCATAATATAAAAAATTTCCTAGGCGCTGCTAAAAGAAACGGAAACAGGAAGATACATTTTTCAAAGGGCAAACAAAAATAATAATACCTGGTCTAACGAAAAAAGAATATTAATAATGGTAACCGATAACAGACATTTCTCCCAATTTTTAACCTGATGGCGGTATAGGGAGCAGGGTTGTGGTCGTCCAATTTTCTTCGACGTTTTAAAACGAAATCTAAAATATATCCATGTTTGGTCCCTGTATTCCTGATCCAGATTTTATAGAGGAGGGTTACACCCACACTTTTCAAAGTTGGAGTGACACACAGTGTATGTCATTAGCGGTTTGATTTCGGCGTCACTTAGGCAGTTTGTGTAGCTTTCATATCTGCAGTTTGTATAGTTTTCATATCTTGAGGAATAAAAATCAGTTATGAACATCCAGGGTTGCCACTTTTTTTTTTCAAGAATAGTTCCCTATGACTTTTCCAGGCTTTCCAGGACTAGTTTTCTATTTTTCAGAGACTTTTTCTTTTTTAAGCGTGGTTATTCACTGACAATAAATTTTGACAGAATATAAGGCAGAAACCCAGTTCGTCATTCAGAGAAGCAAAATTCCATGATTCGGATGGAAATTCTACGACTTTTCTTTAACTTTTCCTTGATCATCCAAATTCCATGACTTTTCCAGGTCAGAAAGTAGCAACCCTGGCATTCACTGAGGTTGTCTGCTGATTTCCTAAGCCCCCTCTCAAATCCTTGGGAAAATTCGACCACTTGGTCGACAATTTGGACAGTTAGTCAATAAAATAGGAAAATCGTTAAATCGCTGGCTTTTCTTTTGACTTGGATAAAAATTTTTGCATCATTGTGCCAGCTTTTTCAACATCAGTAGGCAAAATGTAGAAAGAACAAAGCTTTTTAGTCGGCATTTTCAACCTATTCCCCCCCCCCCCACAAAAAAAACAACAAAAACTCACGACACGCCAGTGTGCAGGTCTACCTAGATCGATAATTTTGTTCACTATTTTTATCTTTTCCAAATTATACGACCGATACAATTTGCATTATTTCAATTTTCAGTACTTCGATTCCAACAATTTCAGTTTCAACGAAGATCACTTCGTGGTCCTTTTTGATTAAACTGCAACACCCTCATTTAAAGCATTAACCAAAACATTCCACAATGACGAAATTGGCCTTCTAATTCAAATTTTTAAAATAATAATAATCACCATCATCATCAAAAATGAAATAAAATGAAATTGAATCAGTGAGAACCAAAAGGGGGAAAAGTCCAACATTATTGTTTTTGACTTTCTGACGGAAATCGGGGCATCGAAGTATCGCGGATCGACTTTGTGGTTGAAATTTTGCGAAACCGCCAGGAAAGTGCTTCTCGGCAACGTTGCACTATCGCGTGGGAACCAAAAGGGGTCAAGTCCAATGCAATTCCGCTAACGTTCATCTGTGCCCGTATTCTTTATCGATATGAGCTAGTAAACATACCGAATTGTGAAATACGTGGTTTTAAAAATTCGCTATTTTGAAAAGCGATTTATTAAAAATTTTATAACTCTCAGGGACTTTCGTCAATTCCAGCGGGATCAACGCTAAAGTGATGCACTCAAGTGTAGGAACAGAGGTTCCATTCAATTTGCGGCAAAAAGAGAAAAAAATGTTCAGATTGGGAACCAAAAGGGGTTAAGTCCACTTTCTTTTTCAGGAGGCACATTTGCGGTGCACCTGAAATTTCTTCTGTTAATTCCCTAGAAAGCCGTGTCTTGTAGTCCTCTTCCAATGCCCTAAAACACGTTTCCCACAATTTTGGGTTTTCGAATAAATCAGTTTTTTGTGTGTCTTGAAAAATGCAAAAAATGGACTTTCCCCCTTTTGGTTCTCATCATTCAATTATGATTACATCTAGATCTACATACTTTTCAGACTATTGGGGTTTCAACCTCACCTAGGTAGCGCTACCATAGGTGAACGTTTTGTGTGTATTGTTATCAGTTTGGGGTGATCTATTCCGATCCATTCACCCCAAAGTGATCAGAATACAATGAACATACTGACAGTGCTGCCAACACATGCAACTTAGGTTCAAGTCCCAATCTATTACAGATATTTGGATATACGTGTCATTCTTGTCATACCTTTATTCTATGAAAATGAGAATTACAATTGAGGAGTGAAATCACAAACTACCCTTAGTCCAGAAAAAAAAATCGAAAATGAGTTATCGACGCTATTTGCCGGAGACATTCGAAGGCTACACGTGACAGTTGACCGCATACTCTTATCGCGATATTAGCTGGAGTTATTGGCGTTCAATGTTTCATTGTGCTACCTATGTCAGCTCACGAATAGAAATCCTTTTTTCGATTTTCCACAAATTCGTGCTTTGGACTAAGGACAGTTCGTGAGTCCACTCCTCAATCATCTTACCCATGTGTGATAACATAGGTGACTGAAATACAAGCTAGAATAATTTTTTCTCCCTCAAAAAAACTGTTTTCAGGATGTGTTTTAAGTTGCAATAAACATAGTCCAAGGCGTATCAAAGCAAATTTTCGTGGCTGGGAGGTGAACTAAAGTTTTATAAAGCACAAACTTTTCGAAATAAACCAACGACAAGAGAAAGCTTCCACTTCGTCGACTGCAAAACTTTTGAGAATCAGAATCCTAGACACTGAGGCAGACTGGTGGTCGAGAATTTAAGAATCTCTCGAGAAGTCAACGTAGATGCGAGCCAATGTGCATGAAAGGAATCTAATTTCTATGCACTTTTGAAGAGTTTGCATGATGGAATCCTAAAATGAAGAATCATTGAAAATATCGGAAGAAAATTATCAGTGCCTTCCAGAAAAACCAAATCGCCCAGTCCGAAAAATTTTATAAATTTCCAAAAGTCTCGTAAAGTTCATCTCGAAAATCTATGACATCCTTTGAGGCGCATTTTTGCGAATTTTTGAATGATTCATCAAGTTTTTCAGCAATTTTCCTTTTGTGGCTTGAGTTTCGAATTATACTCTGTACCCCCAATTCTTTAGGAAGTTACAATGTACTCCTGTACTCTTACCCCGTTCCGATGCTACTGTTTGGAGCTCATTTCCGCGTCGGAAGAAAAATATGACGAAGTTTTTGAACTAACTCACCGACCAAAAAAATATTTTAATATTTTACGTAATCATTCGAGAAAAGTCAATTTTGCCCGTGTCACGATCAAATTTGGGATTTTGGAGCTCAAACTGAGTACAGAAGAAAAATCTGATGGCGAATTCAGAAACCGAAAGAACCGTACTTCGACACACGATACTTGACTCAATCTTCCAGAAAAGTTCGATTTTGTACATTTTAAGAGTAAAATTTTATGATTCGGATTTGGGGCCTTAATTGGTAGCGCGTCGTCCGTCTGTGGTGCATTCGATTTCCAGGTTAATGCTGGCTGAGTGTTGCCTCGGTCAGTAGGGTGTCCCATAGTGGTCCTGGCAGGATAGCGGGAATCTAAAGCTGAGAGGCGAAAGGGGGCTCGAGCCAGTCTCAATGCGTCCCTCTGGTCACGGATACGATACTCGAAAGGGTAGTTTCCGGGGCCAGAGGTGCGGTGTCTCGAGAGCCCATTTGGCATGCGTGCATCGCCATACGCTCCACCAAACCATATTATCATCTTGTTTCCTGTTGATGTATAATTATTAAGGACCTCACTTCCGTCTCGTCACCCTTCCGAAAGAAAATTGAGCTGAGCGTCTAAGTCGGTCATCTCTCATTTTTTTCCCTCCCCTTTTCGAAAATTAGCTGTGTTTCAATACTTTTTGAAAAATTTTGACTGTTGTGTGAAATGTCAACCGCAGATCGGCTATCAACATACTCAGCATATAAAATAAATCTAAATTGGATTTGAAAAAGAAATTTGGTTGAAATTGAGTTCAGCAACCCAGAAAACTTCTATTTCGATGGTACTTCACTTGGTTTTCCGAGGAACCTTAACGTTGCTGACTTTAAGGGTCAGATTCTGGTACCTCATTTATACAAATACAGCCTACCATAAATTTTAAAAAAAGAACAAGGAAACCAGCTTGATTCCTTTTAGAGGAGCAACCCCTTCAGTATTTTTTTTATTAAAAGACATTTTTCATTCTTTTAAAAATGTATTACAAAGATTTTCTGAATTTTCTTCAAAGTGAAAGGAAACTTCAAGTTGAGGCGGTTACCTTTGAAATACTGATCTTCTGCTTGTATGAAAACAGACGATGCAATGTACATAGATATTTCTCCACAGATTATGCAAATTTGATGTGCAAGGATAATATAATAGAAATTTGGACTTGGGAATAGAGCTATTAATTTACATAATATGCAACGTAAAATACGTAAATGGAATTTCTGATTTACTTTTTCTATTTTGGGTTATAGTACAGTAACATAATAATAGAAAATAAATTATGCATTTCAATTCGAAACGATCTGCTTTACACACTCAACTGATATTCTAATTTTAATACCAATTTATACATCGCTTTTCCATTATAAATAATTCATTTATGCACGAATCGTGTATTTCTGTAGTGGTCATATTCGTGCAGTTGCTCATTATGCTAATATGATATTCAATCATAAGATAAACTACCTACATATGAGCTTTACAAGGTAGGTAAAACAAGATGCAAAACTAGATGTGATTTAGTCTTCTTCCAAAAGAATCGGGAGTATAAATGCTTAACTTGGCACAGTTAAATGCAGTCAGCGAGAAATTCATCAAAAATCGCCAAACTGAAATACCTTGACAGACTTGACGCTATTACTTCAGTTAACGGTTCCCTATCCAATGGTACCACACGCGGCATCTTCAATAAGTTTTATCAATCAGTATAAGCAATACTATTTCAAGTATAATAGTAGGATTTTGCTTTTCTTTCCAAAATAACGAGCATTGGGTTCATAATTTCTCAATTTAACGAAAAACTACCGAGTATCTCACCATAAAATTTAGTGGAAATAAGGCATAAGGTTCTGTGAAACGATCAACATGACTCATTTTCTGATTGTCACTCTAAATGAACACTTGAAATGAATGTTAACTGTAGTTAACATTGCCAAAATTCTGTAAAAATGGTATTTTACATAGGGTAATAAAGAAACAGCAAAACTGAGATGATTGTTACTATAAGCATTGAGAAATAAATGGACACCGAATTTACCCGAAAATCAAAACAATGCAGACTGATTATCACCCGCGGACTGGCAAGTGAATTGTAAAGGGGGAATACTGGTTGGGGCCCGCGGGCCCCAACCAGTATTTTTCCATTCCTGGAACTAGTCATATTTCGGGTGGGCCTGCAGTCCAAGGGGCCCGGCCGGGGATTCCTCCATCCCCCCAGCCAGTCCGCGGTTGCTGATTATCATTGATAATGGTTGCATGAACATCCTTTTCCCCAATTCTTAGATACCACACTTTGAAATCTGTGTTTTTCTGGGTTCTCCACTATCAAAAATAACTTCTCTATTACAACTGGGAAAACTTCATTATTCCGGACCATCGAATCGAAACATCAGCCGTTCAATCTTGATATTGAGTCGGCAATAAATTTAAAATTATGGTACCCGGAAGGAGAAGGGACCTAGAAATTTCATGAAATACTTCACAGAATCTCCGAACTCATTTTTATTTATTTTAGACAGTATTTTACTCTCCCCCACTCATAGGTGAGCCTAATTCGTGACAGGAGAGTAGTTACGAAATAACAATTAACAAGTGACAACAAATGTGTATAAAACGAAAAAGAAATTGGACGATACACACTGAGGCAACAGCTCAGGCGCGAACCACCACCAGCTTACCCCTCCCCCCCCCCTCTATGCCAACTCCCACATGCATACCATCCATAGAATAGTAAAGTGAAGTGAAGGAATATAGACCAATACTACTATTCCCACTACCGTGCAACACATTTGAGATATTAGTTAAGAGAAAATGAAATAAAAAATTGGAATTGAATCTAACCCTCACTCAGCACGGGTTTACTGAGGGTAGATCCGTACAAATAAACCTTCTCAACTTGACTAATAATATCTATGATAGCTTTCAGGATAGGAAACAACTAGATGTCATTTACATAGACTTTTCAAAGGCACTTGACACAGTCAATCATTACCTTTTAATTCAAACACCAGATATACTGGGCTTATCTGATGAATTGGTCTTACTATTTCAGTCATACTTGGAAGAATTGGCAGTTTGCGGAGTATCATGGTACCAGATCTCATACTTATTTATGTCCTTCAGGTGTTCCTCAAGGATCAGTCTTGGGTCCCTTCTTATTTCTCAAATTTGTAAATGATGTTACTTTTGAAGTAGAGAAATTCAAACTACTGCTATACGCAGAAAATGTGAAAATATTTAAAAAGATAACTTCCTTCTCAGACTGTATTGAGCTTCAGACAGATCTGAATTCTTTATTGTTTGTTGAAGCGATTGGAATCTACTGCCCTCCAATAAATCCAAATGCCATAGCATTACTTTTAGTCGTTTGAAGGAGCTCTAGCTATACCCTTATACAAGAAGAGATACTAGATTGCCGAGTATTCAGGAAGTAAGGGACCTGGGTGTACTACTTCATAGCAAATTATCATTTTCCAATCACATAGACCTCATTACTTCAAAATGTAAAAGAATAGCCGGTTTCATCTTAAGGAACAACGTTAATTACAAGAAATAAGAAACTAAGAAACTATCATTTTTTTCTTAGGTAAGATCAACTTTAGAATTTAGCGCAATTATCTGGGATACACACGATAGAGGTAAAATTGAAAAAATTGAAAAAATCCAAAAAACATTTCTGAAATATTTATATTGGGATTTGTTTACATACAAAATTACCCAAACAATCTGAAACATAGTGAACTACTGCAGGGGTTTGAGGCGATGAGTCTAAGTAATAGACGAAAATCATTAGCCACGTTATTCTTATGGGACATTATAAACGGAACAGTCAAGGATAGTGAGCTTTTAGTCACTATAAATTTTCGAATCCCAACGTTTAATAGCAGGGACACACTGCTTTTTTTGCTGCCCCGACGAGATGTAACTTCAGCTTATACGGCATACTCTGTCTTTACAATGAGATAGGCAGAACGAACGCTGAGGTGAATATTTGCTTTATGAATTGCAAAGCATTCATTCAGAAGCATTTATCGGCCGCTGAGCCAGCTTGGTTTCAATGACTTCATCCCCCTCTATCTTTCCCTACCCTCTAATACTCCTCTTCGTTTTAATCTCCATTTTCATTTTCTCCTCCCTCTACATGTTCCATTAGTTTCCAGTATTTTCCGTGTACCCCTCCCTTCAGCCCTCTAGTCAGATTATTAATTATTTCCCATCATTTTCCCAGTTCCTCCCTCCTTGTGTACTCAATCATTGATTGGGTTATTCGCTCACCCTACGCCGAAAATGTGACTCTTTTTTTTTTGACATGTTTTTGTCTTTAATTTGGCATACACGACGGAAAAAAGTGTTACTTTGGAGCGTGACGAAAATAATAATAATAATAAATAAAAATAATAATAATGACTAAACTGACTGACTGACTGAACTGACCGACTGGGCTGACTTACTGACTCAACACGCTTCATTCGCCTGCGAGTATCACACTCATTGTATCAGCCTGTATTCCCTTGCGAGCATCACGTTCTTTGTACCAGCCTACAAGCACTACACTCCGCTAGTGCATCATCTTGCAGACGAGTCTGCAGCCACGAGAGAGTATCTTCATGTCTGCTTCGCGGACTGCGTCGATATGAGAATGTCGTCGTACAGCAAACGTAGCGTCAAAAACATGAGCGCGTAAAAGAAATATGGAGCGCAAAGTGCTCTGCGGAGCGTAGCGGATGACGACATTCTCATGTCGGCGCAGTCCGCGAAGCAGACATGAAAATGCTCTCCCGTGGTTGCAGACTCGTCTGCAAAATGATGCACTAGCGGAGCGTAATGCTCGCAGACTGGTACAAGGAACGTGATGCTCGCTAGAGAATACAGACTGATACAAAGAGTGTGGTACTCGCAGGCGAATGAAGAGTGTTGAGTCAGTCAGTTGCATTCTTGCTCCTTCACGTCTTAATTATTTCACTCTTTTCTCTCTTTTGCAAAACCCTAAAACCTCGCCGAAGCTTCAAAGCGGAATTGCTCGTGAAAATTCTGGTACTCGCAGGCGAATGAAGAGTGTTGAGTCAGTCAGTTGCATTCTTGCTCCTTCACACGTCTTAATTATTTCTCTCTTTTCTCTCTTTTGCAAAACCCTAAAACCTCGCCGAAGCTTCAAAGCGGAATTGCTCGTGAGAATTCTATGTTCAACTTGACGATATCCGGGCCCCTACGAAAGTGGGTTTTTAGACTGAGAGGAACAAATTTGGTCACTAAGAGCAAAAAGCATATCAAAAATTGCCAAATTTTTGTCTTTTCCTTCAATCAGTAGTGAAAAATTGCAATACACTGTACTTTGTCCCCTCCTTCTAAATTGGTCAGTTTTGGCAGTATGAGGTGACATTAATATTAAATTAATAAATTATTATTATGATTATGATTATGGTGGCTCTGTGGCGTAGCGGTAAGAACTCGGCTTCCTAACCCGAAGGTACCGGGTTCGATTTCCAACGCCGGCATCGTTATCAGTAATGCAAGAAAGAACTCGTCACACATTCTAACATCGCATTCTGATAATGTACGCAAAATCACAACCACTTACAGCAGAGGCTTCCGAGAAGTGTGTAATCGGTCGCCAGTATCTGAAAGCTGTAAGTGGGTAAGGCGCTACCTGCCCATGCTCGTTGAACTCACCGTCATAAACCACGGGGCTACTGATACGGGTATTCGACAGGAAGATAGCGCAGTCGACCTAGGCCGATTCTCGGCAAGAAGAGAAGAGGGCTAAGGCAGCCCTAAAAGGCTCCCTGGTGTCCCTGAGGGAATGCTCGATGGGCGGTTCCAGGGCTCGGGTGAGAGCAAAATGAAAAGATATCATTATGATTATGATTATTATTTCCTGCCAAACGAGCCGATACACTTATATTTAAAGCAGACCAAGCTTACGCAAATGAAACGAACAGTGAATAGAGAAAGAATATTTGTCAACATGTAAAACGTTTCAACTGAAATATCTCAAACTAAAAATAGAGAAGACAACAGACAATAGACACTCGCATCGATGATAAAAACAGAATACCTAATTTACTCTCGTCAAATTGTACATAAATTTGACATTCTACGATTTATTACTGCGAACGCTGTGCCAGCCGGGGAGGGAGAATCTGCCACGAAACTCGACGGTACGCAAGTGTTGCCGCATGATGGATTTTAAGGCAGAACACGGAGCTTCCAAATATATTCTAATGATCGTAATAATATGTTCCATTCTTACGTTGACGTTCTCTAATTATTATCATATTTTAAATACGAATTAGCGAACAACAGCTACGCTTTTAATATTTACAGAACCGGGCTTCCTAATTCATCACTTCGAGCATACGCGGTACAAGCCGAGCCGAGAAGATAAAAGCCTCGAGTCTGACGGGAATTTCCACATGCCCGGGAATGAGCGAAAGAATTTTCATGAAATTTTTCTCATTTTATCGTCATACCCGCAGTTTTTATAAATAAGCCCACCGAAGCGGCATGTCTTCACATTTGTACTGATTTCATCAGACGGAAAGGGGGTGTGGGACCAAAATAACCTCATCTCGACCTCCAATGCATTTGCGAAATTCCAGCCACATTCCGCAGAGTCGAATACGAAGCAGCATTTCTCCATTCAAAGGCGTATCATAGGTGCCCGAAGTTACTTGAGAGGAAGTTTGAGATGCCAGGAAGAAAAAAACCAACTGAGAAAGGCAAATCAGTAAAACGCATCAGGCGAAGGCACGCATTCGTCGATTCCTCATCCGATAGTGCACGTTTCAGTACAGCGCAAGGGCATTTGCGTTATCAACTCGTTCTAAATCACCGACTGGCAATTGCCATACTTCGAAATGTCTACCCAATTTTTAGGTCGACTCGAGAGCCTGAGAAAAGAACACATACATAGGCCAACGACAATTTTATGAGTACGACTTTTCGCAGACGGAGCGCGTATCACCGCGAAATCCGATTTCCCGACGGTCTATATCGCGCGCACAGAAGCTTTTCATTCGCACATTCGGGCCAGATAACTCGACTGTCGGTTTTCCTGCTTACCAAATCGTAAAAATAATGAACGCGAACTCGGGAAACTGTCGCCATGTTTACAAAAACACCGCAGCACGCCGTCGAAACCAAATCAGACGACAGATACAAATAATCCACAAATGTAACAATTTGGTCGACCGATCAGACATCATGCGTAGAAATGGTCGCAGGCTGGTCGTCGGTTGTTTCCGGGCAAAATGAATCGCATAAGGGGGTTTTAGCCGCAAAAGGGAAAGAGAATGGAAAAGTTTAACGTTTTGGCAATTAAATAGAAAATTTCATTTTCTAAAACTCGAGTGTATCGTAAATTTTAGCTCGTCGTTGAATAGAGTGCACAAAACCTCGATACTGGCTGGATGTTTACAAGTAACGTTCGACCACGGTTCCTATACGCTCACAGCTGTGACGTTTCTCCGACCAAATTGAGGAAGAAGAAAACAGTTGAAACTTTTATACGGAAACTTTGAAGAATCTTTACGATCGACTCGCATACAATGTAGTAAATAATACAGAATCGGGATAGGCTCGATTAAATCACGTTTGGACCGCCTCCCGGGTAACCCCTCGTTTCCAAAAGGAAAAAATTTCTAACGAGTTGGCCGAAGGTACTTCTACGAACTTCTCACGCCGGTCAACTATACGAGCACAATACAGCATCAGGTTTGTCATAGCGATATTTTTGAAAACGATGGAACAATTTCGAGTTGCATTAATTCTAGTTTCACAAGTGTGCCAGGGCGAACCGAGTTTTGTCCTAAAAGAGGCTATTAAAAATCGATTCAAGTTTTATTTGTGGACTTCGATTTTGTACGCCGAACACGAACGAGTTAATAATAATAACAGCCTTTTATTTTTACAATTTCTGTCCGAATTACTTTTTTTTTTAAATTTATTTTATTTACACCGCATTCTAATAACTTATACAAAGTCACAACCACTTACAGCAGAGGCTTCCGAGAAGTGTGTAATCGGTCGCCAGTATCTGAAAGCTGTAAATGGGTAAGGCGCTACCTGCCGGAGCTCGTTGAACTCACCGTTACAAACCACGTGGCTAGTGATACGGGTATTCGACAAGAAGATACAGCGCAGTTGACCTAAACCGATTCCCGACAAGAGAAGAGGGCTAGGGCAGCCCTAGAAGGCTCCCCGATGTCCCTGAGGTAATGCTCGATAGGGCAGTTCCAGGGCTCGGGTGAGAGCAAATGAAAAGAGAAGCGCTTAACATATACCTAGTGGCGAAATTTAAAATTAAACATAGCATATTGGTACTAAGATTTCGATAAGTCGCCCACTAGTTCGCCCACCGGGGGGCATGCGCCTCCGTCATACTTTTCCATCTTCACCTGTCCTGCGCCACGCTGGCCCAATTTGGTCCGACTGCTCGAGCTATCTTATCAATCCATTTTATCGACTGCCTTCCTTTCCTTCTTTTGAGCTCTCTGGGTATCCAGCTGGTAGCCAACGCGTTCCATTGTTGTTGTTTCTCCGACACATATACCCAGCATATTTAGATTTGAGCTTTCTGACAGTGCAGTTTACACCCGTTGGACTCGTATTTTTTACTAAGTTTACCTTGCTCACTTTGTCTTTCAGTTTTATATTCAGAATACTTCTCATAATAGCAAATTGAGTAACTTACAGTTTTTTCTTTCTTTCATTTTCATTGTGAGGGCCCAACTTCGGACTCCATACGTTAGAACGGGGAATACGACGCTGTTTAGGACCTTCATTTTTGTTCGTATGCTTAATTTGCTTTTAAATATTTGTTTATTTGCCCAGTAAGCCTTCCAAGCATTTGAAATCCTCGCCGAAATTTCCTTTTTCAGTCTGTTATTATTGAAACTCATCAGTTGTCAAAGGCGTAGCGTGGGGTGGGGCACAGGGAGACACGTGCCCCCCGCCAATATTTTTACACAGTTCTCTAATATCGGCGATTTTTAAAAATACCTCAATTTTCGACTTCTTCTCCCTTGAAAACCTTATTGTGCCTCCCCTTTGGGAAACCCCTAGCTATGCCACTGTCAGTTGTTTCAAATATTTGTATTCCTCGACTCTCCCAATGTTGTATTTCCCAGCACTCACTCCCCCCCCCTCCTTGGCTTCTGCCCCTTTTGACGCCCCTTTTGACAGAATTTTCGTTTTAGAGGAATTAATCATCAAACCCACTTTCTCGTACTCCGTTGTTAGTTCGCTGAGCATGTTTACCACCTCCTGCTGATTTTTCTTAAACAAAATTATGTCATCCGAAAATCTTAAGTTTGTGATCATTTTCCCGTTCATTCTAATGCCTTTTCCTCCCCAGTCCAAGTCCCTGAATATTTCTTCCAATACGCTATTAAAAATATTAGGAGAAAGGGGGTCACTCTGCCTCACTCCACGTTCGACCGGAAATTCCTCCCCTCTTTTATCCAAAACTACTTTTGCTGTTACTTTATCGTATAAATTTGTTATAACATTCAAGAACTTTTCTAGAATACCCTGTTTTGCTAGAGCTTCGAACATGCTGTCATAGAAGTTGGAATCGAAGGAATTTTGAAAGACGACAAATATGCAGTGCAGCTCAATTCCGTAGTCCCCTCCCTCTTTCGAAAATTTGGCTTAGCGTTAGTATATGATCTGTTGTTGAGTAGTTTCATCGGAATCCTGACTGGTCAATGGTTGGTTAAGGTCCAGTAATTTTGACGAGTTTCGCAAATAACTTCCCAATATTTAATGCTAAGCTAATCGGGCGATAGTTGTTAATATCCTCTCGGCTGCCTTTTTTGTGCAAAAGAACAATTTCCGCATTTGCCCACTGCGAAGGTACAACTCCACTCTCTAGAATTTTACTGAAGAGGACTGTAAGGGTGCTTACAATCGACTCCGATAGCGTTTTAATTGTTTCGTTGCTAAACCCGTCCGGACCGGCTGCTCCTTCGATTATCTGATTGAGGACAGACGAATTGGCCTATAGTTCCCTACCTCTTCTTTGCTCCCCGTTTTGAATAATAGCATAAGTTCCGAAATTTTCCGCTGATCTGGTATTACTTCATCGTTTAGTATCCTACTGAATACTTTTATAAGCGGGAAACGAGTTACGAATAAAATAATAAGTTTGAAAATGAAGTGATCAGTGTTGAATCAATGTTGAATAATATGCATATGTCCCACGTAGATATTTATACCAATTGGGGCCACAGCGGGGGAGGGGGATCGCTTCCCAATCATTTTTCAGAGTTGAAAAATTAACATATCATAAGACTTTTTTTTGTTTGTTTTTTCTTTTTGCAAAAAGGTAGGAAATTTTTGAATTTCTGATTCAACTTTAGGAAAATATTCGATCCCTCCCTCAAATAAATTTGCTCTGCTACTCTGGCCATAATAGACAGAAAACAAAAACTTAATGGGATGCTGGATTTTGGAACAGAAATTCCAATAGGGTAGCCAGGGGTGAAAATTGAACAACAAAAGACCTGGGGTAAAATCGCTCCACTTTTTGCGGAATGTTCAATTTTGTGGTACTTCTCATCCTCCTGAGAGGCTTGAGAACGCTCAGATTCCAAGCGATTTTTAGTATGTCAATTAGTACTGTCGTTTGACCCTCCTCTGTTCCCAAATTAAGTTTCCCATTAATTTTTTCATTTATTCGCCATTCAGCTCTTGGGTACATGGGTACAATCAGTTCTTCAGTTAAAATTTTGGCATCAGGCTCAAATACTCGTACACAGAAAGGGCAATGCGCGTAACTGGCTCTTCTAGAAAGAAAATTTCTAATTGAGAAGACTTCGAGGAAACTTGAAAAGTCTTAAGAATCTCGATCTCACAGAATGTGACGCAAGTCTTTAAAACTATTGAGAGTCTCTAACAACTCTTCAAAATTCTAAACGAGCTTTGAAAAAATTCTAAGCCTTGAAAAGTTCTATTAAAGTCACGATATCAGAACGATTCATAAACAGTATAAATGAGTTCTGATCTTCTCAGCGAATCTTCAACACATTCAGATAGAGCCTGAAGAAGTCCTAAGCGAGTCCCTCGAGGTGCCATAAATAAGTTTAAAAATCTTTAGGAATATTGACCAAGAACAGACAACCTTCAACAGTGTCTAGAAAAGTCATACGAGTCTTAAACGAGATTTGAAAAGGTAGCTACAGTTTTAACTTTGCAGAGACTCAAACAGAGTCTGGGGGAGTGTGTTATAGAGTCTTAGTTATTTTCAAAAAGATTGATAATATCACACAATTTGTAAATCTTGAATAAAACGAGGAAGAATTTAAAAAATTTTGATCACGTCTTGCAAAACATGAATCAAGTCCAGTAAAGTCTCTATAAGTTGTGAAAGAGTTCAAACGAGTGTGGCACGTTTTAAGAACTATTCAAACAGCCACTCAGAAGTCTTAGAAAATATCAGAAACTGCTCGATTCATATCCTCATTTCCCAGGAAAAGAGGATTAAAGGTACGGTGATCCTCTAACATTACCGTCAAGGCGAGAATCCATTAAAAATTGGATGCACATTTGTGAAGGTATCACTTGGTGGAGAGTATGGCGATGCACACATGCCAAACTGGCTCCCCAGACACCGCACCCCTGGCCCCAGAAACTACCCTCTCGAGTATCGCATCAGTGACCAGAGGAACACATTGAGGCTGACCCGAGCTCCCATTTCGTTTCTCCGCTTCGGATTCGCACTGTCCTGCCAGAGAGACTATGGGACACGTTACTGACCGGGGCAACGCTCATCCAGCATTGACCTGGAATTCGGGTGCACCACAGCCGGACGCGCTACATTCCTTTACCCCTCACCTTCTCGTCTTGGTACGTATGGCAACGTAGGAAGGTAATGACGGCAGGGTAAGCCCTGTCGGGGGGTCCGCAGCAGCTGCAGCAGCTCTGAAATGGTACAGAGTCGTTGTGTTTGGTGTGGGCCGAGCTTTGTCCGTTGGCCCTCTGCCTTGACTACTCTGTCTGCATTTTCTTTTCCATGATGGTCGATACAAAGGACGACATCCGGTTCCATCCGCTTCCACTTTGCAACATTTCCGGAACCCAGGTGTCTAGCCCGAGACGGCTCATCACGCCGTCGCTATCGCTCGTGTTGCCATCCCGCACATCTCCGCTCCTAGTCCTCACACTCGAACAGGGTGTGCCAGGGATTGCCTTCCGTTCCGCGATCACAATACGCACGCACACGGGGCTCGGCGCTATAGCTATCCAACGTAAGTACGTGCCGAAGCACTCCCTGGCCGCTGAAGTCTTGGGTCTGGTGGAAGTTCAGTTCCCCAAGGGACCTGCCTGCCCATACATCGAAGTCGCGTATCAGCGCTCGGGTCCATTCGCATTTGGTCGACTAGGCGATTGCGTCCTTCCACTTATGAAGCGTAGACTGCTAGATGTCCCGCTTGACCCGAAGTACAATTTGTGAAGGCGTACCTATTTATTTTCAACTGAAAATAGTCGGCAGCTTCAGCTTTCCAAAACTTCAAGTATTTCCTGTTTAGCTACCAACTTAGTCCCCATCTTGAGGGCAGAAAAATGATCCAATAACGCGAGTTAAGGCGGGGTGGGGTATTCAAATTTCATACATTTCGCAGGGCACCTCTGAAGATTACTTCACGGATCTGCCACTGACCCAAAGATTATTATGATTGAAAGAGTGCAGCTTTAGTAGCGACCTGAGGCCAATTTTCAGGGTAAATTGGAATCAGATTTTAGCTGATTTTGGTCATCATCAGGTTTATCAAAAGTGCAGAAGTGATAAACTTAACAAGTTCTTCCTTTTCAGCATTCAACTTTCACATTCTTAAACAAATCATACGTACACTACCGACATATCTAGGAAATCTTCATGCAAGTCGATTAACATAGTTCGATGACTGAAATTGTACACAATGTTCTTCTTTATGACAGTACAGTTTTAGGGAGCAGTCCGAAAAAATTCCAACTGCTGAGAAATACGGATTATCCTAAGACAAGAGTGCTGAGTTTACGTCGAATTACAATAGAGTTTAAAGGTTGACAGGCCCGGTAGATCCTGCCATTTTGTAATCCAAGCCCACCAGCCTCAACTTCACAAGATCCCCGAATCGCTTAAAAATTATTTTACAGAAACTGATCTCACGACTGATGCGAGAACGTAAACAATTCGTTGAAACTAGAAAGAGTTAGAGAAATTGTCCGATCTCGGTGAGGCATTTCCGACAATTAAAGGCGGGAAATGTCAATCGCATACTCGCCTATTCAACATTTACGTATGCCCGAACAGTGTTGACCATAAAATTTTACAACCCAAAACATGCGAGAGTTTCGAAAGATTTCCGTCTCCCAAGAGACAAGCTAAATCGATTTCGCAAACTTCGCAGTATTAATTCATCAGTTTCGAGTCTAAAAGGGTGGCCCAGCGATGGAAGAACTCGAACAGCAATTTATCGGAGGGTTTCGCGTCGTTCCAATTCTCAACACACCCTCAGCAGAAAACCGTGACCGCCTTGAGAACGATCATACCACTAATGTATATGTAAAGGCTAATGTAATGGATCTACATCAGTAGATAGAACTAGCTTGCTCGTGGAAATGCATCTAGAAAAAAATGAAGTACTGGCGAGGAAAAACTCGTTTGGGCCGAAGAAGAAGGATATGAGATGCGGCGACATGTTTGTATTTACCAGAATATGAAGTGTGGTCAAGTATTTGCATATTCACGACGCCGAAGACCGTGAACACTTGGGGGACTTCACTTAATGTGGACATAAGAATACGAAAATAGGACATATGAACGGATACCATACAGGGTGAGTCAAAAAAATGGGGCAATAACGTGACAGCTGTCACGAGAATCGCTCCACCGTCTTACTAATACATTTAAGTGAGAAAGGTGAAACGTACTAATTAACTGCCTACATTTTCTCTATCGATTGGCATAATCAAATTTTCCGCTGCGATCTCGGTATTTCGTAAAACTACACTGGAAAAGGATATGGTTACTTTAACTCGGTAAGATTAGTCGGAATTTTTGGAAGACTCATTCCACCTCCTCAATAAGTAGAGGTCTGGTTGGCCGAGTGGATAGCACACTGGCCTCAGAATCTGGAGGTCCCGGGTTCGAGCCTGTGTAGCAACTCGCCAAAATTTTCGACTTAGGCCGGTTTTTCGGCCAGAAGGGAAGAGGGCTAAGACAGCCCTAACAGCCTCCCCGACGTTTCTGAAGTAATACTCGAAAGGGCGGATTTCAGGACTCAGGTGGAGAGTAAATTAGAAGAAAAAAAAAAGAGACCTCCTCAATAAGAAATCGAAGCAAACAGGTTAGAATGTTAAGTATGTTAGCTCATCATTCCTCCATCAATTACCACAGTGCATATTGTCGTATTGATTTCGGTTTAGGGGTACACTCCGCAAAGTGGGTCAAAACACAGGTTCAGTGGGACAGATACTAGGAAATCCGATGAACTAGCGAAATAGGGATTTCTTTGATCGTTCATTTCGTTCGAATATCGTATTACTTGTGCCACATGGTTCCACTCAGGACCTCCAAATACAAATTTCTGCAGGTATTTTTACGGGTTGGTCCCATTTGAAGTCAAAAAAAAAAAAAAAAAAAAAAAAATTAAGAGAAAAAAAATCAATTTTTTTCTTTCAAACTTTCACTAACAGGATCGACACGTTTGATCAGGTAAAGTTATTTTTAGTGGGGGGGAAAAAAACATAATAAAATAAATCAAATTATAATGTGAACTGAAATGTACATAATAATTAAGTTTATATTTGATTTGTCAACTATAATTATTGGTAATGATAATGATATAATTAAATTTAAATCAAATATTTTTGTATTTATCAAATAGATATGTAATTATAGTTAAAATAGTAATTTTTATCTGGAGCCCGAATAAGCCAAAAAAAATCTAGAATTGACCCATTTTTCTACAAAATTTATCAAAATACGGGTTCTGAAAGAAAACGTGAAATTATTTTTGAAAATCGACCAGACAATCGGAACAGCCTTTTCTTTAGGGAGGGGGGGGGTCACTGATTTCGATATTAGATATCGGATCCGAATCGGTTAGGGCGCCAAAAATTTTAATTTTGAAAAGGAGAAAAATAAACTGACTTCGAAAAATCAACTACACTAGCGAAATAGATCCGTCTTTTAAGATCGCTGAGTTCGAATATCGTATTCGATTTCTTGGCTTCAATTTTCTGGCTTCGACCAAAATTTAAGCCAGAAATGCAAATCTTACACCTAATAAGGATCTTATCATTAGTTTGACTTTACAAAATCGACTAAACCATTGGAATTGGTTTTTTGGGCCGTTGATTTCTAATACGGCATCACATTTTTCGTCTAACCCAGATTTAGACCTAAAACTCTAAATTTCAATCTTCAGAAGGGCGGGGACGAATACGACCTCAGAAAATCGATCAAACCACCGAAATAGAGCATAGATTAGGTCACTGATTCTAAGACTGATGAAAAAGTGGAAAAATGATCCAAGAGTTATAACAAGAATTTTTTTAAATCGAGAAATCGAGAAATTTGACAAAATTGAAATCTCAATCTAATTTCAAATCACGAGCCTTCAAACAACACATATATAAATTTTGTGAAAGATTTGTGAAAAACTGCAATTGTCTTGGGAGAATAATGAGAGAGTTATGCAAGGACGAAACTATATGAAAGTTGACACATCCCCCCATGACAGTCGGCAAATTTTGAAACTGTTCATTTAAATTTTTTATTTTTTAAGAACAATTAATTGTTTGTTTGTGCACTTTTTTCTTTCAATTCAAAAATATTTGGATTAAAAAACCGGCAAATTTTCAAACTTTTAGAAATTTTGTCGGCGAATTTTTAGTTTTCAAAAAATATTTGTCGGCAAATTTTTCTTCTCCACTCCCCCCAAACTGAAATTCAAGTTTCGTCTCTGGAGTTATGACACATATTTAGAAGGAAAAAAAAAGGGGAAAAAATCAAAATTCAACAAATTCGACAAAATTGAAAATTGAATTTCGTTCAAAGTTAGGAATCAGTCAATTCGTATTAAATAATTCGGTCGGCCACCTTGACTAATACATCAAAAACTTACAACACAAATTTTGAAAATAAAAAACAACAATCGAAAAAACTGATAAAATTACGAATCGAACTTCATTCTATATTAAGAAGCTTTCAGTCAACTCGTACGCGAAAATTCAGCAACATTCAGGAACCTAAATTGGTCTCCTTACAAATGATCATATGACAAAAATTCTGAAAAAACTTGAAAATGGGAAATTTTTGAAAACAGAGACCGATACGATGTATTTCATGTCTGATGTATTTACATATAAAATTAGCACACGATATTTCAGGAAGGATTTCTCAAAAATTAGTGAAGATTATTTTCAATGAACATAAAATTTGAATTTCAACACCCCAAATGGAGCCCCCAGTGAAATCTGATGAAGTATTTGGGATTTGCAGATTAGGGACCCATGGAACCTCAGTTTAGATACTATGCTCGAATTTCAATGTTTCATCTCCATTTTGCCCACAAGAAGAGCCATACGGCATGGTGACGTCATGGAAACCTTCAATTTCAATCTAAATAGTATTGAAATTTGAATTTTCATACCTACTGAAGTATCCGAGGTGTTAGAGAAGGAAAGTCACAATTAATCAGCGATCGGAAAAACTCCCATTTCGGTATTCCGTTTGATTTTTCAGATCGAGTCATATTCGCTCATTCAAAGGGCACTATTTCGGACGAATCAAAAAATGTAATATTCTTAATCAACAACTGAAAACGATCAATATTTATTCTGATTTTCACATCAAATAAACTTGGCCCATTATCTGCATAAAATTTAGCTGGTTCAAACTGGAAGTCAAATTTGATGCAAAATTTGTAATCAGCGACCGAAACAAGTTTCATTTTGACACTTATTTTAATTTTCCAGTGAACAAAGTCAAGGTCTATTCCAAGCCGAAATTTGTTCTTTGGGCTAAAATTAAGATCGTATCAAAAATCTGATATTCGCAATCAGAAATCTGAAATACACTCATATTGAATCTTCGGTCGATTTTTCATACGAATTTCAACCATCCAAATTTAATTTTTTGGACTGAATCAGAAACCTGATTAATAATCAGCGACAGAAAACACCTCTATTCCGATACTTTCCTACCTTTCCATTTGAAATTCCAATTAGAGATACGTGTAGACTCCTTGGGCGGAAAAGGAACCTTTTCTACTAGAAGAGGAATTACAGTACCTTAACCCCTCGTTCGTCTCGTATCGATTCGAGAATTCGCAATGAAAGAAAAACAGAGAATGGGGCAATTCATAACGCTCTGTATTTTTAACGGCGAAATTGGGATACAGAAGCCCTCAGCGCGGCCCGATGCAAAAAATAAGGCAATATTAGAAATCAGCGACCAAAGAAATCCCTGTTTCCATTAACCCGTATTTTGACCGGCTTAGTAGCGAAGAGAAGGGCTTGGGATTTTTCCATTAAGTTGAATTTCAGTTGAACTGAGATCAGTAAAAGAAGAAAGAAAAATTTCAAAATACATGCCATATAACGAGGATCGCAGCGCGAAGAGGGTTGATGATACTCCACATGAATCCTTGAGAAATGTACTTTCTTAGCAATCAGCATATTTTGGACATCTGGCTGCAAAATGAGAAAATCACTGACCATTTTGCTTAGTTGCTTTGCGTGCACGTGTCACGAAACATAAGCTATACGACCTGGCTGATCCGCAAAGGCTGGTCGACTGTCCCTCTGGTATTCTTCTTCCAGCACATTACTCGTTCGGCATATTCGAGCACAAGAACCCAAAAATACATTTAGGTCTTGGGAATATTGCCGCTGGTGAGGTGAGTTGATCATCGGTCATGATAGTGCCGGGCGGTACTGAAGTTCCTTCATCGATATCAACCCTGTCGAGAGGGAGGGGGGAAAGTGGGAAATACTCCGGGCCCGGTAATTTTTAAAAGACTTGAATTTCAACGCTTACGGTTACATCATACTGTACATCAAATCAGCAATCACTCCTTACACCACGAAAGAAACCTCTTATCCCGTATAGCTTATAATTTTTTCCTATCTGACACAAGAAAAAAATGAACTGGAAGGAAAGGGGTCCGAGGAAATTCCCCTAGGCTCTCTTTTTCTCTCTACGGGGCTGATCGATATATTGGTCGACGGACCTCACCGCGAGGTGGACATCAAATGTGTGGTTGATATCGGCAGCGTACAGGCAACGTCACGAGATTCTAGCCGAACGTGGCTACGAATGCACCCGTTGTCGCTCATCTAGTTCGAGTGGTCGACCGAGCGACAAAGCAAACCCTTTTCGAACATTGAATCGGAGTCGTACTCGGACACGGATCTGTCTGGATCATGATACCGGTCCGAATACGCACATTCATGAGACCGGCATTCACGCGGCGGGCGCTGGTACATGTCGCGGGTGGATGGCGCGTACTTGATCGGCCGTTCGAACCGGGCGCGAGAGTGGTGCGTCCCGGGGCGAACATGGCCTCATCGACGCTTTCCGCGTGTGCACGGCCGGTGACTGAGCCACCCGGAAAACGGCGCGATTCCAGCGAGGCGATGACGGTTCTCGATTACCGTAAGGACCCGTCGCGCCAAGGCGCGCGGCTGTTCTCGGCCAGTTTCATGAACGACGGTGACGGAGACGCCTCTCGATGAGGACGAGAAGTCGAGCGAGTCGATGGCCGCTCTTCGTCAGGGTGATGAGCCGAGCCCAGAGGCGACGGGGTTCGGAACAGTAGGTTCGGCTGGTTAGGCGCGAAGGCGCCATAGTTACATCGGTGCGTGTTAGGTTGCTGACAGGAAGTGGACTCACTGAGGTCCCACGTTGGGCTTCATTTGTCGCGACATATTATGTAAAATTTGTAAACAGAGGCGGAATTTTTCAGCAAATTTTCGGACTTTTGTCGGTAATTTAGATAACAGTCGATAATACTATAATGAAGTCTGTTTTGTTTTGCTTGTTTCTTGCATGAAAGATGTCTGTGCCTGGTCGGTAGTTCGGACCTACCCCTTCCCCACGACGAAAACACTTGCAACTACCCTGCATTTAACTATGCATTACCTTTTTATATTAAAAATACGTATTTCCCAATTCCGCCGATTTTCGCTATCAACGAAAACCATGCGAGAGACATTCGGTCACGATACTTGAGAGATAATTGGACAAATATATGGGTAGTATGTATGTACATTCAAATTTGGTCGCCAGAATACATTAGCGAGACGACAGAGTTTTTTTCTCGAGAAGCTCCGTATAAATGTGCACATATTTTCACCACAACTGGTATAGAAGGGTGTTCAAATGATGTGGACAGGTAAGAGGTAGACTCGAAGTTACCGAGGATGTTTACAAAGCCGTGTTACGCTACATTCTGTCAACTACAATACGTATTCATCTTGTTATCTCATTCTGTACATTTTTCATCTTTGAAATTCAACTTCAGAAGCAATTCTTGACTGCGCCTTAGTTCTGTAGCAGACATTATACGTTTTACATACATCATTTGAAAATTCCTTTAGCTCTCGATTTCATTTCTTCTTTTTCGAGCAGAAATACGGAGCTTCCTCAGCTTTCAGTGTTATTTAGAAAGAACGAACAGCTACATTCCACTAACGCTGTCAGCAATAAAATTGTTTCCAAATCGCGATGGCAATTTTTAGACACACATACATAGAATGCGAGTAATGTCGTGAATTTCCGTCTCGTGGAAATGATGAACTAATTAGTCGAATCAACCCTGTTCGGCGTGTACTTGTACGTAGCGAATAAAATACGCAGAAAGGCAGATTTTCTGCTGTTCGGATGCACATAATGTTCGTCGACATTTGTCGGTTTAAAACGCCATTTTATATCGCGTATTCTGGTCGCAAGAAAAGGTTTTACGGCGCACCGTTTTCGAGGATTTGGATTCGGCGAATTTCGTCCGCAAATTCACTCACGCCTCGCCGCAGTTTTAGCTTTTAGCTTTTGGTTCGGCGGATGCGAGCTAAAGACTAATTTGTTTCTTAACTAGATTCGACTTTTATTACATTTTGATTTCGTACCTAGTTATTGAGTTGTGGTCTTATTATCTCGCGGGATAATACTCATCTCGTGTGTCTTCTCTTCGCGTATAAAATTGCGTTTTTTAAACAGTGAAAATGAAGCTTACGAAAGACGAGCAATGTGTAGTGTTTGTTCGTGGAAAACAAAAGGGAGGGGATTACGCAATTAATTCTCGGGAATAATATTTTGAAATTACGCTGTAAAAGAATTGTTGAAGTAAATGCAAACAATTGTATTTTATCCTAACAACACACGAAAATTGCTGGATTATTTTAGCTTTTTTCCTTTAGATTCCCTTCTCCACCCCCCCCCCCCCTACACACGCAAAGAAAAGTGGTGTATTTTGATGTAAAAATCAAGGTGTTGCGCAAATGATTTGAATAGGTCGGTCAATGCTGCCCCAAAAGTGGGCTAAAATGAAAAAAACAAAAACAGGCCAGCTAAAATTTAGGATACACCATTTGGAAACCATCCTGGTACCGCTTTGAAACCTTCAGTTGATCCCCCAAGGCCGTTCTTCCAAATTATGGATAAAGGGCAGTACAAATCTATTTTCAGCCAAAAATCGACTACTACGGACTGTGAATACAAAATAAGATATGTTAAAAATTGAAAAGCACTAAATTTCTTATGAAGGAGGTAATATAACTTTCCTCCATAGTAACTTATTGAATGCTTCACAATACCGTCAATGTAGGCGCCCTCTTTCATCATACTTAAACACAGGCCTTATGAAGGGAAACACTACACGAGACACACTTCTTTGGCGTATTCCTCATTTTACGAGGTTATGACCAGCGAAGAGGTCAGAGTTTCATATTTGCCTGATTTCCTACCTTCGTACCTTTCCATGGCGGAAAATCTTTTCCTCTCCCTCCATCCCACCCTCCCGACTGATATCCTCACTGTGATTTTTTTGTCCCATCGGACGTCAGAATATCATACATGGGGCACGCAAAATATCTAAATTCAATTTTCACATAATTTTGACCTTAACTTAGAAATTGGGGCTCTAAGGGACGAGGGCAACGATAAAAATACCACAAAATACGATACAGGTACCGAACACATGATTCTTGTTGAGGTCGATGAAATAAGTTTCATTATTATGTCGACTTTTGCTTTCATAAATACGAACCTGGCGGGGGGTATACCAAAGTAGACCATACGGGATGCAGCACAGAAAACTTTACCATAACTCGGAAAATTGTATTTTTCTGTGCTTTATCGTACCAGTAACCCCATGTTTACATATGCCACTTCAAAATGAGTCACGGTTTGCCGTACAAAATAGACCTCAAGATTTACTTTTCAAAGGTTACCTATGATGAAATTTTTTCCCCTTTTGCTCTTCTGGAAAATTTTGTTCTCCGACTTGTAATGGGGTTTCCTGTGCTGCATCACTTCATGAAGTTCTCAAGGTCGCTAAAATCGGTTTTATAATTAGATATTATTATTTTGACTCCTATTAGCCTTTTGTGCTGATACACGAAGTCTGATACAATATTTCCACTGAAGCAGCTGGTGACTGGCCTTTTAAAACAAATTTAGTCGCTCGTAAATGAATTTTTAATTAGTTAAGACACGCGTATCTACTATCTACGTGAATCGTTAAGCGTTTAATCTTAGATTTACCTACTATACTTTTTTTTTCCTTCTTCAGTGTGGATGTAATTAAAGTAGGATTGATGATATTAATTTCCAACTGAACGTGAGGCCGAATTTTTCAGCCTTTTTATGTCCGAAGCAAAACGAAATAAAAACAAAATAAAAGCACGGATCTCGCTTCGCATGCAGAATGTAATTGAACGAGCAACATGGCACGGGTTACGTTTTTCCCCCGAATAATTTCTTTTTCAGAAATGAGGAATCACGAAACAAAATCGAATGCATGTTTATATAATTTGAGCAACAACCAATCGTATTCCTTTTCCTCGAATAAATGAAGATATTAAAATCAATTCTTCCAATAAACTTTTTCATTTTTTTATTTTTGGTTAAGAAGCTCTGGCTATATATGTATTCTTTTTAACGCATTCCTGTAAACGTGATTACAGAACTCTTGGTAAAGTCGGATTTAACATTCAAAATCGGTTGATCCCGTTTGTGGTGACGAAGTACACAGGGATTTATTAGAAAAAGTTTTCGATACGTCATCAGTTTAGTGGATTTTCTGACTTTTCCCAGAAAATCGCGAGTACAGTCGTTTAGCGAGCTCATTAAATCACGTAAACATATTTCCGGACCGTGTACCAATCCATTACTCATCTAGGACGTCCAATCGAAACTTTTTGAGCTTATCAATCATTTGAAAAGTTTTTATCTTTCAACTCTGTACGCGATAGTATTAACCCAAAACGTACCCTAATTCTATAAGCGTATGGTTAAACGATGAAAATTTGCAACCATTTTTTGAATTTATCATTCTCCGAAAACACCGATACAACTTTAACTTGTTTGCAAACTAAGTCGAGAGAAGAAATGATTATGCAAAACGTAAAACTGAAACTGTGAATAAAACTTATACTGCACAATAATTTGTACTTAAAATGCTCTCATAAACTGTACATTTTAAAGAGAAAAAACTCGAGAATGGTTCTTCTCCCGTGAACAGCTTTTTGACGAATAATCATCGAGTATATTATTGTTTCAGCTCAGTAAAATTTAACAATGATGAAAAGAAAGCATACAAAAAACTCCAACACCGTAAATATTTGTCAGAAATCAGGTTTAAAAATTTGTTGCTCATGGCCAAGGGTGTACTCAGAAATCAATTCCGAGGACAGTCCAGCGAACCACCAGACTGGGTATATTTTCGATACTTCAATGTGTGAATGCGTGAGCTGGGAGGGGGTAAATGAAAGAGTTGTTCAGGGGGAACGACTAAATTTCAGAATTTGCAATCTCATCCCTCTAACCACCACCCAGTAAGCTATACTATACCAGAAAACTTCAGGTTTACAAATGAGTTATCGAATCAAAAATCACTATATAGGTCGAGGAATACAAGAGACCTGCACCCGGAGTCGAACTTACATTAAAACCTAACCCAGTCATGGCCCTCGGGGAACTCGCTCTAAGGAGGAGTAAAAATTAAGTGAGAAGGGGGAAATAATAAAAATTGTCCAGTTTCTACAAAAATACTGGACTAAATAATTTTGATAGTGGGGCGGAGAGGGGACAATTATTGGCCTAAATTTGGCTGGTGTATTTGGTTTCGGTTGCTTTTGGTACTTCCCTGGGTAAAATTTCCATTAAATTCGGTTATTTTTAGACAGATTTGGTGTGACGAGTTTTTTTTTAAATGTCGTTTTGAATCATTTTTGGTTATTTTGAAAGTTTTTGATTGTCATTAGGAGATGCTTCGTGGTTATTGGTTCTTCTTAGTCAATTTCGCTTAGATTTGTAGTTTAGTTATTTTCGGCCTAATTTGGTGGATATAGGTCATGCGGTTCTTTTTGATCCGGTCTGAGTTAGGCTGCATTTGGTCACACTTTCCCGCTGACAAAGAGCAACATAAAAACATCCCAATTTTACAGACATTTTAATGGACCCTATCCAATCACAAAGCTCCGCTGTGGATCGCCACCACTACTTCATATTAAGGCACCCCATTAGCGACCTATAACAGAGCTTCCTGATTGGTTGTGCCACAGTTTCCTCATGTTAGGGTAACATTGGCAAGATCTGCAGTGGAGCTCTCTGGTTGGTTCTAAATCGCCAGGCGGGGGTCCGCTAAAATTACTTATACATACTGGCTCTAAAACTGGTGCGTCGTTCTTATCAATCGTTCTTTTTTTTTAGTCAGATTTGGTTAATTATAGATAAATATGACCATTTTAGCTTGATTAGATTCATTTTCGATCAGAATAGGTATTTTAGGGTCTTTTTGATAAAATTTGGTTGAAGTTTTCTTGGTCTACCTTTTGGTCGCGTTCCTGGTCAGGTTTGGTCCCGTTTGGACGCATTTGACCATCTAAGGTCGATTTTGATAATTCAGTCAGATTTGGTCGCAGGTGCAAGTGGGTTGTTTTCAGATGAAATTGATCTTTTTTGGTCATTTTTGATTTTATTAGGCTGACACTGCTAAATTTTGGATGGCTTTCACTTATCCCTCATTGTTTTTGATTCCCAATTTAGTGTTTTTTAGTCTAACTTGGTTGGGGCTCCAGTGAAATAGTTTTGCAGTCTCTTTTTTTAATTTAGTTGGGAACTTGTCTCCAGTGGTCGTCCTCCAATTTTTTAAGCAACCCCTAAAAAATGTTCACACCTAGCAGTCCACGCTATAGCTGGAATAATCTCAGTAGAACTTCAATTAGGCCAGACTAACCAGATTAAAAAAAGTATAAAATCAGAATATAAAACTGGTGGAATAAACAAAAAACCCTCAAAATAACAAAATTTAAAAAAAATCAAGAACGAGATGATTCAAAATTGGCAAAAATCATTCAACAACGAAAAACAGGAAGAAAACGTTTAAACTAATCCCAGATATCAAAACCGGAATAAAAAATAAAATATTTTAATCAGATTAGTTCCCACACAAACGCAGTAACACAATGAACATGGCAATTTTGCCACATATCTACAGAAATACAAAATCACATACAACCGTGGTTGTAGGGAATGTAATAAATGTGAAAATAGTCCAGATCACACTTTCATAGAACGTTAAAATTTTAATCAAACCAGAACTCACATAATTGCGACGGAAATCTTAGAAGAATGTTACAAGAAAAAGAAAGCCATGTCAAACTAAACAAATTCGTGAAAGAAATATCGAAAACCAAAAAACATATTCAATAACGGTTAATCCAATGTAACGCCAAAATAAGGGGGATGTAAATATATATAAGCTCGTGTAAAAGTGGATAGTACACAGACGTATGTATTATATAAGAACTCACTCAGACCTCCCGAGTGCGACAAAATAGGTAAAAGTACTCGAGAGATCTGATTTGTCTGTATATTATGTTTTGTCAATAAAATAAAAATTAGAAAAAAAAAAAAAAAAATGCCTGACTGATCATGGGAATTTTGCCAACTACCTACAGAAGTGTAAAATAGTTAAAGATGGTACATGTAAGAAATCTGCGAAGTGGAGGACACTCCGGACCATACCTTCAGAGACTGCAGAAAACTAAAACAGTTAAAAGAAAAATATAATACTATTAAGCTGGAGGACATCATGAAATAATACAATTTTCTCAAACTAAAAAAATATATAAAAACAGTTCTGAAAGCCAAAAATAGAATTGACTAGGGGAAAAAAAGTAAATTATAAGTAGAATTATTATGTGTATTACTTGAGATGTGTCTATTCTTCTAAGGAACTATAAATAACAAGAACTCGCCACTTCCATGAGACGATAAACGAGACATAAAAATTTCATGGAAGTGTGCAATTTTTAGATTAAAAAAATAAAAATAAATAAACCCTCTAGAAAAATAAACAACAAAGTATAGTAATTTTTCTTGGCCCTGCATGTTTTTCTACGGTCTATGAAAGAATCCGGGCCCAGTGCAAATGCACTTTTTGCACCCCTCCTCCCCTCGTTGTTACTGGTTCTTACAAGGATTCTCCATTTTCTGATCACTTCTGGTCCGATTTGGCTGCTTCGATCGTGTTTGATTTCGGTTATCATTGGTCAAACATAATCTGTTTTTGACAAATTTAGTTATTTTAGGTCAATTTTTCACGAATTTGGCGACATTTAACCAAATTGCGTTGTTTTGTAGGTTGTTTCATCATTGTCCGTTATGTTTCGTTCAGCTTGCTTCTGTTCTTTTTGGTGAGATATGGTTATTTTTGGTCGTTTTTACTGAAATTTTAGATTTTCGAAATATTTGATTTAAATTATTCTCGGTCTATTTAGGTCAGTTTTGTCCAGATTTAGTCAGAACCGGATTTACATACAGGGCTGTATGATTTCAAGGGATTAAATGACTTTTGTTCCCGCCGTCCAATGAACGATCTCGCAACCTTTTCTACTCCGGTTTACTTTAATTTGAATTTCACGCTCGTTCAGATGTTCCCTCGTAAATCCTGCAATAACCTGTCAAATTCCACCGAAGAAAATTTACCAGAATTGTTTCGGTAGCAGAGCAGCTTTCACTGATTGATCCCGATACGTATCTCACCAAAATCCGATTCTACCTGAAACCAAGACGGAACACCTTTTTGCTACCTTTTTCGGCACTCTACAGAACTATTCAACTTCTCATCCACTGGTACATACGTGACGTCCGCAGAATCAAAATGATATAGTAATTAATTCGGCCTGTGAGGAAATTTCTACATGAATCAACAAACCGGATGATGTATTGTGCAAAATTCAATAAGAAGCACGGTACTAGAAAATTTTCAGTCCAGCCGGGGAAAATTGGAGATCATAGGGTCAATTTTCTGCCAGTCACGTTTCCAATTGTTTCTGTAAATTTTGCAATCGATTACGTTATACTCCGAGAGAAACGGTTAATTGAAAACTTTGATCCTCTCTCTCTATCCCTCCTTTCTATTTCGACTAAAATGTTTGCCAATTAATAGGCTTCTGTTCTAGGCACTACTCTCGGAAATCGAATCAAAACTGCGACCCGCGTTATCCTCGACTTCTCTTTCCATCCTCCGCCAGGGACATAATACGATTTGGAAAGGGATCAGCTACCATAGCGATGAATCTCAAAGTTAACACACTATTATAAATTGGTCATGCTTTGGGTACGTTTTAAAAGGTACTACTGGTGTATTGCATAGATTCGAGCACCTACTGTGCGCACTTCATTAGAAGTGGATACGAATATTTTCATAAATTTAGTCGTCTCCCTCTCCGTGAATACCTCACCATATAACACTAAGTTCCACTCAAGTACGTAAACTAATAGCGAAAAACTTGCTATACCGTGTATAAACCCCAACTTTGAGTTGTTTAAACATTTTCAACAACGTGTGTTGTAATAAGTTTATGCCAATGCATTTCTTATATCCTGTGTGCGCGCGTATATGATGAGAAAAGTTTGCCAATTAATTCAAAATCAACTTTTACGCAATTAGCTGCAGGTTCAAAGTACCGCTAATTTTTCCAAAAAGAGCGGAAATTCGCGTAGAACTGAAGAGCACACGACCTGTAATTTGGGTTTCGATAAATTATGCGGGGCGCAAATACATTCTCGTAAAAAAACACTTTGAACAATTACGTTTATTGACTCGCGTAATTGAACGATTTTTTAATGTCCATTTTGTAGATGTATACTGGCCACTGCAAATGCATAGATTTTACAATCCGATAATCCGTTAATCAATAAAAATTTTTAATATTGAAAGGGCGCTCGGAGCCGCGATAAACATTAGAGAGGAAAAATTGCGTAAGTTCCTAACAAATTTCAGTCAGCAAAAGCGAAAAAAAAGGTCCTAGTTTCTTCGAATTTACCACCCTCTGGTCACCGACGTGATACTCGAGAGGGTAGTTTCCGGAATCACGGATGCGGTGTCTGAGGAGTCACTTTGGCATGTGCGCATCACCATACGTTCCACCAAACATCTTCGAATTTGCCATACTTCTCAGTACGATTCGGACAGGGAACTACCTCGTACTCCTTCCAACGACTTGAGGTCCGGAATATAATCATTGATATGGCCACTTGCAATTAACTTGGGTTTATTCGATGTTGTCAGAGAGAATTCTTAGGAACAGGAAAGAAAGATCCATTATTTATGTATGACAAAATGTACACAAATTCATGGGGATTTCTGAGCGCCAGTGTTGTATGAGGCTTCCATAAATTCTGGAACCACGGATTTTACACGACCTAGGCACCAATTATGTAAGACACCACAGTTCTTACCACATTTTCAACTCCAAAGTTGGGCATTTTAATTTTAGGCCCCCAGCAACTTCGGGGAACACATAATTACTGAGTTCACGGTAACTCGGAAGTGTGATGTAATTATCAAATACTTGATGTTCTTTTCTGCCTGTTATTTTCAAAACACAATTTGCAGATACGAGTATTACAAAGATAGCAAAAAAACCGAAAAATGTGCGAATCCCGTATTTTTGAGAGGTTTCGAATTTCGATAGGGTACTTTATACAAATAGACGAAGCTATATTTTCCTGTTTGCTGACTGCGTGTAATCTTTCTTGTTCTCGGGATGAACGATGTTCATTCCAAGTGTATTCGGTATTCTGCAAGAACCTATACCAGCGGATGTTTTCAAAGATTGCAGAAAATATGACGTTTGTTAAATTAAAGAGATCAGTCAGCCATTAATCCGCGTCAGTGAATCACAAGCTGTGAATTTTCCTTCTCTGATTGGCTCCCTTCTGTTAGATATACGTACTTATGTGCTCAACATATTCTGTTTCAGCCTACATTCTAAATTTCACTAGGAGAGGGAAAAAGGTATAGTTCCACATTTGCCTCTTCTGCTCGATTAAAATTTTACAGTTTACAAATCCTCGAAGAAATGAAGATGTGATCATAATTCTAGAGAAATAATTCGAATAATGATGATTCGGGACGGCGATGGAAGTCGCAGTGCTCGTTTGTCATCAGACATGTTGAGAACAGAGATTTGAAGAAAATCCGAGTCAGGCTAATTACATTCCTAACATTGGTCTAGATCCTAAGTAAAATGGAAAAAATGAGTAGAACAAAATAAAGGTCGGAACCGAAATCCTCCGTTTTTTAAATGCCTTTCGGGAAAATACAGAAAGTCCGGCACTTAACGACCAAATCTGGATGTAGAATCTGAAGGGACTTAAACTGATTTTAAGATTCGTCATGGATTCATTAAAAACCAAAGAATAATACCAAGATTCGCAGACTATACTAGTATACCTACATCTACTGGTAAGTACGTCAGAATTTAAAAAGATATTAGCTCATCTCTGGAAAAGGGCACAAATCGCGAATACCTGAAAAATTCAGATAACCCGGCAGAGAAAATTTCCGGACACAGAGAGGACTAGAAACGAATTTGTAGTTAGCGAGCGTTATTAAAAAAAAAAAAAAAAAAAAAAATGAAATCTTCATAATATTATGTTGACGAATCTGTTATCTTTGATTAATTGATAATTAAATTTGTTAATTTGTCAATTGTGTTAGATTAATCTATTATTTCTAATTAGATATTATTTGAATATTTTTAATCGGGTTTCGATTAATCGACTGCTTTTTGTTATTTGAGAATTACAGATGATAATGAAATTTCCCAGTCTGAATTCTTTCAATCATGTAAAAAAAAACAAAAACAAAAAAAAAACATTGACATAAATGTATCCTCCCTCCCCTTCGCATTTTGAGAAAATAATAAATTGTCATTAACGATTATGGATATCAGGGTGGTTTTTATCAACTCACTGTTGGCAGATTTTCTTCTTTGATTTGTAGAGCCCCCCCCGCCCAAATGAATCAAAGTAAAATAAAGTCCTGCAAAGTTTTAGATCAATTGGGTGACGGGAACACATGTCTCAACCCCTTCACTTCCCTTTTGAGAAAATACATTGTTCGACATTTTTATTAAAAAAATTATCTTCCCAATCTGTAACAATGCCAATATAAATTTATTTATAAATTTTGGAAAAATGTTTTAATATTCTTTGAGCTCTATTTTCTTCAGGTTTTGAGTACGACAGATGGTTGAAGGGGGGGGGCTGGAAGAGGTTTCAAAATACACAATTAATTTTTTCGATACGGGATTTCATGCGTATGTTTTCAAGATCACTGAAATTTTGGGGTTGGTTTTAGTTTCTACCCCTTAAAATACTACTACAGGAGACTGAACCCACATTCGAGTCGAATTTTTCGGATGATAATACATCATTTCCAATTTTTGAAAATAAAGACTATCTTAATGGATCTCTAACTTAAGTTAATGTAGTGAACAAAAGGGATGTAAACCAACCTGAACTTTAAGTTTATTTTACTGGGCATTTCATCCACAGTACGTACTTTTTCCTTTCTCTCCTCGCAAAATGAAAAATTAAGACAACACAAATTGTAATAATTCCTAATACCTTTGGAAAAAAATTAATGGATATATCTGACATATTTTGCGATCAGATACACCTTAACAAGATACATAACATTGCAAACTATAGCGTGCCCTCCATCCTTTCCATACCAAGCGATTTTGCTGAAATTCAATAACGTTCTATTCTCAATAGTATTTTATAGTTCATTCAAATGTCATTCCGATCCTTTTTTTTTTTTTTTTTTTTTTATTATTATTTTAATAATCCAATTAAGTATAGGCACATAAGCTGATATATGTGAGATATGTTTTTTCAAAACCCAGTAAGTCTCTTTTCTTATTCATTTGTTTAATTTATCAGGTTATTATGAAATTATGATACTTTGCCATAAGAAAAGTTCATTTCCTAAAAAGACTGTCAAGGTATTTTTTTCGGAACCAGCTGATGAACCATCAACTCATCATCAGTATCACTTTGTCAAATTACAAATAATAATTCTTCATATTACAATATTTGATGAAAATGTTTTTCCGCTGTGCATCCTCTAATTTTAAAACGCAGTAAGTCCAGTTTTGGGAGTTTTCTTCAAAGCATATAAATTATATAATTAATTTAATTTATAATAAAATAATAATATTATTTATAATAGTATTTTTAATATTTTTTTAGTATTCCCGCGAATATTATCATATCACAGTTTTGAAAATGAAATTTCTAGATCGTATCAGTTAGCAGCTAATTTTTGTCAAAATTTAGAGAAGGAAAAAATTAAAATTTAGATCTGCAAACAGTTTCATGTGCCTTATACACAATTTAGAAATATGGACGTGACTGCATTTTGGAAAAACATCTCTCAGGTACATAATGTGCGTATAGGCTAATAAATTCGTATTATATTTACCCATATATACATAATATGACGGGAAATTAGTACTATTCGCTTTCTTTCTTCATGAAAAGCTCAGAAAAGATCGCGCCAACAGCTGAATCCAGAATAATAAAGCTAATTTAAAAAAAAAACACAAAAAAAAACACACACACACCTCAAAACAATGTTTATATACATAAACGTCAACATTCAGTTTCTTTTTCCAGAAAATATATATCACTTTTCCCACCGAGTGGGGCTACACACATCACCAACCTAAAAATGTCAAATGGGAAGGCAGTCGATAAATCACAGAAATGCGGGTTGTATGACCACTGGATTCAATTTTCGCGTTTATTTTCGACCTGCACCGAGATGGTAAGTGAGGCTTCAAAATCCAAAGTGAGAATTCAAAATGGAGTAAAAAATAGAGCGAACTTTCAGAACAGAGATTTTTCGAGTCACGAAGTAGAATGAGATGTTGAATCAGACTTCATAGGGTTGGTGTTGTGGGACGTATGGCGATGCACGCATGCCAAAGTGGCCCCTGAGACACCGCACCCCCGGCACCGGAAACTACCCTTTCGGGCATCGCATCAGTACCGAGGGGACGTCCCAAAGTCGTCAATTTTTCATTTAATTTGTAGAGAAACGTTCCAAAACTGTCATGCAGAAAGATGATTGTAAAGGACACAAACTATGAAAATCTTTACACCATCTGTCACCTACACCAATATACCCGGGGGAGGCAAAAACGAGACAGCTATTGTCTAATTACGAGTCTCGTTCTGTTTTAAATTGGTTTTGTGAAGATAAGGGAGGTCAGAACGGAACAGTAGTTATTTAAGAACGCCTTTCATTCATTTGTGAACATTTTCAGGCAATCACTTCGTAAAATATCAAACCAATTCGTTACCTCGTTATTTTTTCACATCAGTAGTTTTCACCTATTATACCCGTAGTAGTAAACCGTGCATAATTTATAAATAAAAAAACAGCGAAATCATTTTCTTTTTATTTATTGAAAAATTCAACGAGTTTCATGAGCGCATTCTAAGCGCACTATTGTCGTACGTCAAACGAAAGTCACTATACAGGAATTTCTTTGATTAAGGTAAGAAATACGAGGAAGCGTGCTGGAATTTCTTCCACCTTCAATGGAAACCATGCTGCTGACCACGATAACGATGCTGGAGGTTTCTATAGTCGATATTGTACGGGTTTGAAAAGGTGCAATATTGTAATTTGAAGAATTTCCCTCGATACCAAGACAGCATTCGAGCACTCGAGCACAAGAGTTATTCGCCAACAACTTCGGCAACACTTGACCAGCGTGCACCAAGTCCACAGTTTATACTTACGAAAGTATACTTGTACGTCAAAAATATCAATTTAGCATGCAAAATAAGCACCGTAATCGATTTCGCGAGTGCGGGGGGGGGAGCACCTGAAATTGAATGTAAAATATGCAAGAATGAGTAATTTTTCGCCGTTAAAACACGTTTTTTTCGAAAAATGTTTGCTCGAGCAGTAATTTTACCCCCATTAATATATCGACGATTTCCAAAAAATACCATAATTTTCGAATTTTTTCCCTTGAAAGTCTTACTCCCCCCCCCTCTTGGGAAAATCCTGGATACGTCACTGATTTCGCGACATTAGTTCCTCCAACCACAGTTCCAGCCATGCATAGTAATTAAACCGACTAAGCTCATTAACTCGAACATATATCTTCGTAATTATGCTGCTCAATCAGAAAGCTTCTTGTGCTAAATTCAATATACACGGAATCAGAGGTCTAACACTGTTGTTCAACTTCGTAAACAGACTACACGATTCAACTTGTCGACGAAAAACAACTTTTTAACCCGATGAACATGTCAACTTTCTTAGCGCTAATTCACTTTCCATTTCGAGCATCGAAGGATTGTATTCCTCGTGGAGCGAAATTATACAACGGATGCATAGACCTTTTTTTCCCTTCTGCGGGGGAAAAATGCCTCGAGTAGTAAAATCTGCTTATCAGCGGTACCGGTGGAACGTTTCGAATAATGTTGACAATAGAGATATAAATTTGTTCGAACATTCGAGAGAAAAAATCTCCAGAGAAATGGTCGCAGCGTTTCGAATAGAAAATAATTGAAAACCGCGCGAAGCGAAGATAACGAAGGGAACCATTCGGGGTTATTTTTTCAGAGCCCAAGAAACATGTGTTCGGCATTAACTTGGCACCTGTTATTATTCGACGAACCGAACGAAACAGGAAGGTACATGTACAGAAAATTAAACCGAAGTGAGATTTAGTCGATGTCATTAGTTCATTGAAGTGATTATGACAGCGGTAGGTTTTATCTGTTATTTACAACGAAATCCACGGACAGCTGAAAGGATACAAATCCAAAATAAACACGTCGAAGGTGTTTAAAAAAAAAAAAAAGGCGCCTACGCTGCGGTTACTTACCCGGTAACCCTGAAAATCAAGTAGACCCACAGAATCCCATCTGTGTTTATCATTTATAGTCTTACAAGATGAACAAGTCGGTACACGCATCATTTTATATTCCCACAAGACGAGCAACACGAAAATCTCGCTACATACTTTGCGTATAGCATGAAGCGAAACATTTTTGCTTATCAGAACGGCAACAACGTACACATGTAGGTCTTGTAAGTGGCGTATCGAAATTTCGCAAGGAACTGAATGAATACGCGGGAACGTATTGAAGCGGATTCAAAAGGACGCCGACGCAATTTTTCAATGTCAAGAGGCACTTGGATTTTTCTAATAGCTAAATTTAACGATGCGAAGGGGCGATAAGGAGGTGAGTAGTCTTCCAGATTTTCACATTTCCTCAACCGTAAAATTCTGCAGGGTCGGCAAGTAGGAAAACTAAGATTTTACTTCTCTGCTTTTGGGGTACCTATCATTTCGGGGCGAACGTTTTGGCACCATACATTCCGGCGCGGATGATTCGGCACTGGAATTGAAAATGATTCGCCTTCAAGGAGCGATGCTGCAATTGTTCGGATACAAGTATCATGATATTTGATCTTGATCCGGTAATTTACCAGCATAAAGCAATGTACGGTGTAAACATGCCAAATGGGGAAACTCATCTTAGTATGTTACTTATTCATTTATAGAAATACAAAACATCTTACCAGAAAGCATTGCCTATTCTCAAAATTGAAGGGGCCATATATTAATTTTAAAAATTGATATTTTTTGCGCCTACAATATTGAAGATGGACAATATTGTCTAAAAAGTATTTTGCTACGAATAGTATCAACAATAAAATACCATGTTTTAGTTGGTTATTTAAAAATTTTTGAAATTATTATCACCATTCTAAAAGAAGTAATAAAATTGAATTGCCCCTTCAGAATAGAAAGTATGCAGCCAACTCTGTAGCGGAAATTGAAGTTTTATTTCAGGCGCATCAACACCAAGCGTACATAGGCTGAGTTCTCACTAACACCGCAGCGTGTGAAGTTACAGTGCAATGGTCGTGAATTTCACCACGTGTGAGATCTGAAGGTTAACGGAATATAATTCTTACTCAGCGCCAAAACGATTCTAGTGCAAAAAGGTTTGCATCCCCCAAGTAAGTCGCGCCGAATCATCCGCGCCAAAATGAACGGTTCCCCAGTTCCCCTGCTTTTGCCAACTGAAATTTGACTTTCCTATTAGGTTTTAATCAAGGAAAGACAGAGCTTCTCAAGCAGCATTCTCTAAGTCCTTGCGGAAGTTACAAGGACACACAGACCTGAAAACGAGGACAAGATTCCAGTCCATTCGAGTTACGCAGGTATAATTGTGACCATTTTAATGAAATGAAGGGTACCCTAATGCAATGGTCTCTAAATTATTAAATTACCTAATTAATTAATTTAATTCATTCATTCTTAAATTCATCCATTTATTCCTTTATTCATCCATTCCTTCATTCATTTGGCTTTCATGCATTCATCCATTTGTTTGTTTGTTTGTTTGTTTGTATGTCCGTCCATACATCCGTCTATCCGTCCGTCCGTCCGTCCGTCCGTAACTGTCTGATCATTCATTCATTCCTCTGTTTATTCATTCATTCGTTTGGCCATTCATCCGTTCATTCACTCAGGGACATACTGAAGAGTTTTTCCGGGGGGGGGGGGGGTAAAAATTGTGAAAGTCCCAACATGTGACGCAACTCAGAATTCCCAAGTATCAAAGCAAAAAAAAATCTTTTGACCTTCCAACTGACTCAATTCAAAATTCTCAAGTATCATAGCAAAAGAGGAAAAACCTGTTGACTTGTTGGGGTTTCCCAACTTCTCAACTCAATTCTCATAAATCAAAGCAAAAATAAAAGGAGGTTTAAAAAATATTCAACTTCTTAGATTTTCCCAATTCGTCCGACTGAAGTGGTACATTTTCCAACTGTTAAGTGAAAAATTCCTACTGAGGGAGGGGATAAGTGCCCCCTATTGGTACGTCCCTACATTCACTCATTCATAAATTCATTCTTTTGCCCGTTCATTCGTCCGTGTGTTCATTTATTCATCCCTCCATTCATTCATCCATCCATCCATCCGTATGTTCATTTATCCATTCATCCGTTTGTCCATTTATTTTTTCGCCCGTCCATTAACTCATTCATTTGTTAGTTCATTAATTCATTTGAGGAGCGCACTTCCAAAATGACCTAACTGCAAAGTTTTCGTTCTAAGAAAAGCAAGAAAAACATTTTATAAGCAAAAGTAGTGAAGTAACAAAAATTTTTTAATCGGTATCGATAGGTTTAACCTTCCAAGAAAAATTTGTCATTTTTCTGATTTTGCAAAGTATGTCCCTACTGCGGCAAGACAGCATTTTGAAAACGGAAACTTATGCAGTTAGGTCACTTTAGAAATACAAAAATGAAAAATCGTGCAGATTAATCGCTTTAAAAGGGTATATGTGATAGAAATTCGGGTGGAAAATGCTTATATCGTTGCTTCAGCATGTGTACTTACTATTGCTCAAATTAGTTTTTGAAAAAGAATGCTCATTTTACTGAAACAGTCAATTTTTCCTGTTAAAAATGGTTTTAAAAAACATTTATCCAGACTGTCGTGGTATTCAAAAGTGGCGGTCATTTCAGGATTTTGCCGAATAGTTATTTCGAATAATAATTACTTTGAAATGAAAAATACTGATATACATATTCGCATACAAACAACATTTTTGGATTTAGGGTAACTTTGGAAGTACATCGCATCAGTAATTCACAGATAAACTACGTTTAGAGAGGAACTACACGTTGTTGGGTGATAACAGATGGGTACTAATGTAGTTTATGGTCCCTCCTAACAGATGGCGCCACTAACTAAAAGATCTTGATTTTGCAGTTAGGTGACTTTGGAAGTGCGTTCCTCATTTGTTTGTTACTTCCTTCCTTCGTTTGTTCATCCGTCCGTTCATTCGTCCACTCATCTGTCAATCCATCCATTGGTTCATTCATTCATTCATTCATTCATTGTTTGATGGCTCTGAGACCTACGAGTTCCTTCGTCTGTTCATCCGTCCGTTCATTCATCCACTCACCTATCAATCCATCCATCGATTCATTCATTCATTCATTGTTTGATGGCTCTGAGACCTACGAGTTCGGCAGTTGCCTGCAATAACGAAACGAAGGTCAGGTCAATTTAATAAATGAGATTAACTGATCCATCCGAGAGGAAATTAGGACAAAATGTGTGTTCGAGAAAAATTGTGGCATTATCCAAGAGTCTCGTCACCTGTAAGTGACCTACTCAGCTGAAAGTTTTAAAATAAATCGTCACAGTCTTAATGTGATTTGAGTTCGAAGATGAGTCTAATCAGCTCATTGGGTCGGGAATCAGAGATACTCAAATTATGTACAGTCCATTAAAAAAAAAAATTCTATCTCGTCAACTGTGAGTCCTGTGCAACATTTGATGACTAAAAGTATGTATTATTGTTATTTTTTTATTTTTTTGAGATCTAAAAGTACAAATTTGGCGACTACCTCTTTTCTGTAACATCAATGGCTGATGACATTTTTGATGTTTATGGGGCCGTGAGGCACAATCAGTATTTGTTCAATGAAATATTCGAGTATAGACGGCAAAAGTGTAGGCAAATTTGTTTCCCCGTAATATTTCAGGTCATGCAGTGTTCACTGTTCATCAGTTTGGCCTACATTCCAAAGAGAGTGCAATTATTACACAAAAAATTTCTGTTTTACTGATTTTGTTTTCAATTTACCAACTGTACCAGTACCATGGGTACACCAACAACTGACTACACAGATGTCTTCGTGACCCAGTGGTTACAGCGGTAGTCCGCTGTATCAAAGTTCGTTGGCGGCATGGCGGCTCGCCGGAGCAACTTTTTTTTTCCCCATTGTTTTTCTCTCTTTACTTCCTGAAGAACATTATTTTCATTGCCAGCAAAATTTCGAAGTACTTATCCATTAGTAGGGTGGTCCTTATTTATTCGTGGTGAAAAACATTTCAAGTTTTCGGTCGGGCCACCGCCTCTTCCCCCGGATCGTTTTATCATATACAAAAAAAAAAAAAGTCTGCAAGGTTTGAGAAAAATTGGAAAGGTCACCCCGTAGAACAAGGAGGAAAAGTTTTTATAGGAACCAACATTGATTTCTGGAATTTGAGCTTCAGCCACTGGGGAAGCCTCCTCACGTTAGCCTAAAGATTATTTTCCATATGGAAGTTTTAGGTGTTGCTGAATTCATTTCACGGGTTCTTTTCCCCTCTCCTTAACTCGAAGCTCTATGGGCTAATCTCTAATTACTTCAGTGACGCCGATTTCCAAGCTTTTTGTACTGATAGCAGAGGCGTATTTGAAGGGGGGCCGCCCCTTGGCAACTTCAATTCTTTTTTATTGTACGAATAAGCTTGCGCTCCCTTCTCCCTTCTACCACTCTGCCCTATTGCCCATATTAATTTTTTTCCAGTTTGGACCCCCCCCCCTCAATTTCATTCTGGATACGCCACTGACTGATAGTATCGTTTCTTGGGTCACTGAATCTGTTGAAGAGGGTTTATCATCTCTCCAAAACCCTCGCGGCTGCACAGGGGCTATTATTCAATTACTTCAATCTTCCGGATGCTCAAGTTCCTCACATAACAAAACATGGAGAACTTAAAATTTGGGAAAATTTAAGTATTGAAGATTAGCCCCCTGTGGAACCTCAAGGGTTGAGGGGAGGGAAAGAAGAACTCCAGAAGTGGATTCAGCAGCCAGAAAATTCTGCTATTGATGTAAATAATTTGGAGATTGAGAAAATTGGAGTAATTGAAGACTAGCTCCTCGTGGAGACTCAAGAGTTGAGAGAAGCAGAGAAAGAGAATTCCTGAAAAACATTTAGTGGCCCAAAAACACTACTACATAAAAAACTCGGAAATTGAGGGAACTTGAAATGACTGGAAATTATAACCTCATGGAGCGAGAATAAACCCAGAAATGGATTCAGCGAGCCTTAAGACCCCAATCTCAGAAAGGAAATAATATTCACTTCTAATGGGAAGGTTTCCCCAGCGACTGAAGCTCAAATTCCAAAAATCAATGCCAATTCACATCAGAACTTCTTCTTCCTTGCGTACAAGTTAACCTTTTCCAAATTTGCTCAAAACTTCCAGAACTTTTCTTTTTAATATTAGAAACCGATCCGGAAGGGGGCAAGCGCTCATTAAGAAATCAAAAGTCGAAAATGATTATCCTAATCCATCACACATAGAAATTTGTGAGCTAATTTCCTGAGCAACCTCTCGTCCAGCACTCCTTCATCTGCATTCAGAACTCGCGAGCGAAACGAACGAGTTTTCGTAATTTAAGGCAGAAGGTCGAGTCAGCAAATGTTCTTCGAGGCTCGCCACGTTCAAAGGTTGGAAATAAGGTCGCCTCAATTTTAAAAGCCCATTCCCTCCAACGAAAATGAAAAGAAAGTTCGATGACTTCACCGAGGCTACTTCCGTTTTCTAAAATTGAGAGGATGAAAAAATGAATTCAGATGTCCCATTCTTATGGAGCGATGGAGGGAGGGAGTGTACGGGCATAAGAAACACATTTAAGCTTTCACTTCTTTAATGAAAATATTTTGGGCCTGAAGACGCATCAATACCCAAAGTAAGAGATAGTATTTTCTTTAGAAGTTCGCACGCCGTATTTTTGAGATATGAAGATACATGCATCAACTTCCACAATAAGGAATAAAAAGTTGTCCGGAAGTCTGTAGTCACATTTCTTGGACGAGGATGAGGATAGGAAAAAAAAAAACTGCTGGAAATTTTATTTTTATTTTTAAATTGGAAACACAAGTTCGACGTAAATACACTGTATCTTTCACAATGCGATAAAAAACGGTTTGGGTGATGGTGTACCATATTTTTAGACGAGATCGGGCCCATTAGAAGTCCAATCTGGTTTTTTTTTCTCTCTGGATTTTGTAAACCAGACACCAAAGATTGCGTTTTCCGTGAATGTGTCGAGATAAATGTTTCTTTGGAAATCAATAAAATACCATGTTACACACAAAGACGATTGACAAATAGAATGAAGAAATCTATGACTGAAGGGTACAGAAGTAAAATAGTGACAAGGATAGAGAGGTCGACGACTTCTGCTGGCAAGACTCAGTGAAACAAGAAAATAAACTAGCACATTTCATGTCTCTTCATGGAGCCGATGCTGACATAATACTGGAAAAAGGATATTTTCGAATTCGTCATCTCGGACCTTTGACGGGACAGATACAAAAACATACTGGCGCATTTTCGACCGAAATCCGACACTGAGTTTTGCCTCCGTTGAACTACACAGAGCTGGGAGTGAAGCAGTAAGTGGATTTTTTGGGATTTTGAATGGGTTCCGGCTGTAAGCGCACTAATTGCTTTTCAAGCGTGGGGAGCTAACACTTTTCTCGCTTACGAATGTATATATAGCACAGTGCCATCCCTCCGGGTCTCCACATATATTTTTCAATTTTTTTGGGGGAGGGAGGTGGGACAATCAAGACAACTGGGGGAGAGGGAGCTAAACCATTCCTCCCTATTTGCGCTCGTAGTTCGAGTCCTTCTTCGTTTTTATCCAAACTTTTCCCCCTGTTTCCCGACCAAATGAATGACAACCGGAAATAGACCAAATACGTACATCAGCAGGTTACCTACAAACTGTACGTACTGATACTATCTTCACCTTCAACTGTCCTATCAAATCAGTTTAATATCACTGCACACGTTTTCACTGTATAATATGTACTCTTCTTCGCTACCATTCAAGATGGAAAATTGATAAAAGAGTTGAAGAATACGCATTTACTTTTGGCACTTTCTTCTTTACGACTTTTCATTTGCCCATCTTCCAGCTTTAAAAGCGCAATATCTATAATCAGTTTCGAACGAAAGCCACGATACAGCACGGCGAAATATTATTATATAGGTTTTGCGGAAAACGACATCCCAATTTACTTTCTCTCACAGCGATACCGTCGGCTGCGACAAATCTACCACTGAAACTCTTACACAAAAGGAAATTAAAACACAACGATAACCAATGTTCTTCGGGTAGTATATATACGGTGAAAAAGGAGAAAAGGAAAACTTTTTGAACGTAAATTAAACGGATTATGGGGAAAGGAAAATAAATACGAATATAAACTCTCTCAGTCTACATCAATAACAACACGTGGTTCCCCTTCTTCTGTACAGGTTTTGAGAAAAGAAATTCGGATCACTTGGTGAGTATCGAAGGTCGGAAAACTAAGTCCTATACACAGATTTATCTTATTTACTATACCGGTAGGCGTTGTCCGAGCTGCGAGTACAGATGCACAGTAGCTGAAAAACGTAGGACGAAAGGCAAATATTGAATTTATATACAAAGCGAACGGACGAGCGAAATTATTCTTCAAAAGCAATCAAAATGTAGTATATCAACTGTTGTTAAAGTAATCCGGCTTCTTCACCGAGGTCGTAAAATCTGCTCCTTTTTTCCAATTCAAGGACTGGGCGATCAGACGTGTTTATTTGATGTGTCTGCTTCTTGCTACGAGTGTAATCAATGAGCAACCATTGTAATATACAGACACAATACACTTAAGCCAAGAACCATCAACCATAGCACGTACATGTTTTGGCCATACATGACCGGCAGATTGTAATTTTCTATTATCATGTACAATCGGTCCTCAACTGCGACAGAAAAATGAGCCTAGACAATCTGGATAAATTTTCTTGTACTCAAATTGAACAGCAGTGAAACAGTAGAAGACATAAAACGAAAGGATAGCCAAAAGAAGGCTATAAGTAATATAAAGCAACAAAAAATATTCGAACATTTTTCATCAGCTCTGTATCCAAAGACGGAATTAATTGGGAAACTCGGCGGTTTCATAAGTCATAGGTCATAGAGCAATCTAATCAAATTTGAAAGAGCATTTTGTAGCAAACGTTTTGGAAGCAAGATGCACGTAGCAAAGCCGTCGACAGTACCAGCATACAGCCTGGAGAACTCGCAGCAGAAGGTGAAGATTTTTCAGCCACGATTAAGTCAATACTGTTCTCCTCGTTGTACATCAACCAACCAGGGAACATCTCTACGGCTTCAAGGCTTCAATGACAGCTTTATAGTTTTTCACTAATCTCAAGATGTGGAAAATCAGGTTAATTGCATCTTGCTATAGCGCTTCCAGTTCACCCTTAAGCACCGTTATGAAATTCATCTTGTTTTTGTCGTTGGAGAGAAATTTTGCCGGCGTGATGGTGCTGACTGAAACTGTCTTGAAGAACTATATTATAGGCGATGCAAGACAACAAATGATTCATTCAGCATCTAACAATTACCGTGGATGAATAAAGAGTTTAGCACGGAGACCTGCGTAAGTGCGTACCAATATGGAACTAAGGTATAAATTCTTTTCGCCACAACATTTTCAGCTAGAGACAAAAATGAGGTATCTTCATCTCTTGAAGCTGTAATTCAGGTATCAGCGTTGCTTGGAGTAATAATTAGAAGAAAAGAAAGTCAGCAAATTATACGAGAATATTTAGAGTACAACTCAGCCACAGCTGGAAGTTGAATAACTTGAAAACTTCAGAGTACCAATTCACATTCCATTGACTTTGATTAAAAGGCAAAACAGTACAATGAAAAAATAGACAACAAGCTACACTTTTGACCTGAGGTGACATTCTAAAATACTTCGAAGCTATATTCCGGAAAAAACAGATTTTTCCACATATATCGTTGTCAATTTTTCATCATTTTTAGCCTAAAAAATCTAGTAAACATTTCTAGAAATTTAACGTACAACATTTTACGGCCAAGTGCACGCTTGTCTACATCCTTACAATCAAAATCGTTGAGATTTAGTGTTCGAAGTATTCGAATAGCATTGACTAGGGCCGACGAGAGGAAATCCGGGCAGGGTAGCCACTTTTTTTAGAATGATTTTCCCTGGTTTTTCCTGGGTTTCTAGACCAATCTTCCGAATTTTCTCTGACATTTTTCAGCTAGTATTGTACACAGCTTTGAAAATATTCTTGAAAAGAAATAGGTTGCTACACTTTATGCGGACATTTATTCTCGAAAAATAGTGTATATTCTTTGGTTCGGTGTAAATTGTACGCAGGTGAATTGTACGCAGGTAAATTGTACGCAGGTAAATTGTACTCAGGAAATTGTACGCAAGCAGAAATTGTACGCAGGAAAATTCTTCGCAGAGAAATTTGTACACATAGGTTGTACGTACGAAAATACAGTAAATTATGATAGGTACAAACCAGAAAAAATACAATAGATACACGAAAGTAAATGAATAAGTTTGTAAGTTGGAATGATCTCGTTTAGAAATGGGTGATAACAGGCTCTTAGCGGATGTAAAGTACGAGCAGGTCATCGCTGGGGAGCCTCCCACTAAGAAAAAAAAAAATTATCGTGATTGCGCTGCAAGGCTTAAAGCACTCGTTGTCCGGTACCACCTTCGAAATGACAACGAGGACGAGGAAGACCATATGCTACGCTACTTACACAGCATCGCGCATAATATTGCCTACTAAAGTTTATGTTTTATTTCCTTTATTTTGGTGCGTACAATAATTATACCTGCTTACAATTTTTCTGCGTACAAATTTTCAGCGTACAATTTTCGCTTGCGTACAATTTTCCCTTGCGTACAATTTACTTGCGTACAATTTCCTGCGTAGAGTTTACCTGCGTACAATTAACCTGCGTACAATTGACTGGACACCATATTCTTTAATTGTCATTATAGCAATTCCACAACTTTTCTCGAAAGTGGCTATCCTGCCGGGCTCTCCTCCCGGAAATTACAATTCTGCACCAGAAGGTCCCCCTCCTCCAACAAACAAAGCTTTTCTGATAAGAACTGAAAGCTGATAGGTATTTCGTACAAGAATTTTGGATATACCTCCATTTACTCCGATGAAAATTATGTGAAGATCTTTACATGAAAGGTAGCTCTTATGAAAGATTCGAGCTCCCATATCGATCTAACAAATAGTCTTCTTCTAATTCGCTCTCATCTCGAGCCCTGGAATCCGCCCTTTCGAGCATTACTTCAAAGACATCGGGGAGACTTTTAGGGCTGCCTTAGCCCTCTTCTTTTCTTGCCGGAAATCGGTCTACATAAACATATGAACAAAGTGTTGTTCATTTCAAGCAGAAGATCTATAACCCGACGACACATCAAGTACTGCCATTCGTTGCAAAACAAAGAATTCCATTCGTTTTTAGAGCTATGCCACAGTCGTTTTTGGTCTTAAGACTCTTTTTTAGTTGTAAGTTACGTACATGTTGAGCATCGTTAAAATCGAACAGGTGAATGGAAGATTTTGAATCCTTACGACTATTTTACTTGTAAGACTCATTAAAACCCTTTCAAGGGTCAACTCATTACAACTCAAGGTAAAGCAGCCTAATACGGACCAAATTTTATTTTTTGGTTATAAGTCGGCTGCAATGAACCTGAAAATGTTGCTAAGAGCCTTGAATGGTAGCCAAAGGATCCCAGTATTATCCTCTAAAAAAAATTTCTTAATTAATACAAAATGGATTTTTACTGATTTTTTTGTAAACGTGATGATTTTATGAAATCGAAAATTTGGGCTCATAATATGGACCACTTATATACCCAAAATAAAAATAAATAAGGAACACTTAATATTACGCTAAACAGTTCCAATACGTCAATGAAAGTCAGGTATTATCAAAGATTCGAACATGTTGAGCACGTAGAACAAATCGCTCAAGAATCGCTAAGGAACAGAATGTAATTCGGAGGCTTTAGACATCCAGTTTTTTTTTTTAAAACGCTGAGAACAGCCAGTTGGATTTTTTTCCGGTCCATAATTCATAATTTTTTACCATTTGTAAAAATTAACATAATTTTTAGGCTCATTTCCCTGTTATATGTTGTCCAAATTTAGGTACTTAACGAACATTTTTCAAAATGACTTCCTGCCAGTTTTGAACCTTCAATCAAAGAACTCTATACAACATTCGAATCTTATTCCTTCGCGGTAAACATAACACCTTCGAAAACATTTTTCAATCCCTTTTTTCCAAAATTATGACACAAAACGTGCATGACAATAAGAAAAAGTTGATAGCATCAAAATCGTTTTTCCTTTGTACTTCTTCAAACGTATATTTGGAGTATCTTGAGCATATCCCTCAGGGACAATGCGAGGAAAGAAAAAATTATGAAAGAAACTAAGATGGTGGATACTGGCGCAAAATTAAAATTTGCAGGTCACATGGCCAGAGAGGGAACCCGGAAGTTGGACTCTAGGTTGTCAGTGTGGACCCCCATGGTAACAAAAGAAAGATGCGACGCCCCCGATCAGGTGGCGCGACGAAATAGTTGCGAGAGTCGGTACAAAATGGATAAGGGTGGCTCAAAATAGAACAAGAAGAAGACGGGTGGTGGAGACCAATGCCCAAAACTGGGCGGGTTAATTGGGCGTCGATCGGCCGTTAACCCAGATTAAATCAATACAAAAAATAAAAGACAAAATATTTAGCGTATAGTATTGTATGGATGTAGGATTTAGATAATATAGGAACAAAAGAAAGAAAAAGGATAGACGCTTTTGAAAGGTGGTGTCACCGGAAAATGTTGAAAATTAAATGAATAGAAGGGATTAGGAATGAGCAATTCGGAGGCGAATAGGAAGGAAAAAAAAGAGAACAGATAAAATGATAGGGCATAATATAAGACATCCAAAGATATTGTTGTTACTGTTACAAGGGATGGTTGAGGGAAAGGACTGGAAAGGAAGATACACAAAGAGCTATGAAGATCAGATAATGAAAGATACAAAGTGCAAATCCTTCTCAAAAACGAAAAGATTAGCTAAACGCAACCCATTAGTCGAGAAACTAAGGATTATAACTACTTTTTTGAGGGGACGGGAAGGGGGGGTCCAAGTTTGAGTTTTCATCATGTATCAAGATGGTACATCAGGAACAACAGTTTAGATTTTTTTCTCAGCAGCAACGCCATAAACAGACGAGATAGGCCGGTGATTCATACTCAGAACCGGTCCATATTAGGCTACCTTACCTTCTTGGTACTCAACAAGAGTCATCTAAACTTAGAGGATTCGAAAGAGTAGGATGGGTTTTGGGAGACTTTTCTCCCCGGTATTGTTGTGGCGGGACGTATGGTGATGCACGCATGCCAAAGGGGCCCCTAAGACACCGCACCCTCGGCCCTGTAAACCACCCTTTCGAGTATCGCATCAGTGGCTGGAGAGACTCCTCAAGGCCGGCCCGAGCCCCCATTTTGCCGTCCTGCCACAGCCGCCATGGCGTTCCCTACTGACTGAGGTTCGCGCTCGCCAGGAGCACTAGTCTGGAATTCAGGTCCCCCACAACCGGACGCGCTTCCTCTTCACTCAGGCCTCACCTCCTCGTCTTGGTATGAGTGGCGATGCAGGCAGATGGTGACGGCGGGGGAGCCCTGCCAGGGGGTCCGCAGCAGCTGCAGCAGCTCTCCTAGGATGGTACAGAGTTGTCCTGTTTGATGGTGTGGGCCGAGCTTAGTTCGTCGTCGGCCCTCTGCCTCGACCACTCCGTCTGTATCTTCCTCTTCATGATGGCCGAGACAAATATCGACACCCAGTTCCAACAGCTTTGGCTCTTCATCATCTGTGGAACCAGGGTGTCCGGCGCGAGACGGCATCAGGCCGTCGTCGTCGTTGATGCTTCCTCCGCCAGGATCGATAGCTGTTGTTGCCGTCCCGCGCCTCTCCTGCTCCCAGGCCTCACAATCGAACAGGGTATGCCAAGGTGTGTCCTCCGCTCCTCGATCACAGTACGTGCACACGGGGATCGGCGCTATCGCCATCCGGTGTAGGTACGTGCCGAAGCAACCGTGGCCGCTCAGGACATGGGTTAGGTGACAGTTCAGCTCTCAATGCGATCTTCCTGCCTATCCATCGAGGTCGCATATCAGCGCTCGGTTCCACTCATCCTTGGTCGAATGGGCGAGCGCGTCCTTCCACTTCCGAAGCGTGTCCTGCTGGATGACTCGCTTGACCCGAAGTGCTTCCCGTTTCGACTTCGCTCTTTTCTTGGAACCGTATACCTCCGCTATCTCGCCGACCTTGAGTTCAATCGGCGGTATACACACTGACACGCCTACTGCCTACGAAGAAACAGTGCGGTATGCACTGACACACCTCATCGCGGCTTTTCGCTGAATCTTCTCTATCTCCGCTCTTCTGTAGGGAATCTTGATGGCGTCCGCAAATACTGGCGCCCCGTATAGAAGGACCGACACGATCTTTCTCCGCTTCTCCCTCGGTCCCCCTAGGTTCGACATCAGACGGGACAGCTGTCCAGCTACTCGATCTGCCTTCTCAGCTGCCCGTCGGAAGTGCTCTCGGAAATGCAACTTCCTGTCGAACCACTGTACAGTTTATTCTTCATAACTAGCAAATGCTCATCATTTTCACTCGTATTTTAGAAAAATACTTCACTTCAGAATTGCGGAGGAACTTCCTATCAAACTGAAGGACTTTTGGGTGATCGATGGATATTCGGTCAAGACTTTGAAACGGTTATTTAACACTGATTTTGACTGACCCGAATTCTGGACCTTGGCTTTCGACTCATTTTTTTCAGAAGCGGAGGCCAGATTTTCATTCAGTGTACGTATACAAAGCTAGCAGACCTTCACTATTGGATGCTGATCTTGATTCTCGCCCCCTCCCCCCATGGTAAGGAAAAGCGGGCAGAGTAACAGAAAAAGACACGTTCATCAAGGAGACTCATTAGGCTCAGCATCGAGAGTAGAATACCATGATCATTTTCCGAATAATCAAATAAATCCGTATAAGCTACGAACTGGGCATGACATTTAATAATAAAGTCAGACTCCCGAATGAATTAAAGACGTAGCTAATTACGAAAAACGACAGTAAAATCAAACAAATTATCAAATTTCAGGTCAGTTTATTATATTCTCCCGAGTAGTGGCAGACGTAATTTTGAATTTTGCGCTCTCTCGTCCTTCTTCCTGACGCCAACGATCAGCCCCATTGAAAAATTATGACGAACGTGTGTCGCCTATCAAAACGACGATACGAGGATAGGGTCATCATAATTTCGTTTTCTGGTTAAAATAAAACAAAAGATCGAGTTCGTAGAACCCGAACTGTTTGCCTTCGCTTTCACATACACAGACTCGTGGGATGAACGACGACGTTAAATTACATTACACTCGAATTGGGGTTCAAATTTTCTCAAATAACAGAAAGGCAAAACTGAGTACAGGTGTCACGAATAACCATCAGTTAAGAGGTGCGATAATTACGTTACGCGGGTCTCTTCGTAATTAAACGGCCTTGGCGTGGTCTGTTTTTGCAAGCCCTATATGTCCATACCAGTTCAGTAATAATCGTAAACACACATTCGGAAAGGCAGTAGCTTAAATTACGATCGTAAAGGCGAAAGAGTTATCAAGTATCATCGTTACAGTTTTACCGACGCTCTCGAAAGTAAGAGATAAATAAATTTCTAAGACGACGTGAAAATAAATTGCGAGCTGTCACCGAGAGTTGAACATAATTGAAACTGCTGAGTTTTCATCGCCTAGGGTAGCTGAACCTATAGGGTTGTGATACTCGCCAGTTGGTGGCTCACTTTGCACAAAACTTGGCACGTCTGTAGTATCCGGAGAACGTGCCTGTGTAAATATTTGATCAGCCTGACTGGGACGAATGAGTAAGAGATTTTGAAATATTTCTAAAACTAGCACACAGCCATCATGGATATGTACACTGTGCAGTCCAGCGTAAAAAAAAAATCCAGTTCGTGATTTATAACTTCGCGTGATTCGTTTTGTGTATGCAGATACGAAAATCCTTTTACGTATTCCTGGGCTCGAAATATCAATCCATTCGCATACATTATTCGTGGCTGAAGTTTAGCCAACAAATATAGCGTGGAGCTTCGGTAATGCACTTGGATTATTTTGTCTCTACCGCGGTTACCCACGACCGAATGTACAGTTTTACATTTTCGATGATAATCCCTAAACAGCGAAAAAATTCCCGACAAAAGGCGAAAGTGAAAATAGTTGAACACTGACTGATGACATCCTACTCGCACTCGATCGAAATTTCAATTATAAATCGCACACAAGAGCCGAATTATATCGAGAATGAAGGATGTCGACGCCGAACTTTTGTAGGACTTCGTTGTTTCCGCGGAAGTCGAAATATAGGTTTGCAAAAGTAAAGATCATTGCCACAGCTTACCCAGCATTACAAACACACTTGTTGCTATTTTTACGTTCAGATGTTCAACGTTTTAATTGTTCAAGAACATTTCTCAAATCTTTTCAAACCTCCCCGAGCGTTTCTTTTCCCGCTCCATGTCGCGAAAATTAATAGTTTCGAACATGCCCACAATGAAACTATTCATATTTAAAACGTAAATTTCAATCGCGTCGGAAGCTTTTCTCAGGAGGAAGGGTTGGTAACAAACTGAAAATAAGGTCGACAAGCAAAAAAAAAAAAAAAAAAACTTCCTCATGGGACAGAAAACTTCTAAATAAAGATCAACAAGCAAGAAAGCAAGAAAAAAATTGTTATAAACTTGCCTCGAAAGTAAATAAGCAAAAAATCCTAATACTCAAAAAAATTGTTAATCTTGTCTCCGAATTCCAGCAACGCGCCTTCAAATCAGTTTACTGAATATTTTTCAACTTTTCCAGTTTTCTTTTGAGCAAGGGGGCCCAGGGGTATAAATGTTACTGTATTCGTCTCTTCCCACAAATTTTATGGTGGATGCATGTACCTCTGCACCTCTCCCTTTCGACGCCACGGGTGCATTCCGCCGTGATTTGCACCTAGTTTCTCGAAAAGAAAATACTAACAAAAACTTTCAATTTCTCTGCATCCTACAGTAGAGTAAGGAGAAAAATGCACAAAATTTCGTCAAAAATAATAAAAAATTTTCACGGTCTAATGCGAGTAGTTTTTTTTCCAAATATTTATTAAAGGGCGAAATTGGCTTTATTTGCATCACGAAGATAGGCGTTTGGACCGTTCAATTCATTTCTATAATGTCTGACTGTAACACCCCTAACCCAAGGTTGTCCAAAGTGCGGCCCCTGGCACCCTTCAATGCGGCCTGCAAAAAGCGTTTGGAATACTGAGTAAATCGATAAAATGGTAAAATTATCGAAAGCGGTCACATGAATATAATTACTATACTCGTAGTTAGTTTATTCTAGAAGTGAATGAAAGATTTGAACGATAACAGTTAGCTCCACATGGATGAACTTGACAACCAATTCCATGATTTTCAGAAGCTTGAAAAGGACATCTTATTACTCTCCGTCCCCGTCACAGCTGGCATAGAAAAACAAACTCCTGATTTCCAGCTTGAACTTTGCGATTTGCACGTTGATCCACTTTTGTGACAGCAGGAGGAAAGAGGGGTACAATTCTTCAAATTGCTAGCTAAGGAACGATAACCGAAACTGAGAGACTTCAGTTTGAAGATTGCATCCACGTTTGGTCTACATACACCCGTGAAAATGCATTCTTAACCATGAAAGCAATGAAATTTCCGTTTTAGGAATCGGCTGACAGATGAATTTTTGCATCATCTCCTACAGTTAGCTGTAACCAATATTGTTGTCAGTATTCCTGCCCTTGTACAAGACTGAAATTAACGATAACTTTTTATTGTACTATATGAAAAATTTCTAATAAAATGGGGTGCGACCCGCGCGGTAATATATTCTGAATAATTTTCGAGTCTAAACAACCCTGCCCTAACCCAATGTTGCCGCATGGGGTTTTAATTTACTAAAACTGGTACAATAACATTAGAAAGAGCTCAACAAACTTTCTAATGGTGCAAGTATTTTATTCAAAATGTTCTCGCAAGGTTGGCTTTTTTAGTTGTTAGTGTCCAACTACACCTATTGCAATACATAGATATAATTTCCTAAGTTTCCAGGGTAACTGAATTTATTTTCGACGTGTTTTTTTAGACCCAGCTTTTAAATTGGGGCCCTCACTGTGGAGATGGAAACTGAAAACGAAGAAACTATACAGGTATAGTACGGAGGTATTTTGACTATCACTGAATCAGTTTCCAACATTAACCTTCGCCGGACTTAACATAAAAACTGAGGCTCCAAAGAGAATAAAGATCAGGCCATTGAAATAAATCTACAAGAGGAATATAGGTACATAATATAGATATCAGTACTTAGGCTTTGAAATCTCTGATTTATTTTAGACAAATAAAAGCAGCTAAAGGCAGGAGAAAGAGGTGGTAAGCTCACATACTGTTACCGCTAACTTCATGCTTGTTATTATTTTATTATTATTATTATTTTTTTAGATGTCTGAACTAATACGCGATTTTTTCTCATTGTTGTTAGTCTTCAGTGTTCATTTCATAACTAGTTAGCTGATTCCTTATCTGTTCAACACTTTTCTTACAGGTATCTCGTGAAGGGTTGTTAGCTCAATACTAATTAATACTTACCGGGTAAACATTTTTGAAATGATGATTACGTGCATAACTTACCTGCAACAAAAATGAAAAACAAAAGATTATACAGAGCGCCTAATAAATACAGAATTCAACACGTGAACATTACACACGCAAAATTTATCTAAAAATTTTCAGACGATATGACACGCTTCTTAAAGGTATATGGGCTACAAAATTTGTGAAATACCCGTCTAACGAAGATTTTTTGATAGTAGTGAGAACGGGATTCTAGTAATTTCATTAGGAAGACAACATGAGGAGCCAGGTGTTCGCTTAATTTACTGTGAAAATAAATGGCTGAAAAGCATGTAATTTCCAATTTATTAACCAAACATTGGAGGGAAAGAGCACAATGTCTTATTACTGGCCTGTATGGTTATGCGATTAGTATCTGTCATAGTGTCTTCAATCATAATTTTCATGGATTTTCTAAAGGCTGCACGCTATAACGTGAGGTGAAAATTGGAAAGCTTGAACAATGAAGTCACTCTGTTTTTCGAATTTTGTATTAGAAATACTATTATAGTTTCGAACCTGTTAGAACGAATGATTTTACTCGAAATAAGAAGACAATCATGACAATATTCACATAAAGGAGTTACACTTCGAAAATTGACATTTCAGGTAGATACTTTCATAGTACAGTATTCCACTTAATTACTAAAGAATTTCGACTTTTCACGTTTTTCATCAATTTTTACGCAGTTCCCTCTCCAATTTTAAAATGTGCGTTCACAAAAAAAAACAACAAAAAAACTCGATTAAAAATATGAAGTAGACAAATCGCAATAAAATTCACGTCAGTGAAACCAAAACGTTGAATCTGATTTTCTCAAAAAGAACTCACTATAGTAAGGGTGATAGAGAGACAAAAAATATCTCGAAGTTAGGTTACTAGAATTTGCAGGGTGGGGAACGAAATTGCTGTCCAAATAAGTGAAACAAGTGACTACGTAAATGACAGAATTGACCAAAAATAAGTGACTAAATGCAGAAAAAAGGTACCTAGAAAGTGACTATTTTTGCAAAAGAATGTTGGAAAAGTTTTAGACTAGATATGTCCTCACAAAACTGAATGTTCAACTAAATTTGAATATCGCTAGACAAAGGTATATTAGAGCGGAGTGCAAAAAAGTTCAAATTTTTTCGACGAGTAAGGCAGTTTGTTGTCTTTTAGTCACGAAAAACAATGTGGGTAAAAATTAAAATTTCTCCGAAACAACTTGAATTTCAAATTTCAGGTCAAAAATGTCGCCTACTAAAATCCAATGTCGTGGTTGATTTATTTTGTCGGGAAGACCCCCCTCCCCTTCCGGTCAGTTCCAAGAAGATAAGTAAAGTTCTTATCAAGGTTTAAACTGATCGTATAAGGGGCATGAAAGTAATAGCCTTCTTTCCCTCTAATTAGATAAATTTAATTATTCATTGCTTTCTTGGGCCCTTATAAGCGCTAAGAACCTCAAACCCTCATTCATGGTGGCATTATCGTAAATAAAAGACTGTAATTTGGTCTGGATTACCTCTGGTGATAAGGCAGCTCTAAGGGGAGGTATAACGGATAGCCATTTTGATGGCAAGAAAAGCTTGTATATACGATTTCTCATTATCAACACGCGTTTGTTTATTTCTTGCAATCAAAATGGCTGTACGTTATACCTTCCCTCAGAGCCGCCTTATTTTTGGTGGCACTCCAAGGGTTCGGATCCAAAAAATACTCTCACGATAGAATCCATAACTCAGATTTTGTTTTCCAAGCCTCTTACATAATTTTTCAGCCACCATTACAAATCGATTTAGACCGCTGGCCAAAGTTGACCTGCGGCATCAGTACAGAAACGAGGTCTGTCAAAATTGAAAGGTGGATTTTTAGCGCTTATGGGGGCTGAAAAAAAGGTATGATGAATTACATCGGGGAAATAATAGGGACACTTTATCTTTTATGAGTAGCTTTTTTATTTTTAATAACCGGATTTCTCCTGCAAATGCCGAAATAGTCTCTTTTTGTTGCAGTGAATGTATAGTTTTCAAATTATTTATAACCTCCACTGTTTTCAAGTTTCTGAAAATAACTTGCACTCGAATAAAATAACTACCAGTTGGCAACCCTGCACCCTACTATCTTTTTCAATGTAATTATTTTCTGTACGCCTACTTTTTTACAGTCGGATCAAGATTCGATAACGACAGTAACAAAGGGCTAATTTTGCCTGCATGTACATGCACGTTATCTGACGCTGATCCGTGAAGATGAATATTGATTGATTCCCGAAATACAAGTTTATTAAAAACTAAAGGGATGTGTCTACTCGCACTCCAAGGGTGTCTACTGGATTTGGGAAACAAAATATCATGACTTTTTATGACATTTTTTCATGACTATCATGACGGATATAAAAAGGAAGAGGAAGGGAGGGGGGCAAACTGAGAATATTACGTTTTAAAATTTTCTGTCTACGAGATTTAGAACTCTCATTTTGAATCTCTCGCTTCGGAAATCTCGTGTATCCAGACAGAATAAGAAAGGTTTAGAAAAAATCTTCAGAACGAAAGGTTACGTAAAATGTCTCCACAGAAATTGAAAATCACTTGATTTGATTTCTGGATTTTTGGAGAATTTTCGTAAGAAATTACTTGCTTGAGTGAAGCCTATTTTGGCTACTTCGAATACGAATCAAGCAACGGCAATTTGCAACGATTACCACTCCCTCGCAGCCTGTATTGGATTTCTTCTACTTTAGATCGACTTCATTGAGCAAAGGCTAAAAATTACCATTTGGTTATTTTTCTTAGGATACCCTCTTGACGCGCAACTTGACACTCTGTTCTCAGCATTTTTGATACGGTCAGATTTAGTTGAACGTCAAATAGTTAGCAAAAATATATTTTGTAAATCGTCGGCAAGATCTTAGAATTTATCTCGCCTTTTGATCGACGACTCTTAATAGCGTTGCTATTAGTTACTCATGGTCACATTTTGTCTGCCAAAACGGACGGGTATATATTTTCTTTGATTTGTTACACGTTAGATTCGGGCTATGAAGAAATGGCATAAAAAGACGAACGCCCTATAAGCGCTAAAAATCCACCTTTCAATTTTGACAGACCTCGTTTCTGTACTAATGACGCAGGTCAACTTTGGCCAGCGGTCTAAATCGATTTGTAATGGTGGCTGAAAAATTATGTGAGGGGCTTGGAAAACAAAATCTGAGTTATGGCTTCTATCGTGAGAGTATTTTTTGGATCCGAACCCTCGGAGTACCACCAAAAATAAGGCGGCTCTGAGGGGAGGTATAACGGACAGCCATTTTGATTGCAAGAAATAAACAAACGCGTGTTGATAATGAGAAATCGTATATACAAGCTTTTCTTGCCATCAAAATGGCTACCCGTTATACCTCCCCTTAGAGCTGCCTTATCACCAAAGGTAGTCCAGACCAAATTACTGTATTTTATTTACGAGAATGCCACCATGAATGAGGGTTTGAGGTTCTTAGCGCTTATGAGGGCCGAAGGAAGCAATGAATAATTAAATTTATCTAATTAGAGGGAAAGAAGGCTATCACTTTCATGCCCCTTATACGATCAGTTTGAATTAGTCTTACAAATTTTGTTCTATTCATTTTTTCGATAAACGCTTTCGTTTTAATAATATTTTGAGATTTCTTCATACGCCTGTAAATTAAATATTCCCTATCATCAGGGTTTCAAGGTAAACGACAACAGCGCGCCACCGCTTCCAGCAGCCCCAATCAAGCGTTTGATGATTGTTATAGTCGCAGTTGGTAAATGATCGACACCAGAAAAGTGAAATTTGAGCGATTTAGAACCGAGGTATTGATGTTCAAGAAAAATAATTGTATGTAACATAATATGGTCCAACCTAGTAAAATCAATTGAAGATACGGTTTCCAAACTGCCCTTAGTCCAAAAAAAATCGAAATGCGGTTTTCAGCGCTACCTAGTGGCCAATGCGAGCACTACAAAAGTAACTTTATAGAATCTCGATACCTCGTTCGATGGTCGAATTACGCGCATTCAAAGAGCAGCGGTGAGCTGACAGGAAGAAAGGGACCTTCATGTATTACGTCCATAGTGCCAAACTGCCCTTTGTCCACGACTTTCGATCACTTTTCCTTCAATAATTCTAGATAGGCTATATTCTCATTTTTGTGCGTTTTTGGTAGTATGGTAGAGGATTCAGGCTACTCGGTTGTACCATTTACAGAAGTTTTAAATGAACTGGTACAGTGTAGCACAGTTTTTATCGATTTCCCCAAAAAATAATTTTTGGACTAAGGGCAGTTTGGAAACCGTATCTTCAATTGTATTTCAGTTGTAACTTCCTCATAACTTGCTCATAAATTTCTATTTGAATCATACCTCTTTTTATTTACCGAATTTCAGGTCGGGCCTCATTAGATTTTAGGTCAGGCCTTATTAGATTTTAGGTCAGGCCTTCTTCGGTGCGCCTAGCCTTATTAAGTTTAAGAGAAAAAAAGAAGAAAAAAAGCATTTCCGGCAGACGATCTGAGGGCCGTGAAACAGTGCAGAAAAATTTCAAGATAGCCAATTTGTAGATATTTCAGTCGACGACTACCACAAAAAGTACATGAAAACACTTATATGGAAGCCTGGAGAGCCAAAACCTTGAATTAGGGCCTTATTGAGCTCACCTAGTTTGAGAAATGACTTTTGAAAAAAAGTAAACAAAAAGTAACAAAAGTGACTGTACCTTCGCCCCAAATTCGTGAACTCAGTCAGACAACCATTCCATTATACAATAAGCGGTTGTAAAACTCTCTGTCTTCGCCATGCAGCTGTTACCAATTCTAGTAAATTTTTGAAATTTTTCAAAATAAACTTCTGCATCGACTAAGACTCCCACACTTCACGTCAGTTTAAATTTGGTTCTTTGGAATTTCACGAAAGCACCGAGTCCGAAAGCAGCAATTCTAGTGGAAACGGCACGTGATACAGCCATACTATATCCTAGCTGCAGAATTCGCTTCACGAATTAACCGAAGTGAGTTTTTCTCGAGCAAAATTCCTCGAAACAAACGTTTCACGAGGGCAACATCGGACCAAAACGAAGTTAATATTCGAGAGTACGTAACGCTGTCATTCGAATGATCGCGCCAAACATATTGTATGTTGTTTCGAAATGTACGTTGCACTATTCGGTGCCGGGTGCTGTTCGGTTCACTTTTAAAATACAAATCATTAAATGATGAAAAAACTTCCAACCAGAGTACAAAAAGGTACACGTGCTCCCGTTTAAACGTCGACATCGAGTATACTCGGCTTACGATTAAATGAATCGTTCGACGCTTGATTAACTCGAGATATTGTTTCAAGAACTCAGCCGTGCAAAGAAGGATCTTTTAATTGAATGCGAATTACCGCAGATAAGTACCATGGGGTAATAACGAAAGATCGGTAATAGAATATAAAAACCTTTCTTTATGTTTCTCATTTGAGAACAATGAAGAACGACGTACGATTAAATTTGCAAAAGCAGAAGATTTTTCATACTAGCCCCTACCCCTATTATATAAGAGATGCATATAAGCCGAAAAATTGTAATGGAAATTTATATAGGAGCACTTAATAAAGACACAGTTCAATAATATATAGCCTTCCTCGAATTACTTTTCACGTACTCCCAGTTTTTAATACTTTAGAAGACTGATCCGAGCTGCCGGCTTCGAATCTACACAATTTGTTGAAAAATAAAAGGAAATATAAACGGGAACGGGAAAAGAAATGAACTGCGCGACGTGCGATGATGAAAACGAAATAAACGAAATGAACGACATTTTTCGTAAAAACGCCCGACAAACCATCACAGACGACCATTTGCTCACACAAAAACTATTTGCCGAATGACTTCAGCATTCACCTCAAATCCAAAAACCCGCAACGTGCCCATAGACTACTCCAAGAAAATATAAAACTAATCGAAACATGGTCCTCTAGACACGGATTCCGTATTTTTGTTATTCCTTTTTCTAATTTGCTCTCAATCCGAGTCCTGGAATCCACCCTTTCGAGCATTACTTCAGAGACGTCGGGGAGGCTGTTAGGGCTGTCTTAGCCCTCTTATCTTCCGGCCAAAAACCCGCCTAGGTCGAAATCTGGCGAGTTGCTACGTGGGCTCGAACCCGGGATCTCCGGATTCTGAGACCAACGCGTGCTATCCACTCGGCCAACCAGACCCACGGATTCCGTATATCATCAAGCAAAACAGGATTCATGATGATCCAGCATCGAACAAATCAACCAACTTTCCCACCTCTTCGATTCAACTCACAATCGATTCCTCGCTCCAATTCAGTCAAATTTCTCGGCCTCAATCTTGACGCTCGCCTCTACTGGTTACCTCATATAAAACACATAAAAGCCAAATGTATGCGCTCACTCAATGTTCTGAAATGCCTCTCACATCCTTTTAAAGGATGCAGCAGACCAGGCACTGATCCAATCTATCATGGATTACGGATCACCTATACATGGACTTGCCCCTCCCTCATACTTAAAACTTCTTGACGCTGTTCAAAATACGGGTCTACGTATCGCCATTGGCGACTTTCGCACTAGCCCAGCAATGAGTATGAGTGCCGATGCTGGAATTACTCCTCTCTCTTACCACCGAATGCAACTCACTGCCAAACTTCTCGTTACCTTAGCACACAACCCTATTCTTTCTGCCTATGAGTGTCTCTTCAACCCTTCAAACTACGCCCCTGTTCCTAAATCTACACTGCACTTACGTTCACACTCTGAAGGGACACTGTCCCATACCTTTTCCAACAATTCACTACCAACAATCCATACATCACCCCCACTCTGGTTGTTGAACCTTCCCCCATGCAATTTTGAACTTATAGAATTCCTTGAACAATCTACGACCCCCAAGCTTATCGGACACATTTGCAAGAAATTCTGAACCGCTTTCCCGCCCGTATCCTATACTTCACGGATGGTTTAAAGTACAACCGACGCACCGCTTACGCCTACTCCGTAGATAATCTACTACACTCCTTCCGACTTAAAAACACAGCTTCCATTTACACAGCCGAATTCCATGCCATCCTACAGTGCCTAGAGTCACTAACTCCTCGCTCGAAGACCCACCCACCCTCACCCACTATCTGGTCCTCTCAGATTCACTTTCCTCCTTAAAGTCTATTGCTGGTCGCCTTTCAACGCACGCTCTCGTCCAACGCATCCATCTCATTCTCCATCTCATTTCCTACCTTACCAAGAGAATTTCATTCATCTGGATCCCAAGCTACATTGGTATCCCAGGACATGAGGCAGCTGATCAAGCAGCATAGCAAGCTACAAAGCTCCCACATGTTACTCGTCACCTCCCTATCTCAACCAATCTCACTTCCGCCATTCGTCAGATCATTTTGCGTAAGTGGCTTAAAGAGTGGCGGCATCAAGCCTCTCGGCACAACAAGCTCGCACAAATCAAGCTGACACCTGTCCCCTGGTCAACGTCCCAACGTTCCTCCCGCCGCGAGGAAGTTATCATCACCCGCCTAAGGAATGGACATACACGCCTCACACATACGCATCTTTTCACTAACCTTTATCCCCTCAACTGCACACACTGTGAAGATGAAGACCCTCTCACCGTGGACCACCTCTTCTCATGCCCCTCCCTCACCTGCCTTCATAACTCTCACAGTCAAATTTTGGCCCTCTCGAACTCCCACAGGCACATAAACAACACCCTCACCCACCTTTCCGCTACTGGATACCTCTGCGACATATAGACAACAACTTTACCCGAGCCCATAGCCCGAGAGTGTAACTCTGTGGCTCGACAATAATGTTCGAGAATTCCCGCTTGTTAGGTTAATAATTACAGCTCATAGAACGATGAATAACCCCCCCCCCCCTCCCAAAAAAACCAAAAACATTGTCTTGTTTTTTAAGGGTGATTTCTCCAAGCTAGGGGAGTCAATAAATGGATCTGATCTCTCCCATAGAATTCTTTCTATAATATCTCCAGCAAATGAAAACAGCAGAAAATCACGACAACTTTCTTTCAAAGGTCGATGGCTCCCTCAAGTCCGAATTACACGTAATTCGCGATTTCTATGGGCATATGTTGGGTCAACTTAGGAAATATCCTAATCAAGCCGAGACCTCTAGTAGCCAAAATTCAAATCTGGCTTCTTAATAACCTAATTCGTGGACTACAGTTTCGAAAGTCATAGCCGAGAAAACAAATGTACAGGAATTTTTTCGTATTCAGTTTCCCCAATCCCCTCCCCCTGGTCCGGTAATTCGAAGAAACTAACCTGAAAATTTGAAAAATTAATCAGTCAACTACCCAAAATTACGTGTCTCTTACAAAGACACACACACAATGTAACATTTTATACGCTTTCGTACTCTAATAAAAAATGAAGAGCTAAATCATACGGACTGGCTTCGTGTCGGAAGGGGAGGGGGGCATGGAAATGTCTATCAATAATACGGCTGCAGACTGCAGTCGCACAGCAATAACACGGCTACAGATTGTATATGTCAACCACTGAATTCGTGTCTGGGGAGCGCTAGGTTTTTCGATACGGTTTTGCTCAAGTATACCCAGTAATAAGAGCATATAAAATGCTAAAAACACATTCTTGCCCCTTACCTTCCTCCCTTAATGGTCTGATTGACATCATAGTTTTGTTATTGTGGATAACATCAAAATTTCAGCTTCCAAACTCAATTACATCTGTCATTGTAGTCGGGCACAGAACGAATCAACCAAACAGAAAACATAATTATGTAATTAACATCGGGCCCATTAGGTTATAGGCTAAATTTATCAGACTCAATAAGGGAGTTAGCAACGGGTAAAATGCCCTTGTATCTTATAAGTACCGCTAGCAACCGAGAATCAAGCCTACTCAGCGTGAGTAGGTCGAAAATGCCGCCTCACAGCAAAATGTTTAGTTCAGGAAAAAATAAAAAAACTTGGCCATTTTCACATTTTGTGGAGTGACGTTGATCAACAATACAAAAATTTTGTATAAATACCTTGCTGACTGACTGATGATTGAAAGTTGAAAATTCGTCGACGACCTTCAATCATATAAACATTTTCGTCTAAGTTAAGGGGATAAAGAAAAAACATGAACCAATGATTTTTTTCATTTGCCGACTATTACAGTCCAAAATACCGACTAAATGGACGATCGAATTTACCAAAAACAGTAAATGCCAACTCAGAAAGATTTGTGGGCGATGTCACATTCTCTATACACCCTCGATAGGCCACTGATTGCTAATATGCCACAGTTTACAAACTGGTTTTGAAATGATCGTGAATTGTTACTTCGAACACCTTGAACGCGATCACAATCAGATGCAAAAACAGAGAGTTTTTATGAATTTGTCAGCAGAGTTTAAGCATTTTACTTTGAAAAAATAAAATGAAATGAAATTAGCTTTTATTAAGGAACCATTCAAAAATTTAAGAAAAAAGGAAAAAACGATCTTAATTGATAAAACATGTACACAGGATAAAAACACTAACTACAATAAGTTATATGAATGAAATCAAAACTAAATTCACTGAATACATCTTTGGGCATAAGCCTCTACCACCCTTGTCCACCAGCCACGAACTATGGCATCTCTCCCCCAAGCTACTCCCCTTACTGTATTATCTCATCCACCCCTCTTCTTCTGGGACTCCCCCCATTCCTCTTTTCTCTACATGGAGTCCATTCTAACACCCTTCTTTCCCATCTATCCTCTTTATTTTTATTTTTTTTATACGACCGACGTAATTTATTTTGAATTTCTTTGTCGTGTATTTTAAGGTTTTTGTTCTTGTTAGTTTTCTTGTTACTGTGCTTTTCATTGTCTTTCAGTTTCGTTCCCGTTATACTACGTTCCATGGCCAGTTGTATGCTGTAAATTTTATTTAACTGTGTTATTATTATGTCCAAGTTTGTGCCCCGTATGATAAAACTAGGAAGGTGCAGGTTTCCAGGACAGTTGCATTTAGGTTTATTGGGAGGCGTGATTTGTAGACAGCTTTCATTGCCCAAAAACTGTTCCAGGCTTTTGAAATTCTACTCGCGATCTTCCTCTGTCCATCCATTTTTTGTCCAAATCATATGGTTTCCTTGTTCCCTCCCTCTCAGAATGATGCTAGCCTCGTCGTTTTGTCTCGAAAGTAACACTGTTTTTTTTTTGCTATTTATTTTCAGTCCTGCCTTTTTTCCGGCTGCTTAGAATTCTGAGGCCATTTCCTGAAGGGAATTTTGATCTTAGGCAAATAGTGCAACATCGTCTGCAAAACGTAAATTACTGAGGTATTTTCCGTCTATTTTGGTGACTATTCGCGGAACCCCATTTCCCAAAATACTTCTATAATACCACTGAATAAATTTGGAGACAGCGGGTCTCCTCGTTTGACCCTTCTTTTAATGTAGAATTTCGGCCCAACTTTATCCAATTTGATATGCGCATTTGTCCTCGTGTACATTACTTTTAGAATGTTTATAGACTTCTATGGGATACCTCGATGTGCTAAAGCCCTCCATAAAAAGGATAAGTTGATCGTATCAAAAGCAAAACAACGATTAAATCTTCCTCTGCCTTTTGATTTGCCCTTTAACTCATCAACCACCCTGAATGGCTTGACATTACCTACAAACGCGAAATACATCTGACGACCCAACTCTACATGAACAACTTCCGATTCTCGAACATTTCCGCACATACAGATAAACGAAGTCGAAAAAAAATTATTATTAGCATTCGCACACGAATCAAATCGAACGAACACACGCGGATTATAATTTCTATACGGTTTATGACAGATTGATAAGGGTTGAGTAAAATTCCACCAAATAAATAACTTGTCAAACGCATACATCGGTAAAACAGAAAATCGCGCATTTCTTTTCGGCTCACAAACTCTGAGACTGGTATCGTTAAATATTTCATTTTGCGCTTTCGCCCACTGGATATATACTTGACGTGGAAACGAATTATCGCGAATTTTCTCGAATTATAACGCGAGTACTCGAAAGTAGGTCCAACTTCGATTTCTAGAGCCCTGGGCCTGCATCGCGTGCAAGAGATTCTTCTTTAATTAGAAAGCCACTTCACGAACTCGAGAATACCTAGTTATTCGCAGCAATTCCTGATGGATTTTCGTTTTCCACTCAGCTTGATGGAAAGGTACAATCCTGGAAATCTGAGTTCGATCGGATAATATATTGAAAGGTAGCACCCCTTCCCTCCGCCTTTACAACTGAAAAATAAATTAGTATTTCATAGTTTCGAGGTGAAATTTTAAAAGTTATTTGTTCTCGTAGATTCTAATAAGTTATTTGATAGTATCTGAATATAGAATAGTTTGGATCCGCGGTATGGTCAATAATCTAGACAAGGGGCGGGCTGGAAAAGGGATAAAGTCGTGGTGGGAGTCAACACATAGGTCTTCAAAGTCACTGATTTCAATGTAGAGAATAATTCTCGAATCTGACTTTTTTGGGAGCCACCAACAATGGTTCAGACAAAATAATGATCAGGGTGATTCCATATCAATTTTTTTTTTGTTGAGAGAGAGAGAGAAAGAAGAAAAAATTATCATCTTCAATTTAATAACTAGAAGGGTCTACCATTTTTTTTTTCTCATTGAAGGAGGGCTATACAAATTATCCCGTTTCCTTCAAGCGAGAAACATGTTCTGTCTTTGAGAGAAAGGGAGAAAACGTTAATTTTTTTCGAGAAAAAAACTTTTTTTTTTTTGAAAGGGCCGTTTATTGCCATGTATTACAATGGCTATATCCCTACAGTATAATTATATATATTACATTGTGTTGTGTAGGTTAGAGGTAACTATATTTGCAGGTCCCGATGTAGACGGTGGTGGATAATGAACGACAGCAGGTTTTCTCTTTGAGAAAAAAGAGGAAAATTGCCCTTTTTTCCTTTGATAAATGAAATGAGTTTCATTCATTTCTTTCAGGAAAGAAAAACTTGTTTTCTTTTCCTTGAGGAAGGATAACATCGTCTCTTCCATTTCGTGAATATAAAGAGCTTCTTTCCTCTCTTCCAAGAAGAAAACCAGTTCCTTTTTGAGAAGAGGGGGGGGGATGAAAACTATTCCATTCCATTTTGAAATGAGTAGAACTTCGTACGTCCGTGGTAAAAAAGTAAAACTGGGATTTTTCAACAAAGATAAAAAAGATAATCATCCCCCCCAATGAATTGTATTCCTGAATAAGAAAGGCCTGCGCCTTTTTCTTTGTGGAAAAAAAAAAATTCTCAAGAGAAGAAATTTGTCCATTCCGATGGGAGAGGGGACAACTTTCTAATCAGAATTTTGTCTGACTTTAGATACGAAATTTCATATTTTGTAAACCAGAATACCATCTGAGATTCCAAAGTTGGGGGGACATTCCAGCACACTTCTGGAGAAGAGGCGATTAATTCACTCCTGAACTTGACCTCAATACTTGAAAACACCCGTCAATTCGTTTCGATCCGAATTACCTTCGAAATGAAAAAAGAATGTGCGAGAAATCTGGTGAAACACTATTTACTAAAAGGTGATAGTTTCATTTTCCAGAGCTAATTTGGCCCACACTATAAGCTTAAAATTTGAATTGGGGCGCCAAATTAAAACCTGACTTAACCGAACCACTCTTTCGATAATTTGTTCAATCTTTAAAAAATATAAAAAATCTAAAGACCAAGTTCAAAAAGGGCCCGCGTAAATATGAAACTACCCATTATCCATAAACGCCGAAACCCATGGGTGCCCGGGGCTCAGGCATCCACTGAAAAAAATCATCAAATGAGTGTAATATCTATCTATTTATTTATTTATTTACAACTTTGGGTAGGTGAGCCACCGCCAGCTACCCCGCCCATTTTAAGGCATGAAGTTTCCATTGTCTCTCTCCATAGGTCTCGGTCTCTCGCTAATTGTACCCATCTTCCCTTCAGACTTTTGAAATCGTCGCTCCAGCGTAGTATTGGTCTCCCTCTTGCGCGTTTATAGCCATACGGGGTCCAAAATGTCGCGATATTGTGCCACTTTAAATTATTTCTTCTTATCAGATGGCCCGCGTACTTCCATTTCAGTTTCCTAACGGTGTATCCAATATCGGTAACATTGATTTGGTTTCTTATGTCCTCAAGTCTAATTTTGTATTTTATCTTAACGTTTAAAATGCTCCGAAACATAGAATTTTGCATAGTTTTCAGTTTCTTTAGCTGTTTTTTGGTTATTTGCCATGTTTGAGCCCCGTATGTAGCCACTGGTAGCATGCAACTACCTAGGATTTTAGCCTTCGTTTGGATTTTGATTTTACTTTGAAAAATGTGTTTCAAGGCCCAGAAAGCTTTCTAAGAGTTGGTTTTGCAAACTTCAATTTCTTTTCCTACTCGATTTTTGAATGATACTATCTGTCCTAGGTACTTGTAGTCGTCAACCATCTCTAGTTTCGCTCCGCTGGAGGGGCGGGCTTACGCATTTCTCATAATTTTGGATTTTTCTAAGTTAATTTTTAGTCCCACTTTAGCCCCTTGTTCCACCAAGTCGTCAACCATACAGTTTATTTCCTCAATGTTTTTACCAATCAGCACAATGTCATACGCGAATCTAAGATTATTTATTTGGTATCCATCCATTAACAGGCCATATTTCTCCCACTTTACTTCTCTGAACAATCATTCGAGTACCGCATTAAAAATATTAGGTGACAAGGGGTCACCTTGTTTTACCCCTCTACCCACTCTAAACAATTCCCCTTTTTTATCCAGCGAGATAAATGCCCTCGACTTACGATACAAATTTTCTAGCATTATTATAATACTTTCTGGGACGCTTTGCGATGCAAGTGCTTTCCAAGCACTATGGTGGTAGATAGAGTCGAAAGCCTTATTGAAGTCAATGAATGCTAAGACAACCTCTAATCCGTATTCATTTGTTTTTTCAATAATTTGCGTCAACGTCTGAATATGGTCTATTGTTGCAAATTTTTAACGAAATCCTGCTTGTTCTATCGGTTGGTTTTGATCTAGAATGTTATAGATTCGATTTTTGATTATTTTCATGAATACCTTCTCCATATTCGACGATAGGCTTATTGGTCGATAGTTATCAATATTGCAGCGATCTCCTTTTTTATGAAGCAGAACGATTTCCGAAAGACACCATTGGTCTGGAGTATTACCCGTTGTCATAATTGGTTAAATAATCGTGATAATGGTTCTGCTATCGTCTCTGCCATAATTTTAAGGTGTTCGTTTTATATTTGGTCGGGTCCTGGTGCTTTATTACCTTTGCTTTTCTTAGGACATCCAACACTTCATGTTTTAGTATTGGTAGAAAGTTATCGTGGTTAATTACATATTTCTGCCAATGTTCTGTCCTATTTGGCTCCTCCCTACCCTCTGCTGGTTCCGCATAGACCCTTTGATAGAAGTCTGTCGTTTTTTTTTACAATTTGAGACCTATCGTATTCATAGTTTCCACCACCGATTTCGACTTTTGGTAATAAATTCCTGCCTCTAATTATTGCTCTATTAGCTTCCTTTGAGTGTAATATCTAGGAATGTCTAAATTTTGATGTAACCTAATTTTAATTTTATCGACGAGCCCCAACTGAGTGTTCGAAAATTCAGCGCCTGTGTCATCATCATTTAAAATGTCCACTTGATTCACAGGTTTTCAGAGTTTTTGAATTCAATTTTCAAAGAAAACTTCTCACATTTGATCTGAATTCTGAAGCCGAGACAAAACAAACATATAGACAAACATGAATCCAGGGGTGTCACCAGAAATCCTTTCCTTGGTATAGGCCAACATGGGCCACCTATTCTCAGATCTTCTTTCAACTCTCAGGCCCAGGTGGGGAGGTGAGATCAAGAGCCGATTGTGGAAATTATTGCTATGTTTATGTTGACGCGCTTACCATTTTCAACGTACTCGTAATGATACAACATTTAACACTGACTACTATAACATTATTCTATGATTATTATGATGTTTAGCGCAAATGTCAACGAATTTATTAAAACCTATGAGATACAGAGGCTCGATCAAGAAACTTGGCAATGATAATTATTTTTCCAGCTTTAATGTGGAATCATGTTTGATTCAGAAAAGGAGACCTAATTACTAGAATATTTTATACTATTTTTACATGCTTCTTGGAACAAAATTTTTCTATACTGTCTCTAAGTCAAGGGTCTGGTTGGCCGAGGGATAGCACGCTGGTCTCGGAATCTGGAGGTCTTGGGTTCAAGCCCACGTAGCAATTCGCTACATTTCGACCTCGGCCGGTTTTTCGGCAAGAAGAGAAGAGGGTTAAGACAGCCCTAACAGTCTCCCGGACGTCTCTGATGTAATGCTCGAAAGGGCGGATTCCAGGGCTCGGATTGAGAACAAAATGAAAAAAAGGGGCTATCTAAGTCAATTACTGTATACTGCTATCATTTTGAGGAAGAACGGTTCACCTCATTTGAAGCAGTCAACGGTGTCAGCAGATTGAAAACTTTTACAATCTGGACAGCAATGATTTTTTTCCTTCAAGTCCCATTGAACGTAACATATTTTACAAATTCAATTTTCTCTGAATTTGTATCATAAATTAACGTTCAGGGTTCAGGTATTCAAATAGGCTGATGTCATGTATTCCAGTTTTCTGATTGGTAGGCTCAGCCCGTCCGGCCCCCTCTGGTTACGCCGTTGCATAAGTTCTCGTCTTTCTACGTCCCTTGCTGGAGGGAAATACTCCAGAATCAGAGATAGATAGACAGACCGGCACACAAATAGGTGGTAAACGAACGAATCCTTCAAATGTACACTCGTATTTCAGGTTTCTTTCACACACATCCGCGGCTGAAGTTTTCCCCGATGCAATAACCAACCACATTTACTACTCCGGTGCTCGTATTTCAACAGCGATTTCTTATACTTATTCTACAGACGAGGCATCATTCAACTATTTTTTCCAATTTATCGTAAGCCGCTGGACAGGGATAATGAAAAATAATCCCACCACTGAACTGGTCAATATACGTGGCCGTTAGAATCGACGGCGATCCTTCGTTGATCGAATAATTCGCTTGAACTGATTTCATGTAGCAGACGTGTGAAAGGGTTAGACTCGAATCTACGAGTATAACAAAATTCGACCGGTGGCGAAAAAATAAATGAGAAAATTATGTCGCTCTTTAAAATACGGCTATTAATCAACTCGCTGCCGCTCACGGTACAAAAAAGAATTCTAAAAACGTGGCTACTGAAATATTATTCCTGAAGAGGATTTTCCTTTCTTCCAGTTCGGCGGCTCTTTGAGAAGACGGTAATTTTCACTATACATCGTCGGCATAAGACTGAAAAACCTATCATTATTTTCAAATTCTTTTCGACGGGCACGTATAGGGGTCTTTCTCCAGAAACTGAGAATATTCTATCAGCAAATTTTGAACCTTAACTTTAGATTTGATTTGATTTATTTTTGCCGAAGAGGGGTAATTACGATTACACAATAACATCCGCAACAAATTCTACCAATCCAATTTATTATGTATCAAACAGGACAATTACGATCTTTTGAATAGAAAAATCATAGGAAGGTGTCCATTGTCGTGTATGTTACAATCTTGTCTCAATACCTTTACATTTTTTCCTAAATTTTTGTCGATAACAAGCCTCTTGTAATCACTTTTTAGGAGCGGCAGGGAGCCTCTCATCATTTTTTTTCCTCTTTTCCGTTTCTTCCAACCATTGTTTTATTGAATTGATTGCAGAGTGCGTTCGCGTGTTGTTGATAAAAATATACATTGAAATTTGTAGTCAAAAAATACAATTACTACCGAAATTTATGATTGGGGGGGGGGGGGGGGTTAAAAGTAAACAGCCATATTTTTTAATGGCAAAGTTTGTTCTTGAATGACTGTATCTAAAAAATATCTCGGTGAATTGTTAAAATTTCTATGAATCCTGAATCAAGTTTGGGCATGTTTGAGCACGCTAGGAATAAAATGAGCTGAGTAGGATCGAATTTTTACTAATAACATGACATCGATATCAGGCCAATAATTATTTATTAATTTCACATAAAAAATAAATGAATTCATTGTTTAAAACTGTCGAGAGTCAAGATGGATGCTATTTTGCTGACCCCTATCGAGTAGCGAGGTTATCTACTTCCCAATAAAATGGTATTATTATTCAGACATATTGGAAATGAATGTTAAGAAGATCAATTTGCTCTCAATAACTTCACATTTCCAGAAGAGATGGCGTAAAGTTCTGTTACCAGGATTTTCAGTCCATTGTGGTCAATCTTTGACAGGTACAAAGATATATGTCATATATTTATCAGCACAACAGATGGTAATATTGGTACAGTTTTGATCCCTGAACACGATCCAGGTACCGGCTCGTAATCAATGGCGCCTGTGATAGCGCAATTTCTAAGAATTTCATGAAAAAAGAAATTATTGAACCTGTTTTGTCCGTATAGTTATGGACATCAGTGCTTCTGACAAGGATAAGATATTTATCGTCGTGGACAAGAGTCGCTCCCTCCCTAAATTTTGATGCCTCTGCTCTGTGAACTTGTTGAATGTTCTCTACTACATATACACTGAGGATAATGAAACAAGTAACCTCGCTACTCGAGGAGGATCGGCAAGAAAGCACGTATCTTGACATGCAAGAAATAATTTAAAAGAAAAATCCACCGATAAATTAATAAATAATTATCAATCTGATCCTACTCTAATAAAAATATTTATTTCCGTGGAAATTTTTACCAACAACACGAACGCATTCCGCAGTCAATTTAATGAAACCATACTGAAGATCATTGGAAGAAATAAAATTTTCCACGAAAATTTAATGTGGACCACTGAACTGAATTGTGACCATAAGAGCTTGATATCGATCTGTTATGTTATCAACCCTTCACTAGAGAGTGCGTTTACAATTCAAACTCAGTTCAAAGGCAGCGTTCGAAAGTGAAATGATGAAACTTTGACTTTCAGATTTCATTTCAGATTTTGAAAAATAAAACTGCATAACATCACGACTTTTGTTTTTCAACTTTTCCATTTTCACTTTCAACTTTTCTACTCTTTCTGTTTTACTTGAAACTTAAAACTTTCGACTTTTTCGAAAAATAAAAATAAAACTTCGACTTTCAAATTTCAGCTTTTCAAATACTCTTTTTCACTTTCAACATTCGGATTACTTTCAAGAAATCGTTTCACTTTCAGCTTAACTTTCAACTATCAAATAAAACTTTCAAACCTAAACTGCAAAGCTGCAAACTGCAGTTCTGTAGCGAATATTAAGATCAATGAGCACAACTGAACAAGAGAAAAAAAAAAAAAGTGATTGGAAGAGGCTCATTGCCAACCTTAATAATAAATAAAATAAATAAATATAAAACGAAAGAAAAAAGAAGGAAAAAGGGGGAAAAAGAAAAAAAGAAAAAAACAGAATGTTATCTTAATATTCTTATTTTCCGAAGAATAACCCGTATACTCGCACAGCAGCTTATCACTAATAAAATTTTCGTATTTTCTATCTGTCTCTCTACACTCTGAAATGCAAGTAAAAATATTCTGAAATTTTCGAATTCAAGATTAATCGAGAAGATGGTGGGAGTGCGCGTTCACGGATGTTGTCTGCAGACAGAAATTCTCAGCATATTTTTCCATCAAGTACTAATTCGTTTGTGCATCCAGTCCCTATATCGAAATAGGTAGAGAAGGTAAAGAAATTTTGGCATTTCTGGACAGAGGGTACGCATTAAATATTGCGATTAAATTTGCCAAAGCAATATCAGGGTGTCTACAGACTCTTCAAAACAGTTTTTCTTGACTTTTTCCAGACCTTTTTTGTATTTGAAGAATTTGCCGCTTTGGCATAAGACTGTTATCTAGTCTGAACTGAGTTGGAGGGGGGGGGGGGAGAGAGAGAGAGAGAAGGGTTTCCTGTATGAAATCATTACGTCAATACAATATTATTTCTTGATTATCATTTATTCATATTATATTGGATTTCCTATAGAATCTCATTTCGGATGTATTCCGAAGTAGTTGCAAAAAATGTAGTCCGGTAAAATCGAGCAAAAAAATAGAAAATAAAAAAATAAAAAAAGTTAAATAAAGGAAAGAAATATCAGGAAGCTGAATTTCGGTAGCAACATACTAAAAATTACCGAAATGGCGTTCTTTTTCTTCCCCAAACTCGACGAGGTTAGAACAACCTTTGAATGTTCTCTTTAATTTTCATTTTGTTTCTTCAGCAGTGCTACTGAATCAAGTTAGTTATAAAATTGTAAAACTGAAAAGGTCTTAGGCGCATCACCGTTGGGTTACTGACAGGTCCCTATTATATTTCTGTTGAAAATTCAAATATTTTAATGGAACCTTCTACCATTTCAGCTAGAAACAGGGTGCCCACAAAGAAATTTTGACATTTATCTTTGGTCGCACCTTCCTGCATTACGACCGGAGGACGTGCTCAGAACAAAATATCGGCGCAACAGGCCGACCTAGAAAAGCCCAGAAAGCCTCAGGAAGTATCCCGACTAGCTCACAATAGACCTCTCAGACGTGGCATTGCTAGGGAGAGGAAGGGGATTACCCAGATCACATGTTAAGTCGTTTCAAGTTCCGGAAGGAAAACGTAAAGAAAAACTGAAAACTTACAGTCTCACATTCTCCTGCAAACTACCCATATCCTCCCCCCTCACAAAAAGAACCTTAATTAGACACGACGAACATTTTATTTAAAAAAAAACAAAACCGAAAACGAAAACAAACCGCGAAGTAAAAACAACATGGCGGGTGATGGACATAAACGAACTCCGAAAACAAAGAATAAGTGTAACACACAACACGGATTTCGGGAGCGGAAAGTCGCGAATCCGCGAAGACGGCAGTTCAAAGTAATCCAGCAAATCTCAAAAAAGAAAAAAAAAGTTTGAAACAATATCGCCAAAGAAAACCAGTTCAGAGAAGCGAAAAACAAAAACAATTTCCCTCGTGCCAACGGTACCGAGGACCAGCACGTAAGTATTAAAAAGTATCTTAGAAACACTTTGTGCGGATTACACAGAGAACAACCAAACAATAAGGAAAACAGGCGGGAGGAGGGAAAGGAAATGTAAAAATATGAGTCGTCATTTCACATGCAGATTTTCCCCTGCACGCGGAGACGAGGGAAAGAGAAGAGGCAGTTCTCGCGTTTTTACCTGCCACAAGCTTTTCAATGTCTACGTTTATTAACTGATTATCGAGTATCCTTTCTATATTCTAATATTCCCAGCCTTCCAACTTCGAACTTAAACGTTTTAATTTCAACTTTTAAGCTTTCCCAACTCAGACATTTTAATTTCAACTTTTAAGCTCGTCAACAGGCAAAAGCCCTATTATTTATAGTTTACTGCAATCCTTATGCTTTTAACGAATGCTAATCCTTTCTAATTATCACATCTATCTATCTTAGATCACCAAACGTCATATCGTATAATTTAGAAATACCGAAGAACAGATCTTTTATTCTATGACTCTCCGATCACCGAACAAAGGTTCATACTGTGCAATTTAGAAATATCGGTATATCGAAAAACATCGTTATAAACAAAATATTATTCATTAATTGGCTACCCACGTCTTGAAAAACTAAAATACAGTCGATTCCGCTTAATTGGGACACATCGGGCAGGTCCTTTTGTCCCAATTAAGCGGCTGTCCCAAAAAACAGAAATTCGCTAAATTGACTTTTTTTCTTTCAAAATTGATATAACATACAGGCATTACTACGGAAAACTATGTAATCTGCTTTGGCGTAGATTCTTTAAACTCTGGCGCTGAATGAAAACACAAACGTCAAGGGCTGCTGCTGGACTAGCCTCATTGCCCTCCTGCATAAAATATAGTCGTAATTGTTCCAAACCCCAATCTTCCTGCCTATGAGTATCTCTTTAACCCTTCAAACTACACCCCTGTTCCTAAATCCTCAATGCACTTGCGCTCACACTTTGAAGGGACACTGTCCCTTACCTTTTCCTACAATTCACTACCAACAAGCCATACATCACCTCCACCCTGGTTGTTGAACCTTCCCCCATGCAATTTTGAACTTGCAGACTTCCCTAAAAAATCTACACCCTCCCCAAGTTTATCGGACACATTTGCAAGAAATTCTGGACCGCTTTTCTCACCATATCCTATGCTTCACTGATGGTTCAAAGCACAACCGATGCACCGCTTACGCCTACACATAAATAGTCTATTACACTCCTTCCGACTTAAAGACACAGCTTCCACCTACACAGCCGAACTCCATGCTATCCTACAGTGCCTAGTCACGATCTCCTCGCTCGAAGCCCCACCCACCCTCACCCACTATTTGGTCCTCTAAGATTCACTTTCCTCCTTGAAGTCTATTTCTGATCGCCTTTCAACGCATGCATTCGCCCAACGCATCCATCCCATTCTCCATCTCATTTCCTTAACCACCAAGAGCATTTCACTCATCTGGACCCCAAGCCATATTGGTATCCCAGGAAATGAGGCAGTTGATCAAGCAGCACAGCAACCTACACAGCTTCCATATATTACTCGTCACCTCCCTATCTCAACAAATCTCACTTTCGCCATTCGCCAGATCATTTTGCGTAAGTGGCTCAAAGCGTGGCGGCATCAAGCCTCTCGGCACAACGAGTTCGCACAAATCAAGCTACACCTGTCCCCTGGTCAACATCCCAACGTTCCTCCCGCCGCGAGGAAGTTATTATCACCCGCCTAAGGATTGAACATACACGCCTCACACATACGCATCTTCTCACAAACCTTTATCCCCTCAACTTCCCACACTGTGAAGATGAGGACCCTCTCACCGTGTACCACCGCTTCTCATGCCCCTCCGTCACCCGCCACCGTAACTCTTACCACGTCCCCCATAGTCGAATTTTGGCCCTCTCCAACTCTCACCCACAAGCACATAAACAACAACCTCACCTACCTTTCCACTGCTGGATACCTCTGCGACATATGGTGTGGTGGGACGTATGTCGATGCACGCATGCCAAAGTGGCCCCTATGACACCGCTCCTCCGGCCTCGGAAACTACCCGTTCGAGTATCGCATCAGTTGCCGGAGGGACGCTTTCCGGGCCCGAGCCTCCATTTCGCCGTGCCGCAACCGGTACGCGCGTCCTGCAAGGGCCACCATGGGGTTCCTAACTGACCGAGGTCCGCGCTCCCTGGGCACTCGCCTGGAATTTAGGTCCCTCACAGCCGGACGCGCTGTCTCTTCACTTACCACTCACTGCCTCGTCTTGGTCCATGTGGCGACGCAGGCAGCTGGTGACGACTGGGGAGCCCTGCTGGGGGGTCCGCAGCGCAGCTGCAGCAGCTTTCCTAGGATGGTACAGAATTGTCCTGTTCGATGGCGTGGGCCGAGCTTGGTAAATCAACGGCTTCCTACCTCGACAACTAAGCCTGCATCTTCTTTTTCATGATAGCCGAGACAGAGGCCGATACTCGTTTCCAACTGCTTCTGTCCTTCATCTCCGGAACCAGAGTGTCCGGCACGAGACGGCTGATCACGCCGTCGTCTTCATCTGCAAATTATCCACTTTATTTCGCACCTGTGGCCGCTCAGGACTTGGGCCAGGTGGAAGTTCAGCTCTTCGTGAGTTCTTCCTGCTCATCCATCGAGGTCGCGTATCAGCACTCGGGTCCACTCGCCGCTGGACGAATGGGCCAGCGCGTCCTTCCACTTCTGAGGATGACTCGCTTGACCCGAAGTGCTTCCCGTTTTATCTTCACTTTCTTCTTCGCATCGTCTCCGCTATTTCGACAATCTCGAGTTCGATCGGCGGTATACGCGCTAACACGCCTACTGCCTCCGCAAAAACAGTGCGGTACGCACTGACACACCTCATCGCGGTTTTTCACTGGATTTTCTTCGTTTCCGCTCTTATGTATGGAATTTTGATGGCGTCGGCAAATACTGGCGTCCCGTATAGGAAGACCGACATGATGACGTTCACGTACATCTTTCTCCGCTTCTCCCTCGGTCACCCTAGGTTCGATATCAGACGGGACAGCTGTTCAGCTGCTCGATTCTCATTCTCAGCTGCCCATTATGCTTATCGCTTCTGGTTTTCTCTCTTTGTCTTTCTTCGTCGGCAGTAATAGGATCCTAATAAGCGGAATCTTGTCCCGATTAAGCGAATGGAAAGTACACAGTCTAAGTAAATTTGATTCTGTTTTTTGGTTTTTGTCCCTAATATGCGGCTGTCCCAATTAAACGGCGTCCCAATTAAGCGAAATCGACTGTAATAAGAAACATAAGGAACTATACAGATTCTTCCATACTAACTTTGGACTATGAAAATATGCGCCCTTGCTGCATTGTTGAAGCAGTATTTGCTGCTGTGTACTAGAGGAAAGTTCACAAATTCAATTTATCAAGCATGATTTCGATTGAAAATCTCAGTTTTTGAATCTTCCAGCTGCACAGACCTCTCTCACTTTCGAGAACAGATCCCCTATTAATACAATTTTTTATTTGCTCAACGCACCTATATTACACCCTGTTATAAAATACGGACTTTCAAGTCTTCTTTCATATTCGAAGTTTAAACGAAACGGAACCGGATGAAATACTTTTCGGAAACACAATAACAGAGCACGGAATACTTGAAACTGAATCTCCACACTTGACTGGATGAATTTGAAACCATGCTTAGTCTTCCCAGTCGGCCAGTGCTCTTTGAAGCAGGTACAGATTACGATATAAATGAGATTTTGTTTCTAGCCGAACAGTGATCTCGATGAAAAGGAGTAAAAACAATGACCATGAATGATGAGCCGAATGTAAAACAATGAAGATAAAACTTTGCGGCGCAGCCAACTCCGGACACGCTTCCGATATTGTAATTGAAAATGGCTGAGGAAAATCCTTGTTCTCGAATAGTCCTGCGTTTCAGCTTAGAAAATGCTTCTAAGATGACGGACTCGAGATCTGAACGCATGAAATTCGACTTGCGTTCCTGGAAATGGGAATATTTCACAGCATCGCATTGTACGAGTACGTTTTTCGTTCTATTACCGAATTTAGAATAAATTCACCAAATGCCACAGGTTCAGGGGCGATCTTAAGTACAGCACCAAACAGCATCTCGGGAATTATCGTGCTGGTAGCCCATTATAGGCTGGACAATTTTCAAAATAAAGGATTTGGTGCGCGTGGCTAATCAAAAGATGGACTCAACTGCCCATTTATAAGATCGAATATTCACTAAAAACTGTGCAGCAAGAGACTATAAACGGAGCTGCATTTCGGCGGTACGAACGACCTTCAGGGAGACAGCGCAAGGGTGGATAAAAGAGATCAATTTTTTTACACTCTGCGCGAGGGGTGCCGAAGACAAGGTCGCGGGAAAGGAACTGAGAAAGGCAACTGAAACAGGTTCAGAGTACAAAAGGTTTCGTTGAGTTTTGAAATGTCGATACATCCCTCAGATACGCGAAGACGGTCGACAAGCGGAGTCACCACAAAGGAGCTTTCACTTTAATTTACATATTTCAAATATATTACCTACTTCAAAATGAGAGAATGTACCAGAGATACTGCAAAATGGGCGAAAAAAGCGCCCGAGAAATGCGCTACCTGCGGTTATTACGGAACGCTTTTTTCAAATTTCGTTCAACAGAGGAGGTGGATTTGACGGATAGTCTTCAATGATTATCGAAAATACAAATATAACTTTCTTTACAAAACGTATTCTCAAAACTCCACGAAATCTACCCTGTGGGCTGAACAGGGCTGATTTTTCGAAATTCTTAGAAAGTTATTCGCTTGTTCAAGCAAAGTGGCTGAAATCTGGCGTATTTTTTGCCAACTAACTGAAATGAAAATACATCGAACTGGCATGCAATGAACTATAAATACACCAATTTGTAAAATTAGGTTTTCTCCGAAGCTTTTATAAAACGAATTCAAAGTATTTTCCCCATGTTTATTATCATAGGTACTAGGTACCTGATTTCTACTTTCTTTGTGTGTTAGTATTGGTGTGTATATGTGAACGATACTAGCGACACTAGTGAGTGCTGGACAAGCAATTTTATTTTATAGACGGAGAAGGCTTACAGCAAAAATACCATTAAACAGGACCCCCGTACACTTCAAAAACAATTTATATATACAAGAAATCTCTCATATACATACATCAACGTCTTTGTTTGTGTCTTGTACGAGGTTGGCGGGTGAACTGTAAGAGCTAGGGGTACGTATTTTCTGGATGTGTTCGTATAAACTCTGAAAAGGTTTTAGGCTAAAAAAATTTCGGTACCCTTATTAGGAGGAAGGCCATAGAATTTTGCCCCCTCTGGACCTCCTAATGTTTTTCAACTTGAAATTTCTGGAACATGTTCGAAATTAAACTTTTTTACATTATGTTAAAATTTGGTGCCAGTAACTGTCTCCCTTCAGAAATCATTAGAAGGTTGAAAATCTGCAATGTCCAAAATGAGTCCGAATTAACTTAGAATTACATTTATGTCTAATTCAACAAAACCATAATATCCTTGGATACTGTTTTGTACTCACTTATTTATGTACCCACACAGCCCATTTTTAGCCCCATATCATCTTAAAAAACCTAAAATTTCGATTTTTGAAAACTATGTTAAGCATTTTTTTCTAATTATCCGATTGAATTTTTGAAAACACCAAAATATTCGTCTAAACAACACAAACATGAAGTAATAAACTGTAAATGGATCAGGACACTCTGTTTGAACGCAAGGCGATTTGAAGCGTTTTCTTATTACGAACTTTCCGTACTTTTCAGTAACGTTACCTGTGGTATCACCTAGCAACCACGCGCTACACCCCTACCCATTCATCAACACATGCGCACGCACAGAACAGAAACCAGCTGTTATGGTCTGACTGTACGTAAAAATGCGTCGTGTTTTTCACACATCAAAATATGAACTACGAAAATATGAAATAACTACAACTACAAATATCGTACACGCATAATTACGAACTAAATTTCCAGTTTGATGCACAAGTTTACCTACCCATCCCAGAAAAACATGTATCTACCCAGTATTAAGTAGGTATCTACACCTCAGTTATAACAACGGACATTTGGGAGATTAAGAGTTCGGGGTAGCTTCAGGAACCTGCGGCTACTATTCAGAAAAACAATAGAAGGTATGTGTCCAGATGTACGTAAACTTAGGGAGATTGAATGGAGAACTAAATTTAGCGAGAATATCAACGGAATTCGAACATGGAGTCACTACCTAGCCGGACAATGAAATAATAAAACGAGAGAGAACGATTCAGTCTAAGGGATTTACACGGGTACTGAAAAAGTTTGGCCAGGCAGGACATTCGTAGTAACATACATATAGAAAGAAACTATTCAAAAAAGTCTGTATCTTGGAAGTCAATGACAGCGGAGATCATTGCAGTATAATAATACTTGTAGATGCCCTTTTTCCTCTTTACAGCAATCAATTAGTAAAAAATGATTAATTGACGTTATTAAATTTATTCATATTAACAAATCATCCGGATGGTGAAGTACATAGGTTGTCGCTAAGTAACTGAGACTAAAATTTGTACGGCCCACCAACGCTACCTATCAGCGTTTCAGTGCAGTAGGGGGATAATTTGGTTCATGAGCTATCGATTGAGACCACGCTGAGCTCATTTGATTGAAAACTCGCTGTTCTAGATCAATTTGAAAAAAAACAAAGAAAGAAAACATATGCGTTGACCCCTCCAGGTTTTTTTAAAGAGTTCTTTAAAGAAGGACAAACAGGATACGATTACAAAATTTTTTATTAATCATCATCTTCATTAAGTACACGAATATCTTTTTCAAAATAAGCGCTATTCATGGCTATACAGGCGTCCATTTGGTCTTGACATTCATCGAACGTATTCGCGTATTCCGCCGCCGGTAAGGAGGAGAAAAACATATGCGCCGAGGTGATGGCTTCTAAAAAATCACAATTGACTTCCACTCCCGGTATAGTCCTGACTTCGCCCCCTGCCACTTTTGGTTATTTCCTCAACTAAGAGCAGCCTTACAGGGTCGTCAATTCAACACAAATCAAGAAGTCGCATCACTGCGGCGCAGATGTTTTTCTCCTCCTTACCGGCAGCAGAATACGCGAAAACGTTCAATAAATAGTAAGAACGAATGGACGCCTGTATAGCCATGAATGGCGCTTATTTTGAAAAAGATATTCGTGTACTTAATGAAGATGATGATTAATTAAAAATTTCGTAATCGTATGCTTTTTTTCCTTCTTCAAAGAAATCATTAAAAAATCTGTAGGGGTCAACGCATATGTTTTTTTTCAAAATGGTCTGGAACAGCAAGTTTTCAATCAAATGAGCTCGGCATGATCTCAATCAATAGCTAATGAACCAAATTATCCCTCTACTGCGTTGAAACGTCGATAGGTAGCGTTGGTGGGCCGTGCGAATTTTAGTCTCAATAACTTAGCGACAAGCTATGTGTAAAGCCCGTTCTAGACGATCAAGAATATTGATGTCAATAATATTGTGTCAAAAAAATAAAAATTTATAGTTTCATCCATATGATCAATGTAGTTTCCCTAGACGATCAAAAATTGATAACTAAATAACTATTATCAGCAGCTGTTTTATCACTAAAGTTTACAGCATACAGATCCTGAACATATTATTTAGTCCGATTTTCTAATTAAAATCAGGTATTTTATTTTGTATTGTTGTTCGGTTGGTTGAATTTGTACCCGTGTACTCAGTGAAATGGATGATTACGATGTAGCAGTCATCAGCCTTTCTCTTTATCTGTATGCAGAATACAAACAAGAGGAAAACAGAAGGAAGGGAAGCCAGAAAGGTCGAAGATGGACAAGAGAATGGTTGAATAAGAGAAAAGTGTATACACAGGAAAATCTATTAAATGACATCAGACTGACAGAACCAAAAGATTTCAGGAATTGTTTAAGACTTGAGAGCGACACATTTCAGAAGCTATTAAATTTAGTTGCACCCTGATAAAACTTAATCAATGCAAAAATATTGTCAATGTATCAAAAATATCTATTTCGTTTTGATATTTTTGATGAACTCTGTCAATTTATTGATGATGTCTCAATTTTTGATCGTTGTGTCAATATTATTGAATGAGTTTCCCCACATGGTCAATAATATTGCAAAGTATGATAATATTGATCAATATTATTGATCGTTTAGAACGGGCTTAAAGAAGACAAACTATTCTGAATGCATGTATGTACCCGGCCCATTTAGACTGTTTCCATCGAACTCACTGAAGTCAACTTACTTTAGCCCATGGCTTAGGCTTAAATATTATAAACAAATTGATAAAAAGTAAAAAAAAATAAAAATAAAAAAAAATAATAATAATAATAATAGAAAAAAAAAAAACTGAAATGAAATAAAATATTATGAAATACAAGTAACGTAGAGCGGCACCGTCCACAGGAGGGAGGAGAGGGAATGGCTGGCTACCCCATATATCCAATAGACAAGGAAGGCCAGGGCTCGAGGTACGCCTACACCAGGCATAGAGACAGGATAGAAGTTTTTCCTCAAGAAACAGCAGTTGTACTCGTTTGTATTACGTTTACTTACAAAGAATTTCAGTATAGTTTAATAATGTTGAAGGTGAACTTCTTTGAAATTGTCGAAATATATTGATAGCGTAAGTAAGTGTCTTTTAAAGTCGAACCATTATTACCAAACTCATCTAACGCTAAATTACTATGATGGAATAGATTTTCCAAAATTGATTTTTTTAATTACAAAAGTTGTCCATTCTAGATGAAGAATTTCGGCCTTTTTTTTCTTTCTTTTTTTCTCACTCAGTTAGAAAAATCAGGAACCTCATTTTACAGAAAAACAACAATCAATATTTTTTCAAAATTCTAAAAAGTTTTGTTCGTCAGCGAAGCTTTTCTGTGAGCGCTTCCTCAGGCTATATTATAGAAGTTACTCAATTAATATTCATTCCTTTTTGAAATTATCATTGTTGAAGCGTATCCAAATTTATTCCAAAAAATTAAAAAAATTTCATATTTTTGACCTATAATTTCGACAACAGTTACAGCACACGCCTACCACTTCAAGTCCGCTATCCTGTCACCTACCCTTCGTCTATTAATTGAAGATCTTATATGTCGTTCCTCAACAAAGCCCTCGATTTCCTCGCCTTTAGCCATATTCACCCTCTGCGTCTCCATTTACCCGTGTCTCCAACTTAGCAGTAATACAGACATTGTAAAAATAAATGATGTAATGGAAGCAAATCGAAAATATGGAAAATGTTAAGAAACGTGGGTAACGATCAACATTCATTATTTATATTTAAAGCCTACTATTAAGAGAGATGCAGATTATATTTGTAAAATTACTTCGGTCATCCTCGTATTTTTAAATGACCACATTTTGTTCACGCTCATACCTGCCGATTTTTCACTTCTCAACCTGATTCTCTTATCTGTTTCGAACTCCTTCTCTTTCTACTGTTTGGCTTATTAATTTTGTGTACACGATTTTGAATCAAACTGTCTCTTGTCGAACCTATTCTTGTTACTACTCGGTCATTCGTTCTTCGCATCTTGTTGTATGTACATCACAATTTTCATTCTCGTTTTCTGTGCTCTGCACATCATAATTCAGTTCGTTGTTGTAAACTTGAAAATTTGATTTAATTTGTTGACTAAAATTTCGTGCAAACAATTTTAATTCGTTTTTGCTATTAAAGTTTCGTCAAATTGAAATCTATTTCTTTAATTCAACTGCGAACTTACATATTTACGGTTATAGACCCGGACACGCAATTATCCCAAAAAAATTGATCCCCATTTAATATTTTACCGGTTCAATGCGATGTGAATTTCAGGAAGAATGAAAAATAAAATGCGGCGTTTCTTGATGTTTTCTTCAAGGTACCTTGGATTCACATTCTTCAGTCTGTATGTAATATAGTCGTTAACCGATACAAACACTCGAATATACAACTCACTTCCGTGAAATAATATGTCAACTGTAATTGAAAGTACCTCATTTAAGGAAAAACTCGCTAGAAAGTTTTCAGCGAGAACAGCAAAAAATCTTTTCTCTACCATATTATTGTCATTTATATGAAATTGAGGTATCATTTCGTTTCTCTTTTTCTCGAGTGTCAGTTCGTTATTTCCTTCATCGTGACTGTATACACATAAAGGTTGTGCGATTTGCCAAGACAAACGATATTTTACTTTTACACACCTTGCGATCCATAAGTAGCAAGGATTTCCGGAAGTTTCATCCCGCATTATTGAAAATTTTACCGCTCGGAAAGTACATTTTCGTTCATTAGCGTTGTTTGAATGATGGAGCTATGCGAACGAAAAACTAATTCGGAGAATGAAAGATCCCTGAAGATTCATTACTGTAGGCGGTAATCACAAATATGCGCCTGCGAAAAATGAAGAGCCAATTTTTCACATATCAGAGCAGTACATGTGCTTTGGTAATAATAAATCATCTGTGTGAAATTGCAACGACACATTAGCTAATACACAAAATTCTGAAAGACTTTTACGGTTCCTCTGCTTTTCTCAGGACACCCTCTCCTTCCACATTCACGAGCAAGAGAAACCTAAATCCGCAATTTCGTAATTTTCATTGCTTTCGAAGTCTCGTGTGATGTTACAGATGATTTGATATTGACTTTGTCAATACAAGTTAGTTCGACTTAGAAGGGGTAACAAACAGAGCAGAAAGATTTCTTATACATTTGAAAGTAAAGTTACGAAGTCGATGGTTTTCTGCTCTCGTATTGGAATCAAGAGTTAAGGAATCGACGAATTAGATACCTCCAACTCACCGCATAGCTTCAGGCTGTATTCTACTCATTCCTTGTTTACACTTTTTATAGTTATTAATGCGAAAACGCACGTTGAAAAATTTTAGAGGACTGCAACAGTTCTCCAAAATTACGATGAAAGTTCGTAAATACCAAATGTCCAATCGGTTCCACTTTTAGGGAGAAATATTACACATGCTAGCAAGCAGGAGCAAGGCGGTTGTGTTAATTTTCTTATACTGAATTGTTCTACTCATCCACCCATGTACCAAAGAAACATTAACAAGAATAAAGCTTAAAATCCCAGGAAATTAGAACCCAAGGTCGAGAGTTGGTTATGATTCAAAAATGGTTGATGAGACAAACGCGGAGTTGATACAGTTTTAATGGCATACATTTTTGCAAATTACGAACACAATCCAATCTTCGAGTCGTGAAAACGGCAAGAACTGCAAGAAGGATAAGGCTAACCCTTCAGAGTGCTCTACTCAACAAAAGCCTAGACAGATGGGAGCATCAAAAATTGTATTGATAAAGTACATACTCTTTCTTATCTTCGGGGAAACCATGCAGAAATGCGGTAATTACAAATTACCTCAAATTTACTACCATCGTTTTCCAACTCTAGGAAATATGAAAGAGACTGAAAGTGGAGGTCAGATAGGTACCAGGGTGTCTACTAGAATTAGTGAGTAAAAAAATATGGATTTAGATGACCTTTATCAAATTTTTTAGTAGCCTCAAAAAAAGTTTGCTCGCTACGATCGCTTACTTTTCAGTTGCTCTTTTACCTTATGTTGCATTTATAACACACTCCCATTCTTTCTTTCTGTTTCATTCATACTCGCTGTTTGTTTACTCATTAGCTGATGTCTGGACAATAAACTTATGTTAATTTGGCAGTTTTTTCCAATTATTTAATAGAATAAAAAATGTTCAGATGATCTACAGAGAAAAATATAACCTGAGACGATTTTCGATGATCTATTTTCAAAATAGACGCCTTTAGATAACTTATACGACTTAAATGACCGGTAGACACCCTGCATACTTGTAAAATTGATTCAAGTTTTTCGAATTTGGGTTATGCTTCGGTAACAGCACTTATTTCATTTTTTCTTCCCCCAATTCTCGTTTTTATACAGAAAATTAGTGTACGTATCATATCTATAAGTAAAAACAAGGAACTTGAAATTTCAACGAAAAAGAAATTTCAATGAATCCCACAAACGGGGTGAAGTTCAACAGGATTTCCCATACAAAACTGCAATTCAACTTACTTCGCTGTTAAAAATCAGAAAGGGGTATAATTAATTTCTGTTGTAACCAAAAATGACAAACATGTTCTACATTTTGGTAACCTGTCACACTAATGTAGGTGCATGAAATGTTCGGAAAAAAAGAACTACTCTAAACAACCGCTAATTAATGACAATGGTTTACTCTTCCAAAGGATTTGTATTTTAATTTTCACATTCGAAGAATCAAAATTATTCCGTAAGCCGGAAATAAACTCCGAGAAAACGTTTTGAAAGAAGTCCTACGTCGTCTATGAAAAATAAAAGTATGTAAATTTAGTCTCATGCATTTGCATACACAGTAGACTCCCGATTATCCATCCCAATTAGGGCTGAAGGTAGGGCGGATAACTAAAAGGGCGGACGACCTGAAAACATGTAATTTTGGTCCAAAAACACTGAAAAACGAGGAAAATAATTTTTATTGAATAACGTTTGTTAGGTGGTAAGTTATTTTATACAAAAAAAAAAAACTTCAATATTTAAGAAAAAAATCGGCGTTTGATTTTTTTTAGTCAATGAAGGGGAAGAAAGACAATGCTGTAAAGAAAGAAACTAAAAAGGATTGCTAACTGTTGTTATTGAAACACTAGTGATTTTTCCAGCGCTGAAAAAAGCATCCATAATATGAAGGGTAAAGAACAGAGGTGGGTAAGTTCACGAACTTTAAAAATCGTTCACATTCACCTAGAAGTTTGCTCGTTCACCTACAAATATGGTAGTTCACGTTCACGTTCTTTTGCTGTTTAAGAACTAGAGAACGGCGTTCACATCCTTTCTAATTTTCGTGGTATTCTTTATTTTAGTCTTGATTTCACAACGCGCCCATCCCTGCTAATATAAAAAGTTATTCCTAGACCCAAGTTCCAGCCAGCTGTAAGAAGCTAAGTAGTCTATTTTGCAGTTATAAAGGCAAAAGTTATCAAAAGATAGCATTTCTGATGTCTTATGTTATGCTCTTGCCTCAGTTAATCTAAAATATCACAATTTTTGTAATTCTTTTTTATTCAGTCACTTCAATATTTTGAGGTGAATCACATACACAGAACTAGATAATTATTTCTGGAGGGGGGGGGGGTCATTTTGCATGTGGGGGCTCAGCCCCTGAATTCTTCTTCTCGAGTTCCATCAAGAGAGAATCATCATTTTTTGGCTTTTATCCATGTTCGCCCATATTATTTACCTTACATTACTCTTACTAAAAATTTTCTACAGCAACACTGCAAAATTTTTTTTAAATTGCGATAGCAAAACTAAACCAAACGAAACAGATAAAATTACAGTAGGCTAATGCGTGAAGGGGGAAGTACAGCACCATTAGAATATTATAATTGGGAACAGGGAAAAATGTGAAGAAAATTCTTCTAATGATTTTCAATAAAGAAACCAACCTTCTCATTCGTCCAGTTAACTCATTTCAATATTCACTCTGTATATAGGTTTGGGAATCACATGCCCCTGGCTTTTTCCAGATGTTGAGACCCAAGACCACTGCTCAAAAAGTGTACGCACTGAATTGGTTCTTCCAAAAATCATGCATGGAAGAGGGAACATGGTAAAAAACAATAAAACCATACAAGAAGCATAATAACTCTTCACTACCAGCAAAGAGTAAACGTCAACGTCAGTAGCCGAGCAGCCTCTTGCATCTCGCCCTCATTTCTTCAGAAAGGAAAGAAATCTCATTCACTTTTGTTCACTCGTTCACGTTTGTTAGAAATTTTGTTAACGTTCACACTTAAAAATATCGTTCTCGTTCATCAAAAATGTGAACAAGTTCACGAACTGAACGACGACGTTCACAAGTGAACGTACCCACCTCTGGTAAAGAATCGAAACTCACATTTGCCATTTTACTTACAAGGCGCAAATAGGCAAAATATTGTACACGAGTGCAGGGATATCTTGCCTATTAGCGCCCTTGAAGTAAAATGGCAAACGTGAGTTTTGATTCTTTACTCTTCATTATGTTCTGACGCTTTTCGTACTAGTTCTTCATCATCATCATTAGCTGTGGTAAGGACTAAGGTTAAGATTTTAGTAAGATTTCGGATTACCCACCCTCGGTGAGGCGGGCCGATGGCGCATAATCGGAAGTCTGATGTATACGTATACCTACATGTCATGAAACAAGGGACAATATAAAAGAGAGAGAAAAAAGAAAAAATGTACCTTAAACTCAAGCAGTATACATTTTATGGAGTGTTTGAGTCAACTGGAACAATAAACTCAATGAAATAATTTGACCAAATGCTGTTTTTGATTATAGCAGGCAGTTTCCAATACATTCATTGTAGTCCTAATTTTGGAAATGTCTTTTCTAGAATCGAAACTATATGTAGAAGCAGACACGCATACCTCCGTGGATTTACACCTGTATATTTAATATTTGAAAGAAGCCAAACTTTTTGTTACGTTAAAAAAAAACTTACCAATCGAAAAATTCTTATGGCTACTTTCCTTGTATCAATACAACTTCAAAAAAAAAAAAAAATCAAATACAATGGCAACTACAAACGATTTGAAGTCTGGTTGGCTGAGTGGATAGCGCGTTGGTCTCAGAATCCGGAGGTCTCGGTGTGCGAGCCCACGTAGCAATTCGCCAGAATTTTCGACCTAGGCCGGCTAGAAGGGAAGAGGGCTAAGACAGCCCTAACAGCCTCCCCGACGTCTCTGAAGTAATGCTCGAAATGGCGGATTCCAGGACTCGGGTGGAGAGCAAATTAGAAAAAGAGAAAACTACAAACGATTTATCATTTGCATCTCTCCACGTTTCAGATTCTTTATTATTACATTTTATTTCCCACCTCTCTTGATCAATGAAATCATTGTCCCGGGATGTTTCCCGTCTTTTTTAGGGATTCAGATCTCTTCTGTCATTCTAGTCTCTACTACATCTTCCAGCTCACTAGCTTCCTAAGCCTTTTGTACAATTATTATTAATTTTAAAATTCATTCAGTTGTTTAACTATAACCTCACTAATTCACCAGTCTCAATCACTAAATAATATTTCAATAACACTGATACTCTGAAATTACGACAATTATCTATCCAACAAAGTACCTAAACGTATTTAGTGTCACCTAAAACAATCAACAATATTGAGTCCAGATGAATCCAAATAATTCATGAAAATACAGCTCAGTCACCGTCCCGGCTCAGTTGCTACAAATCAATTTTTCGAATATTATACATAAAAATTTTCCAAGCTTTTTTTCATTCGCAATGACAACGGTTGTAATAATTCGATCGGTATGTACCTACACGCTGTGTTAATGGAAATCCATTGTGTATTATCAAAAATTACATCAAAATCAAAACTATCCTCACAATTTATTTACTACATACTTCACGGGAATTTTCAAATTTCCAGCGAATAAACAAAATTCGTACGACGAGCAAATACATCTACATCGTACATGTTACAAATTTACCTAACACAACCAGAACTGTACATGCAGTATAATTTATAACCGATAGACTGAATGCATACGAGTCCCAGTTTTTATGAAATTAATTTCGCCGTAGCAATACCTGATCCGAACCGTTTTCAACATCATTTATAAATTTACGTCGATCCAGGTATCTTCTATTAAAATCTGACACACCAGCCCCCATTTCTCAATCACTTTCAAATCTTTAAAACCAATCGAGACAGCCACAAATGAACTGCTCTGCTCTACATTCGGGCATTGCTTCTCGTATCGATATCGTTTGAAAGATCTCAATACACATACAGCGTTTTCGACAGTAAACTAATCTATCAGCTGCCACAGTGAAATGAGTTCCGTTTTGGGAAAACAAACACAAATGGAAAAGAACACTAATAAAGTTATTTCACCAACGATTATGAATTTCTACATTTGCAATCAGCATTCCAAGCTCATTTTGGTCTAGTCTTGCTGGGAGAAACACAGAATAGACAGGAGGCATTAAAAGATCGGCAGGTCAGCTATTTCAGGCGTTTGTGGGCGTAATAAAAAAAAAAATTAATACGTTAAAAAAAAGCAACGAGGTTGGAGCTTTTTCACGAATGCAAACAGAGCACAGTAAAAACGTTCTGGAGTGTTGAAAATGTGACACGAAAGTAAAATAAAAATAAAAATGGCTATAGTACATATATTAACGGCGCGAAATTAAATATTTAGCAAACGATATTAATAAGCAAAATTCCGTAAAATATGTAAAAAAAAAAAAGTTTCACATTTATAACAGTTTAATGGATTAAGAACCATTCAGAAGTACTTCTTCACAAGGACGATTTTCATTTCGGAATTATTATTCCAGGGGGAAGCAACAAGTGTTCGCGTGCTCAGGATACGACACTACAATGAGCGTCACTTGAGCACAGCCAATCAGAGCGCAGTATTTATAGCACAGGTCTCTGTCGTCACGCGTCGCATGTTGGTCGGGTGGCGCGTGTTTTTTCAAACAGGTTGGGTTTTCGTGTTTCGAATGTTGTCCCGGGTCACGTGTATTTTTAAACGTGTATAATTTATTTTCCTTTTTGCAGGTGCGTATGGGGAGATTTAATAATACCTAAGGATAATTTGAATGTTTGTGTTGGGATTTAATAATAATAATGATAATGATAATGATAATAATGAGAGAGGTATCTTTCCGTAGCGGCGTTGTGAAAAATAAAATGTAATTAATTATTCCTTAATTTTCAGTAATATTCAACGTGTGGTTATGTATTCAGGAAAGTGCTGAATATCTCGTGAGAAAGGAGGATACTTCGTTGTGTTTCATAATTCGTTTTTTTTTTCTGTCAACCGTGAAGTTTGAACATTCGAATTTACTTTTTTTTTTGCCTTGCCGGGCTGAAGGTTCGAGTTTACCCCTAGGTGTGGCAGTTAGTTCTGTTTCTGTTTCTGTTTCAAATTCCGCGACGTTGTTTACCGTTAAGACGCCGGTCAAGACAGCGATATGTGCGGGCATATTTTAGCTGAGAACTGAATGCTCCGTGAGAGATTCGCTGTGGTCCAGGGTACAAAGGATGAACGGTAAGTAATTCGTTTTCTTGTCACCTGTGAAGTTTGAACATCCAAATTTACGTTTGCCCCGCCAGGCTGACGATTCGAGTTTACCCTTATACCTCTCAGGTGTGGCTGTTAGTTTTCTGTTTCTGTTTCGGTTTCAAATTCCGCGACGTTGTTTATTGTTAAGGCGACGGTCAAGGTATCAATAAGGGTGATCATATTAGGTTCGAGAACTGAACGAGTTGTGAGAAAAGAAATAGATGTATAGTTCACGAATAGCCCCACAGAGGAGATATGCTTAATCTGATTTAGCGCGTTTAGATATCACGCTGACGAGTTTTCGGTGTACGTTTGTAGTTGTCAGGGCGAGGCTTCGAAAATTTTTTGCTGAAAACAGGTCAAAAAAGGTTCTGGAATCTGGAAGGATGGTCGGATACTCTCGTGAAAGAAGTATATAAATGCATTAACGTTTTTGATGTAATCTTCGTGTAAAACCTGTAAACTGTGATTCTAGCACGTACTATCCCGTAACATAGGTGATCTCTCTTAGGGAGACAAGAAAGGATGGAACAACCTCCGGACAGGAATTCCACAACATCGAAATTAATCCTTATAGGTAGCCCACCCACGGTTCCAGGATGCTATCGCTGTTTGGTAAAATGCAGAAAAGGATAGCCGTGTTGCAATTTCCCTTTAAGAAGGTTAAGCCGGTGATTTGTCAAAAGGATAACAAGACCGGAGGTCAGGTTCTATAAAGTCTGAGAAATAAAATATAGCTTTTAGAGAAAGAATTCACGCCAACCAACCATTTACAGAGGGTAACAATGAGAAAACCGAAATCGTCCATTTTGAATACTGATACGGGAAGTCTCCCGCTGTTACAGTTGGTCAGTATGTAGAAAAAGACGGGCATTGTTACAATTTCACATTAAAAAAAGTTAAGACGGTGATTTGTGAAAAAAAAGAAAAAAAGAATGAAAGAGGGAGGGTTGTAGGCGGATGGCAGCTTTAGATGAAGTATGGGAAAATAAAGTACCTTTTGGAGGATGATTTCACAGCAACCAATCGTTGAAGAGGAAGGATTCAAGGAAGAAAAAATCTAGGCTAATCGAGAGACTTCTAACTCCGTCTGGAAGTGGTATTTTTCTATACGGATATCTAATTAAGGGATGAAAAGAAAACACCTATTGGGTGAACTGAAATACGGTTGGCTAAACTGGAAATCCTTCCAGCAATCTTCCAGAAATTAGGTACCCCCAATTAGTTGAAGAGTATTTTGATTGGCTGATATGGAAATCGTTCCAGCAAAAACCCCCAGAAATTAGAGTGTTGAAAAATCTATATTACCACAGTACTGGAGACTTTTACATCACTTTTCTGAAAAACGTCCTTCGTAGTCGTTCTATAGTAATTATCCTCGTTCTATAGTGTTCCACGGCGTTACAGTTTTTATTTCACTATTCTTCTAATAGCTAGTATTAGTAATTTTTTATTCGACGCGTATTTTTTTCGCTATCGCGCTTTGTTACGCTATCTTCCTGCTGAGGTGAGTTTGGGAAAAAAAAATGTTTTTAATAATTTAAGTAGGGCGTTAATATCCGCATGTTTTTTCAAATCCTTTCAATTATTCTGATCTGAAATGTAGATTTTAATTTGGAAAAAAAAACAAAGAAAAAATGGAACAGTACAACCAAGAATTTTCTTACGGCGGTTTTGAGGAGGAGGAGGAGCAAGCCTTAGCCGAGCTAGCCAGCCGGCTTGAACGTAAAAGTATGTCTCAACGTGTTAAAAAAAAAATAATTATTTTTTGGTTAAAATTGGAACGTTTTTTTTAACGAAGAAAAAATTATTATTTTTAGATATTCCTCATTACGAATGTAACGTTGAGGAAGACGAGCGTGAGCTGGAAGCCCGTTTATGTGAGGCAGCCGAACGCATAGGTGTGCCAGATAAGCTATATTTTTCGAATAATTAAATTATATTATCCTAAGTACATCAGCCAAATATTTACTTTTTTTCCCCTACCTATCTCGTTTATAGAGCAGCAGTCTGAGCAATACGCACCGGCTGTAGGTGCAGGTGTGCAGCGCGCCTATGCCCACCTTGAGGGGTTACTCGAACCGCGCCCTGCCTCCCGTACTAGCCAAGGTATTTTTTTCTTCTTTTAAACGCTTAAATACTTGAATTATTCGTGTAGGGTTGAACAAATATGGAAAATAGAACGTGCGTAAATTTTTTCACTTTTCCCTTATTATTATTTTTTCGTAGCCAATGAGGACAAAGAGAGTCAATCCCCTCCTTTAGGAACGGCTTCCACATCGGGGTCTTCAATGTCCTCTGTTCTAGGTAAATAAATAAGATAATAATAATAATTATTATTATTATTAAAGGGTTAGGATTTTTTAGCAGCGACTGTCTGAAATATACGGAAAATATGTAAAATAAAACCTCATTTTAATAAAATACGCGTTTTGTACCTATAAGGTAAACCGTAAAAAAGAAGTAAAAAAAAGAACTAGATTTTTTTCTTTGTAATAACTCCGAATGTGCCCCGGATTAATCAGAACTAAATTTCTAACTTGTTTTACTGTTTTCCGGTATTCTTACTGTTTGTTTTTATCTCTCTGACTTCTATATGATTTCTCCAAAATTATTATAACCCGTAAACTGACTACAGGGTACATAGATACTTCATTTTCTGTAATATTTTCAAAAGTGCGAATTTTATTTACATGTACGTCAGGCTATTCTAAATACCTATATTTCTATAGCAAAAAAAGCATACTGTATCTTCAACTACTTTTCCCTAGTTACAAGAGTTACCTACTGGAAAACTAATTTCCGTATATTTCAGCTATCTGAAAGGAACCTACATATTTTATATATATTCTAATAGTTATTAAAATATGAAAGTTTTTTTCTTTTTTTTTTTTTCTTTTCGGACGTACCTGTACAGTGGAGGTAAAGAATTCTATCCTCGATTCAACGTAGTATGTTTCGTAACGCAATGCATAGGAATCCTAACTCCGATAATAATAACTAAAATAGTTTTATAGATAGAGTGAAAGGGCAATTATTATTATTATTATTATTATTATTAATTTATTCTATATTTAAAAAAAAAACAGAGCCTGTTCCCTCGACATCGGGGGTAATCTGGAATAGGAACGCACCCGTAGATCTAGATGAGAGCGAGGACAGCGATTCCTCAGGTACATGAAAAAAAATTACTTTGGTTCGGTAGTTCTTTTCTTATATATAGAAATTTATTATTATTATTATTATTATTATTATTATTATTATTTAATTTTTAAAAATTTTTTAAAGACATGTCGGAACGGGTAAATGCCGCAGGTACTAGGGGTACACAGCAAGGTGGTACCGAGACTAGCATAGGTGAATATTTATTTTTTATTCAGTTACAAAGTGTCGAAATTTCGAAGCGTTATTAATTCTAAAATATTAATTCTAGGTAATAATGGATTATCGTCAGAGGCTCCCTTCGAAATTTTAAATACAACGGTAGAACTTAATAGGAAGTATAGTACTTCGCAGGAAATACTGACTATTAAGATGAGGGACTTGGGGGAGGACGAGGGCCTGCAGGCATACCTAAATAATGTTTTTGGCGCTCTCATTGAGCATGTGAAAAAGGGGGCAAAGGATACTGACCTAGTTGGGGTGACTGTCCGAAATTCTTCCCTAGACCAGAAGCCGGTATGGTTAAGTTTCAGAAAGCCTCACCAACTAGATGTGTCTGTGTTGCTTGCACAAATTGAGAGAGTTGTGCAAAGTAACGAGCAGTTCCTCATGAACACCCCTTTAAGCGTTAAAATTACGCGTGTAGATATGCCTGTAGGTCAGAAGAACGATAATAAGCGCGATTATACCTCAAATTACGAGGATTTTTGCGCTTCTAAACGTTCAATTATTGTCATTAGAAACAATGACAATCTCTGCCTCCCGCGAGCCCTCGTAACTGCCATTTGGCTTCTTAAAACCAAGGTCACCGATCTATCAGAGAAAAGGGCTAATACACTTTTTTATAAAAGGGTATGTAAGGGGTCAACTAACTCAGGTCTCGACCTCCAGCGGGCAGAAGCTTTGAAACTCTGTCAGGCTGCAGGTATAGATCCGGCCTCCGTCACGGGGTCTCTGGAAGATGTGCACAAATTTCAAAATCATCTTCGCGATTACAAAATTACCGTTTTCGCTCGCCGTGATGGCAAGGAGGCACTGTACGAGGGGCCGGAGATTGACACAGATCAGTTCATTGACCTCCTTTACTTCCATAGCCATTTTAACTGTGTAGCTTCCGTCACTGGCCTGGTGGATAGTGCCTACTGGTGTAGACCATGCAAAACACCATACGAGCATGTTCACCAACACAGATGCCCTGTACAGTGTAAACGATGTTACAGAAAACAGGTCTGCATCCGTGATAATGACGCCCCTCTGGTTCATTGTCAACGATGTAACCATGCTTTTGTAAGCCAAGACTGTTTCATCGCACACCGCCAGCCTTATTTCGAGAAAAAGCGTACTGTGTGTGACACAATACGTAGATGTAAGGACTGTCGAGCATCATACTCATTAGCCCGAAAAGACGCTCACAAGTGCTTCCATCATACGTGTCAAAACTGTAAAAAGTACGTAAACTATGACCATCTATGCTACATACAGACATTGGGAGGGGGAGCTGGAAAAAAGGGTTCCGCTAAAGATAAATTGTACGTGTTTTTTGACTTGGAATGTGTGCAAGAAAAAGCCACTCCTCAAGGGCACTTGCTACATGAACCGAATTTTTGTGTAGTTCAGCTCCAATGCTCGAAATGCGTTGATGTTGATATAGTCGACTTATCAGCAGTTGATTGCGCCGGGTGCGGAAAACGCGAACACATTATCAATAAGAAGGGGCCTGAGCTATTAGCTGATTTTTTCCAACTACTTACTGGCCTCTCCCAAAAGAAATATGAGTGCATAAGTGTATGGGCTCATAATTTACGTGCGTACGACGGGCAGTTCATTCTGAAACATATGATCGAAGTACTAGAGTGGACTCCCGAAATAATTTTGAACGGGGCTAAGATTGAGATGATGAGGTACGGGAAAATTGTGTTTAAAGATTCTCTGAACTTTTTCCACGAACCTCTTGCTAAACTTCCGGAAATGATGGGCCTGGACAACATCTCCAAAGGTATTTATTAATATTATTATTATTATTATTATTTTTTCCTTCGCTCTTATAGGTATACAAGGCGGGGGGAGGGTCTCTTGTCTCTTACTCAATTTTAAGTTTTTAAACGTTAGGGATTAATGTATTCATTATTTCTGTTTCTGTAGGGTACTTTCCTCATTTCTTCAACAGAACCGAGAACCAAGATTATGTTGGCCCGCTTCCTGCTCTTGAATATTACGGAGCTAACGAGATGGACACGAAACAGAGAGCCAAACTCGTTAAATGGTGGGAAGAGGAAAGGGCTACCCATAATCTTTTCCGGTTCAGAGACGCCATGTTGAAATATTGCAGGGCAGATTGCGATATTCTCAGGCGTGCTCTCCTGCAATTTCGGCGCCTATACTTGAGTGTAGGGGGTACTGATGTTACTGAAAGCGTCACCATAGCATCAGGCCTGATGACGTTATTTCGAACGAGGTACTTGAAAAAGAACCTCCTAGGCCTCATACCCCCTCAAGGTTACCGGGGCGCCGACCGTCAATCAAAGCAGGCGTTGAAGTACATGAAATACCTGGAGATGGAACACAAAGTGCAGATTCATACGGCAGAACAGGGCAATGAGAAGCGCATAGGACCGTACAAAGTTGACGGTTATACCGATAAATGGTCCGATGGCTCGAAAGCAATCATCGAATACCACGGGTGTTAGTATTTACGCGAGTAAAATAAAATAAAATAAGGGGGGAGAGGGGTTACTACCGATACTTTGTTAATATGTATTTATTCGCTGAATTAATTTTTTTTTTTTTCTTCTTTCATTATATTGTTACAGGTTATTACCATGGCTGCCCTGTATGCTTCAAAAATCGTACAGCGAGGATACAGGGGATGAGAAATTTCGAGACCATGGACATGCGCTACTCATTTTGATATGCTGTGGTCGTACAAATTTTATTACCGAGGCGATAACAACGACGACGATGACAACAACGACAATGCGTGCCTATAAAACGAATTGATATGTACATATGTACATACATATTTTCTAAGATGTAAAGTAGGTAAATTACCCCAAGTTGTACAGCCATTTAGTAATAAGAATTTATTATAGCTTACAGACTTCTCGCTTTCAGGGGTTGAATATAAGATGTAATAGCGATTAATTTTTTTTTTAATTTCATATTTACTTTTCATTTTTTTTCTTCTTCTTCTTTTTCACCCCATTTACTGTAAATAATTTTTTTTCTTTTATTTGTTTCATTTTTTTTTACAGTCAGACGAAACCGTCCATACCTACATAATATACGTGAAGATGTATATTTCCTTATTTTGTTTTTCTTTTCTTTTCTTTCAATGTCTCCATAGAGATAAGATTGTAAAATTATACTTAAATACATGCAAAAAAGAAATAAGACGAGACTTTTGTTTTTCTTGTACAATTTTTATTTTATTATTCGTTACAATTTATTAATCAGAGTATGTTACAACTATCCAAACAGGTATAATTAAAACACGGGGAATAAAAAAAACGTTCATTCTGAACTGCCGTACAAAATTACTTATTTCTATTTACAACACTGAAAACAGAATAATATGCTACAACTGATTGATCGGGTACAAATTAAAAATATTTACATCGAGAAAAAAATAGGTATAAAGAATGAATGAAAAAAAAAGTGATTCTAAATTAGGAAAATGGATAAATTATTTCTATTTCTATTTACAAAAACTTAATTTTTATTTCTACTTATCAATAAAAATTTTTTTTTTTTAAATTTTACTTATAAAGTTGAAGTTTACAATCTTAAATTAATTGCGAGGGGAGGGAGACAACGGAGAGTAGAAAATGTTACAATTATTATTGTCATTATTAACATTTGAATTCTCTTTACAATTTAGATCGCGAATAAATCTTTTCCGGGCGAATAAGGCAAGTTCGGATAATAACAATTTCTCGATGACGCTAACTTCTAACGAATGGGAAAATGAATAATTGAAATCATAAACCCAATCTTTCTGCAGTTGTTTAGTAATAGCGTCTTCACTAACTGGGGCTTTTGCATCTCTAAAGGCGTATTTTAACGGATCTAACATTTTTGGATACACGTCGCACGCAATAGCCGAATAATCGCCAAGGATTTCCAAACATGCATTAACACAACCGTTGAGGTCTACAATACGGTGCCACGTAGGGGACTGCAGTACCACCGAAATAGGTACGGCATCTTTGTCCTCGAGTATTTCGGTAATAAGTACACTTTTTACATTGTAAATGGTTTTAAATTCTATTTTTACCTTATTTCCCTTCAGGTAAAACGTATCTGGTAAATAGGAAGTAGCAAAATATTTCTCGATTTCGGTCCCATACAGCATCAACGTGTAGAATTCGTCTTGCGATAATTTGACGGCCATTGACGATGGAGACGGGCTCTTACAGAGCAAGATTACAGGCAAAAACTCGCGGCTCTCGACGTCCAATCCAAGTCGTAAGAATTTGGTCCCGCTCGAGGTTAAATAATACAGCTGGTTCACAATTGTTGTTTTTGGAGGCGAAATTTTGCATCTTTTCCATGCTTCCGCGAGCGACAAAGATTGATTTTGCGTTGATGTACGCGGGTCCGATACATCGTTTGCGGTTACCGATTTCCGAATGTTCTTATTTGACTCGGACATGTTACAAAAAATTACGCGTTGAGAAATGAACCGAATTTACAAATAACTGAATAACTGCAACAACGTTTAACTGAGGGAGCTGAACACCTCGATGGACTAAACCAAAAACGTGCACACAAAATACTAACAGAAAGGATGAAGGTTTCTGTTTCTAGAGTGCCTAACTAGAAATTTTATCCCTACTACCCCTGCTTGTAACCGAATGCATGCATGGGGGTAGATGAAGTAGTATAGCAGTATTTGCGAAGGGATGATAGCTTTGTGTGTGGTCCATAGATACAGCCGGCTCTACGAGGGAAATCTTTTAAACGGATGCTGCCTACCGGTTCCCTCCCTGGCTTGTAACTCCCGGAATTTGAGACTCTCCCTCGGCTATAAGGGCGGTTATAATAATAAATACAATTGTACATTTGACGTATAATTTTATCGTTTTCTAAACGATTTGAGGTAAAATGAGAAACAAAATCCTCGAGCGAATAATTCTGCACCATGTAGAATAAAAAGACTAAACAGTATCTGCCACAGTCGGTTGAAGTAAAACTCTGAAGTCCTGCCGTATTGTAGGTCCATATTTCGGAATTATTTTTTAGAAAACGCTTGAAATAAGCATTAGGAGGTGTTCCGTAAGAATCAAAAAATATTCCACGGCCCTGCAAATCTACATATATAGCTACCCAATGAGATCCCGGTAAGTAACTCGGATCTGTGTTTGAAATTACAGCCAAAGGCCGAGGAATCCGAACAGCGAGCTGATCAATTGAACATACTTTCTTAAATACGTTTGGTATCCTTGAAAGGTCCCGCCTGATCTGTTCCGAATTCATTTTTAGACTGCGCCCGGGCTAAAGCATATTCTTCGGAGTCTAAATATCTAGCATACCACGTTTTGAATTTTTGTACTCGGTGTAGCGAGCATCCGGAGCTTGCAAATTTGCTGTCTGCTCGGTGGTTGCTGTAGAAGCAGTCTATCCTAGAGATCTCGGACCTTATATTTTTGGCGCGAGGACATTTTAAATCTTCTAAATTAAGTACACGTTGGCCGGGTGATGATAATTTACGGATAAAACGTTTCCTGAGTGCCCCTTTCACGAGAATTGTATCGGCATTCTTTGTAATTTCTTTTAAAACGTTTACCATATCGTTGAAATGAACATATCCAGAGTTCCAGCTGATGCCGTGATATTTTTCAGCGAATAAACGTATTTCATGCTTCTTCTGAGGCGAGAGCACAGTCTTACTAGATTGAGATTTCACAAAACAATGAAATAACTTATCTTCAGTAACCGAGATAATCGCGATCTCTTTGATAATTACACGATTATCAATTAAAATTGGTTGAAAATCTATAATATAAGACTCCATAGTAAAACTCGTGTTCTTTAGCTTACTGCTCTTCTTTTTTCGTTTAAATAACGTTAGCAATATTGAAAATAACACGCGACAAAGATGCAGCAAATGCGGGCATATATTTGCAGCAAACATCAAATACTGAAAAGGCTCGAACATTTTCTTCTTCTTCTGGGTGCTTCTTTCCATATTGTTTGGGAGGTAGAAATTAATTATTATTCTATCCCTTCTCCGTGCCTTAGCACGCGTAATCGGTAATTATATCTCGTCTCTTTGTAACTTCAATGAGGTTATCGTATTCCAAATAAATTAACAAATTTATAGCTTCTGTAAGGGGCTTTGAAAAACGAGCATCTATACGTAGAGCCCCGTGTTTAACAAGGTTCCAGTGCGAAGGAAGATGAGCACTTAGATCGGGAGTTAGGTCGTATGCATAGAGACAGTATAGAAGGGGGTATGCTTCTTTAGAAATCAAGTTACCCGTATTTGCATAATGTATCCCTGTACCTCCAAATACTGTATAATAGGCCTCTGCATATTGACTGTTTTCATAGTCCGGTGTAAGAGGTTTTGATGGTATCGTTTGCCCGTCTATTTGTAGTGCTAGATAGTTTAAATTCATATGTGTAAACACAAACGGATTCGATTTATAGTCCCCGTTGTAGCTTTTATTAGTTACAAACGTTAGAATTATCCGGGTGGGTAGTTGACCAAGTACTAAATTATCGAACGAATAATTGGAAATTCCAGGTGATACTGTAAGACTTTTTTTTATTTCCGATCTTCGTATGGGATACTTTGCGTTGAAACGCTCCAGGGTCTTGTGATGAGATAATAATATTCCCGGATTTACTTTTACCTTTCGTACAAATAAGGACGCATCTAGAAACTTTATTTTAAAGTCTCCGTCTTCACCGGCAATAATTGAGAAATTATCGTTGCTTCTGAGTAAGCGAATCTTAATTTCAACCCCGTTGATCATGAATCGCTCCAAGTTACAGAGGTCTGTATGTATAGGACCATAAAGCTCGATTGGCTTACTTTGAGCAGCTAGCGCTGCACGTGCCTTTAAACCCGTATTAACCGCAAAATCAGTTTCCTTTCCCGCCAAATCCGGGTAAAATCCCACGTTTTTTAAATGCGTTTCTCTGGCATCGCTGTTATAATTCAGAATGTTTTCCAAGACTGCTTTATAAGGATAATTAACAGTAGAGGTGACACTCTGCTGATTTAGTATAACATTCACTTGCGAGAACAACGAATGAAGGCTGTTATTTACTAGAGCTACTTTGGCATCAGCAGGCAAATCCGCTTCATTCTGATAACATATTTTAACCCTCACATATAACATAGTATGAGCAAGGTCCACATAAAGGTCTGTATTTCCAGGGATAACAAATTCTAGCGGTGCATTATCGGTTAACGCGGATATACTCTTAATTTCCACAAAACTCGCATCATTAATGGATGTCTGTGTCGGAGGCAAGGAAAATAAATCCAATTCGGACTTGAGACATTCGCTAGAGTGAGCGTGAAGGAAAGCCATCTTGACCGATTAATCAAAAATATCTCCGCTTGTTATCGCGTATTTGGAACGTAAAGTGCGTTTCTTGCGACGTTCAGTTTTAGTCTGTCTCCTCTTCTTCTTTTGCTTCACTGCTGCACGTTTTCTATTAATTTTACGTTTTAAACGTTTATTTTTTTTATTTTTATTCGCTGTTTTGCGTAGAGTTTTCTTTTTTGAACCGCCCTTTTTCGTCTTCTTGCTACGACGTTTTCTTATTGACTGACTACGTTTATATCCATTACCTTTGAGGAAGCCTATAAACTTATTCTTAGCTTGTTGCTTCAGATCAGTAGTAGCTTCCCCTACTCGAGTATTAAGTGATTCTTTAAACGACTTGTCTCCCGCAATATCGTCTAAAATATTTATACCCGTGTTTAAGGCAGTTTTACCTACGGCAGTTAACCCCTTCTGTATGAAGGGCAAAGCAAACCTATATAGTCCCCCAAGTACAGCCCCTATACCACTACCTTTTTGATAGGGGGAGCCTACAAAATATGGTATTCCGCTCCCGGCTTGTTGCAAGTAATAGTTGTCGTATGCCTTATTTTCATACGTGTAATCGTTAACGTTGCGAGGAGCCATTTTTCTCTCTCTCTCTCTCTCTCTCTCTCTCTCTCTTTGAAGAAAAATTATTTTTATTCGTTGTTTTGTCTAAAGTGTAATATTACAACGACTCTTCCTTCAGAGACAAAAGGAATTAGGCGACCTAGCTCGTCGCGAATATTAATTTCGATTATATTGAATGCAGGTTTGACGACTGGCACATAATAAGGTTGATTAAATACTGAATGACGATTTGTGTCATTTGTTGTGTTCTCGTGGTGAACTTTAACTATTCTCAGTAGCGGAGATAGAGAATTTCCCACAAATGAACACTCGACTATGTCCGAGTAAACATACAAGTGTTTTGGGACCCCATGATACAGTCTAGGAGGAAAAGGTGCTTGCGACGTATAAATAATGTACGAGGGTTCTGCACGTTTCTCGTTTTCTTTTCCCTGCTGGAACACCTGCACTTCTGTAAATTTGGGATATACACTACTCGTAGGAGAAGGCTCCGGGTCTCTAATCATTCCTATCCGTAACGCCAGCTCCGCACTGAGCAGAACTGATTGAATATTTGTAGAGTGCTCGTAGCTAATTATCACGCGATTATGCTCCTTATTATATGAAAAGTTAATTCTTTTATGAGTCATTTTCTCTAATGCCTGACAGAGATTTTCAACTGTGTCGTATACTCCTGCAGAAAGACGGTAAAAGTCTTTTTTCATTTGACTGTCTGTTGCAAGTACCCAAATTTTGTCTGTAGCTGAGACATTATCAAAGGCCCCGGGTAATGTAGCTCTGTAAGGCCTACTTCCCACGAACCTGTGTTCAGTATTATCTCCTTTGGCAGTACAGTAGTGAATCGCGACATAGTATTTCCGGGGAAGACATCCATACTCGCGTTAGAAGGCAGGGTTAAGTAAAACGACTTTCTCGCGGCCATTATCGCTATTATTATTATATTATTATAATACGCTTCTCGCTAATTAGTAGATTAATTATTTTGTATCTCCGTAATTTCGTAAATCTGAGGCTTTTATCCACGAGTTGAATGACGAGTTATAGCCTTTCCACGATACAAACAGACGAGCGTTTTTACCTTTACCGGAACGTTTAAGAATCTGATCTATTTCAAATTCTTTCGTGTCTGGATTAAAATCAATTTTTTGAATTTCTGGTTCGTAAAATATCCCCTCCACTGTCTCCTTATTTAAATCTTCTACTCGATAAACGGGAATTGGGTGAGGTATAACGCGATTAATTTTAAATATCTCCGTCGTATATGTTACATCGTATCCCTTATCAAAGGTACCTTTTGCACGAGCCAACCGAACATAATCGCCAATGCTGTACTTTGGTTTTTTAATACGCTGTTTCTCCCTGTGTATATTTCTATATACTTCTAAAACGTTGTCTTCGTTTACCTCGTTTGGCTTTTTTTATGTGCACTGTGTATCGAGTTGTTATATGCTTCTACAATTTCTTGTAAACCGTCAATATAGCGAAAGGTGTTCCTAAAATAGTTGTATCTGCGCAGACGAGACATCAACGTGCGATGGAAGCGCTCCACTAGGTGACATTTTATTGTAGGGTCTCTAGCTGTATAATGTTTAATTTCATTTTCTACGAAGAAACTTTCTGTTTTACGGGCTGTAAATTCCTTGCCCTGGTCTGTAGCCAAACATATGGGAGTGCATTTACTCTCCTGAAAAATTGATTTGAAAGCCTCGATTACTTCTTCGGCCGTTTTATTTATAAGAGGACGCACATAGGCTTTCCTACTGAAACAATCGATTGCCGTTAATAGGTATTTTATCTGATCGTTATATTTAGCCAGCTGAGGTAGACATATAAGATCGCTCTGCCATAAATCTCCGATATTGGTTACTAAATATTTATTCCGAGGAAAGTTTCGAACTACCGGCTTAAATAGAGTATAGGTGTCCTGTCCTCGAAGCCATTGCTGAACATTTTCCTTGGTTACATTTCCCCGAGACGCTCTTATTAGAGATTGAGCTCCGCGAAAAGATTCCGGATTTTTTTGATTATAATATAGATTCGCAAGATACTTGTTTTCTTTTACACCATCTACATCGTTAGCCATTTTCCTTTTAAAGATCTACTTCTAGTTGATCGAGGTGTTTCTTGGAGGCTCTGTTCACTGTCTCCTTTGTATATTTTAGAGGCTGTGCGACTTACACGAGGGGAAGTAGCGTGCATAGGCGTTGGTAGCAGTAATTTACCCAAGGAAGGAGAGTCTGGACTCGGTAATGAAGAATTACGTTGAATTATGTCGTCGTAGCGATTTCTATTGCCTATTACTTCTCGAGGAATGTGAGATTTTTTCAGGGCGTGAACAAAAAATTCGCATCCTGCGGGAGTTGAAGCGGTCTTGCGGTATCTGGTTAAATCGGCTATTAAATCAACAATATTCGAACCGGGTATCGCGGTATTATCGATCGTAACAAGTCCGTTCTTGTCCCAGGTAATATTTCCAGCTCTTTTTACCCAAGTTAACAAATTTGACGCCTGAGTCTGTAGAGAACGCGGTACAGAGGCAGTAATCACGGTATCAGGTAGAGCTGTTTCTTTATTCGTCCCCACGTAACCATTTTCACCTCCTGCGGATGACAGACCCTGCATATCGACTATCGGAATCTCTAATGGCTGTCGCATCCTATCCGCGTGATGGAAAAACCTTTGTAACAATCGATAATAGTTCGTCCATTTTTCAAGGTCGCTTAATTTACCATTATTTAGTACGTTGTTCATTTCTATTTCGAGATTTACTAGCGGCGTTCTAGCCGGTGGGAGTGCCTGCGACGGTTGTACTGGTTCCGTGTCGCCATACGAAACAACGTTTGGAGGGACTACCGTCTGAGATACCCTTTGTAACACTTCGGGAGACACCAGTACCATTTTCTTAGCTCTTTCCATCGTATCTTCGATCGCGCGCGCGAAATTATGTTGCCCGAGAAAGAAGAGTGCTCAAAGCAACGTTAAGCAGCAGAGGTATTAAGAATCCGGCGCCTTTACCTTTTTGAACTAAAAATTTACGCTTAGTTTTCAGCGAGATAGATTTCTTAGCTAGCATACGCAGGAACTTCTTCATACGGGCGAGTTTTGATTTCTGGTCTACACTCAGAGGTACATTTCCTTTTAAAACGTTCAACGCGCATTCGCAAATAGCCAACACCAGACTAACGTCCGCATGCTTCAAAAATGCTTTTCTCTGTAACGCGTTCATCTTAGTTAGAGCTCGAAGCAAATCCATATTATTTCTTACATTTTGGGAGGCCATCTTGTCGCCGCAGAGGTCGCGTATACTAATAAATCCTGTACAGGTAGATACAACGTGTTTTATATTCACAAATTTTTTCTCACATAAACAAAATGTTCGGGGTCTGTAGGGAAAATACACGTGCGGAAACGATATTCGTCTGGAGTAGACTGCTTCAAATCTAATAACAGGTAACCGTGAGGTTTTAGAGTTGCATCGCTATAGGCTTCTTGCAAAAATTTCGGGTCTTCTGGACATATCTGCCGAGCTAAATGCTGTATTTGGGCTTTATCGCGAGGATTTTTAAAATATACGATGTAGTGAGCGTTCAAAGAAATATCGCGCTGTCCTTTCCCTTGATGAAATAAGTTTTGAGTAATAAAAAATACACTCAGATTTTTGTGATGACAACCTTTAGTAAACAAGTCAACCACTTTGGCATCGGCTTCGCGCATTAAATCGTCGATAATAATTAAACGGGGCGCAGACGTAGGGTAACTAGCTTTAGGTAAACCTTCTTCGAATTTTATAAACGGATACTTTGCATACCAGTCCTGCCACTCGGAATAATACCATATTATTTCGCTAAATTCAGTATCGCACATTTGTTTCACATAGCTGAGAAATTTTAATACAAATTGACTTTTTCCACAAGAAGACGGTCCCGCGATAATACACGCAAAAGGATGCTTCCATACAACGTCCATTATGACGGTAAAATAATTAAAAAATAATAATATTCGCTAATTTCAATCTATAAATTCCTACCCTTCGCGGATTCGAACTCGGACCTACAAAAGCTAATTCGTATAGAGCGTAGAAGGATCATCTAGACAATGTCAACACTCTATACGAGCTAGCGGAAAAATATGCTCTAATTAAAATATTTATATCTGCATAGGACGCTAAAAATTACCGGAAAAATACCCCCGAATATCTACACGCATTTCCATATGACAAGAAATACCTGCAACGCCACGCGGACAACCCCGAAAATAAAATAAACGGAACACGCTTAAAAATACACGTGACCCGGGACAACATTGGAAACACGAAAACCCAACCTGTTTGAAAAAACACGCGCCACCCGACCAACATGCGACGCGTGACGACAGAGACCTGTGCTATAAATACTGCGCTCTGATTGGCTGTGCTCAAGTGACGCTCATTGTAGTTACGACGAAAGGAAGTTCGAATCACGAATAAAAGACAAAGTAATTTAATTTTACATTCTGGAACGTTACACCTCTTTTTCCTGGTGGCGTTAGACGCGACTGTAATTTACTTTGACGTCCGAGAACTCATTTTCGAAAGACCGAGCTGATCCTTCATTCGTAAATAAAAAGATGAATAAAATAAGAAGTACGGTATGCAAATTAATTAATTTTGAACTCGCCTAAAAATTATGACGTGAAAAGATGTCAAAAGCGTTACGAATGCTTTTCCCTCTAGCAAATTTCTCGAGGTGTTTTTTCAAATCTCGAAGTCCCGACGTAAAAATAATTAGAAAACGAGCTCCACCATGGATATCATGTTTTTTTATCCCCCTCAAAACCCACGGTGGGAAATAACTCCCGGAATTTGAACAATTAAAAGACAATCAACGAAATGAAACGCCACTTATGTGATTCATTTGATTTTCATGCAGCATAACAACAGTCGGAGCCTAATATAAATACAGTAGCTGAAATGACTGCTAACTAAGCACGCAAACAGTATGAAACCACTTCACTAACCGCACACATAACCCTTTAATTATTCGAAAATGAACGTTGACGGCTGACTCAATCATTCGACATAAACTGATCTTTAAATAAAAAACAACCGAGGGATTGAAAACGAGGGGTTGAAAGCGTTCAATTCAATTTTCATGTTATTTTAGGCGATTAATAACGGATAATTTCCTCTCGTGCAGAGATGAGATACATTAAAAATAAATAAAATAACACGACCCCTTTACGCGAGTGTGACCATCCTGTAGATGGATCCTGATGAAACTGTATGTACGAGGGATTCGTAGGTGCAATGAACAATAATTTGTGACTGATAGCTTGAACTGGAAGTCGACGTGTTTGAAATAAGATAATAAAATAGAGAAATGAAAACAAGACATGTCATTAAGATCATCAAGATCCATTAAAATTTTGTTGAGACTAGCTCAAAACTTTACGGGAGTCATTAAAACAGCATTCAACAAGACTATTTACTACTGTGCCAAAATTTAGCAAGAGTGATTAGAACAGCACTCAGCAACTTTCTTGACCAAATTCAAACTTTTCTAACACGGCGGTTCACAAGCCCTACGTATGATTCGGTCAGAAAATTAATTTTCTGATTGTGAATAATGTAATATTCAAGTCACAATATTATTATGCTAGAAAGGAGCCAAAAATCTTCTTTTTTAAGATTTTTTTTCTCGAAATACTGCAAGCAGAACGAGTCAGAAATTTTTTTAGCAGGGGTGTCGCGAGTCTTGTTCGTATAGGGGAGGGGACAGGGTCGAAATAGATCGAAAATGACAACTCGACAACATTTTTTAACGCAAGCAAAAAAATGATATCTAAAATTCCGACCAAATAGTTGAAACAATGCTGACTTACGTATAACAAAAATTGTCCACGCAAGCGAAAGGGAAAAACATTTTCTATATTTTACTGCCGAACGTCTCAATGGCAAACATTTTCCATCCACACTACAAAAATCAACAATTTACTTATTTTCAGAATACCGACCATGTGGTTGAACTGGCTGAAGATTCGTAGGGATAGCATACCCCTCCCAGTACAGCTCCACCTTCCTGCGCTCCTGTTTTTTAGGGGCGATTCTACTGACTGAAGTTGTAATAACATGGCAAACATGACTATTTTATCACAAATGCGGTCAGGTTTTTTAAACTCGAGCGAGATATTCGAACTTGGTCGACTTCGAGGATGGTGATTCTTCTATTTGGAAGCCTCACTTCTGAAACGTTGTGACTTTTATCGGATACGCGGTAATGCAAAACATATTTTTATACAGACTATAGCGCTCGTTAAAACTCCGTCAAGACCCACTGCGGCTCGTCAGTGTAGCCATATACTTTAAAATTTTGTGTAATCTCACGAGTTTTTGCAAAAGCATTCCAAAATTTTCTACGAACCCACGAATTTTTGTAAGATTTTCCCAATTTTTTCATACCTATCTTACTTATGTAATTCTGTTAAAATAATCTCGACAAACCATAGTTTATTCACAAACTGTCTGAAAGTAGCAAATTTTGAATATTTTTCTTTCATGATTGTGTCATATTGCGTTTCTGTGGGTTATCTCTATATGCAGAAGTTCAAAATAATTGTTGATTTTTATGGATAACTAAGAAACAAGCTAATTTTTAATGATATGTATTACTGTGGTAAAAATGCCGAAAATGATTTTCATTTTGAATCTTTGGAAAATTTAAAGCAGGCGCAAAAGCTGAAAATATAAAATATAATAGGGTCATTCTACAAAAATAGGGAATTTTGACTTTTTTTATTTCTCATTATTATTTTTTTTATTTTTTTTTAATACATCTCATGGACACCAACTAACAATAATTTAACGAAATTTGGGCTTCATTTAAATTCCCCAATAGGCTATAATTCCACGTCCCCCTCCCCCTCCGAGATGCGGGAATGAGAAAATGCATTTCAAGAATCAGAAACAACACGTGTAAAATGTTCGATTTTATTAAGGTACTCTTTCTTTCTCGCGCGTTTTTCAGCCTCCCCTTTTGGTCCCATATTGGCCAGGAATGTATCTCATTCCCTCACCAAAGCAAAAATATTGAAAAAGTGAGGGAATGAGAACTTTATTGTTCCAATGATCATAACTCGGTCTGTAGTGGCACTATGGCGCCAACCGCTCTTCGGTAAACTAAGAGTAGCCTATTAAAGTAATAATATTACTAGAATAGGTTGATTACTAACGTTGAGCATCTGCTGCAGCCAGTGAGCGAATGAGAAAAATTAGATAAAAATGAAGAACAGTATCATCGCGAATTTGTTTTCTAACGCAACTCCACCGATACTGATCTTTCTAAAAAACGTTGAACAGCAGATATACATATGATACAATGACCATGAAGCGACATTACCAACTCATCACAATGAAGCTGACGAAACCTCTATCAGGCCCAGTTTTTCTGGTTGAATGACGGAATGAGATAGATCACCCCGTAGCATAAAAAACACATTTCGTGGTATTTCTGAATACACAAGCATGCCGCCTACACGAATCACTCATTTCTTTCCCGGAAATCTGTCAGCCAATGCGAAAATCAGTTTTTTTAAGTCGGGATTCTGAACTGGCGACATATTGAGGGAATGCGAATTCGAATTCTTGTCGAAGCCGAAGAGGGGGTTATTGTACCTATCGACCAGTAAAAAATTATACATTTTCTCCTTTCTAACAGTATATGTTTGGCATCTGCATAAAAAATGCCAAAAGTAGATTGCTTCTCTCACAATTGCATGGCGATTTGGAATGCCCAACTTTCACAAAATGACCCAATTATACAGTCGTTGCGATGGAAGGAGATAGAGTTTTACGAGCAAGTATTCAACATTTGCTTTCACTGAAAAATTAGTTGAAAAGATACCCACTTTACGGCAACCACAAGCTCGTGATACCGATGCGGAAAACTTAAATTCGCGTAAACCCACTCGAGCCCCTTGGAAAATCGACCCTCGTTAGCCCTGTTTCAAGCCGGTATGCTTCCCCTCCAGCAGCCAATCAGAGCGCTCCGAGGAGAGTCATCAGGTTAGCCAATCACAGCGCTTCATTCACATGTAACCCTCTCACTACCCGAGCTATATACCGGCGTTGAGACACCCGTGCTATACCCTTTATGTATGCCCTTTGTAGACTCGTCGTATAGCCCTCTGTTTCCCATTGCATGGATCCCCTTTGTAGACCCGGGTAGATCCCCTCTTGTAATTCAGATACATATGGGAAGGGATGATGGGCTCTCAGCCAGTTTAAAAAAGTTTGAACATCCCTTCTATCATGTTGCACTCGTGATTTCCTCAATTCTTTATGATGAGCACTCGTTTCTGGTTGACAGTTTGTGAACTTTTCCAAACCTTGGCAAAGATGAAGCATATGATAGGGACGCTAAGAATCCACTGCTGCAAAACACTAGAGGTAACATCGTGTTGATGAGTCAGTCCGCCTGCACTCTTCATAATTCGCATGAGTGTTTGTTCGATTCGCGTCTGGACGCTTAAGAGTCGCTCTCTAGCGGCCTAATGAAATGCGGCGCACTGATTGATGTATTTGGACGAAAAGATGATCAGGGACAAAAATGTTCTGGAAAAAAAAACTCAAGTTGGGCTCATCTGAAAGGAAATGACAAGGGCTGACACTTTAGCTCTCTTCAATACTGAAAATGCTAGAGCTCATTTCATCTCTACATGTTTTTGTGATACCAAAACTATAACATTTATATTGTTACTACTGATGGCAACGAATCCAAGTGTAGCTGTCCGCAGGGTAGCCATTTCTGTATTTTTTGAAGGCTAGTTTTAATGAAAAAATCAGCTAAAAACTCGGCTAAATGAAAAATACTGTGAAAATTGTCTTCAGAAAATATATAATGAAAAAAAAATAAGGAGTAGCATGTGCGGGAATATTGTCCAGTTTTATGCGGCATAATTATTTCTGTATGTATTATGAGTAGGTTTCATTTTTTACTCGTTATCATTACTACACATTAATTTAACAATACGAGTGCGGAAACCTGTCATTTTGTATCCAACCGTGCCCGTCAATGCCGAATTGACTACGCGGTACACTCCGCGTAGTCGGATTCGACATCCACGGGCACGATTGGATACAAAATGACAGGTTTCCGCACTTGTATGGTTATAGGTCTGTATCACTACCAGAACCATACTCAAGCTTTACTGCTTCAGGCTTTAATATTTGTTTTCTGCTGAATAGGGCCTAAGTGGTAAGTGGACACTAAGGCCTTTTTCTTGTGAAACATCACTGATTTACTCTTTTACAGGCAAATCTTACACAAAAATCATCGATCGGCTAAATTTCCTCGAACTAGCCGATTTTAGGCTGTATTTTATAAATCGGCTATTTTTTTTAAATCGGACAGAATTTTCAAAATCGGCTAAAAATAGCAGAAAAAAGGCTGAATTGGCAACCCTGGCTGTCCGTACTTCCAGAAATGCTTACTCAGCAAGCATGCCCTCGGTCTCCAAATTAGACTGAAAATTGTAAGCAAACCGCAAGAGGCAAAAGTTGTCCCCTTGAGTAAAAAAAGAAAGAGCAAGTGGAAGAAAGCGTTCATTGTCCAATGAAGACGCCGATTTTCAAGGATAGCATTTCAGTATTTAACAAAAGTTTTCTTTCTGTCTCAACGTACGGTAACTAGGTGATGTAAAGGCAATATTTTTTAACGTTTACTTTTGAGTTTTTGCAACGTGCACCATTTATAGCTAATGTCCATTTTTTAAACAGTTCATTAACATTTTTCAACGTGACTAATACTTTTTAGACATCATTACACATTTCTTATCGTTCATTACACTTTGTCACAGAGATCTGATTTTTCCTATCGTTAGACCTGCTCATGTTATCATTCGCAGGATCTATTTTAACGTACGATTAAATCCTAGCCAAAAAGAAGTGGAAGTTTCGATGTATTTATTCCTGTGATACAACAGAATGTTATTGTACCTTCCACCCATTGAAGAAAAAAAAGTTTTCAATTTCACAATTCTGTAAAAATCCACGAAAAATGTCTGTGATCGCACGCATTTTTTTCATGAAATCTCAAAAACTTTCAGGAAAAGAATCTGGTAACACTGTGGCTCGTCAAAATTTGTTCAGAGCCACGAAGAAACTGTTTGGACTTATTAAGACTCATGAAAAAGTCATCAAAAGTTGCGTAGGCTTGTCAAGATTTTGTTTAGATTCTTTTCAGATTCTTCAAGATTGGTTGCAACTGTAAAACTTGATCATAATTTTCATTACAAAGGAAGACCGTTAGTCCTTACAGGAAAGGTGAAGTACTTAGGAGTATATCTTGATGAAAAACTCTCTTGGAGGGATTACGTCTCAGATAGAATAAGAAAACGGATTGAGAGGCTCTTTCGGCTTGCCGCACCTATGCCGACAGGACCTGGGAACTCTCTCCCAAAATGATGCACTGGATATACACTTGTGTAATGAGTCCCAGAATTACATATGCGGCCATTGTGTGGTGGATCCGGGTCCACCTTGCCAAAGTCAGAAAGGAACTAGACCACCTGCAAAGGCTGGCGTGCGTGATGACAACGGGGGCAATGAGTACGGTGCCGACAAAGGCACTGGAAAGGCTCCTAAACTTGCCACCACTTCACGCTGCTATAGAAGCAGCTGCGATAATGGGGGCTTATCGTCTGGGTCAACTAAATCTTCAGGCCCATAAAACAGGCCACAGAAGGATATGGGAGATGACGGGAACGATAGACAAATGCTTTGGGATGCCAAAGGATAGAATTGCGATGGAATACTTCTTTGACAAGCCATACCTTGCGCTAATATCCGCACGGGAGGCTTGGGAAAAGAGGTAGCCAAGCATTCTCGGAAAAGAGGAGAATGTGTGGTTTGCAAATGCCTCTAAGAATGACCAAGGTGTAGGAATCGGAATCCCGAATGCAAAAGGCGCTGACAACTGTTCAGCGGCACTGGGCGAGGGCCTCACTATCCTCCAAGCAGAGATAATGGCGATCACGATGGCCATTGATAGAAGCCAGCAGAAGGGCCTCGTTAATAAGCAGATCTATATCTGTACAGACAGTCAATCGGCTATTAAGGCATTATTGTCACACCAAACTACATCCCTGGTGGTGGCGGAGTGTGTTAACAAACTATATACCGTTGCTCAGGAGAACCTGGTCACCATACTATGGACACCGGGACACTGCGGCATAAAAGGGAACATGATCGCTGGCAAGCTAGCGAAGGAGGTCATAAAAAAGGAACTGACAACCCCCAGACCGTGTCTTCCTGTAGCATACAGCGTCATAAAATACAAAGTAAAGGCTTGGATAAGTAAGCAGACGGAAATGTACTGGCAGCTGGCCCGTGGCATGAACGTCAGCCAAAGACTGATAGGGAACACCCCCAGTAAGTATGCCAAGTTCTTGACAGGAAACATGCAAGGTTCATGGTCGGACAACTAACTGGTCATGGGGGTCACAAAACACACGTTGCATAAAATAGGAGTGGTAAGAAGCGGCTCTTGTAGGTACTGTGGAGAAGGGTAGAAACCTCGATCCATATCATATGTTAATGCCCAGCAATAGCCGGGACAAGACGCGAAGCATTGGGGCTAGAGTATCCAGCACCCAGTGAAGTCCAAGGGATAGGGCTAAGTAAAATTCTCACTTTAGCTATAAAAGTGAGGCTACTGAGCTGATTCTTAACAGCAACTTGAGGAACAGAGCAATGGACTGGAAAATCTGAGCACTTGGCGCATACGGCGCCACCTCACACAGAAATGAATGAATGATCATAATTTTGGGAGACGCCTCAGAACCTGGTTAAGGCCCACTTTCTCAATTTCTAGTTAAACCTCTAGTTTTCGAATTTTTAGTTATTCTTATTCGGTACTCCATCTACCGAACATTTACTCGGTACTTTGACCGCTAGGTAAACGTTAACTAGAGACTGAGAAAGTGAGCCTTAGACTCTTTACAGACTTGTTGGCGATACATAACTACTAACCACTACGTTTTAGGAATAAATTGATATGAGACTGATTAAGACTCATAATACCTAACTTCTTAGGCCCCGTTAAGGCTGACGGGAGGCTTTACCCCTTGGTTGTTCGTGCATCATCTGTTTGATGAATTCTAACTCTGTCTTCCGCGAGTGGTAGGTGAGGACAGTTAATATTACGAGTACAATAAAATAACTTCTATTCGGCGGAAAAGTATTTTTTTCCCCCTCTGACACATCTACGAGTTCTTTATTCAGTGCGAAAAGAAAAAGAGCTCAATGAGCATAATATATCCTAGATTTTGATTTCGTTACTTCTTTGTGGGAGAGGGGGAGTGGAGAGCAGTCAAATTCTCAAACTGTCAACAAATTTATACAGAGAAATTCAGGCTACAGTAAAACAGTTGAAAATCACGTTGAGACACCTTTGAGCTAGGCATCGGATTCGTAGTAAAATTTGATAATGTATCACAAGTTACGTTATGATTTCGTTGATTATCCATTATTACAAGAGTTAGTAATCATTAATAATCACGAAGTTGTTGACATACTCAGTACAGAGTTGAATGAAAGAGAAAGAAATCAACAAGAGTCAATAAGTTACCACCAGATCAGAAAGATTGGTACTACGCGTGTGCACGTCGTCGACAGCTTACTCAACGTCGTGAAACACAAAGCTAGTAAGGGAACAGCGGTTGTACACTCTTCGGCACAGAGAACGAAAACTTTTAACACAACAAAATCGCGGGGAATGCAACGGCAAACTACTCCGACTAACCGGCCCAGGAGAGTCGCGCATCCGAAACCGCGACCGCCAACATCCGGCATCGGATATGGCGCCCGAAGAAGCTAATCAACGTTAGTTTCTTTGATATGCTAAGTATGTTGATATTCGAAGTGTGGTTAAAACTTCATACAACAGTAAAGATTTTTCAAAATGTATTGAAACACAGCTCGTTTCCGAAAAGGGGAGGGAGGAACAGGAGAAGCGACCGATAGACTCTCAGCTCAGTTTTCTTTTGGAAGAGTGATGAGACGGAAGTCAGGTCCTTAATAAATACATCAGCAGGGAACAAGTTGATAAATAAACAGGCATTAAGACAAACAGACAAATGAATACGTAAGTAAATAAAGAAATGAACAAACAATAAACCGGAAGAAAGGCCAACAAAAAACCAAAACACAGATCAAAAAAGCGTATCAGGCAGGCGGTTGATATGTTAGATGCAGGCAGTTACAGAGATCTAGACTCTCCAATGTGCACGTATATTATTTGGAAGCAACAGAGTGAGTGATGGCAGCAGAGGACCGGGTCCTAACACATCAACCTACAGAAAAATTATAACCGCGGTAAACAGAACCATTCTGACAAGTTTCAACGCAGGAAAATCTTATTACATTTACAAACTATATTAAAACAACGGAAAATCCCTCGGCACGTTATTCGAATCTAGCAATTTGTGGAAAAATATTAAATTTTCGGATAAGAATAAAAACAGAATTTGACTAGGCAAGCGCATAATTAAATGAATTTTTCAATTTCGAGCACCCTACACACTTTTCATTCAAACAATATTCTCCATAAAGATCAAACAAACAGTAATAAAATACAGCAGCGAGTCTCTTTTGTTTCTTCAGCTTTGAGGACTGCTTTGTAATCCGAATAGTAAGCTGATGGGAATCAACATTATTAAGTTACACACCTAAACATGTACTTCTAGAAGTGAAACATATGCAAAAAAAACTCTGTCTTCACGCTTTTTCTTTATACATTCAACACGCGAAATTTGTGTAGGAGTGTAAAATTCCCAAAGAAACATCTACTCGCGGACAAGTTTCATCAATTTCAGCATTTGTTCAAGAAACTATTTAATATATGAACTTTGTGTTGCCGTGAAGAATTTATTATAAACGAACGTTGCATCAGATCAAACGGTACAAAGTAAAATATGCTGAGAGTCAAGATGGAATTATTTGTGAGCATCATGTTTTTCGTCGTAAAATGAATACTATAGCGAAATTCAAGGAATATTTTGTACACTTTTAAAGAAACGCAAAGGAATACCAAAAACGAATACAGTAGAACCTTGATATAAAGAAACGCATGATACCAACATGAGAAAATTCGTTATATGGTTATTAAGGAATTCGGTATGCAGAGTTTCTTTCAAAAAAAAAGTATACTGAGTTTTCCAAAAAAGCATACCACCTTGTTTCAAAACGCTGCCGCTAGTTATATCAATAGTATTATTTACCTGAAATAAAACTGACAGCACGCTCTCGTCAGTTTCAAACCTTGATCAAGAAAGACCGTACGGTTTGCTCAAAATATTTCCTTTACCGCTCATAGTTTCATTAATAGCTCGTGCGAATTCGCGAGAACCAATGCCAAAGTATGCAGCAGAACTGTACATTGTACAAATGGACGCTGTTCAGCAAGAGGGAACCAACTAGCAAAATCCACTTTTTGAGAACACGTGATTCGAAGTTCAAGAGCCATGTAGAAACTATATGACACAACGTTTACTGATAAGCTTTTTTCAACGTGAGTACACATTTTTGAATCGGGAGCCTAATTTTGAAAAATTCTACGGTTTATGCTCTTTCCAAAGATACTAATAACTTATTTTGTTTACAAATGTTAGTTGGTTCCCTCATGCTGAACAGCGTCCAAATGGGATGTGGAACGGAATGTAGGCGCGCTAATGTGCACTTCCTAATGAAAGGTTGAGTGATACAGACGGAAATAACATTGCCGTAAATGGGAAGTACGGGTTTTTCAAAAAATCATTATAAAATTAAGAAATGACGGATATGCTTCAAATTTGAACTATGGGGAGCTACATATTCGAATTTGCGATAAAAAATTTAATATGTCAGGTAGCAAAATTAATAGAAGTGCGGTGAAGTAAAAAATGAGAGGTACGTTATCAGTTGCCGGCCCGACCCGCGCGCGGTATCATGAAGGTTCACAAAACATCCGCTAGATGTCAGCCACTTTCATTCCGAGTCCCAATAGAGGACTGTTGCGCAGCTGCTCCAGCCAGTCGCAGCCATCAGGGTCCAGCTTGGTTTGTTTACATTAATTTTACATGTACAACTCCATAAGCGAACATTCGTTCTTCTTTGCGAGTCCATAAATATGAAAGAGAGCATTTCTTAATGCTTCCGGACGATTACTTATGATCTAAAAGCATTTAGTTTTGATTTAAATCATCGTTCAATATTAAGAAATGCTCTCTCATATTTATGGACTCGCTAAGAAGAACGCATGTTCGCTTATAGAGTTTTACATGTAAAATGAATGTAAACAAAACAAAGTGGACCCTGCAGGCTGCGAAATGCTGGATCAGCTGAGCAACATGACGTCGCCCATGAAAAGGTCTGTTGGGAAGTTCGAAAGAAGATAAGCAGTCATCTGGGATGCATTCAAAATGTGTAACCAAGTGTCTGTTGGGAAGTTCGAAAGAAGATAAGCAGTCATCTGGGATGCATTCAAAATGTGTAACCAAGTGTCTGTTGGGAAGTTCGAAAGAAGATAAGCAGTCATCTGGGATGCATTCAAAATGTGTAACCAAGTGTGACCTATTTTTTGGTTGTCATACCGGGGTAATGATGTCATTACTCCAAAAAGGCAACTAACCCATGAGATTGCCTGACCGGTATCCGAACACGGCGCACTATACCGATAACATTATCCTGGTGATTGTTTATTACTCCAGTCCAGACTGGAGTACGTTAGGTTCTCTCTCTAACCGAATTTTTGAACGCTCAACGCGAAAATTACCAGAGAAACGACCAAATGAAAATAACGTTTCTGAACGGTATTCTCGCTGCTGGTGAAGCAACCACTTGGTGGTTACATGTTTCTGAACGCACCCCTGTAATATGTACAAGTTTTAACCAGAAAACGAAGGGAAAAAAGAAATGTGTGTGTGGCTCACGATTCTAACTTCGTTACATCGAGAATTTCTTGTTCGTTATACTGAGAATTCTTGAAGGGCTACAAAAAATTTTCGCTTTACTGAGGATTTCATTAAAGCGAGGCTCGTTATATCAGGGTTTGACTGTACCTGAAATAACGTAAAATAAATTAGTGTAGGAGGGGATATCGCAAGACATAGTAATAAACGGGTGAATTGTCAGCGATCATTTTTGGAATTTGTAACAAATTAACACAAACAGGCGCGTTTTTTTGAGAGCCCATGAAAAGGTTCTATACCCTAATCACCACATAGGTACGCCATTGAGATCCAATCAACGAATTCAGATGGAAGACGCTGGCTTCCCTGCCTTTTACATCAAGTTTTCATGTCAATTATTATTCTTTTGGCCTTCAATCTCAGATTCGTTTGTTTAATATCGTTTTTCATTTTTACCCTTAAAGTGATTATAAATCAACTGATAAATCGATGGTCTCATGCACTATGTGCACAATTGACATTTTTGATGAAATTGAGTTAAGTAGAGGAAAATGTAGTTCATCATTGGTCCTTTCTTTGGGTGCATAGCTATTCACATAAGTGATAAGTATTGAAATGATCTTGCCTGTAGAGCACAAATAATGAAGTAAGTTACTCAACACATTTGGCAAGGAGCTTTCTAATGAACTGTTACGCACAATTGTAACGAAGTGAGCACTCATCACATCTGACACCGAGTGAAAAAAGCGTTTACTGCAAAGTTGAAATTCGGATATCGCTCCAGTTGACGGGTTTTTCGAGCTTTGCAGGAGAATTTTTCAGTCCGGATTAGAGCGAGGGCATTTGAAATCAAAGAAATGAGAATATACACATGTATGCAGAAAAAGCGCGTGTACTATTCGGCCGAATAGAAAAAATAAGTCGTACCAAGAGTGCTAAAACGAATACTGAAACTGATGTCCTGCCTGACTGATCGAGGGAGAAAAAGGACGGCGAATAAGAAGAAAAGAAAGAAGAATGAAGTTTTGAAAAAAAAAAAAAATCACGTGAGGAGGTAGTGGTTGCTCTATAGCACATATCCCGTCTTCTTATTGCTGTAATTAATGCGCTAACACACATTTTGAAATGCACCTTTTGACAGCGTTGGGGGTCTACCCCCTCCCCCCGTTTTCACACCGGTGTATTAAACACATACATAGAGGTCCATGGAGAGGAACATCCTACGAATCAAAAAACAAGACAAACAGCTGAATTCGGAAATAAGGCAGAAAACGGGGCTACAAAACATCGGGTATACGATCAAAAGACTGAAATGGAAATATGTGGGCATGCAATAAGATATGATGAGAGTATGTGGGAAAGAAGACGGAAAAGCGGGTGCATGGACAAAAGCGATCACAAGGACAACCATTTATTCGATGGAGTGACGAATTTTTGAAGCAGTTAAGATCTCTTAGGAGGAGAATGGCCGCCAATCCCAAAATTTGGAAGGAGAAAGGGGAGGCATATGCCCAATCTTGGGCCTAGCTGGTGCGAGGTGGGAGGGACTTCCCCTCCTTTACCGCTTTTATACATTGAGAACTATGATGATGGATGTTGTATCAGTGTGTTTAAAAATAAAATAATTGTTGTTTCTAAATTTAGGAAGCATTGTGTTCAACGAAGCTAATCAAGCTGACGTTATGCCAAATTATTTTCTACCAGTATATTTTTTTGAGTTTAATCCCAACACTTATCAGTTAGTAAAGTCCTAGCTCACCTACATAGGCCCTCACATCAGAAGACCACTTCAATTCACTTATTACCTTATGTAGGTTTAAAAATGTGAACTACATACTTTTTCAACATATTGTAAGGACTTTAATGTCAGTTAACTTTATCACCAAGCTAACATGCTACTAATGACGAGTAACACTGAATATTATGTTCATTATTTACAGATTGACAGAGTTCGTAATTCATACACTTGCTGAGTCAACGGCACACGTCCAAAATATACATGGGAAACAGCATCACCCCTTGTTGAACTATGACGCAGAGTTGCGTGAATACAACCGGTTGTACTTCGGCTTTCGAATCGGTGAGCAGCGACGCCGACCGCAACGTTTATGTTCAACCACAACTGGGTGTGGCGACTGCGATGCTTCAGTTCATCCAACTGTACTACACACCGGTGCTGGTGATCCTGGGCTGTGTGGGTAACACTCTATCCGTCTTCGTCTTCTTTGGAACCAAACTCAAGAACTTCTCGTCTTCTTACTACCTGACTGCGTTAGCATTCAGCGACACAGGCTTCCTCATAGCTCAATTCATCACCTGGCTGAATTTGGTCAGTGTGCCACTATTCAAACAACCAGGATTCTGTCAAATGGCTATTTACTGCTCGCACGTAAGTTACCTGGAATAGTATTTTAGTCTCGCAGTCGTTAGCGATGTGTACATTTATTCAATCCACTGTTTCACCCACGAACCCGAGGAAGAAAAGCAAAAATGGAGGCAAGGACGGTGTGGAGAGAGAAAGAAAAAGAAGTGAAAAATCGATGGCAAGATTCTGCAGTTTCTATGCCTAGTATACTGTTCTGTAATAAATTCTCAACTGGCAGCGCTTCGGAGAACATTTATCGTCGTGTTCTTTGAGTAGCGGATGTATTTCCGATATTTCAACCATTTGAAAGCGGGTTCCGGAAGTATATTGAGTAAAACTAAGTGATTTGTATCACCACCAGAGCAAACAAGTGAATCAAGGATTTGTTTTCAAATTACAAGCACTGGTCTGAATTATACATACCAAATAGAAGCAAATTTGGAAACTTATGTAGGGTAGAGTATCTGTTATTTCCCACATTTTCAAAAATTAGGTACGTTACCCTCTCTCGATCTTGTTCCTTATCATGAGGTAATGTTCCCACACAATTTTCAGTCCCTTCGATTTTCAAGATGGTCGACAGGTGGTAATAGCTTTTTATTTCATTTTCAGTGTGCTGTCTACTTCTACCCTTCAAAAGGGGTGACAGAGAAGTTTTAAAGGACAAAATTCAATTCCAAACTTTGGAAAATTTGGTAGAATTTGTCCAACGAGCAAAACGTCATGCTTTGTCAAATTTTTCTGAAAATTAGTTATTAGGTATATTGGAATGTTTGTATACTTGACTCTACAATATTACAAAGCAAGAGCGATATAATTCGATGAAACAGTATTGCAAAATTTGAAAACAAAAAAGACGTACTCGTATTTCAATATCATCACGAAAAACGAAGCTAATTAGATGTATGTCAGTGTTGCTACAAGAAAAAGACGTATCTTCCATTTAGAAATGAGATACGTTTAATTTTCTTAGTGAAATTAGTCGAGTCGCCCTCTTAGTTAAAGTTTACATTTAAGTGATGAGGGTTAAGATTTGGGTTGAGAGTTTATTCGAGGATAAAATGAAAGCAACCAAAACAGAAAGTTCAAAACAAGAATTAAAATTAATTTATCGCATCTCCTCTAATGAAGAATGAATTTCAATTGAGATATGTGCATTTTGCTCAGTTATATGCCGCATCTTATACAGGGTGATGAATGAGAAGTCACACCATAGAGCCAACATGCGATAAGGCACAGCGGCGCCAACACGATAACACAATCTCCGCTACATGCATTACGTACACGTTGCACGTTACTACATCTTAGCCTATATGGTGCGACTTCTCGTTCATCACCCGGTATGTATAATTGTGGCAGTTTCTATAAAAAGGGGTGATTTTTTCGATCCGACAAATTTTGAGTTACGGACAATACGTAATAGAAGAACGAATGCCCATTCCAACGAGCTATTGGTGAGGTTTGTAGCGTTTTTTGTTCCGGAGATACAAGCGGTCAAAGATGAGTGTAACAAGAACGCGCGAAAACACTTTGGGAAAAACGCGTTTAAAGTTAGACACACCTTTTTCTCCCACTCCGTCAAGCGGCCCTACCTCGTCGCGGAATCACGTTACCCGACTCGACGAGGGCTTTTTGGAAAGGTAATTTTTCACTCTTCTGCGGGGTAACAATTCAGAACATCGGATTTATTCGTGAGCTCCGAAAACCCACGAAGAAGCGAACGCAGACATTTGCATTTTTTTCTCATTCTCTTTCAGAATTCTCTTTCTCTCTCTCTTCCTCTTCTCTCCCATGCGCGTAAATTTTGTCTCTTTGTTATTGTGATGTTTTTTCTATAGAAATCAACCAAAATCTCAAACTGATTTTTTCGACCAAAAAAAATTTTTTGCGTTTTCTGAGACTTTGATTGATCGACAAAGTTACCCCTTTTTATAGAAACTGCCACATTTGTTTATTACTGAGGTAAGTAGACATATCTCATTTTCTACTTCAAGGAAAATGAATTAACGATGAGAATATCCTCCAAATAATATTCATTCACTTTCCAACAAAGCAACATTTGGCACCCTATTTTAATAAAATTGAATATCGTTGAAAAAATCGAATTTGTCCAAATTTTGAATCACAAGTACGAATTACAGCTTAAATGATTCCAAAAATGAACACAGAGACCCAAGAAATGCTGTGTTTGATATTAATAATGTCTGTATATAGATTTATTTACTGTCATTAAGGCACCAAAATGAAAAATTAAAGGTCATTGCGGCACCAGAACTTACAAAGTGGCACTATAAATTGGTGCTACAACGTTTTCCAACGGGCGTTATCATAAACGCCTAGGAACGCTCTCTACCTTCAAAATACAAAAAATAGCTCTGGTGCCTGAAGGAAGGTTTTTCATATTCATATACAAATTAGTGCTCAGTATTTATATCCAGATTGTGCTCGTTGCCAGAGTGGATAGCGCACTGATCTCGGAATCCGGAGGTCCCGGGTTCGAGTCCACGCAGTAACTCGCTGCATTTCGACCAAGGCCAGTTTTTCGGCAAGAATTGATGAGGGCTAAAACAGTCCTAACAGCCTCCCTGACGTCTCTGAGGTAATGCTCGAAAGGGTGGATTACAGGGCTTGGGTTGAGAGTAAAATGAGAAAAGAGCATACATAAATGTCGATATATCAGGTTGTAGCCTCTGAGGACCAGTATGGGTCAAAGCTTAAATAACCTTAAAATTGAACTTAGCATTGCAAGCAACCCTGAAATTGACATCCTTGAAACTAATAACCCCAATTTTTAGGTTCTACCTCCTTGTAAAGTCACTGCGGAGGGGATCGCCCAAAATAATCTCAAAAAATGATTTCAGCGTACCCGCCATAACCCATGAATAGGAGTCATTATATGCACCTGTTCGGTTTTTGTTGAGTGGAATTCACAACTACTTCAATAAAACCTTACGAGTTTCAACTTCGACCACCCCCATGCTCTCTCCTAAATCAAACTTTTTCGGGAAAAAATATAAGATGTGGCCATTAAATAACTAGACTGCGTGAAAAATTTGGTTATTATTACGGAAAATATGTTTTTTCCTTCCAGTATACTCACCTTCCCGTTCTACATACCAAGCCATGGGTTTTTCCATTGTTCAAAGCAGTGCTGGAATTCTTTTGAAATGACTTTAGTGCCTCCGCCGTTTTTTGTTTAATCCCTTCATCGATTTAAAACATGTTTTTCTAACATCTATCCACACAAAAGGAAAAAAAGAAGACAAGAGACCAGGTGGACTCGGGCATATCACCAGGTGGCCAGGTGGCCGGGCGGAATGGAATAGGTTAGGAAAGGCCTTCGCCCGTATGGACTCAATGTAATACCAGATAATGTAATATAAGATAGTCAACTGTACTAAAATAAATGGCTTATAATATGTAATAATTATAAGTGTATCTCTAGAAAAAAATATAAAAATTTAAGAACCTGGGTTAAGATCTCTCCCCAAAATTCTCTAGCCTTCAACACTGAACATATCGTTTCTCTCCGCGAGTCACTCTTTTCTAGTTCTTTATTTTCCACGTAAGAACCTGGCCTTCGCTTCGGCCATCTCCCTCCCGGAAAAGTGGATCCAATAACTGACATCTTGGATCTTCGAATCAAGAAACCAACAAACGTTAGCTTTCAATCTGCGAAGCCGAGCCCGGTCGAAATTATTAATATTTTCGTATTTGTAGGCGCGCTGTAGTAAATCCACGTAGTCCGAAAAACTAAAACATTGGTGTCGAGAAGCGACCATATACGTTTTTCGACCAATTTATTTCCCGGCAAAAATAACGACATCAGTACGTCGAGAAGAAAAACGAGGGTGGAAAAAAATCAAATTGCCTCTTGATAAAACGAACAACATTTTTAGAAACTATACTCGGGAAAATATTGCTGTACGAAACAGTGTCGGATATTCGCGATTAAAAGGCGAGCTCGTTTATCCACCCGAGATGGAAATAAATATCGGGGCACCTAAATCAAGAGTCGACGGTTCTCATTAATGTACACACACATATACAGGAGAAGAGGGCCTTTATATGCCGTGTACAAAAATTGAGCCATACTCCGGTTACGAACATAAATCACGCGGAACGACGTCAGAATAAAAGTAAGCAAATAATTCCACCTCGAATCTCCACTCAAGATCCCCCCATCGACCAACTCATTCGAACCTCGAACCTTACGTACAATTCTTTTTTTTCAATTTGCTACTTCGGGCATTCCAGTCTGCTCTCTAAACGCTGCTGACTTCAGATCAAGTAAACGTTTGCCCGCGGCATTCCGCAAGTTATTTCCAGGTCGTTAACTCAAGCACCATAGTTACCCCGAGATGGCGTGGACAATTTTTATTAAAAAAAAAAAAGACAGCAGCACGAAAACGAAAGAATTCTCCTGTCAGAAGATTAATTACGTCTCGTACATTTCTGCACTATCGCCAACCCTTCAGGTATGGCTATTACTCTGATACGGTGTTCATTCGGTAATTTTCCCAGCGGTATACCAGCGTACTTTTTGAACATACGAAAATATTGAAAAAAATCTTCGCGAGTAGTGCAGCATCGGCATTTGCTGCTTCAAACGACGTCGATTACGAGTAACTTTCGAAAAAACATCCCTGGTTTCGATAACCATTTGAAATATACAATAGAGTTACTCGCATCACGCAGATGGAAGACTGCACCGTGAAGATAGAGCAATCTGAACCCAGAAGGTTTGCGATCTAAGAGACTACACTCCCCGCCGAACCTCGGCACTCCACGCCTTACTTATAACGCCGTGGAACGCTGAAAATTTGTAATATTCAAGCTCGTGTTTCACGGTGCCTCCCAATCTGGCATCAGAAATGTTCTATCAGGTCAGTGGTGTAATAGTCTAGTTTTTTCGGGGTAAGAGGGATCTGGTCTTGACTAAAAGTTTGGGTAGAGGAGGGTGTTAGAGGGGATGTTAGAATTAGAAAACCACTATTTTTGACGAAATCGAGAGGGATGGGTCTAGCCCCCTCCCTCCCCCAGCTACGCCACTGTATCAGGTACTTACAGTTCTCTTATAAAAGGCATTCGAAGAAGACAAAAAAGACATTTTGGATTGTTTTCTTCTAAAATGTGTACGTGCGTATCAAAAGGGCCCATAGTGTCGGTGGCTAGTTTTCAAGCTACGGCCATTTGAAGCGACTGGGTCAAAATCAGCAATTTTCAGGTTTTGAGTGGAACGTACACTGGAAACCTTCCTCTTTCACCTTATTCAATCATGAAAACTTTCGACTAGAAACGAAAGAAGATATCTGCGTTAGAAAATGGTGATCAAAAGGGCCCATAGTGTCGGTAAACAAAGAAATCTCCCCTCCAGCTAGATTACATATAGCTGGGAGATGCGTTACTGTGGTGTACGTCGTTAAATGCTGGAGCCAAGAAACGACACGAACGTTCATACTATTTACAATTGAGGACCGGACTTCCAAAACGCGTTTAGTCCAAAAAACGAAATGCTGTGAAACCGAAGAAAACATTCTGACTCGCGAACGATAAGTGGTAACACTGATTCAATTGCGTGGATGGGAAGAGAAGGGGTCAATGCTAATACCATCCAAGTATGAAGGTTGGCATGCGAACAGTCTTCGAGCTATGGGAGTGCAAAGTGGGGGAAGTCGTGGACTTAGCTCGTTTTGGTAGACCATCTCATACTTTTGAAAGGTCAAAATTCGAACATCTTGACCTAGAAACGGTCGGAAATCGGAATATACAGCTTAGAGACGACCATACCCGGTGAAGGACGCATACGTGAACAATGCCCCCCTCCGTCCCCGAATAGGAAAAAGCAAGTATGACTTACAGTCGCAAGAGTCCTATATTCATAAAATTTGAAAAAACAAGTAAGTCAGTATTATACATACAAAAAGAACGAATAAATAAAACTCTTTAATTTGTTTGATTTTTCCAACTCGCCTGACTAAAATGGTAAATTTTCCCAACTGCCGAGTGAAAAATTCTTAAAGGAGGGAGGGGCTGGGGGTAAGTTTCCCCTGCCCCCTATCGGTACGTCTCCGGATATACCAACTTTCTCTCGATATTTGTAGTAGAAGAATGATATTTCCTACTGCTACTAGAATATTCAATTTTTGGCATTGAAGAAAAGGTGAAACTGATTTTAGAAAAGACCCGGTCAATAATTGGCACTTTCTCTTAATCAACTGATAGTAAAAACAGATCTGGCCGAGAGGGATGTGATCCTTGCAGGTTATTTTGGAGTCCAATAGTATCCCTAGGTCTCGAATTAAGTGCACTTCCTCAAGTTTTTCACCTTTCATAATATACTCATAGCATATAACCTTCCATTTTATCTTATTATATTCGTGAATATTGGAATAATCTCCAGGAAAAATCATCGTAAGGAACACGAAACAATTAAAAAAAACACAAATTAATTAAGAAAACGAACCGGGAAGCCTAATATGCATGCTGCACAGCGCTTGCCAAACGTAAAAAGGTAATTTAGTCGTACAAATGGCATTTGAAAGAGTTATAAAATAATAAACACAAAATTTACGGTACAACTCATTTCTCGAATTTTTGCGTAAAAAGCGCTTTTAAGAAAAGTAACCATTTCGTTCTAAGTGGAAAATTACAAACCAACGCAGAAATTATTGACACAGCCGCGAGTTATTTGAAAACATTTCATTTTCCTCCCTTCGACTACTGTTTATTATTTATCGCACTTGGGACTGAAAATATTAATCTATTTAATGACCAAAGGGCATTTTACTGCTATTTTTCAATAGCTTCGACCAGCAAAATCATACATACCAGAGTTGGGCACTATGCAGGTAAATTGGAAGTGATTTTCATCCTTTTATCTGTAGCCTAAACATTGGAATGACTGCTAGCATTGTAGAGCAGGCGATTTAATTTGAAAAATGGTAGCTCGAAAAAACTGCTAAATTCATAAAATACATTATACGCGAGTTCCTTACTACCCGGAACAGAAGAGCAATCAACTTCGATGATTTGTAGGATAGGACGGCGGGAGGAGGTGTAATATTAGCATCTGGTGAATGAAAGACGTAGAGGAAGTTCGAAATGATGAATTTCTCAACGGGTAATCGGAGAACCTTTAAATGAACTGAGAAACAATAATACATTCGACTTTGTAACTTGAAACTTAAACCCTTACAAATCGTTTTATAAGATAGCAATAAACTGATACGGAATTGAATTTTCTCGAATGGAGGAAAAGAATCTCAAATTAGGGTTATCGCTGCGAAAATTCCGATTATTTAACGGAGTTCTGTTTTGAAATTAAGCCCAATAGTTCGATCAAAAGTAGGCTGTAATTTCAGCGAAATAATTTATATTTGTTACGCATCAACAGACTGGCAATTACGAACATGCTATATAAATTAAAAGGGTTAAAATACGGAAAAGATTCGGTACGGGTAGTGTAATATAAGAAGACGTAAAATACGAAAACTGGGTACTACAGAGAACAAAACGCAGTCATGCTGTCAGCAATGCTATGAAAAAGAAATTAAGCTGTTCAAACGATACCGCTGAACACTAATAATGAGAATTCTGCCCGAAGTGAAACAGAAAACAATGGAAAGTTGAAAAAATCTTGAATGGGTACTCTTGTACCAGAATCATCCCAGAAAGTTTTCACGTTCATAATCCGTGAAAACCAAAACAAGCAAATAGTAACTTTTTCCATCGACAAACTTTCCTGAGTAGGTAACAGTTTTCATCAGAACGCAAAATACTGTTCAATTACTCGAGAATTCAACAGTCGAAACGATGCATACATAATCGTATTACGTTTCAGGTTGAACTTACCAAGAAGTACGAAGAGAGTTTATAAAACAATTTGTGGTACTTCACCGAGTTCTACTTTCTGATCACTTACGTACATTAGCACACATACCTGAAACAAACCACGAAGAAAATTAATAAAAAGCTGCATTAGTAAATACCGACAACTTCTATAATTATTTCGTGCGGTGAAAGAATTTCGGCGTTTTATATTATAATTCTACAAAACGAGTTCCGGTTTCCTTTTCACGCAGCAAACAAAATCATACTTTCATGAAGCGAATTTGTCACTGTTAAAGTCGATATGTTTAGAGCTACAACCGAGATTTATCTCGTCTCAGAATAACATTCGCAAACAACAAAAGCTTCAGCCTCGATAATTTTACACGAAACCTCGCAAGCACATAAAACATAAAATTTTCGGTGCCATTTAAAACAATTTTCGTCGAAACTGCGACGTCGCAATGCTGTAACGGGGGCCACATAAATGTTTATCCACAATCCGTGCTCAATCAGCAACTCTATACATCTTCACAAAGAATACATCCGTTTCCCAGAAGGATTTTACTACGAAATACGAACTCAGTGACGACGAATTTTAGATCTCACGAACAAACAATAAAATATAAATATTTCAAGCCTGCTGAAATGTTACATTACGTGACGTTATTTCGGGGGTAAATTCGAGTTTATTTGTATAGTACATCCTAAAAGGTCCAATGCCGCACACTCAAGTCGAATCCAAATTGCGTTTCGAAATAAAAAATTCATCAACAGCCAACATCCAATTGATAAATCTTCATTATTAAAGCCATAGTGGGATGTAGACTATGAAATCAACTTGCGAGTGAAGGTACAAGAAACAGATTTACTAATTATTATCAACGCTCTTATCCTAACGAAAATTACTAGGTCTTGAGATTCGCTAATTGCAGACTTTTACTGCATAATTCATTTGTAGTATTTCAAAGGAAGTTTTGTTTAAAAGCAACTATTTCTAGTTCTTAGTTTCTTCACTTCCAACACTGAAGCTCCACATCGTACGATTCATTTCAAAATACTGGAATGAATATTTTCTCCATCTACGTACTAAGTCTTCACCGAATTTAAAACGGATATCATCTTCCACGCATCTGGCTTTTCTCCAGCCCCGTAGCCAAAGTTTGTGTGTGGGTGAGGCTCTATGAACCTTTTGGGGGGCCGAAATCGACAGTTTTTAACAAGCGAATAGAAAAGTGATCTTTGCCTAGGGGGTTTCAGTTACCTTTAGAGGGGGCTCAGCCCTCGCTTGCCCCCCACGTGGCTACGGGCCTGCTGAATCTTAAATCACTACTTCCCTTACACCTCGGGACTTTCCTATCGTCCATAGACCTTTATCAAGTCGACGTCATACAATGAATTACAATACCCACTGTAGCGCCAACGAACGCATTGACTACCATAAGGAAACACACGGAGCAAAGATCATTATGTTACTATACCTGAGAATGAGAAACTTGTTACAAACCAGAAGTTTATAAGCAAATGCTAAGAACCTTCTGGATTAGAAATTGTATACCTTTTGTTTCTAACGAATTTCTTATTCTCAGGTATTAACACTTTGTTCCGTGTGTTTTTCTTATGGGAGTAATACATTCGTCGACACAAAAACGGGTATTTTTGCTAACAGTTAACTGACTGTGTGACGTCACCAGAAAAAGGTCTACTTTAAATTAAGAAAAACACAAAACAGTCAATTTTATACTTCCCCCAACTAATCATACAAGTTCTATAAAATAGTGACAAAAAGTTGTACTTTAGAACTGCAGCAAATTCACGAGCATAGGCGTCAAAACCTGCACTAGAGAGCGCTACAAAATCACCTGCACCGGTGAAACTGAAAGGGTGATCATGGATACTTTTAAATGGAAATGCTGCTATCCTTAGGAAGGCAAAAGGCGGCCGAAAATTATTCCACCCACTTGCGTTTTAGTAACAATACAATAATATGTAGGACGAGATTTTTTTTAAATCAATTTCTAATTGATTTGAAGACATTTAAAATTTGCTGTGATCTTACGAAAAATTGTACATGATTATCTTTTCAGTACGCAGGGCTTACCAACTTTGGGAACTCCAAGTTTTAGTGCCTATTCCTATTACTTAAGGTCTCCGAAAACTTTCTTGGATTCGAAAAAAAGGAAAAATATACAAAATCACCCGCACAACTCCATACTCATTACTCATATGATTTTCCCTAACTTTTCCCGGGTCTCCAGACCAATTTGCCAAGTTGTCCCTGACATTTTTTCAGCTAGTATTGCACAAAGCTTTGAGAATACTTATTATTTGAGATCAAATTTGACATTCACTGACAGTATATATTTCATTACTCTCAAAAAGTTCCCTGATTTTGATCAAAGTAACAGCAATTACCCGACTATTCCCGGTTTTTTCGGTTTTCCTCAAAGTGGCTACCCTGTAGTACGTGTAACGAAAAGCACAGAGGGAGTTGGGGGAGAACTTGTATTCTGGGGAAGTAACACCCTTTGAGTAGCTGAGTTCTGGCTGTGATAAATTTCTCTGCGTAATAATAATCTAGTCTCTTCTGTCATCTAAAGACAGGAAAACAACTCAGTATCAATGTAGACTAACAGGGCCAATAGGTCTAGACGAAAGAGCTCTTCTGGGGGTGAATAATTTCAAATTTTCACAGTAAAATTATGTTTTTCCCCCCTTCGAAATTTTCAGCTATTTGACCTATAAATATAAGCAAATTTTAGTGTTTCTACCTGGCACTGGGGGTGGACACCGATGTGGCTGTTATTTACTCTTATTGGGATTTAAACCTGCACTAGAGTGCGCTGCAAAATTACCTGCGCGGGTGTTAGCGGGTAAAAATGAATGAGTGATCATGTGTACTTTCAAGTGGAAACACTGCTATCTTCAGTAGGGTAAAAAATCGAGTAAAAATTATTCTGCCAGTAGAACTATTTATAATTTAATTTTTTGGTGATGATGTAGTCGAATTTAGGACAAATTTTCTTTGAAAGTGAATTTCTAATCGACTTAATGATAGTTGAAGTTTGCTACACGCTTACGGTAAATCATACGTGATCACTCACACATATCGCAGGGCTGCCAACACTTGAAACTCTAAGCTTAAATCCCAATAGGCTTTTTTCCGAATTTTAGACGCCCCCCCTCTTTCCTAGATTAGTTTTAAAAAAAATAAATTTCCTACAAAGTTCTTACATCGACCAGATAAGGGAAAGACGTGCCTAAAGCCCCCCCCCCCCTCCTGCTTATGAGAAAATACACAAAATTTGACATTTTTAACGAATTTTTCTGTCTGAATTCCTAGCTGTGTTAAAAAGTCATTCGTTCAAATTTCGAGAGTTTATTTAATATACCGTAGACTCTCGACTGCCCTCCGGATTATCTGTCTCAAATTTATCCTACCTGGCCTTCCGAGTTATACATCTGCCTCACCAAGAGCGGATGATCCGAAATCTTATTAAAATCACAACGTTGATCACTAGCACAGCTGATGATGATGATGAAGAACTGGTAGGAGAAACGCCAGTACATACGGATTATGACGATGCTTTTTCAGTTTCGGAAAAGTCACTGGTGTTTAAAGAACAACAGCCAGCAACCACTGCTCAAGAAATCACGAAATTCACTAAAGTGGAGAAATTATATCACTGAAGAGCGGCTTAACGTCAAGAAGTAAACACAAATTACTGATTTTTTAAGAAATTACTTTTTATTTCAGTTTTTTTCTTTTACAGTATTGTCTTTTTTTCCCTTCATTGACTGAAGCAGCCAAAATTACCATTTTTTTATGTTGATTTTTTTTTTGTATAGAATAACTTACGCTCTAACGTACCTGATCTAATAAAAATTGTTTTCTCCATTTCTCAATATTTTTTGATCAAAATAACATGTTTTCGGGTTATCTGTCCTTTTCATTGTTTGCCCCACCTTCTGGTATCAGTGGTGCATTGTATATAAGTTCCGTCATTGTATAAAATAAATAAAACTGAATTAAAATCGAATTGGTACTATATGTGACAGATTATGCTAGGAGTGGTCTATTTTCTGCATAGATAATCTATGTAGATTAAAAGGAAAATAGTCTGATTTCGTAACGTGGGTTAATCGTCCCGGGAAGTGACCACAAAATAAAAGCGAGGAGTAAATCTTTTATATTTTACCCCCCCCCCACCTCCCCAGTGGTACTTCAAGGGGTCGAATATAAAAATTCCCCCAGAATTGAATTGAGCAACCGAGGACCTATAAACTAATATTATTCCCACCCCCTCCAGTGGTACCCAGGGATCGACCGTAAAAATTAACCCCGAAATTGAGTGAACTTGTAAACCAACAAATCCAATTCCATATTGAAGAAATGACTAGTATTTTCTTCAGTCATACACCTGAAGATCGAATGTAAAAGTTATTTTAAGGATTAAATTCAGCAACCACGAAAGTCTATAAGTCGGCCCTCTATCTCCGACTAACATTTTTTATCAATCCTCCCTTTCTTTTGGGCAATTTTTTAGATGTAATCAACCCACACTGGAAAATCAAACTATCTTTTAGTTTCGATCTATATCGAATGAACTTTCGAAACCTGAGAGAATTTTTAACACAGTTAGGTACTGAGAATTATAAAAGTTCGAAATGTAATAATTTATGTATTTTTTCATAAAAAGGGTAGGGAGCTTAAGGCACGTATTCTTATTCTATAAATCTGAAACATTGCAGGAATTTTCATTTTATTTTATTGAAAGCAATCTCGGGGAGGGGGATGGTCCCCTATAAAACTAGGATGGTCGAAACTAAAAGCCACCCTAGTGGACATATTCCTATATCGACCGACGCATATAGCAGAACGAGGTAAACCACTACATCGAGACAGGCAAAGAGAACAGATCGATGGACAGAATGACAGATAGAAAAAGATATATAGATAGGACATGCGATGTATGAAGCACTGAGAAGATTTTCTTAAAGTTGGTAACACATTAGTGGCCCTGTGGCAGGGGGTAAAAATTTGGGCGAGTTATCTCCCTCCTGCAATGAGAAAACTTTCTTTTATTTATCTAAAAAATAGAGGGGTTTCACCAAGAATCTCAATTTTTTTAAAGGTCTTCCAGATGAATTGTTTGCTTACTCTTTCCTTTCTGTAAATAAAAAAATGATCGCCACTGTTGCGTTTTATAATTGTCCTGACATGTTTCGAAGTCTTTGAGATTTTTAATATTTTTTTCAAGGTCTTCTAGACATATGTTTCATATTCTCTCTCTTCACGACTTTCTTTACATTCATTTACTGACATGTTTGTATTTTAAACATTCCAAGACTGCATGTTACAGACTTGTTAAGAGTTTAAAACTGTTTTTAATATTCTTAAAACTTTTTCAAGGTTGATAAAAGACTTTTTCAAACTTCCAGATTATGTAGTTGGTTGTTTAAGACCCGTGAAACTTTTGTAAGTTTGCGACTGCTTACGAAATTAACCCTCAGGTGAAGATTTGGCGGAAATTCCGCGTTCACTCAAATACCTTGAAGTAATTCTTCTACTTTATAATCCACGTTGAATGGAAAACATAAAATGAAAATACCATGTGAGGGTGGAATACATCATCATTTCGTCATTTTCAGAATCGTGACGACCATCTTCGGGTTCTGAATACGAAACCAAACCCCAGAGTAAGCGATTTCTAAACTTAGATAAAACTTTCAAGGCCACTTTCATTTCAACCTTATACACGTAAACAACAAACAATAATTTTTAATGAGGTGACAGACTACATCAAACACCACAATGTGACCTTTGCGTCTTATGATACTACTACATGTATTTTTATCACCCACAGAAATTTAGCACCTCCACGCAACCCCTTCACATGTTATTCGTTGCCAAAATAAACTCGGTCTATGTGTACAGCATTAATGAGGATATCAAGTTTTACATTTCGCTTTCGTGAATTCTACGTGTGGTTTAGCACAGCAGTTACAGTCGTTGAAAATGGCTCCCTTCTTACATCGAAGTAAAATTTCGGTCACATTTTTCAGACGGCCTTTTTCAATATCGCACGAAGGTACAGTTGCAGCTGTAAATTGCAAATTTTCTTGATAAAATTGGCATCACGCCATCGCAAAATTATAGAGTACTTATATACTAGGGTTCAAATAAATACAAAAATTTAAACAAACTCCATCAACAGGTGTTTCGAGACTATTCGATGTAAAATTACTAGAAGCTACTCCAGACTATGTACGCTCTTATCGATTTATAGAAAGTAAAACTTGCAATCGAAAGATGTGATTTTAAATAGCCGAATAAACTGTAACAAATGTGACGTATTCGCGAAACGAGCTTTTTCTAATGGTGCCGGAAAACATTCGATTGCCGTATCTGTGTTTCCTCCGTGGAACAAAAAATGCTACCGCCCAATGATGGACGACTTAGCGGCGTCAACTAGCCGCAATTTGAATAGCGATTTTGCACTGTGGTAACTACTAATAGGAGGCAAACAGCCTCGTAAAAATTGAAACGTTATTTAAAATACGACCGCGAGTATTGTTTAATTTTTAAAAGTTTGGGAAGATAGTAGAAGTGGGTCTGAAGAAATGCTCGTAGTCGGAAACGAACAATTTTTACTGGCCAATGTCGATACTATAAGCCAAAGTTCAAATTCAGGACTCGAATCATAGATCGTTAAAAACTTTTGTTATTTCTTCGATAGGTTCGTTCGCTCATTTTATGCTTCTTCATAGAACAAGAAAAATGTATTTCGGGGCCGTAAAAATTAGTAGCCAATCGCACATTAATGTACTTCTGGGAAAATTATATATTTGCATCATTATGAATCACGTTCGAGCAGCCGAACCAGCGAATTCACGTAAAAGTCGATTTTGAAAAACAGTTCAGTCCATTTAGAAGAAAACTGCTAACTTTGTTGGCCTATAACAATAGAGATGATATTATTTTCTTCTCTATCATTTTACGATAGTGTGCACAAAGATTCGCTGGAGCATGCCTTAAAATTGCATTATAAACTGCTCACCCATTTTGAATTTACAGATAATTGACCACTGAAATTACAAACTGAGTAACTGAAATTTGGTATAGAAGTATAAGTGACCTTCCTTCCAGTATACTAAAAGTTTCCAAGACTCTCAGTATCTTCGTTTCCCCACCCCCAGGGAGGCTTATAGACATTACATGTGAATTTAGGAAAATATGCTTTCAAGAAAAATCATGTCCAGTCAAATTTTACAAAAAGAAGTTCGTCTACGATTCTTCGTAACTACTCTTGGACGCTTCAAACATGGGGTTCAAAATGACTTCTTCTAGTACCATATTACCATAGACCTTATATAGGAAAACGTAAAATTATGGAATTTTCTCACTTGCAACAAATGGTGGAGGTAGCAGGGATGCTAACTACCACAAAGTACCTTTCTACACATCCACATCTTTTGTTTTTCGTATTTTATAAACATTAGAAACTCGGGCATGACGTCAGCAACAAAGCTCCCAGAACGTCCCTCAGTGTAAATCAAAAACCTCCGGATTCGGATATCGACTGTGGGGGTTCTAAGGTCATAGAATTAGGTTTTGTTATTGGTAGTTGTAAGATGTCACTTCAGGTTCATGGGTTATGGACCTAAAGCATAAGCCGTAGTTAGCACTCGTGACTTATAGGGTGAGTAAGGGGGTCTGGTTGGCCGAGTGGATAGCGCGGTGATCTCGGAATCCGGAGGTCCCGGGTTCGAGCCCACGTAGCAACTCGCTACATTTCGACCTACACCGGTTTTTTGGCAAGAAGAGAAGAGAACTGAGACAGCCCTAACAGCCTTCCTGACGTCTCTGAGGTAATGCTCGAAAGGGCGGATTCTAAGACTCGGGTTGAGAGCAAAATTAGAAAAGAGATGTTATAGGGTGAGTAAAGGAGATAGTTCAAAATTGATGATTTCGATGAATGAGGGATACTGGGATGCCTCTTCAAAACGCAGTTAGTGTATTTTTATCGAAATGGAGTGATGGAACCTTTATCTCGGCAATATCTCTATCAAATTGCGAATCATTTTCTTACAGCTTATCACAGTATCTGCTCATGAAAAAGCTCATTTCAAAAAGCAGTAAGAGCCATTCTCTTCCAGTTTTTTTTTCCCCCGGAAAACAGGTGATGGAACTTTCAATTGCAACCCGTCAATATATTTGAGTTCAAATTGCTTTTTTAGCATAAAATTTTTTAGTGGAAAAGCCAGTTTCAGCGTGAAGATCACGTCTTTTTTTTCTCAGTTGAAAAAATGGATTAGTGAATTTAAAAAGTAGCTAAATAATGACAGAACATCTACCTTTTTACAGAAAATTTAACCATTTAACCACTAGATAGGTACGTAGTCCAATTAAATTTGCATCGGATTCGACTTCTCTACTGATCTATTTTTCAACTAACTGGACAATCAATGAATATGCACGCAGTTTAATAAAAAATCAGTAGCGAGGGGAACGTCAACCTCAATTTGGAAAGAGTCATTTTCTCGAATAGTAAACTGCTACTTACATCATCTTATTAGTTTTCAATTTGTTTCTTAATTATTCACACGCATCGATTCAAGTTTCTAATTTTAAAAACTTATTGTGGTCAATGAACCCAAGAAAATAGTATATCAGGCAAATAGAGCAAAAAAAGTGAAAAATGTCATTTGAGTACGAATTTTGCGAAACGAGGTGAAGACGAGTGAGGTAAATCGCAGGAGAAGTCATTTTTCACTTATTGGCATGAGTGGCATGTACGATATTTCACTGTACAAAGAACGATAAAGTTTTATAAAAATGCGGTAAACCAGAAAAAAGTGACAAAAAAGGCCCATAATTCCAAATAGTGGTGAAAAGTGGATAAGTTGGAAAAAGCGACTTTCAGTGAAAAAAGTTGTACAATCCCCACACTGTTATTTCCAAAACGCAGGAAGAGCAGTTTTTGGAATTTCCTTCAACTTATATATTTTCGTGAATACTTTAGTTTTGAAAGTGAAATTTCTAAAACTTATCTTTCAAGGTCAAGAGGATAGTTTTTGTTAAAAAGGCAGAAGAAAAAATATCAAAATCGAAATCTATAGACAGTTTTTTATTCTTGAACAATTTAAAGACATGCTTTACTCAGTCTCGACCCTCGCTAACCAAGGTATAAACGCGAAAATAATAAGGATATTGAAAAATATATATAAAAACTCCAAGGCTTACATAAGACTAGATAGAAAAGGAGAGAACTTAATGTTTATAGGGGAGTAAGAAAGGAGATCTACTCTCCTCTAATCTATTCAATAGTATACTTGAAGAAGTATTTAGGAAAATGGATCGGGAGAGGAAGGGATTGAGGGTCGATGGTGAGTACTTAGCAACTTAAGATTTGCGGATGACGATGACGTACGTAGTAATAATTGCCAATTCGCCGAGAGAGTTAAAGGACACGGGAGAAGAATTTATTGTCAAGAGTAGAAAAGCGGGTCTAATTACCATCCGAGCAAAATCCAAAATGCTGGCAAAAAAGAAAATAGAAAAATTCGAAATAAGCCAATTAATTTCATTCAAAAATAAAAGAGAAAAAGAACTGAGCAGAAGGGTACAAAAAGGGAGGAAAAACTTTGGGGCATTAAAGAAAATTTTCAAAGGAAGGATAGCCATTTCCCTAAAAACCAAAATATGGGGAAGTTATATTCTGTCGGTGCTCGTGTACGACGCCCAAATGGAGGCTATAACAAAAGTCAATACAAGAAAACTATAATCCACTTAGAAAGCAATGGACAGAGGTATTTTAGGCATAAAGAAAAAGGACAGAATTGAGAATAAAAAGATAAGAAGGGTAATAAAAGCAAAATACACAGGGAAGGTAATAAAAAAACAAAAATGGAAGTATGCGGGTCATATCTTAAGAAAATAAGGGAGGTGGACAGAAAAAGTAGAGGCTTGGGTGCCGTACAATGAGAAAAGGCATAAAGGTAGGCCACTGACGCGTTAGCGGGACGAATTTAGGAAAGAAATGGGCTCAAAGTGGAGGAGAGTATCAGCCAACAAAGTTTAATGGAAAAGACGCGGGGAGGCATATGCCCTAAAATGGGCTAATGACATGTGATGGGTAGGAGACTCCCCCAAGTTCACTGCCAATAAATTACTGTCTCGAAGAGACATCCTTCAAATGAAATATGGGTAAAATTCCCATTTGAGGGCAGTTTGACCCTCATTAGAAACTCATGGCACATAGGATGAGTGGGGGCGGACGTTTGGAGTTGAAAATGAGAATGAGTGTAATTTGGGTTTAATTTTTCCAAGACTTGAAGATCAGTTCGCAGTTCGCGAGGAAATCAATGACTAGATAATATGTTGGAACAGAGCGGGTTGATTGGGGAGTCAATCCTTTACAGTTATTTTCCTCCAATATTTGAAAACTTTCTGTATCGTATTAAAATTGTTTAGGTTTATTAAAAGGGTTGAAAGCAATTTCCCCAAAAATAACGGACAACGCAAGAGCGGGATCAACTAAAACATTCAATGTGTTATTTCGCAGGGTCGAATATATGTTTATTCCAAATTGCAGCTCTTTCCAAACGTTTACAAACTCACTCCTCAATATGGCGTAATTTGCTGGGACTGAACCTCTATTTCTGCTCACCCAATTAGTGATCCAAACATCGTATCAAAAATATCGTTATCTATCGACAATTTTTCCGCTGAATATCGAATAATAGAGTTTTTCCGATTATTGGATAATGTTCGATATCTATCGATATTCTTATAGGAAGAGCGATATTTCAATATTTTGAAAACCTCCAATTCTATGTGACCGATTAAGTTACTTTACTTCTTCCCTGTCGCCAGATCGGCTGTCTGGAAACGCCAAAATTTGCCAGTTTCGCCCTTTCGCCAGACAGTGTTGGTGCAAAATTTTCCTAATAATACATTTTTTCCCTTTTCAAGTTCCCTAGTACCTTATTTAAGAGAAAAGCCTTCAAGTAACAGATTTTTAGGTCCTTTCCCTGGGACGATTCACTGATGATAATGTAAGTACATACGTACTAAAACGGTCTGTAAGTTCCATTGTTATAAAGTCTCTTTTGATCAAATTTCAGTTTTTCATTGTTTTTTCCAATTATTGAGCCAAAAATGTGATAACAGTTTTAACTTAATTCGCCAGAAAACTGCTGATAGTGATTTTGATGACTAAATTTACTTAAAAGTGCTTCAATGTGAAGGTGTTTGTTTTGTAAATTGTAAGATTATAAGTTGGATTTTGGAATATTGAATGGACAAGTACTTGAAAAGAGAGAGGCCGAGGCCAACTCCGGCAACTCTTCTGAAATGTGATCAAAATTGTTTGCAATTTTTAAATTTTGGTTTTGACAGGAATTATTGTCCATGCGTCTATGACCTCACAACTGTATGAAGAAAGGGAACTTAGAAAATAATTAGTAAAATATAGTGGACAAGTATTATAGAAAACACTGTTTGAAAAAATGATGAAACAAGGCAGGTTAACTCGGTCTAAATATTTCCGATCAAAATATCAGAAATATCGATAATATCCATCGATATTTATAACATACAATATCGATATTTTTAACTATCGTGATAATAACCATATTATCGTATCGATATTAATTTTCTTAATATCTTGCATCACTACACCCTATGTGTCATAGTTTACTAACATTATTGCATTACTGACATCTCCAAACACGACCCCCTCCCCCGTTCACCGTATATACAGCAATTTCTAATGACAGTTAAACCGTTATCAAAAATTAATTCAGTGGTCCGTCCCAGCACACCATTATGCTTAAGAAACAACATTCACATTATATTTCATAAAATTTTTGACCCCCATTCGCCACATGTTACGACAGTTGACAACAAACCAGAGTCAGTATTGAATTCTATGACCATAAAATTTTCACACAGACGATATCTCGATTCAGAGATTAGTGCTCATGAAAGTTTAGAAAGTTGTACTTCAAAAGTCATTTTTGACGCTAATAAAATACGAATAATGTAATTTTAGGAGTGTGCTATTTACGGGATGGGAGGGGGCAATTTCCAAGGAAGGACAGATAGGGTATAAAGAAAGAACTCGAGGTGATTAGCGTCCTTGCTGCTCTCAAAGCATGAAGTAAGTGAAAAAAGTCATTGCACATTTTCATCCATAGGAATTGTGTTATAAAAGGTTATTTTGGCCCCCACCCATGACAACATTCGAGAAGAGTAGTTACGAATGAATTATGAGATACTTCAGATAACAAATTTTGGCTGAAATATTTTTCTTTTCAAACTTCGATAAATCTCCAGTTGCAAGAAATTCACTTCTGTAATACTCGTACATTCTGCATTCTGGGGAATTAAGAAACAGGAATTTTTGGGGACTTTAAGTATGTTGATTAGGAAGATCTAAAATACGAAAATAGTTTCGTACCGTAGTTTATCTGAAACTGAAACTGAATTTTATTGCGTCTTATTTTTTGGTTCACTGAGCAAAGCTCGTCTTGAGGCGGCGGTGTTACAGTATTTTTGGGTTTTCCGAATATTTACGCAGACTAAGAAAAGAAAAAATAAAATAAAATATAAAATAAGAAGGGAAAAAAAAACTACGAGTACTAGTGCAATGTGAAGGGAAAAAAATCACAGAAATATAAAACAAAATAAAATAAGAAGAACAAATGAATAGTAGAAAACGAAACTAAGCCCAGAAAAACTACCGATCCCGCCCCCATCCGCCATTTACGAATTAATGAGTTAGAAACTAGGAAAACGAAAATGAATTTTATTATATTTTTCTAACACCAGAAAATTTACGGTTTATTTATTTATTTATTCATTTATTTTTTTTGTGTTTGTTTATTAGTTGTTGTTTATTTATTATGTGCGTGTTTATGTAGTAGGCTATTTATAAGTTTTTTTATTTTTTTAGTATTTTTTGCTGGGGTACACATGATTTCTTCTTTATGGGATGGACTGAGGTTATTGAAAAATCTGTTTGCAAATTTTCGCAAATTCATTCCTAAATTTACCTGGACTATAAATAATGTTCAGAATTTTTTTTTCTGATACTTTACCAACAAATTACGTACACTGCTTTTTTCGCAAGCCAAGGGTGCATGTGTACAGAGAAATATCCAGTATTCAATGGATTTGAATGATGACAGATTATCAAGAGTGAAGCCATATTCATTTTTCAGAAAACTGGTAGAAATGGAGAGGAAGAACAGATGTTTAACTTTACAAATTGTACTTGATCATATCTTTCGTTCCACGTGTCCGGCAAGAACGTTTGTTAAAACTTGATCGCAGCAAATGTTTCTGCTGAATTTTTTATTCTCATTACTTTCAAACAGGATGGAAAGAATGGCGAAAAAGTTCAAAGTTCTCAGTAAAACTGATTTTAAAGTGGTTAACATTCGTATATTTCGGTATTTCCAAATATAAAAATACGTCATGAATAATTCGGCGCGACAATTTCCCGTTAGTGTTATCCGTGCACACGAATATTGGAAACGGTTAGAAGGCGTTTTATTGTTTAAAGCCGAAAATCATGGCACAGCCAGGGGGAGTGAAAATCGGACTTGAAACATGAATAAACTGCGTTCGTTTTATTTTTCATTTTCATTTTATTTTTTAGGCCCGCGGTTTATCTCGAAATAATTTTCGTGTCCGCCGAACGATTCTGGCAGGAAAATATTTTGATTCCGGTTCGAGCAAAGCGATTGAATTGAAATTCCATTGTTATAACTGAATTTTGTTAGCTCATTTTTTCATTTTATTTTTTCAGGAATTCGACTAGACATTGTATTTTTCGGTCAGAATGTTTTCTGTCTGGTGGTTGTAGTTCTGTATTTTTCTCTTCTAGTTATTATCAGCCAACATACAGCGGACAAATACTCCTGAATTGTAACCGAGATTATGAAGAATATGAAATGCAAGTTCTGTACATTATTGCTCCTGGAGTTATTCCAGAAGAAATCCTATACTATCAAATCGCAGTTACCATAAAACGCGACGAAGAAATTTTACCGCTTCTCTCGTAAGAAAGTATAGGAATACACAGAGATTTGTTACGTGTTAAGTTAAATTTGACACGCAATTCAAAACACTGCACAGCGTGGCTGTCAATTTAAAGTGACGATGTTACGTGAAAATCGAGTCGAGCCTTTCCGCTGAGCTTGGCAAAACTAAATTCAATCTTGTAGCCTACAGCAAGCTTAGAATGAAACCGCCATGAGCGTGCTAGTATACAGGACGATTCGAAAAGCTGTGCCCGCCTGATCATCCTGCGCATTCAGTATTTTTGCGAGCATACTCAGGAACTATGATTATTTTGCTAACTCTCGCAGCGTTTAGTTCTGTGACATAGAAGAATCAGGATTTCAAACTACATCTCAAACGTTTTGCTAAAACTGAATTATCGGAAATCGAAACGCACAACGAAAGTACAGGAGACATTTTATCAGTGGGAAAAATCTTAAGAAACAACCTGCGGCACGTTGGTTTTGGATACAAAGAAAAAAAGTTATTATAAATCACAGGACTCAGAAAACTGGGATCGAAAAATGGTACATTTTATTCTAATTTCATTTAATTCTGGAGAATTCTACAATAACCACATATTTTGTTAAATCAATATAAGAATGATTGGGGAAAATGTTCTCGCCAAATACTTTAGGGGTTCTCGCTTATGTCAGGAAGACTGTGTCAGCCTGGCAAAACTTCAGAATGTACATCACCTCATAATTTTGAAAAAGCAAAGACATAAACTTGCGGGTTTCTCGCGATTTGTAAGAAAAGTGTTTAGTCCGTTCGTACTGCAGCGAGGGCATTCGAAAACAGGAAACGAAAGTTTGTACAAAAAGGATATTGAATGATCGATAGAAAAAACAGATCTGCATGATTGCTACGCGTAACCTGTAACTGAACTGATGTCCTACCTGGCCTATCGAGGGAGGAAAAAAAAAGGACAATGGGTGAAGCTTGAGAATAATAAGAACGTGGTTTGAAAAGATCATGTACCGAAATTACAGGAATGCAGGAGACAAAAGACGTTTGTTAGACGCTCGCATCGTGTTACACAAAAACCAGCCAGACAGGACGATTTATACAAAAATGAACATTCGACAGGAGAGGGTAGCCGCAAATTTTACGACGGATATTTTTCAAAGATACCAATGGGACTCGAAGATCGAAAATTTGTTTACGTTCAAAACGATTATAGCTCAAGTTGACGATGACTCAGATTTACAATTTCGAAGATTCACTGTTTTAAAAGTTCACGATAATCACCATTATCGCTGTTCATAATAACCATGATCAGCCGAGTTACCAATTATTAACTTTTATAGTTATTATCACTTCACTATTTCAAGAGCTCGCAGTGTCCAAGGTTGAAAATATTGAAAGTTTTCAATTATGAAAGTCCACAACTATACAAAGGCCCAGGAGGATAAACTAGCGAATGCAGTCGCAAAGGGTTTCCATTGCACAAGTCAGTAAATAAAAACGAAGAAAAGAATTATAATGGTTTTTAATTTTCAGGGATTTTATCAAAATTCACTTGATGCAAGGTTAACAATTTTGAAGATACAGAAATCATTGGAGTTACCTTAATTTTCCGGACTCCAAATTTTGAAAGTAAACGATTTGTAGGATTCATTCTGGACAATTCCGAGGGTTCACATTACGCTTAGAAAGCAAGGTTTATACTTTCCATAATTTACAATTTTTAAGATTCACAATTCAGATGTTCCATAATTGGATCAGTTCTAAATTTTGGCGATTCTGAATTATTTTTGCCGTAATATACATTTTCCAGGAATTACAATACAATTCCAAGAGTTCACAACTTTGAAGCTTTACCATTTCCATGGTTCGCGATGTCCGAGGTTCAATATCTTGTGAGATATAAATTTTCAACGTTTGTTACTTTGAAAGTTCACAAAAAATATCGTTACCGAGGTTTCCAGCCTTCAGGGTTAACAGATACCACTTTTCACACTTTGGAGAGATCGAAATTAGTCATTTATATAATCAGAGGATTGAAAATCTAAAATATTCATAGTTCTGAGTGTTCAAAATGATAAGAAGTGTAGTGCTGTTGATTTTTCGGGTGAACGGGCAAAGGCGACAACGAGTCCCCCGAAAAATTGCTACTTACTAAATAAGATTTTCTGCAGAATTACATACAAAAACAAAAACAAAAAAAAACATTAAGTGGCCTCTTACGGTATTTCAAACACAAGAACTTTTTTTAGTGCTTCTTGATTTAAAATTGCAAATCCCCCCCTCCCTCCAGAAAACGTATGAATCGCCACCACTAACTGGATGTAACTATCACAATTTTCTACAACCAGAGCTTAAAATTCACAGCATCTACAATTTTGAGGGTTCATAATTGCTGACATTTTGCGACATAAACATTACCCAAGTTGAAAACTTCTACGGTGTACAAGTTTGAGGACTTAAAGTATTCACGATTCAGAATCATAAGAGGTTACAATCCTTACGAGTTTTTTTTTTATATTTCTAGTATTCACATTACCGGTGTGTACAATAATTTTAGGGGTTCAAGATTTCTCCAATTTATAATATTAAGAATTCTTAATTCTAAAGATTTACAATTTTCAGGATTCATTATTGAAAAATTCCACAATAATCATAGGGTGTCATTTAATCATCCGATAAAATAGAGTGTACGAAGGATGGGAAGAAAGATGTAACGATTGAGAAATGAGTTTCCGAAAAAAGAAGGAACGAATCATAGAAGGAAAGGATGCAAGATAAAATATTTCTATTTTAGTAGGAAAAATATGTTATCCTAAGTACAATAAAATAAGTTGAACAACGAAAAATATTAAGCAGCGATACATATTGCATGCTGACTTGATTGAAACTTGACTCCTAAATGCCTACGAACTGGTGAAATTAACTCATTTCTGGAAACATTTGAAGTTAACTTGAGGAGGGCCACTGAAAATGGGCACTTGGGAAAAAAGTGTATAAAAGAATAGCGGACCTAAGGTGGTAAGGGATTTTCAGAGCAGAAGGGGGGGGTCCAAGAAAGTGAAAATAACTCGGATTGGGGTCATGCCAGCGGAAGGAGATGGGCGAGGAAGATGGGATCATCATTCTGGGAAAGAGCGGAAAGAGATAGAAGGCACTTTGATGAAGCCAAATTTTTCCTTATCCTAAACCAGCTACAAGGTGAGATTGACTCCGGCCTGTGAAACACTTGAGTGAGACTAGAGAACAGGCTGTCTACCAAATACGAGTTTTTCAAAAGTATGACCTTTGTATGACTTTTGTGTGACTTTTGTACAACCTTTTATCGAAATATTTATATGCCTGAACAGAATTCCTGCAAGGAAAAAAATTCAAAACATGCTGACTGCGAACAAAAGCTTTGAAGAAACTCATAATAACCAACGAATTATTGCAAAGAAAACGGCAAAGAACACAATTTTTCGATTAAATTTCAATTTGGCCATATTTTTGTAAGAAATAATTCGATTGTTCAGGAAATATTACCAAATTTCTAAGTAATTAGAGGCAATAGTAAGACTTTTGTATGACTTGTATGAACGGTAAACACCCTGGAGGAAAGCTGTTGGGAAAAAAATTTGGGTTAAAACTGAAAAAACGAAACAACGAACCTGTGACTGATGAGGATCTTTAGGGTTATGAAGAGTCCAAAACAGTAAAACTGACTTGGACGCGAGTGACACTTGCGTGAGGATGCCAGCGAGGAAAAATGGGCTGATAGTCTGCGGAAAAGTAGAAAGGGATGGGTTTCCTTTGATGGTGATAAATATTTCCTTATCCTACAACGACTGCAAAAAGGTGAAACTAACTTGGTTTTGAAAAAAAGTTGAAAAAGACTTGCGGCAGGCCTATGAAAGAACGCAGTTGGGGAGAAAAATAAGTGTAATATATTTTTCAATCGTAAAACTCATTTCAAATTAATATTATTTGATAGTAGAAAAGTGTGCAACAAGTAACGTTAATTGGTACATTTCTTATCGTTCATACAACCGATTTTATTGTTATTTTTCTATCGTTCATTCACTTTATTTCAACGTGCAATTAACGTTTCCCCATTATCATACTCAGAGATCACAATTTCGAGAATTTTCAGACACCCGAGGATTTACAGTCTTGAGTGTTCACAATTTTTGGAGTTCACAATTCGTAAGGACCGCAAGTCTGAGAAATTTCTATTTCCAGGCTTTACAAAGATCAAAATTTTGTAAGCTCACAATTGTAACTGTCAGGGTGAACAATTACTGAAAAACGTATACACTTGAGGATCGCTGAGAACTTTTCGAAGTCCCACTGCTGACTTGACCAGTTCGATTCTGGGGGTGGAGAAATGAAATCAGAAATACCTACAAAATCGTATGTAGCTTTTCATCCTTACTATTGAACTAATTCTAAAGTACGTGAGAATTAAATTCGTAGAGGAATTCGAATTAAGAGGTTGAAACACCAACAATAATTTTTCTACCTTCTTACAGAAACTTAACCGCTAAGCCACCTGTAAAATATATGCAGCGTAGAAAAAAACTAGAATTTTGATATGGTGGTAATAGTATCACACTTCTGAGGGAATTAAAGTAATTTTTTTTTTAGAATTCTAGGGCTAGGGATGTGTGTTGTGGTTGTCTGAGAGGAGGTGTTGATGTGTAGGCCGGAATCGTAAGTAGTTAAAAAAAAATCAACTTAGAATTGAAGGGTAAACGCGAGTATCTGGGTAATTCTCCAAAAAATGGACTATTCATGTAAATGGGCTGTAACTCTGCCCCTTATTATCAGAATGCTATGCGCAATATGTCAAAATTGAGAAAATGAACTCTTCTGATGGAGATAGAGGTAAAAGCTCTCCCTAGTTCAGCAGAACATCCTTAGAAAATCGAAAATGCACCTGAATTGTCCATCAACGTGGGTGTCAACCTGGTCTAGTTCCGTTTTTTTTTTTTTTTTTTTTGCTCGCTGAAAGGGTTTAATACATAATTTTCAGGAACTACTGTTTCTCATTGTTGAAGAGGTAAGTTGAGGCCACAGGGTATAGGTCTTACAATCTTTTTCTAACCAAGTTAAGTAACCTCTAGAATGCCTCAAAATTGTGTCTAGGAAGAAATATGTCCTTCAACGTGGATAATTTTCAAACCTCTCTGTAGGGTTCCACTATTAGCATAAACTTCTCTCAAATGCTCATATAACTTCCTCAAGAAGGCTGTGTAAGATACTTCTGTGAAATAATGATAATTTGTATGCTAAAATACTCATTTATTGTTGACATCTTCGTTTCTAAAAAACAAAAAAAGTGTCCTTCATCGTGGACATCAACAGCTATATTGAATTTGCAGCTCGGAATTTGTAAAAACGTAATAATATATCTAATGTTGGCCACATTACATTCAGCAACATGTATCAAATATTCTCCGCATATTTACCCAATGGGAAAAGGAAGAAAGCGATTTTGTCCTTAAACGTGGACATAAAATATTATTCAACGTGGATACTCACGTATTTCTTGTATCCACGTTGAAGGACGTGAATCTTTCGACACTTAGAAGCCGTCTGTAGAAACAGCCTTTAAATCTGCTTCGTGCAGAGACTACTTTCCTAGATGAATTTTTGATACTTCATAAAACCGTGATCCGTGAGATTGTAACCCACGATGCCGCTGTGTGATCGTACAGTCTCGTCTTATCACACTATGTAAACGTGAAAAATTTGTCTTTCAACTTTGACAACAATTTTTTTACAACCCCCTAAAATCAAATTCAAGCCCGGCCGGTACCGGAATATGGTTTCTCAATACCCCTAGTATCGATTTCAACGAAAAAAAATTGAAAATAAACCGCTTTTTTTTTGTTTTTGTCCACGTTGAATTGTCCATTTTTCGGAGAATCACCCATCTCTAATTTTACCCATACCATCAACTAGCGCTATCGAAAAATTTCACAAATTTTTCCATTGATCCGCGTCCTTTTCTATTTCCTACGATTTTTCTTTACATTCAACATTGTTTGCATTCCACTTGAGGCCAAAAGTTGAAGTAATTTCCAGAATCCTCAGTAATTTGAAAGAACCTGAATAAGCAGGAAGCTCATACGAAAACGAATCAGAAATGAGAACCATCACATATATAACTTTCCAATAAAACGTCGGAAACACAAACTAAGTCTATAAACCATCTTCTAGTTGAGATCGTTCAAGCCCACATTATTGTCCTCCTACATCGTCTGAAAATCATAAATAGCTTTCGAACCGCAACCACAAATTTTTCGAACAATAATTCACGGAGTAGAATTTTTTTTTTTTGGTCAACGATAAGCAACGGTCCGTAAAGCGCCGCAATTTCAAAATAAAAAGAAGATACCTCTCGGACCAAAATTAAATTCAGCAACTGTGGATTTTCTAAAAATAATTTCACACGTGTTTTCTTGTTTTTTTTCCCCCATAGAAATAAGTGAGTTTTATTCGGACACTAACGTACGTACAGTTTTCAGAGCATTATAAACCGTACCGACTCGAGAGCTAAGAAACCGAAGGGGGTTATAGCGTATCAGTTCGCATCGATGGATTTGCACACATTTGAAATCGAATGTAACGCGATATTGGAAAGACTTTGTTTTGTTATTATTTCCTTCCGTCGCGATTTGCGGAAAAAATTCAATAATTCTACAGACATTCAAACATGCTTCGTTACACAAGCCGATAGATCGGACGAGGAAAAAAAAGTAATGAAAAAACTAACTTGTTTCAAACGTAATAGAAATTGAGAATATTCTGTCAATTTTTTAATAATACGTTAGATACGTGCTATCCCAGTTTCACGTCTAGACTTACAAAACATAGGCGTCGTAAACCCTGACAAAAATCTTTGAAGCTCGCGAATAGTCCGATTCAGCGGATTTATAGAAGAATAAAATACCTTCATTAAGGGTTACAGAAGACTGCCCTCGAGGGTATACAACCGAATAAAATGTAATTACCACCCTGTATCTCCACTGCTAGTTTTATTAACGGTCGAAACCTTGTAAGGTCGATTCATCGTTATCACTTGTGCACACGTGAATTCACGTTTATTTCAAAGCTCATTCATTACGGAGAAAGAATTGAAAGAGCAATTTCGAAGATCAATGCTCTATATTCTGTCATGTCTGCATGAAACCCGCCCAACACTGATACAAAACAATCGAATTCCGTAAAATAGTTGAATGAAAAAAAATTCCATTTGAATTACTGCGTTTTTCCTTCTTTTATTCTCTTCGTTTTGACGAAGTTAGAATTCATTCCTAAACTGTATAAATACGGAGTCGACTTAAAAAAAGTAAATAATAAATAAGGGGGTTCAACGGTTTTCTTCTATCTTCTTCCATTATGAATAAATCTTAGATTTTTTCACGCGCCGCCAATTCATTTCGTAGATAAATAATTTGTTGTTAGAACCACCGAAAAGTAAACATTACAGCCCGAAAACTTTTTTCGCTCTTATTTTCACTTTTATCGAGTCTATAACGAATTTATTTCTGTCCTTGGTAAATATGTCTCTTAGGGTATGGTTTCTGAAAAGAAGATCGAGATAAGAAACCAAATGAATATCCTCTGGAATTCGAATGACGTTCGAAATCAAACGACTTTTTCTTCGATGTCGGCTGAAATGTAAACAGAGTTGTAAAGAGTCTGAAAAAAAGATTCTGAATCCAAGACTCCGAATACGTGACAAGTGATTCAGAATTCAGATCCCAAAAATCAGAATTCGGTAATAGAATAATTCTGAATTCGAGAATACGAATCCGAAAACGGCAAAGGGGATTTCAGAATCCAAGAAGAATCTGCGGATTCGCATTTTGTGGTAAAAGTGGATTCTATAGAATCCGAATCCTAGGATCTGGATTCTCATTCTGAAATCCGGGAAAAGAATTCTAAACTCCAAGAAGAGCGCAAAGAATCTGTAGAAAAACGGATAAGCTGTTCATTCTGAAATATTAATGGATTTTGTGAAAAACTGAATTCTATTGCAGATTCAGAATCCTGATTTATGTTTAGAATTTGTTTACGGATTCAGAATCTATGTATGGATTTTGTAGGAAACAGAATTCTAGTTGGATTCCATGAAAAAAATACGAAAAAAAGAATCCTAGTGGATTCTATGAATAAAATATCCAAGAAACCGAATCTACTAAAAACTAGATTCAGAAGTATGAAATCTGAATCTGGGAAAAAATCACTGAGAATCCGAGAACACGGATTTGGATTTTGGTTCGAATTTCCATCTCTGAATGCGAGCCCCGCAGTTGAAATCTCAACCAACCAGAGAACAGATTCACAGTCATCAGAAAGAAGCAGAAATCAACACCGCGGACAAGCGGTGGACCAAGGGGGAGAGGGGAATGACACCCCACGAAATCTTCGGAGTCAGTATTCTTCATCTCCTTTTTTACAAGTAGTCGACATTTTTAACTAGGGTTGTTTTTTTCGTGTTTTTTTTTTTTTTTTTTTTTTGCTTCGTTATGGAAAATTTTGATATTATTGAGTTAGCATTTTCAACGTCAGCTGGTAAAATGCGAAATGACGCGTAGTTTTTTTTCCTTTCTTTCTTTCTTAGATCACTGGGCCGTCAGTTTGCATTTTCGAAGTCAGTCAACAAGATGTGTAAATGGCTAAGCTGAATTTACTGATTCATTCAGCTTTGAACTTTTAAAAATAGCTAAGGAAATCATTTGTATTCTGAATAGTTAGTTTCACAATCATCCAGTTAAGCTGAGGAAGCATTCTACGCGAAATTCACACATTTCAGTGTATGCACTGATGTTCAGGGTGTCAACTAGAATTGATAAGGAAAAACAGATAACTTAGACGACTTTTGTTCAATTTTTTAGTAGCCTTAAAAAGATATTTACTGACTCCGATCACTTACTTTCTGTTGCTTTCTTACTTTATGTTGCGTTTAAAAAATTGCTCCTATTCTTTCTATTTTATTTATACTTGCTGACTATTTACTCATTAGCTGATGTCTATATAATAAACCTATAATATTTTTACGTGCTTTTTTTCTGACTATTTAATAGAATACATATTTTTCGATCACCTAAAGCGAAAAAAGATGGCTTTAGGTAACTCAAATGACCTGTAGACTAGCTGATTTCTTTGAAGGACTGATAAGTTATTATTATTTTTTATAAACCATTGGGTATTTACTTATCACTCCATTTTCTCATAGCATTCAAATGCTAATTCTTTTTTATTTGCGTACATTGGAAATTTTTGTACCTAGTAAGTATTTTGGATCTGTTTCCAACCCCCTCCCACTAGTTAGGAGGTGAAATGGCAGACTGACGAATGTACTGAAAACTGGCCTCAAGATTATGACCAAGTGATTACCTTTTTTTGGACGCGTTCTGATGTTTCCATCCTTACAAAATCTGATATTTATACCGTCCAGGTACTGATTAAAGGCAAGCACGTCTATATTGACTAGTTCCAGTGGGAAAAACTTGAGCCGGACTATGGGTGGATTTTAGTGGTATAATTCCAGTGTACACAGCAATGCTCCGAAAACATTTTCTGAACCCCGTCTTTTACGCATACAAAATTCCTAAATCCGCCACGAAGGTTCATTGAATAGGTGCTGCACTCAAATTCGTATATTAAAAGAATCAACCTGTTCTTAGACCCCAGATGATATTGTAAACTATTAAATACTTAAATACGTCACTCCTTTCATGGAAATCACATTAGTTATTCGGATGTACAAATCATTTGGGCCATACCAAATTTCGGACGGTAGTCAAATATACATCATGAATGGCCAAGCACTACCGAGTCTCATGGAATCCTAAATAAATCGATGGTCTCATGGGAACTTATGCTAATATTTTTGTCAAAATTGAGTTAAGCATGTAGATCTGTAGATGAAGAAGTAAGCTATCCGGCGGTATACACAAAACAGCTGATAACTCATTACATCAACCGCTAGAGAGCGCTTCTCAATCGAGCTAAAACTGATAAGTTAATAGTAAACGAAAGTTTAGAAACACTCCCCTGAAAATTTTCATTTTTTTTTCAGTTAGCACAAGTGTCCATGAGACTATCGAAATATGACGGCTAAAAAATTGTTAATGAGCCTTCAAGAAGCTAAGAGAGTTTTAAACAAGTCTAGAAGAGTTTTACATAGTCGTACACAAAGTTCTTCAGAGTTTTAAACACGTATTTCAGACTCTTAAACAGGTCACGAAAAGTTCTTGAGTCCAGAGGAATTATAAAAATTTTCATACTCGGATCTGAAAGAGCTCGAATGAATATTTAGTAAATGCGGAAGAGTTATAAAAAGTCTTAGAAAGAGTCTTGAACAGTCTTACCGAAAATTAGTGTGTTTAAGAGTCTTTTAAAGAACTATTCCTTGTGTAGGGTGTGCCAATTCACTTTTTCTTCTTCTGTATTCCAGAGCGCTTTCGGCTGTTATCTTTTCTTTGGAACGAAACCATCCGACCTCTCCCTCCAGGATCGCCACCATTGTCAGCATAGAGAAATTTTTATTCATCATGATCCAGTCTTGAAAAATCTTAATAAATTTTGGAAGAGACAAAAACAATCATGAATGTATCTTACTGCCAATGAGTTTTAGAGAAGAGCATCAAGATTATATAATCCGGAAGAATTTTAAATTAGAACCCTAGTTTCATTTGATACGAGTCTTCGAAAGCAACAAGAGGTCAAAATATCTTGACTTGATCTTCAAGAACCACAATGAAACATGGAAAAGATAAAAGGTGACAAACGTGTTTTGAACAGTAATAGCGAATTTAGAATAGATCAGTTTGGAAAAATTTTGAATACGTATAGAACAAATCCAGAAAAATTTAAAAGATAGCCGGTTATTTATAGATACATATGAAAATGAATAACGTCGGTACACTCAGTTGGGGTGGGGGGATGTACACCGGGGTGAAAATGTACACCCTCACGTTTTTCAACCTATATGCTCACGGAACGCAGGTAAAAACAAAGTTAACTTTTTTAGCGGAATTGATAGCTGAAGTATGTAAATTCACTAACAAAAAGAATTTATATTTTTAGCATATAGCTGAGAGGCATGGATATACCTTAACTACTCGTCGAGTTATGTCCATAAAACTTCAAAAACCGTACATGTTCCCCCAACTGACGGTATCAGAATACAATTTCCCAATATTTGACTAGCGAGTTTAGTAAATATTTTAGACAAGTTAACACTGTATATCGAGTTTTCTAATATGTGAATAAGGCTCTTTATGAATCTGCCCACTCACTGAATCTCCAGAGAATTCGTTAAAACTCAGCTAAAACTTTTGTTAATTCGTTAAGACAAGACGAGTTTTCGAGAAAGGAAGGAAGTATACGGAATTGCTTACAGGCTTAAAAACTGAAATTTCGTAGAGGAAATTATAATTGGTTGAGTTTTCAGTGAAATGTTATAACTCTGGAATTAAAGCATCTTTTCTACATACGTAGTCGAATTTTTTCAGTTTACGAGTATATGTCGAAGAATTCGATACCAAACGTTATTTATTTTGCAAAAAAAAAAAAAAAATTTCGACCGATAGAAACGGTGAAACGTGAGCCAGATGTATAATACATTCTGCACATGCCATTTCATCGTACTTTTTAGTTTTGGGAAGGGGCAAGGAAAATATTAGCAACTATGGACCAATAAGTCTAGTCTCCAACATAAGCAGAATATATATGGCTTGTTTAAAAAATAGAACATATTTAAAAATCGATGAAAATCAAGCGAAGGAACAAGCGGGATTTAGGTTTTTTTTTTTTAATAATCGCTAATACCTTTATAATTAATCAAGTAATTGAGAAGACAAAAGAGTTTAATTTGAAAACCAAAATGATATTAATATTTTAACAAAGCATTTGATTCATCAAATGAAAGTAAACAAGAGGGGCTCATTATCAAAGAGACAAAAAGACAAAAATTTTATGGGCGGAACAAGGGGGAAATATCACAATAAATGGAAAACTAATCGAAGTACTTCATGAAGTGGTTTATTTTGGGTGGATAATTTTTTCTGAAAATCTAACTGGGAGAGAAACAACAAAAAAAAACCTCTGGAAAAACTTTCGGGCACTCAAAATTATTTACAAAGGAAATTTAATAATGGAATAAAAAATGAAGATATTGGAAACAGCAACACTCCCAGTCCTCAGTTACGGCACTAGTAAACAACTCGAAAGAGTTCCGAAAACACAAATGGAAATGGAAAGAAATATGCGGAATTCACAAAAAGGATAAAATAAGAAACAAAGAGGTAAGAAGGAAAACATGGGGAAAAGATACCGGGAAAATTCTAATGATGATAAAATGAAGATACGCCGGACATATTGCGAGGTCACAGGGAAAATTGACAAGAAAGACTATGGAGTGGAATGCCATATGATGGGATGAGGGGAAGGAGAATGTCCCCCAGGTGGAGGGATGAACTTGTAAAAGAAAAAGGGCCAACATGGTAAAGGGAAACATATAATCGAACAAAACGGGAGACACCAAAATAGGGATATAATTGTACATTCTCCTCCGTGAAGCATGCTACATCAAGAAGATGAACCTAACGCAAATAAATGAATAAAAATTTAGTTTTGGGACGGTGGAGTACATGGGGGGGGGAGGCGGAAATCGAGAATTCAACTATAGAGCATGAAAGCCAAAGATATGGGTTACAATTTGGCATAATTATCAACCCCGCTATCCTAGCATAAAAAACAATGTGATGAGATTATTTTGAACGCTGAATATGATGGCGTTAACCATACTTCTCGAGAATCGCTCGTTTTTCATACTCAAAATTTTATCAAATTTTTCGCTTCTTATTCCTTTTTGTCGTCCATGAATAGCTACATTGATACTGATAACAATACTGAACGCGCACAGTTGTCTGATCAGTGGTATCATCGTGATGATACTAAATTCGCATTTACGATAGGATATAGGGGGGGGGGATGAACTATAATAAAAAATTAACATCGGCATTAAATTCCTCGTTGAAAATACATACAGAATTATATATTCTCATGTCATTGTTTATTTTAAAATTTCAAATTGTTGGATAGTGCAATTAGGAGGAGAGATAATGGACAAAGAAAAAAGGTATCTCTTACATGAAACCTTTTCCTTAGGTATAGAATGATTGAATGTCTATTTTGATTCGCTGCTCTAAACGAAGAGATTCACTCAAATTGAAATCAATGAACTCTGACCCATTTAAGCGCTTACATCGGAGGACAAACTTCGCTTTTAATGCAAAATATCATCTGAATTAAAACCAGTAATTCGATTTTAAATATTGATGAATTTAGCGGGTAGAAAATCGTGCATAATGAAGCGGCCGACAAAGATGACGGAAGATATAATTTCACGGTATTGCTACGATTCACTATGCTGGTTTGAGTTCGCAAAATTCATATAGAAAATTAAACATCAACTCATTAACTTGTCAGAGCTGTCTAGTTGAATGAGGAAATAATAAGCTAATGGTGCTCGTAATATACGACATGAACATTCCGCGAGAATGATTTCAGCCGCCCATTTTAATTGAATTAGCTTCAAAGAATTGCAAACGAGAAATGTTTAAGCATTTAGGTGGTTCGAAATTCGAACTACTTTTCCAACATTAATTATTTCTGACTATAAATTACCAACTTTCGAGTCGGATCGAAATTCATCGCAAATTTAATAGTGGCTATCGCGATAAGAATGACGTTATAGAAAAAAAACGTATCAATTCTAGGTTAAGATTAATGTTCGTTTCCGTACATAAAATTTAATAATTCCGCTTCAATCTAAAGAACATGTGACTTTAGTCTGCACGAAAACAGCAGGTTTGACTTGTCACGGGAAAACGAAAAAGAAAGAAAACAATCAACAATTTTCCAAAATTATGTTTTACAGCGAGGGAATTCGAAGGTACTGATGTAGGGCACATGGCTGTGCACAAGTTCTTTCTATTTAATTTAGAATAACAAACGACAGAAGTAATACCCCACTTTCTGGTAAATTTGCTCCGCCCTCCCGCACCCGGCGTTATATTAAACGTCAATTTTTAACCAATTTCACCCCACAGCACGTCTATTTGGTAAGGGAACACCTACAGCGGGGGCGAAACTGACAAGTGAGAAAAAATAATAAAGATAATATTTTGTTTCCTATCAATAAAGCAGAAAATAAGCATCATTAGTCATGTTCTTATGACAGCTATCGAGCTGAACTGTATAATAAGAAAATTGTAAATTTCTCGTATTTCTCTCATATATACTTGACTAGGAAAACGAGTTTCTTTAAATAAGTTGAACGAGAGGAGGAAATAAAATCCCGATTAGGGAATACAGCTGCGAAGAGAACAGATGGAAAAGATTTTATCGATTTCAATGTTTTCCACGGAATCTGGTCTAAGGAAAATGACAAGTCAAAAACTTTTCAGTTATACAGAAAAGCTTTCAGTCTGAGGTAAAATTCATAGAATTACAAACGAACTGAAAAACGGAAAAACAACTCAACAAGCGGAATTTCACGGAATATATGATCCAAAGAAGTCTTTTAACATATTGAAAATCCTACTTCGTACCCTGAGTTAAATATCAAAGAAGGTCGCTCTGAATTCCCAAAATTGTCCTCTGCCTTCCAAACTTATGAGAACTATAGCGACTCGGCTTGCTGATCGTTTTCGCCGAAGTGAGGGATGTATTGACCATCGAAATTCCACGAAATCTTTCTTCTCGCGCTGAACCTATTTCAGGTACCTTTCTCGGCTATTTTCTCGCGATCCGTCTCCTGCACCCCTCGCTTAGAGGATTGAGAGTGTGACCTGCCTTTTGTTCACTCTCGCTCTCTCTCCCTAATGATGTAAATTCTGTGTATAGTCAGATGTTGTACAGTAGTTAGTGAATAAACGATCTTTGGGCTCGATGGTCATATCTTTTCATTAGCCCTCGTGCTAGAAGAACTATTTCAGGTACGAAAAAAGTATCGCAATTTATTTAACAACAAATCGATGGCCTACAGCAAAAAAGTCTTATCTATATTTTTTACCGAATTGGATTTATTATTAACACTATAAAGGGAATTTTCTACGCTATCAGGACAGCCACGCCTCACACTGAATTTAAAGCACACTGTGTAGTACATATATGTATACACAACCTTATGTAATTCCAGATCTATTTTCGGGTGCCCTGTAAAATTTGAACCACTGGAAATACGACTTTTCATTCTAGACCATCGAAATATTTGTAAGGTGGCATCCAGCCAAAAAGCGCAAAGCGCCAAGAGCGCAGCCTGATGAACCAACTGGTAATGGAAATATACCTATAAATTTGCAGTCGTTCTACATTCAACATTGTTTCTTCTATCTCTCATAATCCACACAACCAGATAACAGCTATTTCCGTTTCAACGACAGCTACAGGCGATGAAGGACAGCAGAAGAGTCAGTCAGCAACCGAAAATTACCAAGGGAGGACTAATCAGGAACAGCTAGTAAATGATATAGGGTGTCTCACTTTATGTAGTTCCTCTTCAATCTGGAAGGCACGCAACTTATCTCAACAACAAGTAATCATGTTTGCTCGCTCTTACATTGAAAGAGGCAAAGGTACGGGCGCGTGAAAGAGTTATGTACCGCATTAATAATTAATAGCACCCCCCCCCTCAACATTGCTAATAGATAGACTGGAGGGACTTCGTGGTAATAATGAGAGATAGTTATGGCAACTAAAAGTAAGAAAAAAAATCTGGATCAACAAGGTGTTCAGAAAATTAATTTTATTAAAAACTGTGTACAAAAATCTTGATATTTTTTTCAGTTGTCCATAAAAGTTATACTCTGGACTTAGCTATCCTTTCGCGGTAAACGATTGCCTTCTTCATACCAATCAACCAGTAACTTCGCTACTCATTGAGGGTCGGCAAGAAAGCACGCATCTTGACTCTCAACCAGAAATAATGAAGGAAAAAATATACATTCATGGAAAAATTAATCAATGATCGACACCGATCCTATCCTAATAAATGAATACGTAAACAATAGTACTTTTTGACTACAAATTTACATAGAAATTTCTATCAACAACACGGACCCACTTGCAGTCAATTCAATGAAACAATGGTTGGATGCAACCGAAGACATGGGGGAGGGGGAAGGAGGGAGAGGGGGAGAGAGAGAGAGAGAGAGAGAGAGAGAGAGAAAGTGATTGCAAGAGGCTCGTTTTTATTATTATTATTATTATTATTATTATTATTATTTTTTATTACATACTTTTACACGTATACTCAGTGAGGTTACACATTTTTTTTTTAGGATTATTGGTTTATAGAGGTATTCTCATTCAGTTAACCCAATTTCTGGGTATGAGCCATCGTCAGGTCATTCCACTTTTGCCGGTCACGGGCTAGAGATGCCCAGTTTGGGCCAGCCATCCCAACCACCTTGTCTACCCACCTCGTCGATGTCTACCCTTTTTTCTTTTACCATTGTGAAGAGTCCAGAAAATGGTTAATTTATTCCAATTGTAATTTGGTTCCCTAGCGACATGACGAGCATATTTTAATTCTCGATTTTTGATGAATCTAACCAAGCTTTTAGTTTTAGTTTTGTTGTATACTTCCGAAATGCTTATTTTATCCTTCAATTCAATCCCCACGATATTTTACAAGGCATATCGAGTTGTAGCCATTTTGTGGATCTGGTTAGCGGTGCAGGCTCGTGTTTGTGCCCCACAGGTCAGAATGGGGTACACTGTGCTCTAAAAAATCTTCATATCTGATTCAAGATTTATTTTACCATTTGGGATTTTTGACTGTGCCCAAAAGATTTTCCATACATTTGCTCTCCCAATTTTCAATTCATTTTTTGTTCTGTTTTCCAGTGTCACGGTTTGGCCTAAATATTTACACTCCGAAACGATTTCAACTTCGTTAGTCCCAAATATCATTTCCTTGAAATGACTGATATTGGTCATACGTTTGGTTGTATAGTAGTTAGTAGACAGCCTACTTTTTCGATTTCCTCGTCAAGTCTTCCGCCATCGCACTAGATTACAATGTCGTCCGCAAACCTTAGAGTATTTAGGTATCTACTTTCTCCAAATTTGAGGTTTCCCTCTCTAATTTCTATCCTTTCCCCTCCAGTCCAAATGAAAAATACTTCCTCCAAGACAGCATTGAAAATATTTAGCAACAGTGGATCACCCTGTTTGTCACTTCTCCTAATGTTAAATCCTTCTTCACACTTTTCAGCATGATTTTAGCCTTAGATTTAGAATATATTTCACTTAAAATTTTGATTACCCCCAGGGGGACCCCTTATTTCTCAAGTGTTGACCAAATCACATCATGACACAGTGAATCGAAGGCAAAATTCACAGATTTGTGGAAAATTCTGGGATTTTTCAAAAACTCGTGAAATCTTACGAAATTTTATGAAGGATGGCAACACTATTCCACAATAAACTCATCAACCAGTGGTACGTCTATTCCGAACAATTCCAGATCACAAAAAGTACACGCGTTGGAAAGAAATAGACAGACGTATCATGTTCGGTTTTGAAAAATACCCTAAAATTACTTTTTCAAATGCGTGACTACATAATTTTATCACAAAGCCTAATAGAGTCCAGAGAGCAAATGAATTATGGAATAGAACTCACTAAATTACTTGAAAGTAGTACCAGCATTTCTTTTTGTTAAATGAAATTAGATCTTACACACGTAGGAGGTCTGGTTGATCGAGTGGATAGCGCGTTGGTCTCGGAATCCGGAGGTCCCTGGTTCGAGCCCACGCAGCAACTCGCAACATTTCGATCTATCTAGGCCAGTTTTTCGGCAAGAAGAGAAGAAGAGCTAAGTAAGACAGCCCTACCAGCCTCCCCGACGTCTCTGAGGTAATGCTCGAAAGGGCGGATTCCACGGCTCGGGTTCAGAGCAAAATTAGAAAAGATGTCTTACACAAGTGAATCTTGATGACCTTGATGACCCGAGGAAGTAGTCTCCATGAGAGGGTTGAAAGCGGCTAAAAGGCAAAGCTAGTGGTAGAACTAGGAATTTTTGTGTCAGGTCATCTATTTTGGACTCCCAAACCATTTCTTCCCCGCTCCTGATACACATAAAGAAAATCAGTCCCAATATTTTCCCCTGGATCTAGAACTGCTTGACTTTCATTGAAAAGAAAATCTCATGGAGGGTTGAACAATTTGGAAGAGAGGGCCGCCACTCGGTAAAGCTTTCTCATGTAAAAATGATCTCTCCGTCTATTGATGAACATAAGAGGCATATTTGCATTGCATCCAACCATTTTGTAGGCAAAGTGAGCCAGAAATTCTCAAACTTAGGTTAAAGCACGAGAGGAATGAGTCTGCAGCGGCTGGTTTCGGGACTGGCTACTCATTGTGTAATGTGTTATGCCTCCTCTAGTTGCTGGAAATCATTCACAATGAGACACATTCGTTATCAAGAAGTATGCGGCTGAAAAGCCGAATCAACTGGGACTCGCAAATTTGAGTTTTTATTAATACTATTTTTCCAGAGAGATATCTTGTATCCTTTCGGGTGAGGGGCTCGAAAGATTTGAAGTATGCAAGTGAGAAATTTAGAGTGCTGAGCAACGGAGTTAGGGTAACCGAGGTAACTTTCAACTTTTTTTTTCAGTGGAGCCAGAATTAAATCGAAGTAGTAAATATAAGGCACTGGATCTTTACCAACTATACCAACTAGATTAGGTTATTTTTCGTTTCTTTCAGTCCATTTTTCTTCCTCGAATAAAGATGATCTAAGAACCTACGCAATGAGGCTTCTACGTGAACGTTTTTTATTACACACGTACTTTATTAGGCGGAAATATACATACGCGTAATTCGCATTATCATTCTTAAACCGCACAAAGAAATGATAAAAGAACACTAGGAGAATTCATTTCCGCCAAATAAAACATTCTGACGAGAAGCTTGGCGTTGAAACTATTCACTGCCTATTTCCTCACAAAAGAGAAGCAAGAACATGAAACTCGATAAGATGTAAAAAGCTTTTTTCAACACTGACTGCAGTACCATTCATCTTGCAACTAATTCTCGCATTATCAAACGGCTCAGCTCGAATAAAGTCGCTTTGTGAAATTTTATTCAATTCGAGATATCGAGCCCCTAGACTTTAGATTTTCTAAAAGTAAAAAATGTAAGTTGTGCAAATTGTGCAAATGATTATCCCGTTCAAAACGAAAGTTCATCGGATGATACAATTTCCTGATTCGAAAAAACTGAAAGTTATATATGTATTTACCATCTGATATACACGGAAGCCAAGCATTTTTAAGCCCTTGCCATAATAATTAGTCTTTGCGTCCTTCCGGTGGTCACACGTGAATGCGGAAGTAGGCTTCGATACTTCCGTACCTATCTTTCCAGCCGCCCATGTTTTAATAGCATTCAATTTGAAGACAACATTACGCGGTAAGCTTTTTCGAAATAGCGAAGCTCAAAGCTGAGTTAGTTCCTGCTTTCTGGAAGTTTTTAGGGAACGCATTCTCCGCAAATGGAGTTTTCAACTCATCTCGAGACAGATAAATGCCTTAATAAATTCAAGCCGTAGGACGATGCGTGCGCGCCACAATTTTTACGGTTGTTTAAATTTATTGCGCGCGGAAACTGATTTTTTAAACATCCACGTTGAAATATTTTAAAAGATTTTCTCATCTAGACGTAGATAAGAAAAAATTGAGAAAGATTTTCAGCATTTACTCCACGTCTACACTATTAGATGTTTAAATTGTAATTTAGCCCGATAATCGCCGTCACTGAATAGGAATGCAGTGATATATTCACTCGTGTTAATAAAATTGCATTGATAAATCGCCGTGAATATTTATCATTCTACCCAACCAGGGAGACCGCGTTAATAGAATTGCATACCGAAAACGCCGTAAATAAGTTCGTGTAATGCGACATTGAGATAGCGAGTTTCGTCAGTTTTGTTTTTCAGCGAGCAACTTTTCCAGTTTGTATTTTCTGATTGAGTGTAGGTTCGAAAATGATGTCTGTTGTGGTTTTAGAGTCAATGCGACATCCTTAGAGAAAAAATTGAGAGAACAATTTTTTCTTATCTGACTTTGAAAGTTGGAAATTATTACTATGAGATACATACACGTAGTTAAAAGTGCATGAAAAACGGCACCGACTGATCAATGGAGTCGGAGCTGCCATCTTGGAAATTACCACCAATTTTTTTCTCGGTTTCATTTGACTAAATTTTGTCAGCCATGCTAAGGCTGCGGAAAACTTTTAGAATATCAACTTAAACTGGTATTTTTTTTCTTCCAAACACGTACGAGTAAATATCAACTTGCTGGAACTGAGAAGAGAAATATTTGTAATCTTTCAAATTGATGCGGACGGACGAAAATGCCTTGAAAGCTACCCAGCAGTACAGGCAAATTAGACACCCTACAACTGATTCGTCAGATAACGTACTGTTCAAGTCAAGCCAATTTAATGACAGTAATGAATGACAGTTTCCTAGAAGTAATTTTGTTTTGATTTTCTGTTTTTACTGACAAGTTTGTTTCGGATTTATCCAGGTCTGGACAAAACGGCGTAACTGTATTCAGCACATATAATTATGTCATAATCATACTGATTACAGTTATGCCGTTTTGCCCAGACCTAGATAAACACAAAACAAACCTGTTGCCCGTAAAAAAAAAAAAAAAATCGAAACAAAATTATTCGCGTGCCCTCTTACTCTGACATCTTCCGTTTCATGTCTCCACAAATTATAGTTTCTCATTCATTTTGGAACACGAGGAACCTACATACATTAGTATGAACTAGTGCCTACATTCAATATATATTCAAGCCTATTTAATGACAGTAATGAAAGACATTCTATGTTGCATAAATTTATGTTTCTCATTCATTTTGAAGTACAAGGGACCTTCTTACTGGGATTAACAAGTGCCTGTATTGAACAGACTTGTCATTCAGCTTTAGTACCGCCTGGCAAATGGAATTATTAACGATGGATTTCGCTTTTGTCATATTTTAGTTATAAAGCCAGCCCTACACCAAAAATCAACATGTTTTTAAATTCATCATGGCCAATGTATTTGGTCACAAAAATTACTTGCTCATGCCAAATGAAAAGGTTATGAACTCTCGATACTGAAAAATGTTTATAAAATGTGCAGAAGAATACATATTATGTCAGTTATATTATTCGCTGAATTACAAAAATAGATATTTCTATAAGACGCAGAGAAATTGTTGAATCTCAGACATTTAAAACTACACTTAAATCAAAAGGACTCGGGGATTTTATATCTGTGGTGCCCCCGTATGATTTCAAACGAAGTACCTTAGCCTAAATTTCGTATTCTAAGACAACTTCTAGAATTTGACTTCAGTCAAACTTGCTTTTTTACGTCTATAAGGTGCAACACCATGTTATGATTCCAGAAAGTACAGAGACATGAAATGAGACACAGACAAGTATTACAAGTCATTTAATTCCACTGTGTGAATAACTTGTAACATATTTCAACTTGAAAATTGAACTTTAATCTGAATGTAGGCAAAAACAAAAGGGTTCTTTCTCTTTTTGTTTTTGCAAGATGTTGACTTTTTTGACTCGGCAGCCATGCTCCTAGGTGTCTAAATAATGTATCTAGTCGTGCAAACCTCGCTCATTTTATAAACAACGAAAATCTTAAATACAAAAATTTGTCCAAGGTATAAAAATACATTGTCTAAAATACAACAGCACTAGTACCTAAGGTGCAGCTATGTGACTTTGGCTAAGAAATGCATTTGAGGGATTTTCCCCCAAAACACGAATTTCTTTCAGAATCTGGGAATAGGACCCCCGCCCTACAAATACCTGCGTTTAATTACGGAAATATTTTTTTCCTAGATGTTATCACAATATTCAGTAATTGAAAGGTTTGTTCAACAAAAAAAAAAAAAAAAAAAAAAAAGTAAGCGCTTGAGGTGACCCTCTTTAATATACATTATTGTATAAATTATAAATCGTTTAATCATTCTGTCCGGTCACTTTCTGCGAAGCATGGTCACAATCACAAACGTTTTTTGTCTCCTGAATACCTGCATTTCCTGCGCGTGATTTTTTAAAAAGCCACGTTCTTCTTCACATTCTTATTCATGTAGCTCATTCTCCTTTTCTTTCCTTGGTACGGTCAGGTAGGACAGGCTTTTAGTGTAGTTTAATTAAACTCAAGTTACAGTTTATGTTTAACACTCACAAGACATACTTATTCTATCGATCATACAATACACATGCTTCTTCTACCAACTCTCGTTCATCTCTAGTCCGGACTAAAAACTTCTATCTCTCTCTTTTTTTTCTATTTTTTGAAAATTATTTTCAAAATTAGGCGAGGGAACCTCCAACTCATCAGTGCCCGCATATTCCCTGAATTAACAAAAAAAAAAATCATTTTTCATCACGTTATCGCAATATTTGCTAATGAAAAAGTTCACTTCCAAAACCTAATAAGCCCATTCGTTATATGCTCCAATTCAAGAACGCAGTAAATCCAGTTCCGGACGTTTTCCTTAGATTATATTTTCGCAAGTATTTGAGTTTGGAAAGCTTACTCAAGGCATATCTGTTAAGACTGAAGATCGAATTTATCAAAAGTTGAAGGAAAGAAGATAAAAATTGAAATCTGTGAACAGTTTTTTGTGCTTCTTGAACAATTTAGAAATGCGAATACACAAATAGCGTTTTAGCAAAGTAGCTCAAATTTTTAATACACAAAAAAATAGGGAATTTTTAATGAAAATCAATAAAAATAAAATAAAACAACTTCGCCGAATTCTTTCAGCTCCAACTCAATAATGTTTCAGCTGAATCATTTTTCGATACATTTATGGAGTGCCACCTAAGGGGGTTCATCATATCAGGGAGGTATTCGATTTATAGATCTGAGGTCACTGGATTCAATTCTGAAAGTAACTCTCTGATTTGACTCTTCGAGATGCCACTCAAAGGAATTGAGACCAAATAACGATCATTATTTCAAAATTTCATTCAGTTTATAGGTTTCAAGCTCATTGAATTCGATTCTGTTATTTTCAGATCTGACCTTAGTGTGCCATGAAAAGAGATTACAGCTAAATACACAATTATTCATTATTTGGTTCCTACCCCTCCCCCCACTGATGGCATCCAAGAAACTGGATACAAGAAAAAGCTCTGAAAATCGAATTCAGTACTTCCTATAAAATGGCGGGATAAGAGAAAAATTTGAATTTGGTGGCCTGACAGGGCTAAAAAGTTGTACTTGGGGATAAAAGTAATGTGTGCGAAATTTCATTGATAAATGTTAACATTTTTTCAGGCCCAACGCGAGGGAACTTCATCTAAATATTTATAAATCAGCGACATTAGCTTTATTAATATACTAAGGGAAAGGAATTGGATCGCTAGATTCATTTCTGATGGTCATTTTGATTGTCACCCCTGTCCGAATGTTGCCACAGGGGGCTACAGCTTTCGTATTTAACAGCTTCAATCGTATCACTCAATTTTTTGGACAGCTTATTTCATTTTTTAATTTTTTTTAGGCAGAAATCTGTGTCTGTAGCACTATACGAGGTCTTGACCTAAATGCTGGGCTAGTACACAAATAGCAAAAAAGTTTTGAATTTTGCTCATTTATAAATATTTTGGTTAAAACCTTTTGTGATCCCACCGGGGCACAGTTCATTACGCTCAAGTCAACATGAAAATGAAACACGTGACAAAAATAGGAAGTAACCGAATGATGTGAGTGACGCTGTTACTTTACTTTACCAACCGTAGCAGGTCACAGCCACCTATGGTAACATTAAGGTAGGGGTTAAAGTCAAAATAACATGATAGCGACTCATTCACCCTTAAAACCTAAATACAGCTAATTTTGCTCATTTATAAATTGGGTTCTGAAGCCAAGTTGAAGAGATCAAGTATCTTAGTTTATGCTGGACGCCAAGGTGACCTGATGTGCTCAGTCTATACATCTACGAAGTAACTGTGTAACTAAATTATTTATTATATTATACGACTAAAAACGTTTCAGTCCGACATTTATTACTCATCAATACTGCAGTTTCCAAGTCCGTACTTCGGTACAGAGTCGTAAACTAGAGTAAGGCTTTCCCATATAAGTTGAACCCAATTTTCGTTTTACAAAAAAAAAGCAAAAAACTAACCGACACCTAGCAAGTGTAGAAGCGATAAGTAGCACAGATGTGTGATTTAAAAGGTTTAGTATTCTAAATCTCACAAATTGAGATAACATAGTACCCCAATAGGAGTCGATACAAAAATTCTAATTACAACAGTAAGAATCCCATACATCTTCTTTTTTTTTTCTTCATAAAAAATAGAGCGAGGCGAGGCACTATCAGGTGATATTACCTGATCGTGGAGCATGAATTTGCCCGGCATTACCTAGAATTCCAAAGCTTTTAAAATAAGTACACTCTAATTTCTACATGAATATAAATCTATTCTGGGAAGTTATTCACTTTTTTGCCTTCAATGTCTGTCCTTTCGCTTTCGACAAATTACGAGAGCTCCAAGCTCTTGCTTTCTGCATCATTAATCTTGACAATTTTCTTCATCAGAGGACGGAAAAGGACCGAACTCGATTTTGGCCTTCCACACCACTCAATATCGTTCAATTTTCCCTCAATTATCGCCAATATTCGATTACTATAAATCGATTATATTCAACTATCATTTGATACCAGTCATTTATCAGCAATAATAAAGTGAAAATCAGCTGATATTAACGCTGAAGTCCGAGCTCTAGAAAGGCTGACTTTTTACAATTTTAAGCGAAAATTTTACTGTACGACTAACACACGAAACAAACTAAGATACTGACTTACAAGAAACATATTTCACTTCCCCTTCACTTTTCGACGCCACTGACACGAGATTAGAACATAGAAAAATGTGGATTTCCTGGAGAATCATTAAGAGGATGTAAGTCTGGGTATAATGGAAAAATTCCTTTCGAGAGGGCAGTCGTCTGCTTGTCTCCTTCTGTTCCGCCACGCGGCAAGAAGCTTGGAAGAAACATTTCATCGACAGTAAAAACTACAAAGCTGGGCCAGACCTTGCGATACACTTAACAACAAAGACGGTCGGAAAAACACAAAATACCAACAAACCGAGGTCGAGGTTGATGAATGAAAAAGGCGCAGTGAAAGTGACGGAAAAAGTATAGGAAGTCGCTTCGTAGGAAAACAGGCTGTAAGATGGTTCGCTGTCATTATTTACCTAAAATATACTACATTCGAGTGCCGCTGTCACGCTCGGCGACACCTTTCCTAAGTATCTTCGTTAGTGGTTTTCATCGCCAACCTTGTAACTCGAAACCAAAAAATAGTTCCACCCCAGAAGTATCATCCCGCAACTAATTTTTCGGATTTACGGCGACGACAGCTATACATACAATGTGCCTCGCTTCCTTAAATTTGCTCGTTTCTAAAAACAAAGCCCCGACTAACTACACGTGGCACGTTTCATAGTTACGCTCCCATTCGCGAACAACCGTGAAGTAATTCATTTGCACGCCACTGTTCGAAAACAAATCGTTACAAATGATCAAAAATTACCGTCACGGTTTCGAGTCTTCTACCCCGGGAATAAAGAGGGCGCAATTTCACGGACTAGAGGGAGCCAACGACGAATAACTCAAAATAAGCGTTTCGTAGTCTGTGAATCGTGTGCTCTCTCACCACCACCGCTACATAAATCGGCACCTGGTGAAAGAAAAAAGAAAAAAAAAGTAAATGACCATTATTTTCTAGTCGGTGACTACATTGTGTTCTGGGTAACAAATGATATCATGTCCAGACTGGAAAGTCGACACGGACTACGTTTTCGCCTTTACAGGGTGTGGTGTTTCACAACTAGTCCTCCTATTTTTTTTCCTTCCCTCGATTGCGAAGTCAGACTTTCATGGGATGGAAATAGATTTTTAAGTAACAAGATTTAGTTTCTTTTCAGGGGAAATATTTTCTTTTCCCTCTACGGGGACTCGAACGTACCATCAACAGGGATCTTAAGTAGAAAAAAATACCGAAGAAAATCTCGAAATAGGGGTTTTTTGCGTCGCTGATCTCGAAAATTAAAACTGACTGCAGAATCTTTACTGCATGAAACTAAAAGACGAAAAGATATTACTTGATTTCCATACCCTCTCCCCCGTACCAAAAAAATGGTCATGGAAGCTTCAAAATTGGATCCAAATACAAAAATAGAGATTTTTTGGGTCGCTCATTTAGAATATAGCATTAGATTATCGATCAGGTCCTGCTTGGGACCGACAGGGAGCCCAATTTTCTTCTAAAACGAAATTCTCTGATATTTCCCAAACTTTTCTAGACACCTTTCAGAGCGGTCCAAAAGAAATTTTCAAAAAATGATAGCTTCTTTTTCGGTTTTCAAGGCAGGTCAACACATGAAATACACTTTTGAAAGCTTTCTTATATGCCTCATGCTTTTTCCAGAAATATTTTCTAAAATCTGTGACTTCCAAAATTCCAAAATTCTATAATCTTTCCAGACTTTTCCCAAATTTTCCAGAACTGGGCACCCTGGGCCAAAAAATTTGAATTTCAGATCCAAACAAGGTCAAAATTAAATGGGATTGAAAAATGGAACAAAGTATCGAGGTCGGGATTTCTTCCATCGGCGATTTCGAATATCGCATCAAATTTTTGATCCGGTTCCAAACTGAAATTTAATACGCCAGAAAATTTTTCATCTAGCCCGGATTGGGGTCTAAGAACTTAAATTTAAAACTCAAAATAGGCCGACATTAAATTGACTTCAAAAACTGCAAAAACTGAATCATTCATCGAAATAAATTTTTTAGTATGAAGGAGGGGGTAGCTGATTTTGAATACCATATTAAATTTCTGATCAGGCTCCGATGTAGACCATAAATTCAACATTTTCTCCATCTAATGGGCAAAATTAACTCTGATTGCAAAATCGAACAACGTATTTTTCGGGGTCAGCAACAATAGCCTCTTGTAATCACTTCCCTCGCCCACTGACGTCGTTTCTTTCAGAGTGCGTTAGTGTTGTTAACAGAAATTTCCACGGAATAATTTTTTTTTTAAATTTTAATTAAGGTAGGATCAGGCCGAGTTATCTATTCATTTTCCTTTTTCATTATTTCTTGTCGAAAGTCAAGATGCGTGCTTTCTTGTTAGCCCTCCTCCTCGAGCCACAATTTTTAGGGAGGGGGGGGGGGTCGCTGACTGAATATTACGTCGAACGGCGCCAATCCGGACCAGGAATTCAAAAGTTTCTCCATCAAATGGACCAAATGGGCTTTGATTGCAAAACTGAACAACGTATATTTTTTTGTATGGGGGGGGGGGGAGTTCACTGATTTTGAATATTATGATCTAGTTCCGGTCTAGACTACAAATTCAACGTTCTCCTCATGTAATACACAACATTTATGACTGCAAAAAAAGACGGCTATCAGTTTTTCTTTTTTTTTTGGGGGGGGGGGGCTAACGTTGAATGTACGTCAGGTTTTTTGTCTGACGCCGATTTAAACGACAAATTCAACATTTTCTCCATCAAATGGACAACATTTACTTTGATTGCAAAAAGAAATAATGTATAAATGTTTTTCTTTTATTTTGGGGAGGAAAGGGTCTTTAATTTTGAATACCGTATCAGATTTTTGATTTTACTGTGATTTCGATTTAAAAATAAATTGAACCATGCAATGCAAAATAGGCCTTTCAGGTCGCTGTTGTCGATAATTACATGAGACTCTCCATCTATACCCAATATGGGCTTCAATATTAAGATCGATTAATGACTTCCACAGCCTGAAATCAACTTGACGTAAAAAAATTGAACCAAGTATCGAAATAAGGTGTTTCTTGGACCGTTCATTAAAATCAAATTTTCTACCAGCCACCGATTTGGGTCCAAATTTTAACACATTACCCTGAAAAGGGGTAAAATCAACTCCGACTTGAGAGAAGGGAGTTCATTCCGATTATCGCATTAGATTTCCTATTAGATCCCTATTTGGGCTCCACAATTAACGTTTCACACTTCAATTAACTGGCAAAATTTAGTTGATTTTGGAAAAGAATCAAAATACGATTTTTGAGCACAAAAATTCAAGTATCTCAGTGCAGTCACCATTGGGTCTCATTGGAGACCTAAAATCGAGATTCGCAAATAAATGGACCGTTACTGCATACTTCGGAAGTATTTTCAAAAATATTATTTGAAGTAAGAATTAGGCAAAATTGAAAGTTATTAAAAAACAGCCGAATTTTCTGCCATTTTCTGCTACATTCTTAGGTGACAGACGGAAAATTCAGATGAGTACAGCTGAATAACTTAAGAAATCGAAGGAACTGTCATAATGCAGCATTTTTTTGGTCATTGATTCCGAATACTGAATTCCATTTGTTCATCCAGTGCAAATCTGGGCCTCATACAATCCAAATTTTATCATTAAGGGGCAGGGTAATCAATTTGACTTGGAAAATGAAACGTGGAACCATGATAAGTTTTTTCATTAGGTATTGTATAGTTCGAATTATTTCAATAAATTCTGTATCAAGCAATATAATAAAGTTACACTATTTCAATTTTAAAATAAAAAAGACAATAATTTTGTCAATTTTTTTTCAACTTTAGCTGAAAATTATTTTTACTGATGTAACTACAAATCAAAAGCGTGTGCAGAATTGTATTACAAATTTGTTGAGTAAAATTGAAGTTTTTGCTTCTAGGCCGTACGGTCAAAAAAACGACATAGAACGAGGTACGCTTCCTTGACCAACCAATAGTGACGCAAAAGTAATAAGTCACAGTAAGTGTTCTCAGGAATTTTTTCTTTCACAGGCCTAGCACAGGTGTGCGTGAGCAATCAAGAAAACCAATAAATTCAATACCTATAGCTTTCTGGAACTTCATTCATCCGTTGTAGCTAATTTTATGTCATCTCAAGTGGTTTGCATATCCGCTTTACAGAGGGTAATGCCACTTGCCACTCTTACATTAAAACAGTTAGCAAGAAAAAATCTCCAAAAAGTTTTATATCTTATCTCTGATATCGCTCAAGTCGCTCTTTTATCAATTTTCTGAATTGTTTTTCATTTTTTTGGGGAGCTTCTAATGACTCTTGATACTTCCACTATTTTTTTGATGATGTTGAAGTGTACCCTGTATCTCCTCCGGAAGATGCACATACGACAGTAAAATTACGTCAATTTTCATAGTAAATCACCAATTCTGTTCCAAATGAAGTTGAGTTACTCGCTCATTGCAAGAAAGGGGGTTTGGCGCAACAAAGAGACCAAAAAGCTAAATACAATGAAGAATACTTGATTTTTCACAACTGAAATACCATGGTGTTGTTCACTTGGTGAAGCGTATGGCGATGCACGTATGCCAAATTGGCTCCCAAGATACCGCACCTTTGGCCCCGGAAATTATCCTTTCGAGTGTTGCATCGGTGACACTATGATGTTGTTATCGAAAATTAATTAAAATACTGTATTTTACCGAATGTAAGTCGCACTTTTGAACAGGTTTCGAGGACTCCAAAAATGAGACGCGACTTAGATTTGAGTAGAAATGAGAAGAAATTGAGAAAAAAAGGAAAATCCCCATCCTTAATTGTCAACTGGTGCCAGAAAAGGAAACGTTTCCAAAAGACGTTGTAGTGCGTACACGGTCCAAGGGATTGATGACGTCTCATTTAATGGAGGACTGGCTGAAAGTCGTGTGGGAGCAACGTCCAGGCGCTCTTCGGAATCCGAAAAGTATGATAGTCCTTGATGCCTACAAAAGGCACACTACAAATCCCGTGAAATACCAACTACGAGGTCACAACTGTGATGTGGTGATTATTCCAGGCGACATGACGTCCCAACTGTAGCCTCTGGATGTCTCTATAAACAGACCCTTCAAAGAATATGTACGCCAAAAGTACGAGAAATGGTTAGTCACTCCGAAAATTTACTAACACACGCTGGTAGAATCAAGAAAGCTCCCTCCCCCTTCCACAGATGCAGCATGGATTTCAACCGCGTGGAATAAGATTTTTGAAATTTCTATCCGCAAATCGTTCAAACAGTGCAGCTTGGGAGGATAGCGAGGAGATTGATACGTCTTCAGATGAAGAGATCGCTTTCGAAACCGAAGTTGAAGATTTGTACGTATTGGTAGAAATTGCATGCGGTATTTCCTATTTCTTGAGACTGAACGTGCACTTCATTTGCATTTAATTAACCTGCATGCTTGTCGAGAAGCGAAATTCACTTTTGCGAATTCCAAAGGCTTCTTTCTCTCACGCCATCCGACTGGCGTCATATAGTCGCCCGTCTGACCACTTTCGTCCAAACGCAGAATTTCCTCGAATTAACCTGCACCCGAAAATACCGTCGCATAGACAACTAGATATTCAACCAGACGCATTTTCGACGCCGATGACTCACACGTACGCCCCGTATATCCTCAAACATTCCCGACTGACGCCAGACAGTCGCCTAAAATATGCAGTCGATCATATTTTGGCACCAATGACTCATCCACATGCGCCACACTCTCCCAAATTCTCAGAATCCACATATAGCCAGACGACGTACAAATACCGTCATCGACTCCCACCAACACCATACCCCTTCCATACTTCATACTATTGGTCATCCCCACATTGCGAAAATATACGACAACCAATTGCCAAACTCCCAAACTCGATACGGGACACGCCTGTCCCCTGATCCGCAGATCATCGTATTTGATCCTACCATATCCAAATTCATCTCGTCTGGGGAACTCCCATTCATGAGGAGGCCGAGCCCGAAATGGAAATCGGGCTTTATAAACTCACTACATGGGCCGAAATCGGGGGTCTTGCTTCAGTCTTGCTCTCTCTAAAATTTAGGTGGAGACCGTTGTCACGTCTCTCGCATTCAGATCTATAACTTAGCAATTTAACGTATAATCAAACTTATGTCGTGTTGTGCGCTCTCAAAAGCCTAGTAGCAATCGTTGTAACCGTTTAGTAACGTAAAGTCAAAGTATAGTCGAAAGTGTTAATAAATCTATCCAAATTAATCTGGCTCGGCCAAGTCATTTGTCAAGCCGAGAATCTCTAATCGGGAGCTCGTTACTATCAGCCCCCTACGCCCACGCAGTGGACCCTCCTGTTCATCGTCAATCAACGGCAACGACTATCAATAGCCCGAGAGGCTATCCGACCTCACGAAAATGCTGCAACTTAGAATCGGGAAGAAGAAGATATCTAAATTTTTCATTTTCAAATCTAGGGTACGACTTACATTCGGTAAAATACGGTAATATGCTAAGTAACTGAGGAAGTAATGTCGTTCAGAATATTCTGTTATTATGTGGTCCAATACAGTCCACCATAAATTAGATAGCGAAGTCCCCTTCTTGGAGAAAACTATTTCCCATATAAGAAACTAACCTTTATCATTTGAAGAGCCATCTTCATCCCGGGAAAATCCGACTTCGTGTTACAAAAGAGGTGGAAGGGTGCAATTCACGAAGCACCCTATACGTAACAAATAATTTCTTAAGTAAATGCTACGCTAACTCGGGAACATTCCATTCGAGAGCGGAAACACGAAACCGGAAACAAAAAAGAGAGCACCTGCTACCAAGAACAAACACTCGACGACATTCCGATGAGACGATGTCGATGAAAAAACACATCAAGATCACGTAAAAGCGAAACAATATCGAAAACATCGCTTCAACTCGTTTCCAACGATTCGAGTGAAAAACAATGGAATCTAATATTTTCATTGTTTCGTCGCTCAGTTCTCGTTATTCATCTTTTTCCCTTCATTTTCATGATTGCAGGTCTGCAGTTTTCTCAGCGTATGGCTGGTGGTGCTGTTTACCATCGAACGTTTCATCGCCGTCAGATACCCTCTGCATCGACCAGCCGTGTGTACGGTGAAACGGGCGAAATTATTCATCTGCTGCCTGACCACGATAACGTTGCCCATTTACAGCCCGTATTTGGTGATCGCCGCCCCACAACTAATAACGGAAACCAACAACAATGAGTAAGTTCGTAAACACATCGTATCACTTTAATTCGGTTTTACGATAATGACCAGGCACACCAGAAAGTTCGTCGCCATTTTCCACAATCGTTTTCTTTTACTGCTCGGTACCCCAGGTAAAGTGCAGGTCATACGACTGAAACAATGCATTTAGACTGGGTATTTTGTTTTTCGCGTAAATGCTTCAATTACATTTTTACTCCACCGATGGAAGAAAAATTACGAGAAATATTCTACTCCTGCAATTGCGAATTAGTTTGGTTTTATTACGAACAATAAATGCAAATATTCTTGAAAAGTTGAAATGCGGAGTTGGCCAGTTGGACGTAATATAGTGGAACTTCTATAGAACGACCTTCTGCAGTTATAACGACATTCTCCACATAACATTCTTTCACAAGAAATATGAATTTACACCGATCTTACGTATAATTTTTTCTCCATTAAACTGCAAATAGCGCATTAGTCCAGTATAATGAGGAAAAATGAAGTAAAAACTGGTGTCAAAGCATTTTTTGTGAAATACAGCTGATATTGGCTATCTGAATCACCACAAAAGAATATCGATTCCCTCGGTGGCCAGCTAATATTTTTGCGAATGAGGAGGAGGAACTCAAGACCTCGAAAATTGGTTTTTTGCGAGAACAAAAAACTATTATGTTTAGGGGGAAATGTTTCAACCCAAAATTATTTGTTGTGAGGTTCAACATAAAAAGGTTCAATTCAGTTTATTTTTTTTATTTTAATATCCCCAGAAATTTCGAAAAGAAGTGTAATACGACATTTACAGGCCTTATGGGAGAAATTACAGACCGTAGAATTTTCAGTATTTTTGTGGTCATATCGACGTCAGCAAAGAGAAAGGGTACACTACAAATCACTCTCGGAAACGTTTTTCTGGATCACCATCTACCATTGCTAGACTCCTGCCTCCCAGTCTCGCCTATTTGTAGATACCACACTTTCAAGGGTGCGTTTTTATGTACTTTGGACATGGACATATCTGACAGCTCCACGCGATAGAAAAAAAAGTCCCGCGGAAAACGTTCTGTAAACAACGCTCCGCAAAAAATGTTTGGCAGAAAACACTCCGCGAAAAATTTTCCGCAGAAAAACGTTACCATTGCGTTGTAGTTGCGTATTCCTCTTTGCGCGGTCATTCGTTTAATCAGGACATTTCGCCCGGCTGACACGGAGATTACCGAGCGATGCCGAGAGTGGACGATTATTCGGGCTGGTCATAGAGGTGGCGCGTGGGTGGCGCGCTGTCGTCATTTACATACCTTGTAACCTTGATCAAAGAGAATATTTCATTAACGGGCATATGAAGAAATTTAAAAATATTATGAAAACGAAAGCGTTTGTCGGAAAAATGAATAGAATAAAATTTATAGTACATGAAATTTCCCTTCCATTGAGTCCATTTTTATTTCAATTTGATAATTTTTTCTAAAATGTATAGCGTTCCAATCGTTCCTTTTTTTCACGTACCTAAAATTGTAAAAGGGGGACTCTTTTGCGTAGTCAGTTCGAATAGTCCCTTCAACTAGTTCAAGGAGAGAATAATCCAATGTATTGCAGCCGTATTGACTTTTGGCTTAGGCTGATGACTTTGAAAAATACGGCTTCGGCTTTCGGCTGTCGGCTGCTAATCGGCTGTTTTTTCGAGTTTGGTATTTTCTAGAAGGTATTTTGGGCCGTAGAACTAAATTTTAATTTATTGTGCTATTAGCCTGTTACCGTTTAGCGGGTACTCTAACCAAACCCCTTCCTATTATCTCGTTGGAGGACAGGATCCGCATTCAACTAATTAAGGTATTCGATCTGGTCAAAGCGGTGGCGCGCTGTTGTCATTTATCTTGTAACCTTGATCGAAGGGAATATTTCATTTACAGGCATATGAAGAAATCTCAAAATATTATGAAAATGAAAGCGGTTATCGAAAAAATGAATAGAACAAAATTTATAGTGTACAAAATTTCCCTTCCATTGAGTCAATTTTTATTTCAATCTGATTAATTTTTCTAAAATATGTAGGGTTTCAGCAGTTCCTTTTTTCCACGTACCTAAAATTGCGAAGCGCGACTCTTTTGCGCGGCCAGTCCGAATATTTCGCAGTTTCTTTTTTTTCTTTCTTTCTTTCTCTCTCAGGATTGATGAGGGGAGAGGAAGAATCTCGGGTAAAGGCAGAGAGGAGAGAGAAAAACGGGTCTGGACTAATAACACCCTTGGAGTCCTAATTTTTCGATGCCAAAAACAGGTTAGAAATGTTTTCTTATGTTGGACCCAAGTATGTGGTCGGACTAAATTCTGTATAGTCTTTACTTGGGAAATGTAGATGAAAATAAATTAACACTACGTAACTCCTTCAATTTACATTTAATGTCCTACAGAAAAATTATCACTTGATTGTGGCAGCCCTACACTTACTAAGAAAATAAATTCAAGCCTATATCGTAATTTCACCCCCCCCCCACAATCTTTAAGCACCAATGGAGAAAAAATTGTAACCGAGTTTTAGGCTACTGAAAATGATGGGAAAACTTGGATTCACCCAGTCAATCGTTCGGTGTGAATTACATATACCTCTGCTGATTTCAATATACTCGTCAAAAGTAATAATAATTATTGCTCAGTTTCCAATATTTCTAAAATCTGATCAATTTTGTACTCGCAGGACCGTCGCGATGGAGGTGTGCACCCTGATTCCAAAATGGATCGAACTAGCGTCCGTTCTCAATCATATAGACTTCTTCCTCACTCTAGTTCTCCCGTTTTGCACCATCGTAGTGCTCAACACGCTGATCTGCCGCGCTGTTCACCATGTGGGGCAAGTACATCGCACGGTAACGCTGACCTCGCGCAAACGCTTCTTGAGCAGCCAACGAAATCACTCGTCTCGTCGCTCAACTGACAGTAACATCGGTCGCAACTCATCACACCGATCCAACTCAAACAGCCAGAGCAAGGTCACACATATGCTGCTCGTCGTGTCGACCGTTTTTATATGCCTCAATCTGCCCTCGTATTTGTTCCGCATTTGGGTGTACGTCAAGGAGGTAAGAACATCATGATTTCATTTTTTTCATACTTTGATTATACCACTTATAAGAGACATTAAAGGCACCTACAAATGGTGACATAATTCGTATATAGCGATCTCTGCACTTAGAAACGACGTTTCGAAAATTTTCAGGAAAGTCCGTCACCTTTTCCCCCGGAAAAATTTGAAGAAAGCAATTGGAATTATGCTCTTCCCGGGAGAGAGAAGAGCGGTAAAAAGTTCTTTCGAAACACCGACCTTTTTTATTTCTGTTCTCACGCCGATGTGAAAATGCAAAAGGCCATTCAGAACTCCCAACTCAAGACGTCACGGCAGATATGAAAATATAGAGGAAATCGAGTTTCGAAATAGACTGAAATTGCGTTAATTTAAAGCTCCGAGGACCAAAACCGCTATTCGAATGAACGAAGACTTCGAATACTGATTCACGTAAATAGGCAACGATGGACACTCATTTTATTGTAATTTCTTTTCGAATTCAAGGGAATTTCAAACTAACGAGGCGAAGTTTCATTTTAACTGACTATATGATGTGCTGCATACACGAACAGAGTAATCGAGTACTGCGGAGAATAATTACAGTAAAATCTGCGTGAGCCGGAATCTGGATTAGGCGAAAATCCGTCCATGACGGAAAAAAGAAAAAGTCCCGGCAGTTCTTACGGAGTTTATGTGTAAATTTTTTTGTATAAGCCAGAATTCGTTTTACGCGGAAACGGAAAGGGTGAATGATAAAAATTACAATTTTGAACATGGCCAAGCCGGAAAATACATGAACTGATTCTGAAGAGAAGTTTAATTAATCGCACTTATCTCTCATGTTTCGATCTGTACATTTAACAAACACGACTGTGCTTGGGTATAACAGACCTATGGAAGAAGAAATGAACCAGTACTTGTAACTTCTTTTAATACATATATGTGTGTGCTTGCCTAGTTCGTAATGTATACGTATGTATCAAGCTTGCAAAGAAAGAAAGGAAGAATAAAGGGGGGAAAATTAAGCCGGAACTTTCCGGCTTGCACAGATTTTCTTATGGGCGGAATTCTGTCTAAGGCGGAAAATTTCTTCAGTCCCAGCGAGTTCAGGCTTATACAGATTTTACTAACAGGCTAAAGATAAATCCTTGAGGGTAGGGAGGATAACATGAGACTCAATACATGAAAAAAACAGTGCAACAAGAATGGGGTGTATGGGAGGGTCTTCTGCTTACAACATCGAAATTTCGTTCAAATATTACGTGAATTATGGGCTCAGTTTTCAAAACAGGGAAGAAATTTGAGGAAAATGAAATTCTGTGGTAGACATTTTGGAAATCATGCAAGGAGGGCTTCAAGCACCAGTCTACCTCCGCCTTCTAGGCGTAAATAACAAGATTACAGACTGAAGTAGACGCGAATGGAATTAAAGAGAGCAGAGAAACTTAAGAAGAATAATACTGAACTGAGCACACTGCTGCAAGAAGAGCGTATCTCTAACGGGGATAGTAAATACGATACAATACGTCCATTTTAAAACAATAAGGCTCAGTTGTGAATTACAAAATCATGTCAAACACTCGACTACTTTTACAGATTTTCGACTTCAGTTTTCTTGAATTTTTATTATTCATCAAGGCGCTGACGAATAAGAGAATAAAAAATAAGTAAGTAAATAAATGAACAGCCAGACCTGGCGACTAATTTATCGAATTGGCTGATGTCTGATTGACTGAGTAGAAGGAAAACGCGAACAAACAAACAAGAAAACAAACACATACACAGATAGGAGACCAATCAACTACTAATCGAAGAACAAACTAGGTGACTAACTAACTGACCACTAACTGAATGATTAACAAACTAACAATTAGCCACCAACAAAGAGAAAAAAAGAAACAAAAAAATAAAGGATAGATGGGCGACTACTCGGCTGTTAATTACACAAATTAAGACTGCCCAATAAAGACACACACACACAAAAACCAAACAAATTATCAAATAAACAACTAAATGAATAATTAACAAACCAAAGAACCAATCAACCAATCCACAAACAAACAAAAACAAGACCGACAGACAGATTGTATGATTAATTGACAGACTGACTGCATGACTAACGAACTGGCTGAGCAACTGATTGATTAACTGACTGAATGATTTATTAACGAATGCAATAATTAATAAGTATATATAAACAAACAAACAAATAAAGCCAAACAAATTAATAGATACATCGAATACAGAAAAACTGACCAACAAATATCCACCCACATGTTAGAGGTGATAAATAACGTATGCCATAAAATTCCACCCCCTCCCCAATAACTTTATTTTTTATACGATTGACGAAGACAAGCCAGGATTTTCAAGGAATGAGATTTGGTATTTTCTTTCGCCTTAAGAAGGCCAGGAAGTTCCACAAATTTATGAGTTTAAAATGAGAACACGAATACTATTAAAGAGACCATCGCAATAAGGATGTTTGAGACGCTGATTTTTAAATACATATATATTTCCATTTTTGATTCGACCCAAATTAGATCCCGAACATCCACATTTCTTTACAACAATTGACAAAATTTATACGATTAGGAGAACTGGAAAATGTATTGAAATTTGGATTTTCTGCGTCACTAATTCCGAATACTGCATCAGAATTTTGACAGCGTGCCAATTGAGGCCTCAACATTAAAATTTTGAACTTTTTAAATAGGAAAGGGGTCTCATTATAAGCTAAACTGAAATTCAGAAAAAGTATCCTGTATCAGTGATCAAGAAATTCTCCATTTCGATACTTAGTCGAATCAGTCAATTTCGCCTACTTCAAGGATGAAATTTGCAAAATCGGAGTTTGATCAAAAATCTAATTAAATATTCGAAATCAAGAATTTCTAAAATTTGGTCGTACGTCTCAGCCCCTATTAAAGACAGATTTGTCTTCAACTCCCCCCCCCCCGAAAAAATTATTTTGCATCACTTTAATATCCTCGTTTGTCGTGTACCGATCCGACTAAAGAAAGAATTTCTTGACACACCGGTACGTAGTGAGCTGGAGTGATCCAGACTCGTTTGGACTCCTCCATCTTCGGATCTGTCCCCTGTCGTAGAAGGTGGGAGTGGCGGTAAAAGATCCTTGGTTTTCAATAACTTTCGTTCATAGTAAGGTGTGGATCTATTAATCGATAATTTGCTAATTACAGAACATCAATTGAGTACATACAATCCATTTCATTTTAGATAATGCTCAGTGTAATATACGACCATCTTACATAGAAACAATAATTGATCAGTTGATCCGATCCTTAACGTGGTTCACCAACTCGTTTTGAAAGGAGTTGAAAAGCTTTTAAATCAACCCCCCCCCCCCAAATTGTGATCGAGAGGCGGAGGACAATCTCTGGCGCGCCCTGTTCCAGTGTGAGGCCTGGGAGCAGGAGAGGCAGGACGGTAATGGGGATCGATCCCGACGGCAACATGAGCGATAGCGACGGCGTGATCGACCGTTTCGCACCGGACACTAGGTTCCTGAAATGTTGAAAAGTGAAGGCGGATGGAACCGAGTGTCGGCCTCTGTCTCGACCATCATAAAGAAGAAGATGCAGAGTGGTCGAGGCAGAGGGCCAACGAACACAGCTCGGTCCACACTGGGCACAACGACTCTGTGCCCTCCTTGAACTGCAGCAGCTGCTGCGGACCCTTCGGCAGGGTTCGCTCCGCAGTCACAATCTGTACCAACACAGGAGGTGAGGGGTGAAGGAAGTAAGCGCGACCGGCTGCGGTGCACTCAAATTCCAGGTTAATGCTGGGTGAGCGTTGCCTCGGTCAGTAGGATATCCCATAGTGGTCCTGGGAGGATAGCAGCGCGAATCCGAAGCGGAGACGCGAAATGGGGGCCCGGGTCAGCCTCAATGCGTCCCTCTAATTACTAAAATGATACTCGAAAGGGTAGTTTCCGGGACCAGGATTGCGGTGTCTGGGGAGCTAACTTGGCGTGCGTTCATCGCCGCATGTTCCACCAAACACATTAATACCCCCCCCCCCCATTCAGATAACTACGAGCCAAATTCAAATTTTTCCAATGGATATTACGAAGGCTGTTCAAAAAGTTTTGAGAAAGAATTTTTTAAAATACGACAAGAAGTCGAAATACCAAAAATTACATATCGTTTGAAAGCGCATTCTTTCGGCTATCTAAGGAAACAAGTTTCATCGCGCTACGTTCAAGCCTTTGGGCTACAAGCGAATGTTTGTAAACACTAGTTGAGTTTCGCCTACTTGATAAAAATCTTAATCGATCATTTTGAGAATAATCTCGAACTTTTCCGAACTGTGGTGACTGCACATGAAGCGTGGATGTTTCATTATGACCCTGAGATGAAATATCAAGGCTCTCGATGGAAATCAGCCGCTTCACCGCCTTCGAAGAAAGCAAAGGTCGCTCGAAGTGCTGGGAAAGTAATGATGATCATTCTTTTTCGATCAAAAAAGTTTTGTGTACCAGCACCACGTTCCCAAGGGCCAAACGGTCATTGCACAGTATCACGTCGAAGTTTTGAAGCATATGATGGATCATTACCGAAGAAAACCTACGACTCGGAAGGTAGCGGATATGTTGCTTCATCACGATAATGCACGTCTCACGTAGCGAGCGTAATCGAAGAGTTTCTCAAGACAAAAAAGGTCCAAACGACCCCCATCCACCTCGCTCCGTGCGACTGCTGGCTATTTCCCGAGATCAAGAAACAATTAAAATGAAGAAAATTTGGGCCCGATTCGGAGGTCATCAGCGCGACGGAGGCGATATGCAAACATCTGGCAAAGGATGGCCTAGAATTCGTATTTGAAAAGTGGATAAGGCGATAGAAAAAATGTAGTCGTACAGAACGAGGGTATTTTGAAAAAGAACATGTATTAGATTTGTAATAAAGTATTTTATTCTTGCGTAGAAAAATCTTTCTCAAAACTTTTTGAACAGCCCTCATAGAAAATGTAAACTAATTTGTGTTCCTCTTCTTACATGACTTTCAGTGGTCATCCAATGAGAAGTATTCGGTTAAGTTTCCGTTTCATAATGTCATTTTTCTCTCGCAATATTTTTTCTCACGCATTTTCTTCACGAAACACTATACATCAACAAAATTTCTGCTACAGCATCAGGTGGCTTCAGACACGACGAGCGTTATTGAGACTACTGTGTTTGCCTAGTAATATCACACATATTATATGTCAACCTCTGAGAGACACTCTGTGTGGCGATCAAAAGTTGTTCAGTAGTCGAACTTCTCTGAAACATATTTCTCAGTATTCCGGTGACAATGACAGCGGAGATCAAGGATAAATAAATGAACCTCGAGGGGTACGTGTACCAACGGTCGCGCAAAGCAGGAAGGCGTGCATACTGGGTATGCAGAAAATATTATCGGAAGGAGTGCGATGCCCGAGCAATTACCAGTGACCCAGCAGACGGCACTCTCATCACGAGCTTCAGGGGTCCGAAAGAGTCATTTCATAGCTATCCACCTAACGTGGATGAAAACATTGCTGACGAACTTACGAAATCAATAAAACGAAAAGCACAGCGAAACCCGGAACAACCGCCAGCACAACTATAACGGACAGAACTTCAGGGTGTACCTGATGAAGTTCTAAGCCAATTACCGTCGCAGCTAGCGCTTATAAGAGCCGTGCAAAGAATTCGTCGAAAAGAGCTACCACCTGCTCCTACGAAACTGCGGTATCTCGAGGAAATGCCTGCCACATACACGAAAACATTGCTCGGTGAACAATTTCTTCTCCATGATTCCAGTCCTCCCACTCAATCATCTTCCGAAGAAGATTCCGATTCAGAAGAAGAGCAGCAAGAAGAGGTCCCATCGAGGGTTATTGTTATCGCAACCAGGAAGAATATTGAGCTCCTGTATCACAGTCCCACATGATTTGTAGATGGCACCTTTAAGACTGTACTAAACATACTCGCCCAGATTTTCATGATTATTGGTCTACGAGAACGTACAGGTCATCCTGACGAGGTGGTTCCGGTACCACTGGTGTACGCATTCCTCTCAGGAAAGAAGACTGAGCTCTACAAAGAAGTTTTGGAAGTGGTTAAAGATGCTGTCGATCGATTCCATGTAGCACCATGCGCCCCAACCAAAATCATGAGTGACTTTGAGTTGGCAATTGTAAATGCGTGTATACAGGTATTTCCTGGAGTACCTTCGTCAGGCTGCTACTTCCATTTGGGACAGATAATATACAGAAGGGTTCAAGGCGATGGACTACAAGAACAGTACCGAGATCCAGTGGATAGAACTATAAAACGATATACGCATATGCTACTGGCCCTAGCTTTTGTTCCCGAGGCTGATGATGAACTACGCCGCGAATGTCCGGCTGAGCTGCATGGTGTATATGATAAGTTCAAGGAATTTTTTATTACTGGCAAGCCAGCAAGAGGTCGTCACCCAGCCACAAGGCCCAGATATCCCATATCACTTTGGAACCAATACGAAACAGCTATCACCAAATCGCACCGTACCAACAACGTGTCGGAAGGATGACACAATCGCTTCCGACTCATTGTTGGTAAACACCATCCGGACCTTTACACAGCGATCAGGGAAATACAAAAAGAACAAGGATATACAGAGGTCTGTATAAACGAATTAGCCATGGGAAAGAAGGTTAAAGCGGCGCCTGCCAAGAAATGGAACGAATTACAGACACGCTTAGAATCAATTGCCACCGAATACAACATCAGACCCAGACTAGAGTATTTACGATCCATTGCAGCCAATGTAAATATTTCATAATTTGTTTTAGAGAGAATTAGAGAAAATGACGAAATAACAACGTTAGAGAAATTTGTTTTAGCGAGAATTGATTTTAGAGAATTTGTCGTTAGAGAAAATTGTCATTAGAGGACATGGTTTTAGAGAAAATGCTTTAGAGAAAGTGACGTGAAACCGTTGCGCAGAACATAATAATATGTGTCTGGAAGGACGTACCGAAGTTACTTGTTTTGTAGGGAGGGAGTTAAGGGAGAGGACTCGAATTTTATTTTGCTACTTTGCCAACTGAAAATGTGAATTATTCATACTGGCGAATATTTTTACAAGCAAACATAAGTCAACGCTTTTGAGACAAACTGGGGACTTTATGTCGCTAACTGAGCGTTGATTTATTGAATTTACTGGATCTAGAATATGTTGGAGGAGGGGGTGTCCTCATCTGTACGTTTCTGCGTACCTGATAGCATCATTAGTACCAAAATCAGAAAGTTAATCAAGCGGTCAATTAAAACTGAGGACACTTATATGGTTAGCTCGAGATCTTACAATCAAGTTCATGATTTCAAGTGTATAACTGACGCACGGCGAAAAAAATGTCCACTAAAATAACGTTTTTCAGCCACACCGTCGGACTTGACAATCGGACATCTCGCAAAATAATGATGTAAATCTAGACATTTTTTTTTTAACTTGGCTCGTTTCACAATGTGATTTTTTTCCTGGCTGTTGTAAAATCTTATTTCTACGGGCCATATACGAAATAGGAGGTCAGCAAACGCGTCTGAACGAGCAGTTATATCATTCGATGTCATTCACAGTTTTGGGTCGTTTTGTTTCCTTTTCCTGTAAATAAACTCGTTTACTTGCAAAAACTTTACCAATCTGTTTTAGTAATGAACTGGAAGAATGCAGAAGCGTACGAAGGTAAATTCAGAAGGCCTATATGTCTCCAGATTGCTGCCGAGATTTGTGTGCTTTTTGCGTGCGTTCCTCATACACATCAGTACCGTCTGTTCGAGTGGCACATACGCTTTCATTAATCGTCGTCGTAAATTACCCCGCCTTTCGGGGTAGGCCGTTTCCCTGAATAGACCTGAACGATGGAAAAGCATTCTTGTAGGTATCCTTTTCCGGACCCCAGCCGCGGCCCTTAAAATACCAGATTATACGGGGCGAGAAAATTTAGTCGGGATCGGGTTGATTAATCAAACACGACTTATTTCTCGCGAGTTTTTAAAAGAAAATCTCGAGAAATCTTTTCCGCGACGCGATAAACATGTTCCAGTACGGGTATAAAAGATAAATGAACGAAGAATAAGTCTTTTATGCGAATTTGCCGACATGATTGACTCTCACGCAGGTTTCACGATCGGACGTTGAAAGGATCGGTATTATTAATGCGCCGCAAAGCCGGCGCTGCTTTTCAAGCTGCGAAAAAAGCCATCCTCGCAATTAACGACGTCTCTAGGATACCATAGCCCAGAATTTCTTCCTCCATTCGATAAAACATTCAATGGAAATGCAGGCATCCGTAATCGAGTCTCCGCTCGTACCAGAAAACGAGTATAAGTTGACCCGTAAGATGCCGGAAGAGAATGGAAAACTACGCTTTCCTTTTCCACATGCTTAGAGTACGTACGAGAGATTGCGGTGAAAAAAAAAATAAAAAAAAAAAGGGAAAAAATGCGGTTGAAATTCGATATAAAAGATTCTTACCCATAATACGGTTTTAAAGAGTTGATTGGCGAAAATAAGATTCTCGACTGAGAGCAAGGACGCGGAGTCGAGCTGCGTAAAATTAAAATACTTTTCGAGTAGGGCGACATCCGATTAATTAAAAACACATTTACATCGTCCCTTATAATCAATGTCTTCGGCTGAAAATTACTTTTTAATTAATTACCATTAATCACCTTCGGAGGCATTTTCGCCACTCATTTATGGTCATCTTGTTTTTTTCACCGGGGCCTTGAATTTCCAATATCAACGGAAACATGGACCTTATTGCGACATCTGTTTCCGGAAATAATATATATCGAAAAAAATAAAGTGAACCGGAGGTCGAACATCGGATCGCGTGTGACGGCCAGTTTGATAAATAACTATCGACGGCTTAAATTGTACGGATTATTTCCTCCCTCCAAGTTGCCATCATTTTTTTCTTCTTTTCTGAAATGGTATCGCGAAGGAATTTCGTGGCCATTCGGGAAAGAAAAAAAAATTCCAAGCGGCTCCAGAATTTCAACCTTTGCAAGCGTTTCGCTTTCCTCTCAAAGAAATTGTCGATAGTGTACAGCACAGAAGTGTTACTTCAAGCTTGTTGAGTGACACCCACTAATTCTGGCTTATTTTTCGTAAAAAGTATAAGTCAATTAGTTCACTTCAAAGTAGCTGGGTGGCCTGGTATAATGTACCCGCTTCGCAATCCTTGCGTCTCGGGTCCAAGTCCTACCATAATGCCGGAAAGCTAATGATATTCGAATACCTCCCACACTTCCTAGCGAACACAATAACTACAATATCATTCGAGGTGAAAACATAGCGCGTCCTGTAACCTCCACCAGATCGCACGAACAAGGCGTTACCATCGCAGGGAATGTTACCACCAGATCAGAAAGACTGTTATTGTGCGTGTGCACGTCAAGAAGAGCTTACTCAACGTCGTGAAACACGTGGCTAGTAAGCGAACTACGACTACACACACTTGAACACTGAGAAGGAAAACCCTTTCTTAATTTCTTTACTTTCTACCTAGTATTGCTACAATGTTTCAAGAAGTAGGCATATTGAACACCTAATAAGTTTGCCGCTGAAATTAAACACCTGTGTTGGAGAAACATTGAACTCGGAAAAAATATATATATAAAAAGTGTTTGACAGTTTTGTAATTTTATATTTTCGTACAGGGTAGTTTTCACAGCACAGAGTGCTCCGCGCACTGAGAAAACTCTCTTTTTCAGTTCTGCACTCAACCCGAGCCCTGGAATTCGCCATTTCGAGCATTACCTCAGAGACGTCGTGGAGCCTGTTAGGGCTGTCTTAGTCCTCTTCTCTTCTGGCCAAAAACCGGCCTAGCTCGAAACGTATCGAGAAGGATTGGAAAGGCAGGCAAAGCATGAACTATGAAGAGCACATAATGAAAGATATACAGTGTAAATCTTTCTCAGAAATGAAAAGATTAGCACAGGAGAGAAAAAAGTGGAGAGAGGCAACCTACCAGTCGACAGATTAATAATTATAACAAAACAACAACAAATATTCAAGAAAAGATACCGCACACACCTTGAGATAAGTACGAAAAGTGTACCTTGGGGCAGCTCCGAAGTTTAAACTATTCATCAAAACATCAAGTTTTGATTTTCTGTGTATTCTTAAACTGACCACGCCATGACACTGGTATCATCACTCACTACATTATAGTGATGAGCGGGCAAAAACTGAAAATTCAGATTTAACGGATTCTAATGACAGATTTAATAGATTCTAATGTGACTACTTCATGTAACTAAATCGGTGATTTCTGTCACCCATGAGCTATGTATGTACAATATACTGATAAAAAATAGATATTCCAATTTTATTTTCTGTCGGTTTCGAGAAACAACAGTGATGTTGTACCGGGGACAAAAACGTCAGTTAATTAAAAATGCATGGAAAAATAGATAAAAAAACCTCTCAATTCGGACAAGATTTCGGACAAAGGTTTTTCTGCTGAAATGTGTTCCTTGAGGTAGTCTGTACATGCTGTGAAAATTCACCGCCCCCAGACTCCGATCGTGGCTCGTGGAGGGGGCGGAACGTCTGGAGAATTTCAGTTTTTCTCATTTTTCTCGAAAATTATCCTTCCTAGCGAAAAATGTAAAGACACAAAAATTATTCCCATAAAATTTCCTATAATTTGATACCATATTCGACCCCTCAAAGTTAAACGCTTCGATAATAAAAATCCGTACACAACATTGCTTCTCAAAAATCGGAATGTATTTCACTCGCATGACGTACCATACCCCCGAAACTTGTTCTTCCAACTAGGGGAGGAGACTTAGATTTTTCCCACATATCGCAAAATTTCAATCGTAAAGGGGGGGCTGGACCCCATCTCCATGACAAATTCAAAAATTAGTATTTTTTCATAGGTAGCCAGGGAAACCTAACACGCCCCCTACCGGTTAAATGTCGTCTTTAACTTTGGAGAGACTATTCTGCAACCTGTTGCCGTGCTGGAAATTCATTTCATTTATCGCGCGGCTTTATCAGGTGACTACCAGTGATTTTTTTGTAAGACAGACTTTCGATTTCTTCCTCGTTTTTTTCTGATTTTTATTTTACCGATTTCTTAATTTTAATTTTTATCCAGTTTTAAAAAATCAACAGGCGTAGTTTATTTTATTTTTATTCGATTTTAAAATTTTAATTGAAATTTAAAAACCTACCGCAAACGCGATGTCCAATCTCAATATGAACATGGAACGTCGCGGAAATTGAGGTGAGTGGTTGATTTGTTTTGGTTAATTACTTAGGCTAATGCAAGTTGCGACTCTCTTTTCTTTAGTACCTGGCTCCCCTAAGCTTCTCTAGCTTTGATCTCGGGAACTAACAGAGCAGGTTTATCTTAGACAAATTATGGACAAAAATGGCCTCTTAGTTTACATCTTTGGCTCGTTCATCTTGAGTTCGTCACCTTGGTCTCCCCGCTCAGTGGACTTGTTCAATAGTTCAGGGTAGACCAAGGGTATTGTAGGGGGCCATGGCTTGGTTCTCCAAAGTAGTGTCCTAGAATCGCCTCCTTCAGGGACAGCTCCGGGTTTCCGAGGCACACGGAGTTGTGAAACATTCCAATAAGTGTCGCTGTTCAACCATAAAAGTGATTTTCTTTTTATTTCACTGGGATTGAAAAAATTGAGAAGAAAAGCTTTTTTCCGAGGTCCGACAAATTTTTGGCATGTTGCAAAAAAATCTGGCATGTCGCAAGCGCGACATGCACGACACGAAAGTCTCCGCCTCTACTTCTAACAACAGTTACCATAGTGACGAAGAATGAGCAGCTGTATTTTGGAGAGAAACTCAGGTAAAAATCTGTAGGAAGAGGAAAAACAGAATTTTTCGGAAGTTATCAGCTTCTTCAGCTCGAAGCGTTCAACTTTGAGGGGTTAAATATGGTACCAAATTACAGGAAATTTCATGAGGAATAATTTTTGTGTCTTTACATTTTTCGCTAGAAAGCATCATTTTCGAGAAAAATGAGAAAAATTGAAATTTTCCAGATGTTCCGCCCCTCCCCTTACGAGCCACGCTCGGAGTCTGGGGGCGGTGAATTTTCACAGCATGTACAGACTACCTCAAGGAACACATTTCTTCAGAAAAAGCTTTGTCCGCAATTTTGTCCGAATTGAGGTCCTATTTTTCCTGGACTATTTCTGGCTTGTGTATTTAAATTACAGAATGCAAAATTCGACAAGTTCTGACAAAGACATGTAGTTATGTACCCGCTGCATGTCAACTGAATCGACTCCGAACCTCGTCTGAAAATCCATTTCAGTAGAAAACGTCTTGGTACAGCACTCTCCACTATATGAGGGAGTTAATGGTGTAATTATTTCAATCAGAAATGCCTCATACATGGCACGTCTCACAGAGTTTCAAATGAGCCATAAATGAAGCCTCCCAAGTTATATATTTTGATTTCTCCAAACATGAATCCTCAATTGAGGTCCATTCCCATGTCGAATAGCAATGCTGTCCTTAAGTTAGGTCGTTGTGTGGCCAAGTGGTAACGTGCCCGCCTCGTAGTCCTTGCGTCTCGGGTTCGATTCCCTCTAATGCCCGAAAGTTAATGATATTGGATTACCTCCCACTAACTTCCTAGCACGAACAAGGCATTTCCATGGCAAGGCATGTTATCACCAGATCAGAAAGATTGATACTGTGCGCGTGCACGTCATGGACATCTTAAGCAACATCACGAAACACGTGGCTAGTAAGCAAACTGCAGCCGTACACTCTTCAGCACAGAGAAGGAAAACTAGGACGCGACAAAACCGCGGGAAAAGTACCGGCAAACTACCCTGACTAACCTGACCAGGGGAGTCGCGTTAAAAATCGCGACTCGCAACGTCCCGCATCGGACATGTCGCCTGATGAAGAAGTTCTCTTCAGAAGTTCAAGATGGAAAACGCAGAAGTCTCCATCCCTAAACAGTGATGCGAAAAGCGCATTTTATAGTCTTAAGGTCCGTACATAATACAAAGTCATTCGTCAGAGTGGGAAGGGGTCGAACTTCAACGGGAAATAAGACTGGGTGCTAGAATGGATCAAACTACAAAATATAATGAAGCTGAAATAGTGTCTTGACTAAAATGGAACTCGATCGGTGTAATTTAGCGTGAACAACCTTCCTTCGTTCATTTCTCCCCAGACACTCGGTTTCGTAACTTGACAATAAAATGTGATGGTTGATTGAGGACGTACCGCAGGGTGGCCGTTGATTTATAAAATCGAAATTTTCTCGGGTTTCTTCCCTCCCTAACTCAATTCCAATAAAATCACGGAAAATTCGTGCAGAATTTCAGTTCGAACAGATTAGAAGAGCACGAGCCACAATACCACTCCCCTTTCAAGGTAGCCACTTTTTTCTAATAACGATTTTCCCTGACTTTTCCCGGTTTTCCCGACCAATTTTTCAAATTTTTCCTGACTTTTTTCAGCTGTGTACGACAATTTTGAAATACTTACTATCAGAGATCAAATTTAATATTCATTGACCACTATGAAAATTGTGTAAATATTCCTAAACATTCCCAGATTTTGATCACAATCATAGCAATTCCCTGACTTTTCACTAATTTTTCCAGACTGAAAAAAATTCCCTGACTTTTCCCGATTTTTCAGAAAATGGCTACCTTGCCTTATAGAATACATGGAGTTTTGACTTTTCCAACGAAAAATTATTTTTTTGGGCTCCTGAATGCGTAAAAAATTCGTATTCTATGTTTTCAACGTTCAATATAAAATACGAGTGGAGAGTATAACAAAATGCACCTCACAACACATGTTTGGATCGAAACGCAAACCGAAGTTCTGACAACAAAAATTTCTACTCTGGTAACCCCTACAACATTGAAAACAGGTAAATGAAGCACTTAAATTTTTTATCTATTCTCTTCGCCCTTTAGAATGTTACAAACACAAACTCTCTGATAAAATTTTCCTTTCGAGATAATTTCACTAAAATTTTCTAATAATCAAATTAGGTTTCGTCAATTTTTCAAATTTCTGTACCTCTTTAATAAAATTTTACTTTAAATTTCAGTACAGCGATACAATTTTACCGACATTTTCAAATTACCAGATTAAGTTTCATTAATGATGATTCATTCGTAGCATTTCTTCATGCAACACCCTTATTTGTATCCACGTAATATTAATGTTACAGTCATAATCATTTGACTCATCTAACATTTCAAAATGTTTAGGTCTCACGCAATTGTAATCCACGAAAATTTCGTTAATACCCCGAGTTATAACTACCAAGGCATACACTACACTAACCAAAATTATTGCAGATCTTAGAAGTATGTATCCCCCCCCCATTCAATCAAACTTCTGATACCACTTATGGTTCATGAAATTTTGCTGAAAATTTTTTCTTATAAATTTGAGTAAGCTACGAGACGCTCTGATCAAGTATGAAATAGTTTGGCTCTACAATCTGAGTTAAAGGCCCTGGAAGGTAGCTCCAGGAAAGGAAGAACAAGGAGAACGAAAAAGTAAAATTCAAAATGTGGGTCGATTTATAGGTTTCCAAGGCTACTAAATTTGATCTTAAGGGTATTCTTCACATACGAACCACGAAATGTCACTGAAGAGAGTTGGCACCAAATAGGTATTATTAATTTTGTTAGCAATGGTATTCCATCACACGTTTTCAAGGTTACTAAACTTGAGATCAGCTATAAAATCTGGACCAATCTGGTGGTACCAGATGTAACCAAAACCAAATTATATCCTCCGGAGTCGAACACGCAAATTACCTTAGACATCGAATTAAGAAACCTCGAAAACCTATATATCACTCTATCTCGAAGTTTATCTGTTCACCCATTCTTCTTCTCCCATTTTGGAACCAGACTGCGATACCACGTGCAGCTGAACACTTTTGTACAGTATTAGCTTCACATGACCTACTGAAATTAATGAAAATAAATTTTCATCACAATTAAGGGTACGAAAAATATGTTTAATTAAAGATATAAAGCTGCAAGTATTTTTCCACAAGGAGGGGAGGAGGTGAATGTCACGGGTTCTTCTAATCCGATCAAACTGAAACGTTGTACAAATCTTTTTATGTTTTACTGAGTTTGATTAAGAAAAAATGGGGGCGGTAAAAAGTTCGGAAAAAAATGCTCACCAAGAGTAAATAAGGGCTACCCTTTTGGAAGAGCTAATTGCCAAAAAATGAACAGATTTTAAAGAGGGAAAAAAATCGAAGTTTCATAAGTTATTTAAAAAAAGAACAGACTTTAATAAAGGGAAAGAAAATCGAAATTTCATAAGTTAATCGAAAAAAACGAAGCGAAAATCCAGCAGTTTCATGTTAGTATTAATCAATCTTATGCAATTTTTTCAAATTTTTCAAAATGGACCCACAATACTTCTCTAAATTTTGAACAATCAATCACTGGCAAAATAAAATAATTTGATACATGAAAATGAAAGTAGACGTGATAACAAATAAAATGGCGTAAATTTCACCTTCCTACCTCCATTAGTTCCAGAGCTGCTGAACTTCAGAAGTAGTCGGTTATTAAAGTGCGGAAATTTCAACAGTTTTCTCTCCACTGCCAATTCAGGTAGTGGGGAACGGAGAAGGGCTTTCAAGATTTTCAAAAAGCGTAACTTATCACCAAAATTTGAAAAAATCAGAAGATCGAGAGGTCAAAAGTAGGACGATTTGATATAGAATTGCCCCTCCCCCCCCCAAAAAAAAATACATGTAGTCAAAAAATCTTCAGAATCTCGCTAGGCTCCTAATAATGCAATGTTTCATCACCGCAAAAAAGATTCATACAACATGTACAATCCTAGATTTATATTTCGCTCTTCGTATTCACTTTTTTCTCACCCTTTTGTTTCACTTTTTACTATCAGCCGTTCTAAAAAAAGTGAATTTTCGCATTTCCGTCAAATTGAAGTCATTTCGAAGACGTTCAAATTTCATCATCATCGGCAAATGGAAATTTTCGGATTCATTTCGCTTCGGATTGAGATCGTTTGACCGACCAATCGAGCCACACTATACAGCCCACACACTGTGATTTCGAATCCAAGACGCGCGATTACGACCGACACTATAAGCTCCTTCGTGGTGACTTCAGTGAAGTCCATTGTCTTAGCAAAACTCATATTCTATCCATAAAATGAAACGACCAATTTTCAAACTCGAATTTCACATTTCTACCGGCGGGCATTATTTCCGTGGTCATAAACACGAAGGCCGAAAATACTTGAAACTTTCGCGGTGAAAACTAGCGGCTAATAATAAAATTAAATTAACTTCGGTAAAACTTGAATTCGCGACGGATCTGTCAGATTGTTTTTTCCTTTCCAAAATGTTGATACGAACTCGTAAAAAGTCGATCGTCGTCGGAACCGAGGTCCATTAAATTGATACAGCAAAATGGTCGCGGCAACGCTTCCACATCCTACAATGCTTAAGTATATGTAAAATACATTTCAAGCTCCAGTTGTTTCGACAACACAGGCTGACGAATAAAACTGGACGAATGCGTTGGAATTACAATCGCGGTTGAGGAGTTTCTCGAAAACTCTTGACTGACAAGGGAATTGAAAAGCCCAGGCAGAGCAAATAATTTCGAGGTGTCCGACAAAGCGGCCGACCACATTTAGATTAGGTGTAACTGTCTGAGAACTGCTGCGGGTGATTCGAATTTGAGATGCAATTAGTGAGAAATAGCAAGCGGAATTTCTGCTGCGAGCAATACATGACCAGTACAGTGCCTGTTGTTTGGGCAAAGTTAGAATTTTTTGCGGCACATCGGTCCCTAGATCGCGTTACACGAGTACTACGAAAAAAAGTTCCAAGTTTCAAGGTCATAGAACAATTTCAACCCGACCATCAAGAATGGTGAAGATCAACATGCAATGTACGTAAGGGTTTTAGGTCATATCAGTGGAAACTGAAAAATAACTAAAAATACCAATTTTGCTCAAAATTACTCCGAAGGTTCCACTTGCCGACAAGGTGCACAGAAGAACCCTCCTTTCCTCAAACCCCTCGCCATTTACAGCAATACTTCAAAATGGCGGAGTGACGGCAGAAAAATAAAATTTGCAATCAAGTCAGTTTATAGGCTTTCGAGATCACCGAATTCGACTTTGAGGAGGGTGATTTTTGGACCTGATCTCGTTACTCCGAAATGGTATGCAACGTATGGTTTCATAAAGTAGCTGAATTTATGTTTGAAAGTTATTTTCGGAACCGACCCTTCTTCGCCTTGATGTATTATCGAAGAGAATTGAAACCAAAAAGCTAAATTACAGTCAATTTTTCGAGAAATCGCTTAATTTATGCAGGCACTCGTCCAGCCCGTAACAAAGGGACTGCAACTTATTGATAAGCTTTAAGTTTTAAGCAGTAAATTTTCGTATAAAACTAATTATTCGTTAACCGACTTTAAAATTCATCGGGAGACAGTTAAGCAATTAGATTTAAGCAAATTTATGTAGACCAAAAACTCAAGTATAGGCTTGAAGCCTTACGACTCATCATAATCAGCAATTAGAAAGTACCACACGACACACAAAAGAAACCTGATAGTCAACTTACGACTGAGAAAAAAACAAGATTCTACACGCGGGAAGTCTAAAGCTTTACGCTGAAAGTTTTTGAATTCTGAGTGACTTCAGACGTTAGGTGAGAGCTAAAAAGAGAATGTTCGTTGAACAGACAACTGAATTCAACTTTTACCACGCTATGCTACCATGTTGGAGGGTATTGAGGAGAAATTATGAGTAAACTATGGGTAATATTCTCGTCGGCGGCACTATAGCACTAAATTGATCATTCGGAAAAGGATGTCTTGGACGAGTAAAGTACCAATACGTACATATCACGTAGGTTGTTAAATTGAGGACAGCACATCGCATATACGTGCCGCAAGGTTTCTGGCTGCGTAGTCGTCAAGGAAGGGATAACAACAGAAAAGTAAATGCTATCCGTATACGGATACATATTCTGAGTCAAAGCTCACAACCGGAGAGCTGAATAGATAACTACGGGGTGAAGTTTTATCCATGTACATCGCAAAGTAATATATAAGTTTTCTTTACACAGGTTTCTTCTCTTTTGGCTCTAGAAGCTAGTAAAACTCATCGTGATAGGACCGAACTAAAGGCTGAGTAGGGATTCTCGCGGTGCTTTCACATGATACCTGCTGTCCTCAGTCTAACAACCTGAGGTACACGACTCGCCTAACTCATATTAACTCGCTAATGGTGATATAGAACTTGAGTGCCTCTGACTAGAGTATTACGCATGATCTCTTCTCAACACCATGCAATAATTTTTCGGTTAAAAGTTTTAACCCCCCCCCCCTCCTGCAGCTTTATCGAGATTTTCACAAGCGGAACGATTAAGCGTTAGTTCTAATTCTCAAGATTATGAATTTTAGGTGGAATTTTTAGCTTTATTGAAAAGCTTATACTCCTTGCCATGGCCTCGGAGGGGACGGCGGCAGTTGATGAGCTCATATAAGAAAACCTGTTTTCAATACTCTGCGCAGCTGAAATCCAGAGAAATTTACAACTACTGACCAAACCTCAAAAGACAACGGGAAGATCAAACGAAACTAGCAGTATTAGAAGAAATAAGATTGGATAATTCAATTTTAGAAGTGGCTAATCTATGTATAAATGCTGTTACTTTTCGAGCAATTGTCTGTGGTTCGGCTTTTTGGTTTTAACTCCTTTCAGTAGTATCTCAGGATGAGAGAGATATAAGCGAGAGAAAGACGGCGAGGGAGAGTCAGATCCGAAAATAATATTCAAAATTGAATTCAGCGACTAGAAATCCCTATGAACCGAACACCGTCCCGAAATAATAAGTATGCGTGGGATTTTTCTCCTTTGGTTGCCCTCTAAAGTATCAGATCGAAAAATTATCCACCAGAACGAAGTGAAAGACTTCTAAACTTTATAAATAAACTCCGGATCCAATTCTTCCCAACTCCTCTTTCATATTTTAAAGTCTCATGGTAAGGGCCGAATGGTCTGACATGGCCTCTGTGACAATGTTTTGATTAGGGTGGTCCCTCAAATTTTGATTTACATTTGCTTATCCCCTAGATCAGTTCAAAAATAAACAGAAACTGCCAAGTTTGAGCAAAATATGTGAATAGTAGGTAACCTGTGCTTCAAAAGAATTGAAGTTTTCGTGGAACTTTTAGAACTTGAAATTCAATCGAGGGGGGCTCCCACATGAGCCTAAAATTTAGTTTCTTCCTTAAATTGATATTTTTTGGTTGGCAGGATTCATTATTGGGAGTCCTTTTCTTGTACTCAACAGGGGGCTGCTTTTTAATAATTTCTATTATTCCGATTTCCACATTATTTATGTCTGAATAAGTTTTGATTGAGTCGCTAAGTTCATTTGTGGAGTTTTTCTCTCTCCTTATTATTCTCTGGACTTCATAGGAGGATGTTCTTAAATTATTCTAATTTTTACGTTCTTTACTTAAACAAGTGTTTTTCGGGTCACTTAGTTCAATCTTGAAGTAATTTCCCCCTTCCCATACTCTTTGGGCTCTATGGGAGACTAAGTTTGAAATTGAAACAATTGAAGATCAACCCTTTAAGGAGCCCAAAGGATAAGGACGAGGTGTGTGTGGTGGGACGTATGGCGATGCACGCTCGCCAAAGTGGCCCCTGAGACACCGCACCCCCGACCCCGGAAACTACAATTTAAAGTATTCGCTTTGAGGCCGGCCTGAGCCCCCATTTCGCCTTCCGCTTCCGGTGCGCGCGTTCTGCGAGGCCTAGGGCCACCATGGAGTCCTCTACTGAGCGAGGTTCGCGCTCCCAACACTAGCATGGAAATTTCAGGTTTCCCACAGCCAGATGTGCTTCTTCTTCACTCACCCTTCACCTCCTCGTCTTGGCACATGTGGCGAAGCAGGAAGGTGGGTTCCCCACAGATGAACCCGCTTCCTCTTCACTCATCTCTCACCTCCTCGTCTTCATACGTGTGGCGACGCAGGAGTAAGAGAAGTTCAAAAATAACTTGCGGATCCAAAAAAATTTTATTTAGATTACTGAGAACATAGAAGTTGGAATAACTGAAGATCAGCCACTGTGGATCTCAAAGAGTAAGAGAGTGGAAGAAAAGTACTCCAAACATGAACTTGGTGACCTAATAGCTCCTCATTCAGACATAAATAATGTGAAAATTGGAAAAAAATTGAAATAACTGAAAATCAGCCACTTGTTGAGCATGAAGGAGGTAAAATTCTCGACTTCAACTTGGTTTACATTTTATTCACTCCGTTAAAGATTACGTCATGTAAATCCAATTTGCTGACGATGATACGGGCAAAATTGGCTAGAAACTATAACTTCAACACCTGGTATGTGAAGGAAGGACACATTTCGAACATCCGACCTGCATGCGTTTTTCCTTAAAGTTCGAAGTTGAATTTTCAATAAATTCAATACAATTTTTCTCCAAAGATATAAGCGTCGTAAAGTGAAGTAGAAGCGATGATGGAAATTCAGGTTTATGACAGCTTAAGAAATTTAGGATTAATTCTCGAAAATCAATCCAGGAAAGTATTGCCAAAGGTCACCATCACTAATCAACAAAATTTGAGTTGAAATTATCAATACGAATAGATATAGATCGACACTTTTTGAATTTTGAGTAGAATTTCGTTCGGTCTAATGGGTCTTTTGAATCTTGAACATTCGCCCAGTGGGGTTAATGTCACCTTTGTAGTCATATAAATTCGGGCAAGTAGTGTACAGCAAAATAATTTCTTCCTTTTCGGAATGTTCTAGACTGACAACAAATGTTCAGTTGTTTGTGGTTAGGTTCGGGTGAAGACAACTCGAACGTGGGCGCAAACGGGAATCACCTCTGGGAGGAGCTGAATCAGAGAAAAGTGGTGGGGGGGATAAATTCTATAGGAAAAAGTAAAATACTTGACTTGTAATTTTTAGCTTTTTAAAAACTGCTCTGGACTTTGGGAGGTGGGAGGTTTGCGCCTATGAACGCGGAGAAGATAGAGATGTAACTTAAATTTGTAACTTAACAATATTTGTAAAATTTTTTAATATAATTATTTTTATCAATTTTTCAACTTTATTAACGTAGTTAACGTTTTCCACAATGAGTCAAAATGTAGGCAAAGCCGTTTCTCTTTAGTATTGACATAATTCTCCCTAGGTTTAAAGGATTCAACATCCTCGATATACATTTTACGTAGGAGGAAGCGAACGGGGAAAGAATCCCAGGCATAAATTCAGCGACCATGAAAATTCCAAATTGAGAAAGAAAATAATTTTGAGGCTTATATAGATGGTGGTCCCCTTTATTATTTCTCATAAGAACTTGAACCCCCTTGAAGCAGGAGTTACTTTTCACCAATTTCGCTCACACTTGGTACTTTGTTTTCAATATTTGAAATCGATGTAGAGGGTGTGCTAATCGAAAACATGAATTTTTCACCAAAAGTAACCAAAAACCATGGTAGTGTAAGTGGAACCTTACAGAATCATGTTAAATAAAATTGGTATTTTCAGCTATTTTACTATTTTCAGTTTTCACTGATATGATCCAAGAGCCTCATGTAAACTGCATGTAGAACTTCACCCTTCTCGGGGATCGGGTTAAATTTGTTCAACGATTTTGAAAGTTGGTAAACATTCTTTTTCGTTGTATGGTACAGGTCTAGAGATACCGCAAAAAATTCGGACTTTACCGCAATAAAGGCCACCCTAATGACCGGAATTCTGTTGCAACCTTCAGTAGAGGGACTTTTATTTGGACTTCATTCCGAAATGTATAACGGGCAGATCAGTGACACCGATTTCTCGAGCGTGCTTTCTGCCATCAAACGCATTAAAACTTCGCCATTCGCGGATCCTCAAATTCGTTAATTAGTCAGAACGTTTATCAGTTTTCGCCATTAACCGCGAAGCCCGATTGTTATCAAACGGAAAAGCGCGAATACAACCGCGATGCGCCAAACGCATGTAAGCAGTTACGGCGCGATTCTACCCTTCGCAATGCACACCCCATTAATATTAATTAATCACGTTTGCTGTGTATTTGATTCAGTCAGCACAGAACGTGAGGTGTTAATGTTAACAGACTAGACAATCCATTAAATACCTCCGGTCCCGTCGCGTTGTTTATCACGGTCAGTAATAAGTTATAAAACTCCGAATGTTAAGACCGAAAAAACTATACTACTAAGCCTGTACAATTTTCGATTTGAAATTTTCATGTCACGTGATATACGGCCCTAAACGGCGAGAAAAATTTTACAGCTTTCGGTAATTAGTTCTGAAAGAACGATTTGTCGGTGTCCGACTCCACGCCCATGTGTCGAAACTCGCTAACACCGCCACACTTTTTCATAAGTAGGGGACTGCAGGTGACTTTGAAGTTCGAAGGACAAAACCCACCGCCAAATTACGTAAGCGCAATTCATACATAACGCACATTCGCTTTTCACCAAACTGCCAGAAAAGTAAAATGAAATGCCTTTCGAAATCAATATTAGTTGAAAGGCATTTAAAATTACCAAGCTGCGGAAACGAACCTTTGTATTCTTAAGTCGTGCTGCTGAATACTGCCAGTTTTGGTGGACGTACCTTAGAGTCATCAGAACCAAAAAGCATGACTGTTTATTTAGACGCTGAGGATAGGTTCGTTAACTTACACATAAGCTTTGCGTTCACTCATTGGCAGCGGCCAATTTAACTGGGCAGAAAAGGAGGACTTGTTGACCGGGACTCCTATATCCAGAAAATCTCCTCTGGGCTGTCGAAAACTAAGAAATCAAAAGAACAAAAGTTGACTCAAATCTATGAGGGCAAAATTAATATCATCTGACCTTTTTTTTTTTTGAAAGAGGGGAGGGGGTGCTATTAGAATTGTCTGACTTTTCCTTCTTTGGACGTACGGAGCTCCAAGGCACTCCCAAGCGGCTCCAGCAGAATTCTGTAGCTTTTTCTTGGGAAGGAAGGCTACCGAACCGAGCCATTTTTTTAAACAAAAAGAGCCCCAGTTAGATTGGGTGTTTTTATCTTATCATTTTTCATGGGCGGAGGAGGGGGAGACTACCAGAATTGAGCAACATTCTTTGCACTTTGGGACCCTAAAAAATTATTTGACCCCGTCTGAGTCATCCGAAATTTCTCTACACAGGCCCCACCAGAATTGTGGAATCTTTTTTTTTTTTTTTTTGTGTTTAAAAAGCGTGGGTGAAATCATATTATCATCTTTTCTGAAGACCCTTCCCAAGGTCTATGGGATTTTCATTCCTCTAAATCATTCAAAATGGTGGCCTCTTGTGAGCATTTGCAAACTAGGCCTTTTGCTCCAAAATCGCTAATGCTTATCAATTTTTCAAGCAATCCTGCAGTCTGACCATTTGTTTAAAAAGGGGAAATTTTCGACTAATATTCGTTCTTTCAGCACCCAACTTCAGGCTGACATAAAAACACATTCCATAACATCGTTTAGATTTTGGTCTTCATAGTAACACAAGATCTTCATAAGGGCAAATCATCAATAGGAGGAAAGCAAAATGACTTAGTTCACCCACTCAACGTTACCGATGTGTCACTCCGCCATATCATATGAATAAACTTCAACTCTAACAATAACATTATAAAGAAGGGGAAAAAGTACTGAAGGGAAAACCAGGGAAGCAGGCGGTCCTTGCTATTTTGAATTTGAGGAGTAGTCGATATACAACAATTTTCATACTGCAAACTGCTGTAGTCAACAACCTGGATGAACGTATAGGGCCGTAAAATTTCGCGGGAAACACAGAGAATCAGTACAGCCAGAAACAAATAAATGAAAATTAAATCACAAAATCAAAAGATTATTTATCAGAATACCAAAACTTAAAAAAAGGTTACGGTATGGTTATAAAATACTATGATTTCAGTAAAGTGCTGAAATACAGTCAAAATAATACACTGAAATAAGATTCTACACTAGTCACATGTTTGTTAAAATCTACAGAATTTGAGTTTGTTTCAATAAGTCCCTCAGTTTTTTCTACTTTTAATTTTTTTAAATTAATTAAATATATACTTAGTACCGAGGGGTTATTAAAATCAAACTGATAGTCACGATAAGTTTGATTCTAATAATATCTCGATATTATGTCATAGTAAAACAGACGAAAACAGAAGGAAATAAATTGCGGTGGCGGATTCACGGAGGGGGGGGGGAGTTCCCCCAATTCAAAAACAAGGGACGTAAAAAAAGGGAAAAAACAAGAAGAAAGAAAGAAGGAGGGAAAGGAAGAAAGAAATTTTTTGCAACGCTACACTCCTATCTTCACTTTTATTACACTGAGCAAGTCCATGAAACGTTTCAAAAGAGAGGGCAAAACATTTTCTGCATTGTCTCCTAAGTTCCCCCCCCCCAAACTTATTCGCTAAATCAGCCACTGTAATTGAGAAACCTCTTATTAAAACAAATTTATATTCTATTAATTTTATCGAAGATGTTGCTGGTGTAGAACACCATAATATTTTAGTTTATTATTTTGACCACTGTATGCGTAAATTCGTCTTTCAGTAATTTACTCTAAATTTATGGTTGTACTATGTCCGTACCCTGGCTTTCTCAAATTTTGAATTTTTTGGTACACCGATAAATTTTTGATTTTCGCTTTAATTTTTACTAGTCCGTTTTTAGTTGTCCTGGTTTTCTGTGTTCATCTGGCCGGTGTTTTTCTTTCTTTTTCACCATTTTATCATTATCTAATGATAATACAGGCCAAAACGTTTTGTATTTGCATTTTATGTAATCAATTGGTGGAGTTATCTTCATAGTTTGTGTTTATATCAATTTTACTACCTCGCATTATCCACTGGAGAGATTCATTCTATTCGGTGGCTAAAACGAAAGAATATCAAAGTTCACAACACGTAGAAAAAAGGAAAAAAATGATTGAGTTGAGTTTGAATTTGAGTAGTGTTAATATTGCCAATATCTGGAATCATTTTAACGAAAGTCGTACAATGTTTAATTTGGAATTGAAGACCTGACACGGATTCCCAACTGGTATCAGAGCCTCCCCCCCCCCATACACACATAAAATTTCAGTTTTGTCTGCTGATTACTCCAGAACAGCTAGGTTTTTTGGTTTCCATTTCAAAGCTATATATAGAGAGGGCTGAGAGCAAGAGGTGGTCAGTCTATAATTATTTAAAATTATTTATAAATTTTTCATAAGTATTTCTTTTTTTAATACAAAACTGATTTTCTTTTTATGAACATTGTTTTTTGTTCTTAGAAAAAAGTTTTTCACCAAAACACTGTCTACTTGCTTTCTTTTCTGCCCACCGTCTGTCTTAATGTGACACCAAAGTTCGAGCTTCCTATGTATTTTCATTTTCAAGAAACAGCAAATTTTTAAGAGGTACGGCGAATTTGCCAACTTCACCCTACATCCTCATTATTTGCACTAAGTAGGTATTAAAGCTGAACGCACGAGGTAAAGAACTTCATTAATTCAATTAGATTTTGCAAAATGAAATCAACATGACGAATAATGCATCCATTTCAACCAAAGATATTTTCCAAATTTATAATATGTAAAGACCGAATTTTTTGGCGTGTTTAATCAGACAAACAATTTGGCGCTATAAACTCAAAACTAGGCATTTTTTGGCAACTATTGCGACTGATTTTTGTTATGGGAGCAGAATTTTTCTTTCTAACATAACCCGTCAGTAGAACAACGATTACAATTTTCTAAATTAATTATCAAATGTAGGTATGCATAATACTGCTTTCCAATGAACGAAATTATAAGTAAACTCGACTTGCAAATGAAATTTCGGAAAGAGATTTTAATTTCAGTTTCTATACTTCGTACAACTTTTCCATTTTCGCTTTATTTTTCAAGAACTGCAGGTACATTACATAGTGTAATCAATTACGCTGTGCTGAATACAGTTCGCCCCCGAGAAAAATTCGTACATTAACTGGTATGATTTCTGCAATAGAAAGTTAATAACGTGTACATGTTCGCAGCTGAAAATTCAAAGAATTACGTAGTTGAAAATTACGACTTTGGAATAAATTTTGCACCCGAAATTACGAGTTCTTTCTGTTCTTTCTCCGCTTCAAAAAATTGCTGGGAATATAAATAAAAAAAAAAGAAATAAAAGTCGTTATTCGAAAACATTCAAACTAGGGCAGCTGATTAATAGTCTTTAGCATTCAGAAATTTCAAAGACACGAGTTCACTATTGTTTGTGAACACCATTCTCGTTAACGATAAACATCAACGTATTGTTTTAGACGAACACCCGCAGACGCACAGTCTGGAAACAAAGTTTGCGAATAAATACGACCACCGTGATCTTTATACTTTCATAAACTTTCGTTCGGCTTGCATAGCATTTACGTGAATCAAAAATATCAATTACGTCTACAGTTTCAAGTTCGCGAACTATGAAACGCAATAAAAAAGGGAAAAAAAAGAGAAAAGGGTTCGGTAAGAATCGATTAACGGACCACTGAAGTCTGCAAATCAGAATTTTATAAAACACCCCATCGTTTACGAAGCAGCTTATTCTTTTTTAAACTATTCAAGTTCAATTTTCGCCGGGCACTCGATTTATAGCTTGATCAATAAATTTCCAGACTACATAGGCGGACCTAACAGTTAATGTCCACGCGTGCTCGATTTTTCGAACTTCTTTCATATTGTATATAGGTGTGCTCACACAATTCAAACTCAACGCCGATCGTTTTTTAAACTACGCTATTTAAAACCGAGATAGAAACCGTTTTAAACGCTGGTGATGAATCACTGGAGAGGCATCGGGGATATTCCCCCTTCAGGAATTGTTGAAGAAATTTTTGGTTCCTTTTGTTAACGTGGAAAGAGAAACAATCTCATCATTTTGGCTCTCATTTTAAAGGGGGACGGCATTTTCCAGTCACGAAGATGATAGGCAGTTATTCAAATCTCCGTTCTAAAAATAAGTAAATAACGAAATAAAAATAAGTAAAAAATTACTTCTTCATTGAAAACACGAAGTGTCTCTCAGTAAAAATGAACATGTTTTGCCACTTGAGCGCCTTAATAGAGGCACATATTAAATTGGAAGGAGAACGAATGCTATTAAGAAGAAGAAATCAAAAAAGTATATTTTTCAATTCCATTTCAACATTTTTCTGGTTAAGAAAAAATTCCTTCTCTGTGTTGTGCTTAGCGTGGTGAGGGAGCTTAAAGAAAAAACTAAACGCACACAGAAGAAGGAAAACTCCGACAGATAAATCCTGATGAAAACAAGGGGAAACTACATCAGTATTTTTCTCTGAATATGTGTCTCCATCACCACAATTATGATGGCAACTTACAAAGTAAATATTAATTTCGGATGTAAAAAGTCTCCCATTCCGATGTCCGGACGGAGACTGCCTAGCGAGAAAATATCAGAATTGAGAACAGGGACATGGAATGTAAGGACACTGAATGAGGTAGGCAAATGAGGGAATTTAAAAAAGATATAAACATATTGAAATTAGATACATATAATTGGAATTGATGAAGTGAGATGGTCACAAGAAAATAATGTTTGGACGGAAGAATATAGGATAATTGAAATAGCAGCGAAAAGAGCGCAAACAGGCGCAGGTATTATTATGAATAAAAGTGTAATGAATAGAGTGCAAAGTTATGCCCAACATAGTGAGAGAATATTATTGGTAAGAATTTCTGCTAAGCCAGTATCCTTACATACAGTCCAAGTTTATATGCCAACAGGAAGTCGTAGTGAAGAAGAAGTAGAAAAAATGTATGAAGAAATTGGTGAAGTATTAAGCAAGATAAGAGGAAAAGAAAATTTAATCATAAAGGGAAATTGGAACGCTAGAGTAGGAGGAAGAAAGGAAGAAAAGGTATGCGGAAAGCATGAGTCAGGATAGTGAAATGAAAGCGAGTCTAGGCTCACAAAATTTTGTGAAGAATATAAATTAGTTATTGGAAACACCCTGTTTAAAATTATGAGAGACAAAAATACACATGGAAAAGCCTAAAAGGAAGATGTCAAACAGATTATAATATTATGACGAGAAGAAGAATTACTGGATTGTAAGTCATACCCAGGAGCGGATGTAGATAGTGAACACAAATTACTGGTAATGAAATAAGTTTAAATTTAAAAAATATGAATAAGAAGAACGTAAAAAGAAAATGTAATTTGGAGTTACTGAAAGAGGTAAAGAAAAAGAGAAGAATATGAAAAAGAAATAAAGTAATAACTTTGTAAATCACAGAAAGGAAATGATATTAAAGGGGAGTGATGGATAGCACAAAAAAATGCAATGAATCGGGCGGCAAGGAAGAAAACAGGTTTTCTAATAATAGACAAGAGAAAATCATGGATGAAAAGTGAGATACTAGAGTTACTTGAAGAAGGAAGAAAGTATAAACAAGCCAACTACAGAGAAAGAAGAGATAAATATAAGGTTTAAGAAATCAAATAAAACGAGAATATAAGGAAGCAAAAAGAAAAAATGGATTAATCAGAATTGTAAGAAAATTGAGAAGCATATAAAAGCAGGCAAAACCGGTCAGGCATAAAATGAAGTAAAAAGATATTTTAGAGCAAGAAGAAAAAAAAAGAAAAAAAAAAGAGAGAGAGAACAAATAAAAAGGAAAATGATTAAATTCTGAAGAAAACAAAGCAAGAAGATGAGTCACGTATGTTGAAAAACTGTAAAAGAATGGAACAGGTATATAGTATATGGAAAAAGAAGACAATGTGAAGGATGAAGAAAGAGATCTTATTTTGAGATCAGAATTTAACAAAGCTCTAAAAGAAATGAAAGCAGGTAAAGCAGAAGGAGTTGATAAAATTGCTAGTGGGTTATCGAGGAATGCAGGAGGAGTAGATGAATTTGCAGAATGTACGAGGAGCAGAAATTCCAACAGATTTCTAGAAAAATAGGTTAATTATGGTACTAAAGAAAACCCTAAAAAAATTGAAAGATTAAAAGTAAAATATAAAATGAAGATGAATAAAAATAAAATAAAAGAGATGGTAGTCAGTCGACAGAAACCAAATCCAGTAAGTAAGGAAAAATTAGGTTAACAAATAAAGGAGGCGAAGTTGGGTGTGATAGTCGGAGAGCAGGATTTTAGTGTTGAGTCTGGGATATGTGTTTCGCCAGGATTGGAATTTTGGGCATTGTGTAATTACGTGGTTAATGGAGACAGAAGTATTACATATATCGCAAGTTGGTTGGGGTAGTTTGTTCAGGATAATATAGCTATGAAAGCGGAGTACCCAGTTCTTAGTCTGAAAAGTATTACCTCGTCTCTTCTGGACTTTTGATAGGATGTCCAGAAGCGAACTGTGGTTTTTATAGATTTTAGTTTGTTAATTGGTGGGACTTAATCCCAGTATCGTTGGAAGGATTTGTGCACGAATGATTTACTGATTTTTTGACGTCTGATATCGGGATTTTAATGTTAGGGATTGGAGAAACGTTCAAGGAAAGTTTAGGGGTTTCATCAGCTATGTCGTTTCGAGCAGCGATAGAGTGGGAGGGGATCCAACATAGAGTGAATTCTTTGTTGGAGGACGATAGCATTTGTGCTACCTTCTGGGAGATGGGATGTTGTTTCTTTTTGTGGAAATTTTGTATGGATAGGAGAGCTGATAGCGAGTCTGTAAGAATTATGAAGTCGTGTAGTGTGAGGTCTAGGCAATATTAGATGGCTATTTTAATGACGTCGGATTCTGTTGAAACTATTGAGAAGTGTGTGGGTAGTGAGTATAGGATTGAAATGTTTTCGTGGACAATGGAGCATCCTGATTTATCTACTGATTTGGAGCCATCGGTATATATTTGGATGGAATTAGGGTATTTGTAAAGGAGGTGATTGAGACTTTGTTAGGATTTGTCGAGGTTGGTAAGTGACAGGTCTAGGTTTGATGAGTATGAGAGCCAAGGTAGATTGATATTGTAGGGGAGATGTAAAAGTTTGGTATTAGTTTGAATAATCAATTGTAACAGAGTGTTGTTGTTGAAAGGGAAGGAGTTAGGAGGGATCATGAAATGAAGAGCTGGTAAAGTTAGGGTCAACGAGAAACATTTGAGATGAAATGCCTTCGAATATTTACAGGAAGTTCGGATCAGTCGTACAGCAAACTGTCGGTAGGAGTAGTTCTCAAGGCACGGGTGATAAGTCCTAGACATGAGTTTCTGGATAGTATTCAGAGAGTCGAGGCGCGATTGAGAAGCAAAACCGTACAGTGGTGCAGCATAGTCGATTACTGGGCGGTTTGGTAAAGTATCAAGAGGGTTGATTTATCCGATTTGTATGAGGTGTGAGCGAGTTTTTTAAAAAGGTTGATTTTCCTGAAGCACTTGCTTTTGAGATTTTGGATCTGTGAAGTCCAGGATGAGCAGTTGTCAAAAATTACATCAAGGTATTTGAAGTTACTTAAGACGGAAATAAGCAATCTAGGTAGATATTTAGGTTCTTAGGACATCTGTTATTTACAGAAGTGAATCGCTGTGGTCTGATAATGCAAAATGGTATAATAAAACAGAAATAAAAACTAGAATGGAACAAGCTACGAGAGTTCTTTTTTCAAAAATAAGACATACATATGTATAGGGCAAATATAGATTTAAAAGTAAGACTGCGATTTCTTCAAACGTATATATTGGAGTATAGCATTCTATGGATGTGAGACCCGGACAACAAAAACACAAGAAAGAAAAAGGATAAAAGCTTTTGAAATTGTGTTATCGGAGACTGTTGAAAATCAAATGGATAGAAAATATCAGGAATGAGGAAGTATTGAGGCGAATAGGGGGGGGGGGATTCGGAGTATAATCGTAAAGAGAAAAGCTACAATGACAGGTCATAATATAAGACATCCAGGGATATTGTTACTCTACCTAGAGGGAATGATTGAGGAAAAGAACTGGAAAGGAAGGCAAATAATGAGCTATGAAGAGCAGATAATAAAGGATACAAAGTGTAATCCTTCTCACAGATGAACAGATTAGAGTAGGACAGATAAAGTGGAGAGATGCAACCTCCTAGTCGAGAGACTAAGGACTATACTTGTAACAACAAGAAAAAATCATAATTTATTAATCGTACGATGATAACTTATCCCCCCTCAGACAGTCACTACGGAAGCCATAAGCAAAAAATTCCCTCTTTCGGCTCGAAGTCTTAAAACTGGCCTCTGCAGACAGAACATGTAAGTAAAATCGAAACTCGGAACTGTCTTCTATTTTCCAGAGTACAGAACATCGACCGTTCAAAATGAAATCGACCAACAGTACAGCCAATCGACATGGTTTACGTGTACACGAAATGCTTTCAGTCCCGACGTAAATAAATTAAAGTTACTGAGATGCTTTTTAATTGAAACAATACTCTAGAGCCCGTGGTACAGAACTGGCAAACTCATCCAAATAATGCGAAATAAGCACTCTTTAAAATTGCGTGAATCTAAATTCTTCAGTTACAGAAGCCAGACGCGCACGTTATACAGACTGGAAAGCGACTTGGAATGAATTTCGAAATTTGACACCACAAAATTCCTGTGTCGGGGTAGACGGTAACTCTCTCCCGATGAAGGCGTTCCTCCAAAAAATTTAACAACCGAATTCTGGTATAAAAGCACATGAAAGGAATCATTTTTCTCAAAATACCATCATGTTGGAATTTTACTTATGTTCAGTGTTTATGCGCATTTCTCAGAACTTCAAAAGCACGGTTGAAGTTAATCTGTTTTCGTTTTCAGTAGTAGGTTAATTTAGGAGAATGAATTCTGGAGTTCAATATGGTATGATTAACGAACTCAGAGGCGTTTCAGCTGCAGTAATATTTTAACCAAAAGTATTACAAATGGGGGGGGGGGCTGTTGCAGCTTCCGCTCGTTAGAAAAACGATTATTTTTTATTAAGAAATTGTGTTTAATTAATATATTACTTTTGATGAAGTGATTATTTACAATTTATCGATGACCAGAATTTGATTCTACGTACTTTATTAATTGGTTGCTTCTGATGCACGGACTGCCGGATTGTTAATAGTGAATCCTACATCGGAACGTTTAATTTTTGTAAAAAAGTAATGCCATTGACATAAGGGGTTAGAGTTAAGAATTACTGAGTCTGTAATTTAGATTTTTCCCCTTCTATCAACCCTTAATAAGTTCATTAGGGTTTGGAAATTATTATAGTTTATTGAAAATTAGATCCCGGGAGTGAAACGATATTGAAGGGAAGAAAAAGATCCCAGAAATTTATTTAGTGACGTGAAAAACTCATATTTTAAGGAAAAATATAAATTTTTAGAGTCATACTACGAGGAAATCCCAGGTGATAGAGAACCTCAAATTACGAGTGTCAGGATCCATGTTCATTCCCATAACAACAGATATTTTCTAAATATATGGAACCGATCTACCGCAACTGAAAACGTGAATTTTTTTCAAGAGAGAAAATAGATACCACCTTAGTGAATACAGACCAACAAAAAGCAGCCGCTTCAGTTCGAGCAAATTAGACAAAAATAATGCATTTCCCATTTAACTACTATGACGATTTGAAAAATGTACTGACATTGTTTTTCGAATCAACCATTTTGATTTTTATCTCTCGAAAGAAAGTCTCAATGCTAAATTCTGAAACAAAGATCTACTGAAGTAATCGCGGGAGCCTCTCCCGAAACATTTTCAGCGCTGAAAAAATTAGATCAGCAGCAGGCAAACCTTAAAAGCCTTAACCTTTTCCGCAGCATTTTTATTTAAAAAATTTTCGTCAGTTACATTGAAGACCTCGTTCATAAAGTGCCCTTAGTAGTCTAAAATTACCGAAGTCGGCTTCTTGGCGTCATCTGGTGGAGGTCAACAGGTCATTACGCATCCCCCAGATGTTACAGATATTTTTTTCGCTCGGGGAACAGGATAAAACTCGGATTTATGCACGTTCTACGAAGAGCTGATAAGAGTAAAATCGCACTGTTTATTTTTACCAAGCTAGATATTGTAGATCCACATGAATTATCCGGGCCGGAAGACGAAAATTTTCCAGAGTAGACGGTTTTGGGACAACATAGAATTTTCATCGAGAGCTCACGTGTTTTCCTATCACAAACTACCCTTAATCCACGACTTTCCCCATTTTGCGATCCTGCAACTCGAAGACTATAAGGCCGACAGTTTCAAACTTTGACAGTGTTGCTACTACACCCTTGACCTCCCATAAAAAAAAATCAAATCAATGTTACAACCTCACACAAAGAATGGAAAGGTTTTTTTTTTCGATTGCCCAAACTTTGCTATTTTGGACTAAGGGTACTTCGAGAATCAGGTCTTCAATTGCAGGTGGCTAGATTAGGTCTATGGTTCCGGTATGGCCTTCTGCAACAATTGATATAATGCTACATTACCGAAAGAAATAATGTGACTGAAAGCCTATTTAGATTCAGTGAAAGTACGAGGGAACTCAGGACTGCTGGTTTCACTTACATTTCATGTAAGACATAAGACCCTGGTAATACTTTGAATAAATCCACAGAACAGTATTTTTTAAAATTGCGATTTGAAAAGTGAAAATTTCTTGTGGCCAAAAATTAATGAAAAAGCTTTCCCACGAATTTCATTTTGAAATACAGGTTCTATTATAAGGAAAAGAAAAGTCAAAATTCAATTACCCAGAAAAATAAGAAAAATAATAAATAAATGGATACTAATGAGTAGATAATCAAACGAAAGTTGCACCGTAAAATGATTTTAGATCTCAAAATGGTAAACATTATCAATAACATTCACATAAGCGCATATAATCATCCAGGAGTGAAGGAGGGAGGGGAGTTATGGGAGGTGAACTTGTAACAAAATAAAGCTAAAAATTCTATCGTTTGTATAATTTTTCAGTTATTTTGGGATTATTTTCAACGAATAGGGTGTGCGGGAAGCTCTATTTGCGTTAATGAACATTCAAGCTGAAATGGGGGACAGATGCTTCGTGCCCTAACTACTACAAGCCGTTTCACAGAGATACATAAATACGATTTCAGAAGGATCAGAATTATGTTAGCTGTATCAAAAGTGGAATCCCCTCCTCCGTTCCACATTCAATTTGATCAAGCAATGTGGGTTTTCTTTAGGCCAAGCGGGACTAATATACGTTATGAGCCTTCACAACAACGACAGTAGTGAGGTGCACCCTCTTTGCATTTCTATGGATAGGCGAAAATAAGATATGTCATTCTCGTATTCAGGATCAAGATTAAGGGCTGCAGGTTAAGTTGTTTTGCTTTTCACATGGTGAAGAAATTCTACCTTAGATGAAAATGCGCTTCAACATAATTAGGATAGTGAAAAATGAATTCCTTCAAGTTTTAATAGTCTCGTGGTATATAAAAACAACTGAATATAATTTGCCCGTGCCAGGCGATATGCGAAGCCCCCCCCCCCTTTCCTAAACAAATAGGAAAGGCTATCACCTTTTCCATTGACTGTTTAGAACCGTAGACTGTGAGCTTAATTTAGCTAGGTTCAGGATGGAGCCGGATTCAGGATTGAACGGAAATTGACAAATCATAAATTTCAAAATTTGAATTCAAGAAACTGTCCAGCAAGAAGTATTTAATATCTGAGTCATCATTTTCACTGGACGTGTTGCGATTAAAGGGAAATGTGTACAAAAGGAAGAAAAAATTCTGACAGGAGCGAATTACCTCGGAACGCGAAAGACAAAAATCTGCTGGCTGTGAGGGTTAGTAGTCTAATGGCCGGGAGAATGGTAAGCTAATCATTGCTTTTTGATCATAAAAATTTTACTCTTTTTACTCCCTCCCCTCAGAAATTTTAATATTGCGGTCTGCTAGAAAACAATCGCCCCTGGCCTGTTTAGTTCCAGCCCGCCTTTATATTCAACAAATGAGAATTTGCAAATTTAAGAATTCGAGTAGGTATACAAGTTGATTGTTCATCATGTATAAGACAGAGTGAACCCCAGAATGATTCTTGGATCCTATTTTGGTTTTTCATTTATGCGCATAAGAATTGAGCTTATCACATTTCTCAATTGATCCGATTGATACGGGGTGGAACAATCAAAAAGCTGACTAAATCTATAGTAGACAGAAATTTATAACCACGCATCATTGCAGCATTTTATAATGAAATCTAATAACAAGTATATGTCATTCGATGAAAATCCTGACAGTTTGTCTCAGCATAATTCTTAATTTTTCCACTTCGTATATGAAAACGTTTTGTGTATTTTGAGTATTTTCTACGCTAGACAGTCTCCAACGTTGAAAAAAAAAACAGATACCTATTGATTAGTTATTTTACTATACTTCCAATTCAGATTTTATCTGATTATTTGTTCGAAATAACGCAGAAACCTGCAGCGAACAACGCTACCTATGTTCACAAGTATTTTCGCCAACTTTATGGCATGCGGTACCGCAAATTCTCAGTTTGAGATAGCCTGGTTTTACAACCGATAAAACTAAAACAAAGGCAAATAAATATCTGATCTGAGTAAGTATATGAGAGTTTATATTAAAGCAGAAAACAGAACCGCAAAATAATTGTTGTTGGTATAGCGCGTTCATAGCACCACCCTTTTAAGCTGGTTTTTCGACATCAGGTATTCGCGTACACAAAAAATTGAACAATACAAATGTACACCAACATGAACTCAGTTTCAAAGTTAATTCCCATAATAATTATTTTATTCGATCTAGATCAAACGTCGCGTACTTTCTTTCAGGTTCATAAGACAGTATAACGAATCTGGTTTGTTTTTGAAAACTTAATTATATTCTAGTATACACTCGTTAAAAAAGTGACAATGCAAACACGAAACTGATATTAAATTTTCTAATACTATTCTTCTCAAGTTCAATGTGCCCCGAACCATACACGAAAATGAACAACCACGAACTTGGTGGCGCTCATGTACTGTTTCTTTAAGAACAGTTATTATTATTATTATTATTATTATTATTATTACGGCTTTAAGCCGCCTGAACGCCACAGTAAAAAAGCGCTGATACGAAAACTCAAAAAAAAAAAAAAACGAAATTAGTATTGCTCTGTGAGATGATCCTATCCTAGATCTACCTTGAAAATTAGAGAATTAAAGCACTATCAATTCCATTAAGGTTCAAATTTGAAAATGGCTCTATTTTTCATTTTCAGCTTCAACTAGAGGCTTTGCCGCCTAACGACCACAGAATGTCCCAAAATGACACAGAATGTGATCATAGCAGAATAAGAATCATTTTAGCAATGTTAAACAAATTAAACAAATTCAAACCCATAAAATAGGGTGTTAGGTGATCGAGAGCCATACACAAGCTGAAATTTTTCCCTTAATTTTAAGACTACGATGCCGAAAACGTGTTTAATTAAATTTTTAATGTCTAACTCGAGCTGCGTTAGCCAAAAACCTTTGAATGAGCACATCATGATGGCGCCGGATGTAATTTGAGGTACTACCCGAAACCACTACAAGGAATAACAAATGAAAGAGAATCAAGGGCATTACACTGCAAATCCTTCAATTTTTTTTAAACCACGAAAACCGTTTTTGAACCTCACAATCATATGATGTACATACATGGCTACTCAACAAATTTTGGCAGGGTAATTTTTTCTTCTTTGAATGTACCGGTACTCTGTATTTTTTATATTCAGCGAGGAAATGAGTTCCAAAAAAGGGAATCAAATTAATCAGAAGTGAAGTTGCGAGCTTTTTTTTTTTTTTTTTTTTTTTCATACCGCATTCAATCTAGTCAAATAACTTAGTTCCTTAACAGGTCAGACAGAACTACGATCATTTTTTCTAGAATTCTATCTTGATAATCACAAAAATATGAAAGAACAAATGTATCAAAAGTGGAAATTCTGCACTTACGCGTTCAATCGAGAAACGTAATTTTTTCTAGTAGGCCCCACAAAACCAGGGTGTATTATTTTCTATGATTAAAATCAAAATAGTGGCACAAAATATGGAATTAGTAGAAGATGGCATTTCAGTACAAGCTTAACATTCTTGGAAATAATTTCCACTACATATATGATAAATGCGGTTTTTTCATTCAGAAATTGCACGAGAGAGAAAAATTTCAAAGTCCGGACCCAAATGAGGGCATACGAAATTAAGGAAACGTGAGCGTGTAAATGTGCGTGTATTGATCAAACGATAATAAAAACAGATCTTCAGAGTGCGAAACATAAACTGTGACTCTACTATAACTCAATTATGACTCATTAAACTGTAGCTAACCGGATGTCCTGTCTGGACCAATCGAGGGAGAAAAAGGAAAGTGAGGCATGAGAATGAGAAGAAGAAGAACGTGGTTACAAAAGATACGAAGTACAGGTATGCAGGAGACAAAAGACAGTTGTTAGACGCTCGCATTGCGCTACACAGGACGTAGCCAGGCAGAACGTTTTATTCAAAAATATACATTCGCGAAGAGAAGGTTGCCGCACATCTTCAGCCTCAGTGTATACCAGCATCCCGAAAGAAATGTTATACAATGAGTTAGCGAGGATCCTTACGAAAACCCGATACAAAAAGTTGACAGCTTGTTTGAGTTTAGCACCTCACAGTAAACATGGACAAATACACCCCAAGTTTAGAAGTCACACTCGGCATTCAAGTGTTTCTCAAAATTACAACTCTCAAAATCCTCAGAAAAAGTCTTATAGAAGAATCAACATATTTTCTAACTCAGTATTAGTCACCTTTCTACTTTAATTCAGCTCGTTTTGGATTTCGATCACAATGGTCCAGAACTGTACTTCGCGCCTTCCATCCATTTCTAATAATTTCATAAATATTGCAGCAATAGAGCTATCTTCGCTGAATGAGAGATAGGATTTCAATTGAGAATACGGAAAGTTATTCTTTAAATACCATAGAAGTCAAAATACACCACCGAGTCTCATGAACTAAGACTATATGCATCTGCTTTGTAACAAACTATATTTCCTTTTGTTTTCTCCACAAATTTTTCAAATTTTTAAAATGAACAACCACCGATTGACAGTGTCTGTCTAGCTGTGTTAGAGCACCTAGAAACACCCGAGTACTGACAACTGCCATTTTTAGTCGCTTGGTGCCCGAAGATTCACAATTCGATACGCGGAACGTTCCATGTAGTGAATCGGGTACCAAACGACTCAAAATGGCAGATGTCAGTACGTCGGCGTTTCCAAGTGCTCTATGGGTGTTAATGGTGTGGTGGGACGTATGGCGATGCACGCATGCCAAATTGGCCCCTAAGACACCGCACCCCCGGCCCCGGAAACTACCCTTTCGAGTATCGCATCAGTGGCCGGAGACCTATGTTCGGCTACCAAGCAAATTATAATACCTGTCGTCAGTCCTAAATGATTCAATGGCAGAAGTTTGAAGCAATTTCAAACTGGCTGGCTAACTGCTTGCCTGCTAATGGACTGCTTTGCCCCTGGTCTCACCATCTCCTGCCCCATCTGTGTCTCGATCTGGATGATTGTATGTCTTTTTCTAACTAGATACGGGAGTAACAGATCTTTCCCACCAATTATTCCGATTTCTCAAACAAACAACCACCCAACATTTTTTCCTGATTGACAGCGTCTGTCTGTGTTAGGCTATCTAGCAAAATATATGTCTGTCACGGCCTAAATGGCTGACTGGCGGTGTATCATTTTGTCAGGCTTGTGGTATCATCTTAAGAGTAATTTCAAGCTGGCTGGCTAACTATTTATCTGACTCTTTGGTAGTCCATCTGTAAGCTCTGTATTTTTTGCTACCCACTTGACTGACTCGCAGTTTGACATCCTGTCAGGCTAATAGGCCGGTGTTTGGAATGGCTAGCTATCAACCTATTTTTCTGGATTCTACCTGCTTACCTGCCTGTCTTCCTGGCTGGTTAACTTACTGGCAATCGATCAGTCTGTCTGTGAGGCTGTCCAGTTAGGATCCTGAAGTCTTTTACTCGACAAGGAAAAACGGGATGGTCAAGTTTTCATTATAAAGAGATTTTCCAGTTTTGCTCACGTTTTTGAATTCTCGGTTCACTCTACGGCGTTTCGGTTCCCTTTTGAAACACAACTGACCAGAGAAGTTATCAGTTACATGCCTTGCATTTTCAACCTTTCTCCTACGTGTATCACTATGAGACCGTTATGAGAAATATAAATAACCCCCGTGCATTATAATTTCAAATGTAGACTTATTACTTAGTACATGTGAACCACAGAAGTAGCAAAAAAAAAAAAAAAATCAAAACGTCGACAATTTTAATGCACATCTGACGGCTGCTATCGTATTTTAAGACTGTATCATTCTGTTCTCTACCAGAATCTAAATCTCAGAACTTTCGAAACACTATAAAAAGTGAGGCTATAAAAAACTTGAGTATTTCGTGGTTAAAAAGTAGGCTATTTGAACAAAGGCGGTAAGTTCATTTTTCGCTATAATATAGTTTATATACCTCATGAGTTTTATACACGCTAGAGATTTTCTGCGACGAAGACGTCTGACGTTGAAAAAATTTGAAAGTAAAAGCCAAAAATAAGTTTTGAAAGAGACGACGTACTCGGGTATTTCTCCATTGAGCGCGGAAATTCGGCAAAGAAATCGGTGGGGGGAGCGGGAAATATACGAGAATGGTGTCGCCGTAAAGGTACTTGACCACGAAGAGGAGAGATTTCTTCAATATTTTACTGGTGGTGGTATTAGGCAAACACAGAATTTAGCGCTTCGTATACCGCAGGCGATATTTACGAATAATCAACTTCTCTTATACCCAGGAGAAGTCTTCTTCCCCATTGAATATCTTCTGGGAAAATATCCGCAAGCTGTTTACGCATCTCGTAATAATTTTCCGAGTTTTGAGAGGCTGTAATCGAAAATATTTTAAAACCAACGCAACCACGGCACGATGCACAGTCCTTGAAGAATACTTTTTGGGAACGATAACTCGGTCAAAATGTTAAGGAACTTTTAACCAACCGTTTTTCCAATTTTCAAGCGTCACCGTAAACAAATTGCATTCAAATTCAGGATGCGCGAATCAATGTTGCTTCCCAAAATCACAACGATAAAATATTTCTGTTATCAAGAAATTTAATGACTGGAACGCAACCATACGGAAATATTCGCTAGATAACTAGAATTTCAGCAGTAAGAGTTAACATTGTTATAGCTCTGCTTCGAAGATACTATGCAAAGCTTCCTCTCACAAAAAATATTCCCTACATGAAACGATATCAGGCAAAAAGTCGTTCCGACTTGACACGGTTCTTTTATCAGACCAAACTGTCAGAAAATTTTCTCATTCATGAAATATACAGAAGTAATATATAATAATCTCAACAGCGACTTTATGCAAAGTAATGTATAGTTCACCCACTCGCATACCCTTTAAGTACATACAAATATCTTGTTATCACATGTATCAAAAAATTGACAAGTTACACTGCACTAATAGTCACATATCCGAGGACTGAGTTGGGAATGCAAAAATCCAACACATGATGGATGAGCCCTAATATATAACTGAATTGCAATTTAATCGAAGCGAAAACGAACAGGAATGTAAATATTTCTGTGAAAGTAAATAGTCTATTTACCGAACAGCGATAGTATTTTATCACCCAGCACTGGTAACAATTTTCATTTTATTTGAATTCGAATGAACGAAGACAAACGTGAGTTTAAAAAGTCAACTTAACGAAATCCCTTCAGTAGAGTCGCAAACATAAATTTCATTCGACTGCAAGTTTCAAGGTCGAATTGATCCCATCAGTTTCGTAAGGTAGATACAAAACTATCAACTTATTATATGTTTTGGTGTTCGTAATGAAAGCGAAAATGTCTTCTAATCATATTCGAATATCCTACACATGTCAAATAAATTTCAAGAAAAATAGAGATGAAGTGTGAACCGTCATAGTAGAACGCAACAGGTATTTAGTTATTTTCTGTGAGTACCGTTTTGGGATTCAAGAAGAGAATAAACTGAGCACATTTATCATAGGCATTGTTTCTAATGGGCACGACTCTAGGGTTTCTTTAGACCCAACATCACCCTGTATCGAGAATTTGTAACACAAATGGGCATTTTGAAGGAAATAATTGAGATTACTCGCTAATTGTGCACTCAGAGCTGGAATTCGGCGAAAAGTGTTCTAGAACTCATCACTGGAACGCACTTCTTTCCTTAACAAAAAGAAGTTTATTCTTCACACTTTCATTTTTTTACCCCTTCCAACATTCTTCTTTTTCAACCCATTTTGTTGAATGCTTTTCAAGCTGAGCACCGCTGAGTACTTTTCCTTTTCTCTTTTTATGTAAATCAGACACTACTTGAGACGCTCCGATTTTTCAGAACTTGTTTTAGACCCTCGAAGTTCTTCAAGACTTGTGCAGTTCTTTTCTACAATCATTGAAGATTGTTTCAAACTTCTTGAAACCCACTGAAACACTTCAGACTCGTACACTCGTAAAATTCCTCTATTCTCTGCCAGTTTAATACTTTTTAAAACTCACTTGAGATCTTTATACATTGATTCGATCTTTTCAAATTTTTTAAAGATTCACCCAGACACTTGTATACGGCTTTTCAAGTTCCTTCCCGATATTTCAAGACTCTTCCATACAAGTTTAATACTTTTCAATACATATTAGGACCCGTATACTCTCATTTGATACTTTCAAACTTTGTTAAGGTTCTCCTAAATACTTTCAGACTCATATAGGACGCTTGCTGGCTCGATTAAGACTCTTTAAGGCTTTCCTGCACCCATTTTTAGAATTCTTGAGGACTCAGCAAGACTCTTCATTAAGAATCTTTTAAACATGCTGAAGATCTATTGAAACTATTCAAGACTTATACATGTATCTTAAAAAATCTCTCGGATATGAGACTCACTGAAATATTTCAAGACGATTTCAGATTATTAAAACTATTTAGGATGCTTCAAAACTTTTTGAGGATTAGTTGAGACTTTTCCATATCCTTTTGAATATCTTTGGGATTCTTCCAGACTTGTTTAGAATGCTTTGCGATTCTTCTAAGCATGTTTAAGTATTTTAAAGTGCCTTTTGGACCTTTTAAAACTCACTATGACTCTGTAGATACTCACCATGACCAAGATCGAATTTAGGGTTTTTGGGTCCCCAGGCCCAAGCTTGGTGGAACACGCTTGCCACTTTTTAATGTCTGGTAATTTTCCACGAGGAGGAGAGTGTTTTAAAGTCGGCATATCAGCAAACAACCAGTATTTTATTTCTGTTAAAAAAAGTTTTCAACTGGAAAGGTCTTTTGTTGAAAAGAGGCTCTGGGGCCTGGGTCTCGTTGGTACACCTATCCATCCGGCCCTCTGATTAAGTGATTTTTCTAAGGTTCTTGGAGACGATAAGGTTCAATATTCTTCAGAATTCACTATAATTCTTTCAGACTTAATTCAGATTTTATTCATGATGCTTCTAGATTCGTTCCAGCCGCTATCAGATCAATTAAAAAAATATTTAGGACTAACGTACATCGATTTAAGACTATTCAAGACTAAATAAAGACACCTGCAAATTGTTTAAGATCCCTCCAGACTCATTCTGAGATTTTTCAAGACTCTTCCAAGCTTATTTAGGACTTTTGAAACGCTATTAAGACTTGTTTGATGCTCCTTAAAACTCCCTCCAGACCCTTATACTATTATTTGACGTATTAAAACAGTATAAAGGCTCTCTCAGACACTTCGAGATTCGTGTATTTATGTACGAAATTCACGACCCCCTTCACACCATGAAAGTCAATGACAAAGGCTCTCTGGTTCGATTAAACTCGTTACGGGATTCTCAGGCTTACTTTTACATTCTTGATGACTCTGCAGCACTTCATATTGAGAACATGTTCCATAAGTTCTAAGCTTATGAAAGATATTCCAGACCTACACGACTCTTAAAAAACTGCCCAGACTTGAGACTTTTAGCGACTCTTCAAAGCTCTTCCAGGCCAGTAAGACTATTTAGGACTTCTCAGGAATTTTGAAATATTATCTGAGAATAATTGAGACTCTTCCAGACTTAATTAAGATGCTTTACGACACTTCTAAACATGTTTAAGAATCTTCAAGAGTTTCCGGACTTTTCTCTAAACAATTACTAAGACTTTTTGAGACTTACTTAAGGTTTTTACAGACTTATAATGCTCGAGATTCTTCAAATTCCTCAAAATTCTTCTACACTTGATTCAGATTAATACACACAATGCTTTTAGACTCGTTTAGGCATAGGGGCTCGCGCTGATTTATTCAATACTCTTCACACTGGATTAAGATTCTTCGATACTACTGAATCTTAAGAAGATTTGTTTAGGATAGTTGAAGAATCAGTTAGACTTGTAGATGAGTTGAGAGATTTTCTAAGACCCTCCCACGGATTCTTTAGGACTAAGATTCTTCCAGATTTGTTCAAGATGCTGTAAAAGATCTGTGCCAGATTTAGAGAAGTTTCCACAATTTTTATTTTTAATTCCTCGTGTCTTCACTTTGTAAACCTGAATTAAAAATCCTATTTTTCTCCCTTTCTGACTGGCGAAAAAGAGGGTCATAAGGCCTCTGCCAGAAAAAAGGTCAAATTTGGGATTTGAAACGAAAGTTTTTTATTCTCAAATTCAATTCAAACAGCCTTTATTGGTATGACAAATTAATCTAATATACAATGGGAAAATAACCTAACATAAATATCTACGCAAGAGTTACTCGTCATACCGAGCCCCCATGTCGCGGGCATAGGCCTCCCCTATATTTCTCCATATCCTCCGGTCTTGTGTCGCCCTACACCATGGTGTTCCTACTCTTTTAATTATTTCGCTCCCCCAGCTTGTTATTGGCCTACCCTCCTTCCTCGTATGTCCGTACGGAACCCAGAAAGTGGTTGTTCTATACCAGTGATTCTCTTCCATTCTCGCTAGGTGCTCCAAGTATTTTATTTTCAATTTTTTCACCATAAATATGATTCCCCTGCATTTTGTCTTATCCCTGATAGATTTAACTCTGATTTTATCCTTCCTTTTTATGTTCAGAATACTCCTTTCCATCCCCCTTTGAGTAACTGCTAGCTTTTTGGTTTGAGCGTTGATGAGAGACCACGTCTGTGCTCCGTACGTCAGTATTGGGAAGATATAGCCCTCCAGCATTTTGCTTTTTGAGGAGATTGCCAAGTCTCCTTTAAACACCGTCCTCAAGGTCAAATACCCCTTCCAAGCTTGGCTTATTTTTTTATCGATCTCTTTCCTCATTTTATCGTTGAAGGACATGATTTGACCAAGATAGGTGAACTCCTCTACTTCTTCTAAATCTTCCCCCCAATCTTAATTTTGTCCCTTGTGGTATTACACATCACTTTGGTTTTGGAGATATTAATGACAAGCCCTGCTTTTTTGCTTACTGCAATCAGCCTGTCGAGCATTTCCTGTAGCTCCCTCCTATACCCACTCAACAAGACAATGTCATCTGCAAATCTTAAATGGTTCAAATTTTGTCCATCGATCTTAATCCCCTTTTCTTCCCAATCAAGTTTCCTGAAAATATGTTCCAAAAGTGCGTTAAATAAATTTGGGGACAGGGGATCTCCTTGCTTTAGCCCTCTGTGTAGTCGGAACTCGGGTCCTAGCCCTCCCATATTCACATACGCACACGTATTCTCGTAGTACTTTTCCAAAATTCTAATGATTTTTTCATTAATTCCCTGTTCCCTCAAGGCGTTCCATAGGTAATTATGGTAGACAGTATCGAACGCCCTACAGAAATCTATAAAGACCATGTTCACTTCAAGTTGATATGCATTTTCTTTTTCAATGAGTTGGTTGAGTGTGTGAATATGGTCGATCGTGGCAAGGCCTTTTCGGAACCCTGCCTGCTCGACGGGCTGCGCGCTATCCAACTGGGGGTATGCCCTGTTTTTTATGATCTTCATAAAGACTTTGCTGATGTTAGACGAGAGGCTAATTGGCCGGTAATTGTTTAGTTGGCACTTATCCCCTTTCTTATGCAGGAGGATAATTTCTGCCTTTTTCCGCTGCTTTGGAATCGTTTCTTGTGCAATGATTCTGTCTCAATCAACCAAAACACAGGACACAATATCCTGGGCGAGGCATTGTTGACTTTAAAGAGGGTGGAGCCAAACACAATATTACGTCAAATCCTAAATGTGGCCTATTTGTGTCCCCGAAACTTCGCCTCAAGTAAGGCTTTTCACCATTCAGATTTGTTTTTTAAACCGCCCCATTTCAACCGACCGAGTGCTCTGAAACATTTACTTCTTTTTCGCCTGAACTGAAAATCAAAGGGTAATCTCATTACTTTCTTGACCCCCCCCCCCGAAAAAACTCAATTTTTGAGAGGGAGAAGGCCGAGGGATGAAAGAATGAAGATATGCTATGATATCTACTGTTACAAGAAAAACAATCGTACGTTCATTTTTTGATTTAAAATTTGAAGCGCAAGTACAATGTTTGCAGGGTTTTGTACTGCATTTGTTCATTAAACAGGATCAGAGAGAAAGAGAGCGAGAGAGATCTGAGGAGGAGTAGATCGGAGACGACAAACTTGGAAAATCTGTTGAAAATCCCCAGTAACGACATGAATATTTTATTTGCCGACACGTGATAAAATAAGTTTTCCATTGCTTTTATTTTTTAATTTGATAAGAAAATCCACTCAGTGAGTTCTCTTTGTGCCCGTTCAAGGCAGCCCTAAGTACATGTTTGCGCTAATTAGCCATTCATCCAGAATTGCTTCTTTGCATTTTCACGAGCATAGTGATTTTAAATTACGAAATCATTGAACTTTCAAGAGGTCGCGATGCAATGTTCAACAATTAAGTGTTAAACACCTCAGGGACTCAGGGACGTGTAACTAGAAACTATATGGCTTCTCTTTATCAACTCCTAATATGGTAGATAGAGGGAGACTAAACAGTCAAGCACTAATAAGGATAAAACGATACGACGCTGTTATGAACCTCAAAAAAGAACAACTAAAATTCATTTCGGAGAATACGAAAAAGAAATTCGCCGTTTGAGAATACTTTACAGGAAATTAGAAATGAAAAAATCGTCATCGTTTCGGAGTACGCCTCTAATGTCTTTAAATCTTCATTCGTTACATCAAAAGAAGCATTTCGAGCGTTTTCCTCAGTTTCAATTATCACGCGACTCAACCACGTCTTGGGTCTTGCTGACACGAGATTTGAATTCCAAATGTTATACCACCGGAAAAGGAACCCGGAAAAGTGATGATACGCTCGTCTTTTCTAGGTACTTCGTTTTTCCAAATAACTCGGAACCGTTGAGCGGATGCAAAGCCAAGCCTATTTCACTCGCGAAAATTTACAAAATTAAACCAAAAGTTTACCTATAACTAGGAGCATACCAAAACCGACTCTCGCTCAAGTTATAGGACAGTATTTTTCAATTTAGAAGACGATTTTATTCATCTTCACTCGGTGAAACGGATTCGGTATAACTGCACACACTCCTTGCCAGATAGCTAAGCCAATTTATTATTACCCTGTTTTGTTCGCGTTCGAAGGTCCTCACGACTCGCTTCCCTTATTAGCTTTCTTATTTATTAGTTCTATAATATCACCCTCTGGTATACTATTTTGGTTTTCGCAAGTTTTATTTTTTGTCGCAGCGAGTCCAGGCCTTTTTTTCCTCTCGTTAACTCCCAACTGACTCGCTGTCACGCGTTGCGCCCATTTTCCTACACACAGTCGATGAATCCGGGCCGAATTTTCTGTGTTTTCCTACATCGACGACGTAAACCGGAGCTAAAATTTAATTTACCCTTATTTGAATAGACTGCCGCGTTTGTACGTAAAAAAAAAAAAAAAAAAAAAAAAAAAAACTTATGTAGATATCGTAGTGGATAAGTGCCTTCCGTCGATAGTGTCGGTACGCTATGTTTGAAGGAATAAATGCGATGAAAGGATGACAGAACTACAATCTATCCTTCTGGCTCTAAAATGTCTTTATTTATGTTTACAGAAACCAAATACGATGTCCGAGGAAGACGAAATGATGGCACTGCTGCAGCAGTACTCGAACGTGCTATTCGCCACCAATTTCGGCATCAACTTCGTTTTGTATTGTATAAGTGGTCAAAATTTTCGCAAATCTCTGTGTTCAATGTTTTGCCCGAAACGCGTTCGCAGAAGACAAGAACATACGCAAGCCACAGGTGAAAACGCACGAGTAAATATTAAAATTTACCATCAATAAAACATCGCGAATATAAGAAATAAAAAACCTTTCTACTTTACGTTTTTTTCTTTGGTCTCGGCGAATTATAGACTCCTGTGATCTTGCTGGTGTTGCCGCACCCCGAGACGTAGCATGTATGCATTTGAAAAACTCATTTCCAAAGCAATCCAAGTCTAAGATAGAGTTAGACTCGAGAAGCAGCATAGTTTGAAACTTGACGAATTGATGAAGTCAGTCTACGCTCTTGGAAACAGTCTGCGATTACAGTTATAGGCTATTGAAGTTGCCCTTCCTCTCACGGCTCCAATGGTACTAAGTCCAAACTGAGTTTTCCCTAAAGGCTTTAAATCCGAATTCACATTCGATAAATGGATACAAATCGGCATGAAATGGAGATATACGCGTTACTAAGCCAGTTTGGTGTGTACATTATTCTAAATCTAGCTTTTACATTTGAATACAAGGCCCTTTCCCAACAATGGAAGGCCTTTAATGCTTCAAAAGGCTGTATTTTATACTTCTGACATCGCGGGGGAAAATACGGTAATTCTAGGCCATTGTTTTTCCGCCGAATCCAAATATGGTCTTGAAATCTTTAGTGAAACTTTTTCTATCCGAAACAGGCAAGCTCAAACAAGAAAGCCCACAATACCGATTGAAATTACAGCATAGATAACGTTTCATTTTCTAAAAAATTATACTTTTTTAAAACCCTGAATTTATTACACGAATATTAATCTACACTCCGAAAGAATTAGAACAATTGGATGACGAAAAAATCAAAATAAAAGTTGAAAATCAGTAAGATTTTTGTTTTCCAATGGTTTAAAAATAGTAGCCTTAAAACATACCGAAATTCAGACCTTGTATATTGGAAGAAGAAAACAGGATTCATGAATAGAATTCTTGCGCTGAACCAGATCAGGCTTTGAAATGTAGATAACTCTTTTCTTATCCACTTTTTCCCCTCTAATTTTTCTCTCAACCCGAGCTCTAGAATCCGCCCTTTCGAGCATTACTTCAGATACGTCGGGGAGGCTGTTAGGGCTCTATTAGCCTTCTTCTCATCTTGCCGAAAAATCGGCCTAGGTCGAAATGTAACAAGTGGCTACGTGGGCTCGAACCCGGTACCTCCGAATTCCGAGGCCAGGGCGCTATCCACTCGGCCAACCAGACCCCTCTTTTCTTACTGTAAAAAGGAGTTTTAACGTACCAAAATGTCAAAATTCAGCCTTACACGAAAGATAAATTTCTTTGATCAAATTGTTAAGCTGGTTCAAACCTTGAGAAAGGCTAAACAATGTCAAGAGTCAGTTTTTTACCTTGGGAAACGAACTAAATGTTTCTTGAACAGTTTTTACATTGACTGAGAATTCAACTTTCAAATTTTGAAGCAAATTATGGCGCAGAATACTTTTTCTCTTGATATCTACGAATTGAATTATAGCCTTTTTGGCCCTACCAAGTCAATTTTCAAGGAGAGACAAATGTTTTTGTCAAAATTTTAAGGTTCATTTTTGAACCGGCACGATAATTTGATTTACGAGTCCTCTTTTTCTCGACAAATAAAATGCGAATTTCGACACAGCTGATGGTCAAAAGACCATTTCCACGCTAAAAAAAGGGTTCATAAAAATATTAGGATTAGAACCCTAGTCAGCATTTGATTAGAAACACAGTCTCAATTTTTTCACTATTGAAACGTGTAAAAATGAATTTTCGTGGGAAATTTTGAAATAAGTCCTTTCTGGGCCGCTCACTACTATCGCTAGCAATTTTTAAGGGGGGCCGGAGAAGACAGGATTGAAAACAGCAAAAATACCGATCAAAATATACATACAAAAATTATTTGAATTGAAACCTTTTAAAAAAAGTCTTCATTTTTTTATTTTGCCACCCGACGACTACCACAACACTATGCAACAAAATTTGGACAAAATTCTGTTTAACTCAACTTTTTCTTTGATTTGACATGGTTTTTGGCTTATTAAATTCGCATTCGGCCGCAAGCTTTCCGTAATTGCAATATCTTTCCGTAAATGGCCTCCATCGTGATCGAAAAAGCTGTTTTTTTCAGTCTCAATTTGGGCCGGCTCACAAGGTTGTTACACATAAATAACAGCACGCTTCTGAACCAATTTTTGGGTAAAAGTGGCCAGCAAAGGCTAACACAAGCTCGATTTCACACTTTTTTAATCATTTGAAAATATACAGCATTTGTAGATCATTGTCTACGCGCTGAATGTAGCAAAATTTGAATTTTGACTTTTTCAGGCCATTTGAGGGCTAAAACCGGCCTGCATTTAAATTTCAAGATCAGATTTGAACTCAACGTAAGCGGACTAAGAACTGTATAGAACCAATGAAACATGGAGTCAAACATTTTTTGTTACATTGTGTACATTTCAAACAATATGAGGAGGGATCCCTACCGCTACTACGGTCTTAGAACCAATGAACTCGAAAACTTCATCAGATTTTTTCAACTGACTATAAATTAGATTTCAAAATTTAGGGTTTTGCTAAAAATAAAAATTAAAAAAATAAAATATCTCAAATTTAAATTCGGGGTACAAGATTTCGCATGAGGTCAGATCGAGAATATATTCTGCGCTTTTCAGAACACAGAAATCTGTATACAAATCTATAATTTCGATAAACTAACCAATTTGAAATTCTAGAATTTCATACTCGATTTTGAACCTCCAGGAAAGGTTCGAGCGTGAGAAAAGAAAATTATATTCCAGCATCGAGTTTTCGACTTCATCTGAGTGATATGAAAAAATCTGATGAGTTTGTCCGAATCCATGATCCAAAAAGCTGCCTAATTCGATAATGAACTTTCAAGTAAGGTAAAATTCATTACCTCTATTTCAAAGTGTGATTTTGGATTTAGGAAACCTATACGGGAAATCGATAAAGAATCTGATGAAATTTTCGAAGTCAACGACCCAAGAAGCTCTCAATATTGATTTACTTATAATCAAAGGCAGTTGGCGTCCACTTCAAAATAATGTGTATTTTTTGGGAACCAATCGGAGCCGTACGCAAAACTTGATAAAATTCAGAGATCCAAAAATTCTCTACTTTAATGCTTCATTTGGTTTTCCAAAGTCGAGTAGCCCACTTCAAGCATAAAACTATAAGTTTGGGGTCCAAATCCGAGTTCCATAAAAAAAAAACTGATGAAAATGGAAAATGCTGATAAAATTTTCGGAATCAACGATTTCTCCAAGAAAAAAAGAAAACTATTTCAAGTCTGTCGAAAGTACACCAAATATTTTTCCAAAATGAAAGTCGTTTACTATTTTTTTAAAGTGGTACTAAATTGGCTCCTCAGACACCACACCCCTGGGCTCCGGGAACTACCCTTTCGAGTATCGCTTCGGTGACCAAGCAGTATCAAGAGTCCCAGAGAAATCAACTTTTCTTGCCCTGCAGCCAAAATACAAAGCTTTTCAAAAGGGATTTCCATGATGGTCTCGGGTATGTTATTCCTTACACATATCACGTACTAACAATTTCAATCGTCCAGCTACTTAGTGTCTTGCACTGTTTCTACATTTTACTGTCGGCTGCAAAATCAGATTTTTAGATTTAAATCACTTTGGAAAAAATCTGTTCAGTTCAGTGTACGACGTTCTGTCCAGTGCTGAATAATGGAATAAGAAAAAGTAAACGTTTCGTAGAACTGAGGATGGTTAGAGAATCAAATTAGGCACTAAAAAGGACAACTGGGCCAGCTTTATAGGCGAAATTATCCGAGTCGGGTGAATAGGAGGAAGAGCACCCGAGAAGTCGATCCGAATATCAGAACAACCGAATTCACATAAGATTGTTCAGTCACAGTTAACATCGAAACTGACATGATTTCCCAAGGGTACTCCTCATACTAGGCGTATTCACGGAACAAACACCAACCTTCTACCCACATTAGTTCTCCGATTGAAGATATTGTCACCGCATCCAAAACTTACAGTTTCTCTACAATTACAATCCCCATACGCTGATGTAATAAAGCGATAGAGTCGACGCTTACCTATTTGTGAAAATTTTTCAAACTTGAAACTTATCATAATGCGAGCTTGTCTGTACCCCAACATGTCGTCTACGGTTTTCCGCTTTTGACGCGGATCGGTGTTAACGGTTGCGACTGGCAAATAAAAAGATTCTTTCTTCGATAAGGACCGCGCGAGTATTTCTAGCGGTAAAACTTTCCAGACACGCAATGAGAGTGGGAGGCAGGTGAGAACGTGAGAAGTGATGTTAAGTTACGTCTTTCAAATTTCAACTTTACAAAACTTTCCTAAGTGTTCTGCATTTGTCATTGCAGCGCTGCGAAATGAGCTACAGGGACTGAAATCCCCTTCTGTACTTCCCCTGTTCGACCCAAAACGCACAGAAAAACTTGGGAGCTGAATTATAAATTGAGTTTATTTTTGCAATCGTCACACTATGATGATGCTCTTAGATAAAAACCGTTCCTAGTCGTGCTAGTGGTTACAACACTCAGCCAACAACGGAAATAATGACAAATGCATATTTTAGTATCTGAGAAACCTTTTAAGAAAAATGGTAAATTATCGGGGTTATATTCACACCTGAAATCGTTTCCACAGCGAAACCAGTTTCTTGCGACACGACATTAGACTGGATGGCAAATATTCTCAAAAACTAACCACCATGTCCAACACCACGTCAATATCGATTAGTTGAGTTAGCATACATACTGCGATCATTATACAGAAAGAAACTTTACAGCATTACATCAAGCTGTTTTACAAATTACAGCAAAACTGTAAGTTCATCACTTAGTCGACACTTCACTAGTCAGAAAATAACGAATAGCGAACAGTAACCAGTAAATTACCTACTAGCTTAAAGCCAAAATTAGAAAGCGACCTAATTTTTTAGACTACATGTAAATTACACGTCAATCATTCAACAAAAATGGCTGTTGATACGTATACTTTGAACAAACATAGAGTACTTTCTGTCACTCCCTGCTTCTTCAACAAAATACTGGTACACTCCCTCTTCAAAACGCTTTAATTTAATTTCTGATTAACAATGAATTTTCATAAGCGATCACATGGAGCATATAGCCTCGGGTGCCTGTCTGGAAAGGAGTTTCTAGAGAATGAGGCAAAAAAAGAAATACGAAAGCGGGAAGAAGTTAAAACAACTGAGAAAGAGGAGATATATGTAGAAATTCATGAAGTTCATTTTCGTAAGACATATTTTCAAGGAAGAGGGGGGCTGTTTCGGAATAATTTTATTTTAAAGCGCATTTTCCTTAAATTCGGCACTGTTGCTAACTGAACAATGCACAAACAATAATAAAGTGAAGAAGAAGCTTATTTCTCGCTAGACTTTATCTTGGCGAAAAGAAGAACTTGAACATAATTTTTCGGTACGAATTATGTGAATGAAGGAAAACGGGTGAATTTAGCTAAATAAATAATTTCACACCTGTCAATAGGAAAAATATCCAAGTTGAGCTGAATACAAAAATTATAACTTTTCAGAGTTTTCCACCAGCAGTAAATTTTTAAATGATAATCACCATACAGAAAGAATGCAAGAAATTTGAGATGTTCAACTTTTTCGACTTAATACTTTTGTTTTTCTATTTTTTGCCCGAAAAGAATACTTTGCTTTTCACCGTCTCAAAAACAAAATTAATCAGCATTATGATTCAGTCAATTGGCAAACCTCTTAACATATTTCTACCAGCCTAGAATCGACCTCGAATGAACTTCAATCGTGTTTTTTACTTTTGAAATACCCGTGTTTCGTCATTTTTGAGCTCAGTAACTTCTTATAAACCGTTAGAAACTTTTTCATTTTTAAATGTTAAAAGAAAAAAACGGAAAATTCGAAATGCTCTCGCGAATACGAAAGAAAACCAGGTCAAAAGTAATGACGAACCCTGGGAACAGGAAATTTTTAGTCAAATAAAAGAGCTACACTTGACAACGAAATTAATAAATCAACAGATTAATCAGCTATCCAAACTTATTTATCGTCCATTTCTGATAACATTCTATAATAAATTCGAACTTTTTAAATTATACAAGACACTCGTAACTCGATAAATTGTATAGATAAGCTTTTTGGGCGACAAAAAATTGTTTAAATTGTAATATCATTTGGAAGTTTTGAACATTCGCACCTATCGATGTGATTTCAGTTTCAGGAACACACAAGTTTTCAGTTTCGTAGTTTTCCACGTAACGTTAATATTATGAATTAAGGGGGATCGAAACAATTAATTTATTGTAAACGCCAATTTTCCAATTCTCTCCCTCCAGCCACTGATGCGATACTCGAAAAGGTAGTTTCCGGGATCGGGGGTGCGGTATCTCAGGGGCCACTCTGGCATGCGTGCACCACCACACCAATTTTCCAGTTCCGATATAAAATATAAAGCAAATTTACCCACGAAACGAAAACGATTAACCAATCGGTGGATGGGGGTGCAGTTACCAATTTACTTTATTCGGACGGGCAAATTGTAGGTTCTCTAGCTTCGATTCAAGAAAAACTGATAAGAAAAAGTGCTCGAAAAGGGGGAGTTCAGCGCAGCAGTTTATGGTAATTTTAATGTTTTTCAAAATATCTCGAGAATGAATGCGGTTAACGGAAAATTGAAAAGAACATGCCTTGTAGCAAATAAAATTTCCTTTTAAATGAGCTCATTTTTATCGAAATCCGAGTGATTTTACTTTTTGCATAAAAATAGCATAGCATCGTTGTTGTAGTTGTTGTTAATGATGATTTAATTCGTTAGTGTTGTCGTTTGCCCGATCCGAATCGCTGGAAAAGGCAAAGGAAAAATCAACTGTCTTTACTATAGTTTGTTCTTCTTTTCGAAACATAGATATACAGGGTTACTAATAGCTGCACTGCCGACATATTTCCGATTTCTCAATTTCCAGAACCCACTTTAACAAATGTATCTCAATTTCACCATCCGGGACTGAAAAGATAATACCATCTGATCAAGCTGAAACCTATTTGAAACCAATTTTGAGTTATTTAGAACAGTTCCTTAAGTACACCCCCTCTGTGTCTGCTACCTTGGCGTGGAAAGGGGATCAGGAAAACTAAAGGTACATAGGAGAAAGAAAACTCCGATAGATAAATCCTGATGAAAGCAAGGGGGAAATACATAAAGAAAATACACTCGGTAAAGCCCAGGAAATGAAAGAATACATCAAAAATATTATATGATAAGAAGGAGATACAAAAATCAAATATTGAATTATAAGACATCCCCAGTAGCGGATGTAGATAGTAACCATAACTTAGTAGTAATGAAATATAGGTTCACATTTAAAAAGATGAATAAGAAAAAGGTAAAAGTAAAATGGAATTTGGAGTTATTTAAAGAGGTAAGGAAAAGAAAAGAATATCAAAAAATAATACAGAAAGAACTTTGTAAATCCCAGGAAGGGAATGATATTGAAGGGAAGTGGGTAGTACCAGAAAAAGTAATATATCTGGCAGCAAGGAAGAAAATAGATACTTAAATAACAGAAAGGAGAAAACCGTGGATGGAAAGTGAAATACTAGAGTTAATGAAAGAAAGAAGAAAGTATAAAGAAGCCAATGATAAAGAAAGTAAGGACAGGGAAAAGAAGATAGTGTGGAGAATGAAGAAAGAGAAGATCCCATTTTGAGATTGAAATTTGATGAAGATCTAAAAGAAATGAAAGCAGATAAATCAGAATGAGTTTATGAAATTGTTAGTGAGTTATTGGGGAATGCAGGAGAGACAGGTTTAAAAAATTTATATGAATTAATTTGCAAAAAGTATGAGGAAGGAGATGCCAACAGATGTTCAGAAAAGCAGGAGCAAACAAATGTGAATACTATCGAATGCATCAAAGATTGTAGCAAGGATAATAAATAAGAGAATATAAAATAAAATGGAAGAAGAGTGGGAGAAGATCAGTTTGGACACAGGAAAGGTAGAGGAAGTAGGGAAGCAATCTTATGTTTAAGGTTTTTATTGGAAAGAAGACTGAAAAAACTTTGAATACATACGCAGCATTTGTAGATTTAGAAAAAGCTTCCGATATAGTTGAATGATCAAAAAAGTTTCAAATATTGAATGAGATAGGAGTTCAGTATAAAGCAAGATGAAGTGTAATATGGTACTTATATGAGATCTAAGGGCACAAATACAAATAGAGGAGGAAGTAACAGGAGCGAAAATTCAGAAGGAGTTTGACAAGGTTACGGTTTGTCACCAGTACCGTTCAACTTAAAGTAAAGGATATGAGGAATAATGGGTAGTTAAGAAAATCCAATAAATATGGAAATAGGAGGTGAAAAAATAGAGGTAACGGAATTTAAATACTTAGGTAGTCTGATAACGCAAGACGTAAGAAGTAAAACCGAAATAAAGAGGAGACTAAAACGAGCTAAGAGAGCCATTTTTCTTTTCTTTTATTTTTTCAAAAAGGAGGCATATGTGACCGTCTCGGAAGAAAGGGCCTTAGTGCCTGAAAACAAGTTTTGTAGAAAAATGCGTTCAAAGTTCGGCAACACCGCGTTGCCTAACTTTAAACGCATTTTTCTCGAAAACTTGTTTTTAGGCACTAAGGCTCTTTCTTCCGAGCCGGTCACATATTCAGAGCAAATATAGATTTAAAAGTAAGACTGCCATTTCTTCAAACGTATGTTTAGAGTAAAGCATTGTATGGGTGTGAGACCTAGACAATATGAACACAAGAAAGAAAAAGGAAAGAAGCTTTTGAAATATTGTGTTATCGGAGAATGTTGAAAATCAAGTGAACAGAAAGATCAGGAATGAGGAAATACTAAGGCAAATAGGAAAGAACAGAGAAATTTGGAATACAATCGTAAATAGAAGAGTTAAAATGACAGGTCATAACAGGCCCGTCACCAGCCATCTGCGGTAGGGGGTGCGGACTGTTTACCAAGGGGCTTGAGGACGCACTTAGTATATAATGCGAAGATTTCTACGAGGCAGCGGTGTAGCCAGGAGAGGTAAAGAGGGCAAATCCCCCCTCCCCAAGAAACTTATTACTGAATGTAAAATATGCAAAAATGAGCAGTTTTTCGCATTTAAAACAAGTTTTTTCGAAAAATTTTCGCTCGAACAGTAATTTTACCTTCATTTTCATAAAATAGTTTTTTAATATCGGCGATTTTAAAAAAATACCTCAATTTTCCACTTTTTCTCCATGGAAATTTTACTCCCCCCTTTTTTTTTTAAAGAAAATCCTGGCTATGCAACTGAAAATAGCTACAGTTCTAAGATAAGCACATTGAATTTGGTCTCAAAACTCATAAACAAAACTGGTGACTCAACTTATCAACAACCCAGCATTGAAACCAAAATTGTATATATCGCGTGAAAAAAGATTAACGCTTTTACAACGATCACATTTTCAAACTTTTGGAGGTGGAAAATTTTATTTCTGTGGACTTATCAAGTTATCAGTTCTCAAACAGCCATTCAGACATTTAGCCATCGATATGCAATATGAAGTGGATTGCGAGCCCACCTCTGTGTTTGTGAATTATAAAGAACGACAAACGCAGGATTCGTGTATCTTTCAAAGCAAAATCAGTGTTGGCAAGTTTATAAACATTAAAATGTAGTGGGAAAAAAGTTTTGAATAAAACTAGCGAGAAAAAAATATAAGGAATTTTTATTCACGAAATTCTGCCAGGGGGGGGGCTCCGGCGAGCGCTTTAGCACCTCCCCTGGCTACGGGCCTGGATCATAAGACGCCCACGGATACTGTTATTATTTTAGAGGGAATGGATGAGGGGAAGAACGCGAACGGAAAGCAAAGAATGGATTATGAAGAGCAGATAATGAAGGATACAAAGTGTAAACCGTTTTCAAAAGTGAAAAGATTAGCACATGAGAGAAGAAAGAGGAGAGACGCAGCCTACTAGTCGAGAGACTTAAGTATTATAATGACAACTTAAGTTTGGAACTTAGTTCAGAAAAATTGGAAAAATTTAGATTTCTCCTATTTTACACACAACCGCACAAATGATACGCTAAAGACCGAGATACCACAGCAAGATAGGGGAGGAACCGAAGGCAATATTTCTGGGGGTAGGGGGTAGGAATGGGTAAAACTTGGGGAAGTCAACGAATTTTTAGGGCTTTCCAGTCATACGGTCTTCTGTCATTCCGAGCCGACAAGTAACCTTTCTCATTTTAAATCACAAAAATAGTAAAAATTCTGCCTTCGTAACGAAACTGTAAAAAGATTTTACAAAACAACAACGAGAACGGAATTTCATGATACGAATACCAACCACATACAGACTTTGCTCGTTATGAAATAGCAGTCTGGCCATTGAGCCATCAGCTTTGTCAAAAAATAGAAGCTTGAATAAATTGTACAACTACCTGAAGTACACCGAATTCGCTTTGTACCGAAGAAGAAGAAAGTCATTTATCATTTTTGAATTTGTATATAGTAATATAATTTAGCATCTAAATCGAGTACGATGATAATGATGATACTAACACGGAATATTCGTATTTCAGTGCTTTCGGAATATTCTCGCGGAGGTACAGTCACGAACTCGTTTCAACGAAGGAAATTAACGTTCAACGGATCGTTGATGGAAGCTCAACGAAGGAAATTAACGTTCAACGGATCATCGATAGAAATTCATCAGTCATTACCAACCGCAATTGTTACGACTGACACCAATCCGGCCGATGTCAACCATTACAACATTGTTATTACTACACCGTTAAACCACGTCGACCGCAAATCGACGTCCATTTGACGTCAAATCGACCTTCTGTCACGACTGAGAAGCGACTCATTGTCGCCGTCGACTTCTCGTCGAGATAGTTGCGGGGTTGTCGATTGCAAATCGACCCAACTTGACTGCGTATCGACATCGAAATCAGGTTCGACATGACATTCATAGCACTTCAAATCTACGTCGAAACTGAGTCGATTCTGGGTGCACTGTAAATCCACGGCGACATCGAGTTGAATTTGAGTATATGATTTCCCAAAAGCCTTAAATCGACGTCGAAATTAAGTCGACTGCGGATAATTAGCTTTTTCGAAGACGGTTTTGGGGGTACGAGTACATGCCGTTGAAAAATGTTATAAACGTAAAATAATAAAATTTGACAGCATTTCGACTTGAATTCGACCGCGAAATGGAGTCGAAATTGAGCAGCATGGAATAGTTTGAAATTCGACTGCATTACGACTCAAAATCGGCGTCAGTTAGCAGTCGATTTACTTAGTTCAAAAATCCACTCCATTTCGACGAACTTTTGAGAAGATCTTAATTCGACGTCGTATTCCAGTCGACTGTAGGTCGACACTACCTGACGACTCCAAGTCGACTCACAATCGACGGTCGACGTGGTTTAACAGGATTGCTCAGTAAGAAAGGACTGTGACATTTTGAGGACGTTTCTCCGAGTATCGTGACAACGTGATGGCAAAACGAATTCCTACCATGAAATTGCTCCACGACGAAAGTGAAAAATTTTCGTTAAAAGCGGAAGCTATGCTCAAAATCTTAGGTACTTTTCATCGACGCAAGCTACAAAACAGTCTGGAAGGACTTCAAACAATAGATCATTTACTGAGATTGCATTTTGGAAATAAACTGAAAAGAAAGAAAGCTCGATGATTGGAAGTACATGAAGAACCACTCTACAGGGTGTCCTAGCTTAGAGAGAGAAAAGAAACATGTTAGTAGTCGAGAAGAACAAAAAACATACAGGATAAGTGACTGATGTGGATCATTTGGCAATCTGGACTAAGGTAACCCAATCCATCGACATGCACGGGGTTTGCTGGTCCCCCGACTCAAGGGAAAATATACATTGAAATTACAATTTCTGTTCACTGACTTCGAGTCATGAAGAAGGGAAGAAGGAACGGCTTCAGTGGAGGAGTGATAGATAATACAACGTTATATTGAGTATTATTGGATGTCAATCACACATTTCCATCACTCACGAATCGGTTATTTTTCTGAAAAATTAGAAACTTAATTTCGCGGGAAAACAACAATCAAAGTTTTCTTAAATTCCAAACTTTTTTTTTTGTCAACGAAGCTAATAATTACAATTTATCCAGAACTGTCATCATTTTAAAGTTTAAAAAATTGCATGTTTGGCTGATTAAGTTCATTCTTCTACAGCATCCGAAACACAATATAAAGAAGACAACTATAACTTTTTTCTTTTCAAGGCTATTTCGAAAGAATCCTGCAAATCATGTAAGAGAGCACTTCAGTCATAATTTATCAATAGAAAAAAAAGGAAAAAAGTCCTTTTAATAACGTTTTTAAAAACTATTTGAAGAAGATGACAATAACTGCCATATCTTACCTTATATTTGGCCACTTATTCCTTCATATCTTCCGAACAGTTCCCCAAATGGTCTGTGTTTTCACCACCCATTTCCCACAGAATTCATGATGTCTCGGCGCAAATTGCGTATTTTACTTATTACAGCGTTTGATTGAAATTTTCAACTCGATTAAGTCGGTGAACAGAAGTTATTACTGCAGTGCATCATATCTTGATTGTCCCTTCCACCGTGAAGATCAGCAAGCCTTTATGCACATTAATAGACTAGGTTGCCCTATCTGACATTACAGGGTGATGCTCTGCAAGTGAAACACCCTGTATATTATGGCCTATTCTGAAATATGAAAAGACTACGATTCTTCAAATTTCGAAGAATACAGAGTTTGATAACAAATTAAGTCTTTTAAAGGTAGACAATACGTGGGGCATTAAAAATACAATCAAAACTCAAGGAACCATTCATTGTTTTCCCTCAAAATTAAAGGAGCAACATGAGTTTCAAAATTAGAATTATGATGTGCAATTTTTCACCACAAAGTTTTTGGCCTCAATATTTGAGATAGAAAACAACCAGCTATAATGATTTCTGTTGAGTTTTCAGATTAAGAGCCATCATTGCCAATCTTTATAAAAAATACATTTTGCTTGACAAAATTCAACAAAAATATGCAAATAATGTTGCAATTAAATTTCGTTTCGAAAAATTTCTTTGCATTTTGTTTCGATGGGCATCAGTGAACTCTCTCTCTCTCTCTTAGTCAGAAAAATTAACAAAAACTATAATCACTACTACTTACTACTTATTTTAAAAACTGCAGTGATTACCGATGTTTTCATGCGTTGAAAAAATTCACTAAAATGTATTCGAATTTTCAAATTTGTATTACCCATTCAATATTCAAGATAGACAGTAAGCAGTTCGTGAATTTCTGTCAAATTTCATCACTGAATAAAAATTTATCGTCAAATTCACAATGAAAATTTGCAATTCTTCGATCTTTGGAACTTCTAGCCCTTTCAGTTTTGAGAATAGACTATATTATGTATACTGCATTTTTTGTTCTTCCTAACAATTATAACCAGTTTCTTTCTTCCTCACCTGAGCCAGGACACCCTATATACTCAAGATTCCGTCGAACGAATACTGCACCAAGAGCATCAATTTCGAAATGCAATGCCGCGTTGTCATTTCGCATTGCATATAAATGTAAGCAACGTGTTGTAAATTTCTAAGTGTATTTAATTTTCCGTAGCTTTTGTATTATCAGATGTGCGCGTGTACCTTTGCGATTACTTATTCAGTTATTCGAAAAGGAAAACATCTTTCGGATGGATAATAGAAATGAAAGGATTTTTCAATTCGATCGTGTAATAAAGTACATTTTTCTTATTTATAAAAAAATTCAACATCTTTTTGAGTAAGCCAGCTTATTTAAAACATTCTGCAGCTCCCTTCTTATTTATGTCGAATGTTCACGTCCAAGGCATTCTTGAGGACTCGAGAAACTTTACAAGTGTAGACAGAAAACTTTTTCGAAGAAAAAACACATTTTTTACTGCCAGAAAGAATTTTCCAATTTGATTGTATTTCACTTTAAAAACACCAAAACAAAAGCACCTGAAGGGCTACGAATATTGCCCAACGTGATTCTGGTTGAAAAACTACGTAGGTACTTACAGTATTCGAGAAATGGAAAATGAATCGAGTTGTTGTAATAATTGGTTGTGACCATGACACAGTAAATTGCAGATTAATTTCCACGTAGGGTTTAACGGTAAATGTATAACAAAATTAAAAAAAAAAAAAAAAAAGAAGAAAACACTTCTTAGAACGGAAAAATTAAATTAAATTATCGCGCTTTTCTTTTTTTTAGTACGAAGCATACAATTCTCGTAATTATTCAAAAGTTACAATTTTATTTACTTTTCCCTTTCGCAGAAATACGAAAACAAATAATAAATAAGAAATTTCATCATCCTCCGAATCGGAGAATCGCACAGAATTAGCAGTCAAGAACTGAGTTTCATTAATATTTCAAGTGTTTAATCCCTAATTTACTGAAATCCGTTTAGGTTGCAAATTTTACAAAAATGAGAACAAAGCTGTTTCTCGCTAAAATAAGATATTAAGTCTACAGCTCACAATTATTTAAAAAAAAAATGTTCTTCGGGTTGACGTGCCTGTTAACAGATATTGCAGTACTTCTGTCAGCATGTTGAAGAAAAAATAAGACAAAAATTACAATTCTGAACAATATGTCACCATCTGCGGTAGTGAAAATTCGATCCAGTCAACTAAGAATCTCTCAGAAGTAGGATCACCAACGTATCGAAAGTAGGATTTGAATTTTTTCAACTAGAAAATTCCAACTAATCAAATAACATTTCAAATTTTCCTTTTACGAAAATTCCTGATGAACTAGTAGAAAAGAAAAGAGTGATTATTCGATTATTGGTTATCGTTCAGGCTCGGGACTTGGCTCAATTCTAAAATTGGTTCAGTGTGAAACTTATCCTAAAATTAGTTTCAGTTCCGCCGAAAATTCGGTGGCTCAGTATCTTTGAACTGCGGCTCCATGTAAGGAGTGGGCGGTTGGGGCTAGGAGAGGGATTGGACAACGTGGTATAGAAAGAATCAATATTTGAGAAATATTACTTCTTCTACATGTCTTATTATAAATTTTCGGAAAGTAGGACTTTTACAGTTAAAGAGGGGAGTTGATTAAACACGTGTACCAAGGGACTACGTTCATTCAGAGTACGTAGAGTTTGAGCCACCAGCAATCGGGCCAGTCGACAAGAGCTTGAGGAAAATTTGTAATTATTCTGTTCGCAGAGGAAAATAGGCTAACAGATCATGGATATACAGGAGTGGCCATTTTTAATTAAAGGCAAACGGGAGGATTCTACTGAAAATGTCCACTTTACCAACTGACGAAAATTTCGAGAACTAACGAACAAAGAAACAAAGAAAGAACCAACAACGGATCCAATTTCGCCCAATTTGTCAACTTACAAAAATACCTGGGCGAGATTCCTCTTTTTGATATATCCACGCAACAGGTAAGATAGATCTATCAACGAGAACAATTCACAGTGATTTATAAATATGTGTACACTTTTGCCTTAAGGTATAAGCAGTATGAAGTACACCTGTGTACATGTCTTTGTGTCGTCCAATAGATTAGTGATGATGCTGTTTTATGGTGCATTCAAGATGAATTAATTGTACTCACATATCAACTACCTACGTTTCTTTTTAGCGCACGGAAACTTTCTCAAAATTGATGCTCCAAGAACTAAACACTCACCAATGCGAAATTCATCCGCATCTATCGCATATGTACCAATCTGATTTAAAATAATTTCTTCTGGGAAGGCATTCTGCTATTATATTTTAGGTGTACAATACCAACGGTATGAACACGTCCATAATTTTAACACAAAACAATCTCCCTAAATCCTTTCAATTAAATAAATTTAGCACGGGGTTCATCTTTCACCTTAACTCAAGGTTGCGTACTAAAAGGATTTCATAGGTTTTGAAAAATGAGCTTAGTTTTGTTTATAGATGTAAATATCTATTCCTCGTTGTAAATATTCAGCGCACGTACAACACGAAGATCCTTTTCAGATTCGACCGCATACCAAATAAAAAAATAAAATAAAACTGTACCGGGTACTTATGATGATTTGTCTCAGTTTGAATAATTTATATTCATTTTATTTGACGTTGAGAGCACGACGCACGTGAACGTCAAAACGAAAACACATCAAAACATAGGAATGTATTCTATTCTCGAGAGTAAAATCAGAAAATTTTTCCATGTTTCTAGAAACAGCGTAATATTAGAAGGTAAAGCATTACAATAAGATAATAATTTTCAAACTGAGGTTTTCACCGAGTAACTTTCCCAAGGGTCCGCAACGAGACACGCAATCATAAAAAAAAGAAGAAAAAGACAAATGGAATAAAAAATAATATTAATACTTGAAGTGGAATCCTGCGTGAATCATGGACATGACAAGCCTCCGAAGTCACTGAGTTTAAATATGCCACGATAAGAAATTCAGCAATATTTTCGTAATAAAATTACGTCAATTTTTATCAAAAGATGCGTAAGAATTTTGATTTTCCTGAAGAGTCCATAACCACACAAAGTTCGAGAACCACTGGAATAATAAGGTGACTTGGACTAAATGAATCCCTGAATATTTCAAGTTAATTTTCAGGGTGTCTACCAATACCAGAAATTGAAAATCCGGGACTTTTCGGGGACCTATCAGATTTTTCCGGAACTCACGAGAAATTTTTTTTCTCTCACCCCTTGAAATCTACCGAGGAACACATCCAATTAAATCAATTTTTCTCACAATATTTGATTTTCTAATTCACAGAAAAAATTGCCTTAGATAGTTTTTCCGGGCCATTTAAACAATTTCCATGGTATTCCGAGTTTCCGGGCTCTCTTTGTAAAATCCGAGACTTTTCCGGGGTTTCGGGGTTTCCCGAGACCGGTAGACACCTTGATTTTATAAGTCTATGAGAAACAGAATAAACATCCAATATTCATATCAATATTGGATATAAATCTGCAGATCTTTAGTTTCCTTTTCTGAAATAAATCAGTATTAGTTTGACCTTAATATGTACTATAATATTACATTCAACAGCAGTTTGACTACTGAAGACAAATTTCAAAATTGGGGACGGGGAGAGGATTATATTTTCTGATTTTGTGAATTTTTTTCCAGCTTCACACGGTTTTGATATTCAGTAACTTTCACCAGAAAATTAATTATTTTCATTTTGGAAACATTTTCTCCTTTTAAATTTTTGAAGGGGGAGGGGGCTATTTAATAAAATGAAGGACTTCTGGGACTCCAGCAATCTTCTTCCGGAATCAGGAACTGGTAGACTCTCTGTTTTGTTTCATCAGATTCCAATTTTCTCATGATTGTACGAAGCAACGTTCCGAAAAGTGATGGCGTCTATTCGACAAAAAGTTCGCGCAAAAAATTGCCTTCGGTTTTAAATAAAGAACGAAAGAGAAATGTAGAAAATGCATTATCGCTGATAACTAAAAAATAGCATTTTGAACAATGAAAAAGATGTAATGGTGGAAAATTCAGCTGATACAATTCACAACCACCCGGTCCAAAAAGTGAATCCAGGATTTATCCCGGGGAACTTGACGGCAACTGACTTTACTCACGCTGAACACCTTAAACCAGTGGTTCCCAACAGGTGGTCGGGGGTCCGCGGAGGATGACTTAGGTGTCCGCGAGCTGATTCGAAAATGTTTCGTTCATCAGGAATTGGACAGTTTTAGCAAATTTGAAGTATATTTAAATGCATTATATACATAAGGGGTCCTTGAAATTATAGCGATTTTTTCAGGGGTCCTTGGAAATTTTTTGTTCGGAACCCCTGCCTTAAACAGTGGAAAATAGTAAGTTAGATGTTTATGACAGTACAGCGACTATAAGGAAGAACCGGGAAAAATTCGAATTTTGTTAAACACAAATTTAAACAGACATGTGTTTCAATATTAATATACCCAACATTTATTGGGAAACAATTTTCAATAGAATTAAAGTTTCTAATTATAATGCTCCTCACTCTATACAGGGAGATGGTTAGGAAAACTTGTCTCACCACAGAATTAGAGGAAAAAAGAACGAAAAATCCATTTAATGACACTTTTTCAAAACCTAATTCGTAACTCATATTCCACAACATTATTCTGCAAACTAGTTCATTGAGAGTTCATTATATTTCGTTGATATTGAATCGACGGTTTCAGTGGGATACTCACCGAAAAGTGAGACTATTTCTGCAAGTAACAAATTTTTCGAGAAATGTCCACCGCCCCAGAAATTTATACGTGATTGGATGGAGAGTAAACAATTCTAACTAACTCGACCTATGATTTAACTAAACCTTCACGATTCGATAGACGTGCCAAGAATTCATCATCGATAACTAGCTCAGTTTCATAATATTTCTCGTGATCTCTGTAATTAAGGCTCTACAGTAGCACATAGGTACAATCCACCATTTTGACTGTAGAAAGCAGTTTAGAAAACTGACCATATCTTGAAAATGCCTGATTGTTTTGAAATTTTAGTTAAAGATTTGGATTCTATATTCCAGCTTTATTATAATTGTTTATCAATTTTGATAATTAATTCCATTACTTTTCAATTAATATACTAAAATTTAGAAAAGCAAAATGTAAAAAAAAAAAGTTCAAATATTGTACTGGTAGGGTTCCGAATATATTGTCCCTTAGTTCCGGAGAAATTATTTCTTTCGCCGTCATATCCTATCAACCACGAAAAGGGAACTTATTCACGACTTTGGAATTCACAATTTACATTTTATGGTAATTCTTTCGCCGTGGCTGAAATACTGCCGTTTCCTTTGAGGCCACTGCTACCGCTCCAATCTGACCAATATATTACACCGAATGTATACAAATAGTCACTGACACAAAATTTTGAAATATGTAAAATAGTCAAAGAAGAAGCTGCCAATCGCTGAAGGCAATACTGAGAACGACTGTATCACGAACCACAGGGAAAATCAGAAAAAGTCAAAATATCCAATGACAGGGAGGCTGACATACTCAAGGGTGAAGTAAGGAAAGCGATGAACAAATTAAAAAATAATAAAGCCCCAGGATCTGATCAAATCAAGGCCGAAATGCTGAAACCCACACGAGAGGAGAGGGTAGACGTAATGCACAAAATTTGTAATGAATCTGGACCACCGGCCTTTGGCCTGACAACTGGATAAAGTCAATCTTCATTCCTCGCCATAAAAAGACCCGTACAGAAGCTTTTTGCTCATTACCGGACAATCACGCTCATTTCGCATGACAGCAAAGTTATGCTGAATATAATTCATGAACGCCTGCTTTATTACTCAGATATCCAGACCTCATCAGAACTGGCCGGATTCGTCAAGAGCAAAAGTGCCAGAGAACAAATATTGAATACTCGGCAACTCATTGAAAAACACAAGGAATCTGTAATACTGCTGGTCCTGAGTTTTCTGGACTGTAACAAGGCTTTCGACTGCGTCATATGGGATAAACTATAGTCAACGTTGGAGGAAATTAGAGTCCCTCCACATTTGATCGCGTTCGTAAGAAATCTGTATGCTGATGGAGAAGCCGTAGTGAGGCTGACTGACTGCGTATCGGAGCCCTTTAAGTCCTCAAAAGGGGTGCATCTGGGGTGCATCCTGTCACCTTTTCTGTTTAATAGCTAGACTGAACTCATTATGAGACGTCCCGTAAAGTACAGTTATTTGGGACAGGAGTACAACTTGGGACAGATGTTACATTCTTTGTGTAAGCCGCGGTAACACTGGTTGCGTACCCGCTGGCGCTCTACACAGTGTAGAACTCGATCACTTTTTTCTCAGAGCGCTAGCCGGTACCCAACCAGTGTTACCGCGGCTTACACAAAAAAATGTATCTGTCCCAAGTTACTGTACTTTACGATAGTCTTGAGGGACGGCACGGTGGATTCAACATCGGAAGGCGAATCATCAGCAATCTCCGTTTTACTCATAACACAACGCTATGCGCCAGTTCTATGGGAGAAATGACCTCGCGTCGAAGAGCAGAGTCTAAGATGCGGATTAACGATAAACAAAACAGAACAAAAATCCTAAGAATTGACATAGCTAGCGTGTTGCTACAGAAAAATGTCCTAAATGTCTACGAAAAAGTAGACCAGCATAGCTATCTCGGAACAAAAAGAGCGAATACGGAATTCGAAAAAGAATAACGATTAAGGCAAATAACAGCCGCAGAATAGAGGCCTTTGAGATGTGATTCAACAGACGAATGCTTTAGGGTGTCTGGAACAAAAAAAGAACAAAAATAACTCAATCCTTGCAGAGTTGGGAGTCCAACAACGACTGTCCACGGTCTGCAGCTAACGGCTAAAATTGTTTGGCTACATTGTCCGAAGACCCAGCGAGTCCTTGGAAAAGCTTATTGGAAGGCAATGTCGAGGGAAGGAGAATGTGCTCATATTCACCAAAGGGATGATTGGATCAGCTGATAGAGTACTTTAATCGAACCTTGGCGATTTGTTACGCAGAGGATCGCGATCCGTGGCGGGATACAGTCAACGCATTGTGATGGAGGATTGCCAGGCATCGTTACAATGCAACGAGCGATGATGAAAACAGTCACATTTTTTTTAGCGACAAACAAATCCATTCAAAACTAATAAAAATTAATAAGTGTCAGCAGACAATTACTACACATGCAGTTGCAGGCTGAAATTACCAACTGAAACAATATAATACCTTGACCGCTATCTTACTACATGCAACTAGCGAATACGAGGTAGGTCATCAATAAGAATAGCCCTCTCTTCAAGATTTCAAAAATATTTTCAAAATTTCACACAAGGTGAAGTTTAATTTAAAAGGTAGAATACATTTTCTTTTCACGAATGGTATAATCGGAACTGTCAATTTCCCGACTGCTGGTGCTACTACTAAGCACGCCAATTATGAAAACAAATCCGATTCGACTTCCGCCATCCTGCATATTTGAATTCTTACAGCGTAGTCCGCTGGTTATTCCTTTTCATTTTCAAACGGGAAAGCCCTATCCTTCCTACATTTATAATCCACGTCTCAAAACGCAGAAACTTTCGAAGTTTCGATTATCAGTTCAGGAACTCCTTTTATTCAATTAACTGTTTTCCCTGTCGACTAGACTGACCTTTGAATCAGAATTCGTCGACACTGTCGTTCACTATCGAAAATCAAGCGCATTTCTTGAACTCGTGGTATATTATGTAGGACACGGGAGATCGACTTTATAGGCTATAAAAACTGGCAGAAACTATAAAACATGTACGGAATGCCCCCGCGCATAAAATACCTACTTAAGAAAATAGCAGAAAAATTGCCCTTCCAACAGTCCAATCAACTCCGCCAGCTAACAAGTTATCTTCAAATTTATTTTGCAGCCAATTAAGCCTTAGTCCGCGTAATTAATCTCTCTCCGTCGCTGAAATAATTAATACATAACTGTTTCCTCCGACCAAAAGTTCCCCTTCAACTTCTAATTACTACACTTAAAAGCTGAATAAGTTACAAATGAATCTGATACAGACGACTGTACAGGAAAAACGTCGAACAGGTCGACGAAGTTCAAGTTTTAGGATAGGAAATCAACTATATTCAATCGCTGACGAGTTATCGCCTACTGAAAAAATTACCATTCGACTGGCGACACTGAAATGCCAGCTTCCAACGTTACGAAAATATCACACCGTGAACACTCCATCGTGAGAGTAAGTCTTCACAGTTCCTCGTACCCAGTAAGATTAAATCATAAACGAGCTGCGATTTACGGATGTGCGCACGTGTCTCGTCGTCGGAAACGCTTAGCTATTTCATAGGCTTTTTAGGACCTCTCTGCCGTAACGCCAACTACTTTTCGACATTTACGGCGCCGTAAAATGCCGGTCGTACGCAGAAAAACTCTTTTAAAAAATGCCCACAGTAAACTGGTGACTTCTGCTCTCTCGTAGAAGCAGGTTTATCCGACAACAGACGATAATTCAATTTGACGGTAACGAGCGCAAATCATATTATTACGTGAACTCCTTCCTTTCGTACCGCGAACGTGCGAAATCAGTCGCATACGTTTGCGTTTCGCCGTTACGACTTTGATTAACGAGTGGCACGATTCGATTGTAACCGTCCGAGAATGCCAACCCGTAAGCGACATATATTTGGACTTTCTAATACAGTTTCTTTTTCAATGGTCCCTATTAATTACACCGTCTACAAGCTAACGCATGATGCGGCAGAACATCGAGCCTACATTGGCAATTCCGGGACATACGAATGTACGTAGGCTAAAAATATAGACTTAACGAAGTATGTCAGTCTCCAGTTTTTTTAATTTGATAGGACTAAAGTACGCGAGTTCGGTTTTAATTAAACCGAGAAACGGGTACAGCGAGGTTGTTTCATTCGTGCCATAAATGTACACATTTGTACCTTGATGGGTTTCTCACTCATTTGCGTTGGAGCAGCATTCGACAAATTAAATTCGGAGCTTCCTTTCGAATATTTTTATTCGTCCACCACCTCACCGCGAAAACAGGGAGTCAACACTTACCTAATTCAACTTCCGGAGGCGGAAGGCCGACGGTGCCGAAGAATCGTTTATCCAACACTTGAAGCAGCTGAAGTGCGGTTTCGTGAACATTTTTTCGCGGACAGCCCGTATTCATTAACGTCACATTGATAATAGCTGTGTAGTGGTCACATGGATACTCCCTGCAAACATAACAGAAAATGATTGCTTCAAGTGTTAATAATAAATCAATAAAGGTAAAGGGGAATGGGTACAGTAAATTTGAATCCAGGTATGCAACATCCGATCTCGATTCTTAATTCTGACATTTTGCTTCGGGGAACCTATACAGAGTGTCCTTCTTGCAATGACTCCCCTTCCACCTGGTAAGTAGGCAACCTACCCCGATAGTATGTAGATATGTTTGCATACTCTTACTTTTCAAGGGGCTTAGTTATGGTCAAATTTTGAAAAGTTTTCTAGGTTTGAAATTTTTTTCTTCTTCCGACGAGAGATGGACAGACAAATGGTACTAGTAGATAACAGTTGTGGAATTAGTACAAATTATATCAGAAAATTCTCATATTTTTTCAATTTCCCGTGAAACTTGCCGTCTTAAGCTACTGGTTTTTCATTTGCAGTAGATTGTAAATTAAATTTCCCATAAGAAAGGTCATCAGCAATTTTCTTGTATCTGGGTTAGAACTGTTCAAAATGGGAGTTCAAGATATCCCCGTTAAGAATTAATACCATTTAACACAGATGCACAGACTTTATGAAGATAATAATTATCTTCTTCAGCTACTTTACCACTTCACAGAGTTATATTGTTTATGGGGCTTATTCACCTTCCTCCTTTCATATATTTACCCCTGAGGCCCATGCAATGAGGGGAGGGGGAGTTCTAGTATTTTGTAAAGTTTAATATTATGTATCCACTAATTGGTTCCACAGGACGCTAAATTCGGTTTTGGTAACATTTTGGCCATATTCCCCGACCTGTAGCGCATACTGACGGGAAGGAGGTGCAAGATGACAGTTTTGGTAACCACACAGAAAAAAAATTAAAGATCATGGAAAACGGTTGAACGTGATTTTCATGAAATAAATTTCACTTAGTACAGCAATCGAACTCTTTCGGTCGGATAAACATTTCTCTAAATACTCTACTGCGTGGATGGCGGCGTTCTGGAAAATCTTCTGCATGACGTCGAGCTGCTTCCTTACTATTTCCTCCGCAAAAACCACAGCGTAGTACACTACATCGGTGCAATCTGAGTTAGAATATCTCTCAAGCATTGTATCAATATACTAACTTATTAAAAATGAAACGTTTCTTTTCAAAAGGTGTTATCTTCAAAAACTGTTTTGAGGGAAAACACAAAACTCTGTTTGTCTCAACATTGAGAGGTGGTAGAGCTGCGAAAGTTAGTATAGCGCTTCTCGAATACATGCAAAATAAGGTCCACCTCAAAGAAAAATTTTCGGATTGACAGATCTCAAGATGCAGACAGGCAAAGTGAGCAATTTCGAAGAAAAACTCATTTATTCTACCAAAAATGAGGAAAGTGAACATCTTAAACGAAAATTATGTCCGAAAAATTCCTTACTTCGTCCAATCTCATCAATGGATCAAACACCTTTCGGAAAAGAACATTTTTACCGCAGAGTTGCCTACCGCAACGTTACAGTATAAACATTAGTAGCAGTTTTGCGCAGCCAGCGCTACCGTTTTGGCGCGGGCCAACATTCTACATAAGAATCAGTGTTCACCTTAAAAAAGTCAAAAATGGAGATAACACCTTTTGGAGAGAAACGTTTCAAATATTCTTGAAATTTCAGTTCACAAAATTCTTTGCAAAACAACTTTCAAACTGTAAGAGAAAAGAATAAGAATAAAACTAAAACAGTCTGCCAATAATAAATGAAATTTTCACGTTGATTTGGTTGGTTAACAACAATTTCATAATTCTGCCGCATAATAGCGCAAGCAACCTGAATATGGAGTAAAACTTTTTTCATTATTCATAACCATAAGACCATTACCAAGCTGGTTTCTCTATCCATATCAACATTAATTTGTTGGGCCTAGATTCTTTAATCTACATAAATAACATTCCTAATCACGAAATCCCCCCCCCCCACAGAGTGCTACGGTAGATGGAAAAGATGCCAACATTTCCCAGTACAATTTTGTAGTAAGTGAAATTTATTTTATGAAAATCATGTTCAACCACTTTTCATGATCTTTAATTTTTTTCTGCGTGGTTACCAAAACTGTCATCCTGCGCCACAGTTCGGGGAATATATAATACCAACAAACTGGACGATAAAATCGTTCAAAATCGTTGCTTTCTTCGAAATCAAGAAAAAAAGTTTCAACTTGTTTCAAGTTAATGCTGTAATATTTACGTTTAAGAAGTCTTTTTCCGACACGAATACTTTTGTTTGCGCATCTTTACACTGAACCAAGATTTATTGAAATAAGAGATGCATTGAACGAGTAATGATTCGGGTTCGAAGACTCAAGTTGTTCAAGCTAAATAGGAATTACATTCGTGTTATTATGCGGCTCACCAATAAAGGTCTCTTCAGCGCTCTGGCTGGGAACAGTCGAGTCTATATTTACTTCTTTTTTTTTTTATAATTGTTTAGCAGAATACAAGCTTTAGAGGGACTAAAGATGAACGAACATAAAAATATGTAAGAATAATCAACATATGTGGTAGTTTCTATAAAAAGGGGTAACTTATAGTCAATCCGACGAATTTTGAATTACAGACAGTACGTAATAGAGGAATAAATGCCCATTCCACCGAGCTATCGGCCAAATTTGTAGGTTTTCCTGTTTCGGGGATACAAGCGGTCCAAGATGAATGTAACGAGAACGCGCGAAAACACGTTTTTGGGAAAAACGCGTTTAAAGTTAGACACACCTTTTTCTCCCACTCCGTCCAGCGGCCCTAACTCGCCGCGGAATCACGTTACCAGCCTCGACAAGGGCTTCTTGGAAAGGTAATAGTCATGTATCTTCAATTTACTAAGCCGATAAAATGATTTTTGTTCGCCTAGAATCGAGATCCGTCCCACAGTGCAACCTTTCAAAAGAATCACGCGCCAGCGGCTGAGCCTTCGATGATGATTTCGACGGATAATCAAGACAAGTGAAACTGTAGCCAAACGAGAAATCAATATTCTAATATTGTACTGACGTTAAGGTAAGAAGGACAAAATAGATAGGCAAAAGAACATGATAGGAAAAGCTAAACGATAAACAGTCACAGAAACAAACATAAACAAACAGACATCAATCAACAAGTCAGCCAGCTAAACGGATACACAAACATGCATTCAATTCAGGACTTATGGAGTGAGGGAAGCCTTGGCTTTCGGGTCCTTGATCTGGTCTCCGAGCATGAGCCTTTTAGGCACAGAGATGACACAGATTGGCTATAAGATACAAACAGTTGGAGAGATCTAGGCTATCAGCTAAGTTTTTGCTTATCTGTTGGTTTGACTGCCAAGTAGGGTAGCTAGCTGACTGTCTGTTACCTATTTCTTGTCGTACAATGGAGCGGGGGCTTGCCTGTGTATCTGCTTCGTGCGATAGGAAACTGACTGTTCAGTTGTCCATAACAGATTGTTCTCTACAATATTTTGATAATGCCCACAGATCGCTACGCGATACTCCGTTTTTTCATTACATCCAAGCTCTTTAAATTGAGCGCTTGGTACGACTCCTTACACTACCCTACCAATCAGATAGAGAGAAAGGCAGACATTTCGATAGATAATGCTCCTTCTGGTCCCTGAGAAACAAATGGATCGTCACTGCTGCTTCGAATCTTTTTATACAACAAAGCTTGTAAGGATGAGGGCCAGTTACACATGAAATAAGAGTGCTAGACTGAAAAATTATACGACTTTAACCATGTTGAAAAGCCAACGGTGAATTTCCTAGTATATGACTCGAGTTGCATTATAGCGACCCTTAAGATACTTGCTTAGAAGTTGAGCTGTAAGGTACTAAAAACGAAATAAGAAGTACATTAATTAAAAAACTAAGAAACATAATAGTTAACTATAAAATTCACCTGGCACTAAAAATAACAGCCAATGCTAAGAAACAACCATCAGCGACCTGAGGTTCAGCAGTGTAACACCTGTCTACAACCCAGTCTAAAAGAGCACCAACGTCCGGGTTACACTCTAATAATAAAATGACGGTTTCATAAGCGAGCTGATACACCTGTGAACAGATAAACAGCGGTTAAAAACAAATTCCTGCATATGATACTTGAACCAGAAACATATACGTAAATATTTTTGATGAGTTTTTCAATTACAATGGTCGGCAAAGTGAGCTTCGTGAGACGCGAGACCGTTTGAGTAGCAGATATATTAGGCAAAACGTTTTCGGGGTTAGACCATTGTTGGCAATTCTCATTCATCTCATTATTGATAAATAAAGCACTGATGATAGACTAACCCTCGAAAACGTTTTGCCGAATATATCAAGTACTTAAGTGAAAAAGGTATTTTATTACACATTGTTCCAGCACAAAGCACAAGAAAATTCCTGATGGTATTTTACAAAAACGAAAATGGACGGTACGATTTAAAAAGTCAGCAGACCACTGTCTCATGATAAGGTCATATTTCTTTCATTCACAACAGATTTCACAGGTAAAAAATTACTTTTTCGTCTTTAGAGGCTAGCAAAGTGCTCAGCCACCCATACACAGTACCGTCTTCCGATAACAAATTGTGTACATCGAAACATGGCCCACAGCATAACACCGCCGACATAGCCTGTAGGGCTGCGAATTGCAGTTCCTCTTCGCTGATAGAAGTTGCTTCGCTGGAGACACCAGCAGAAGTCGTTGTAACTGATGGTACCATTGGGATGTTCCACAGTAAAGAGCTTCCGTACGGACCACTCCAGTTTCTGAATAAACTGAAAAGGTTGCTGCGTAAATCACGTTTCAACAGTGTCGGGTAAGTCTCCACTAAGAATGAACAGAAAATAGTACAGGTGCATCAGTTAGTGTACTTCAATTTTGAAAGCAGACATCTACTTCGCAATGTAAATCTAGATTTGTATCGGGTATCTGACGTGGAGTACAAGTACAAATCTAAGGAGAAAGTTACTTATATGTGCTTAAAATAATGAATTCAGGAAAATAAGGACGGGATTGACGTTTCCTAGAAATTGAGAAATACATACATTACTAGACATTCATCACAAGCAGGAAATGAGTAATACTTACAAGGAAAACTTTTTATCATCTTCTTGATGAAGTTACAAAAATGTAGTTTTATATCCCTCAGACTTTCTTTGTCAGCTTCGGTTTCCAAACATATACGAGCTCCGTCAATATATTCGATCATGGTTGGATGTAACCCATGAGTATCCCGATCCAAAACACAAGCACTAGAATACAGATGTAAAACAGCTATACTTACAAACACAATACATAAAAAAAGACTAACTTATGGAAAAGTGCAAGAAGGTAATAGCAATGCAGAGTTCATAGATTTATTTATTAGGTATTATTATCATTTTTTACAGAGTATCTGAATGATTTTCATCTACCGGCAACATCCTCTTTTTTGCAGATGTTTACAGACGCTCAAGACAGCAGCCGAGAAAGGAAAGTACAGAGATATTGCGTTTTGGTTTGAATTACATATTTACAAAAGTATTGAGCATATTGCTTTTCCATGTTTGCTTGAGTATATTACATTTTTTTATCTATCAGGCTGGACCTCTCGTATTTTGACGTAAATTCAACACTCTAAAATAATTTTTGAGGTAGAAGGAAGCTCGATAAGTTACTAATGCATCTCAATTTTTATATTTCCGGGCACACTGCGTTCTAAAATATAGTTTTCATATAGTTGTCTACATGTTGAAACCGATTTTTTTGAAGATGCGATCAGTCGAGACAAAATGTCGATTAATTCTTCTATCAGGATGAGTTCATAATAGGTTACATCTCAGGAGTAATAAACTGTAGTTCTTGATGGACGATTCAATTTTTGTGCTCGATTTTATAGCATCACTAAGTGGCCAGAAGCTGGTACTTACCTAACTCCAAATGTTCCGTGTTCAGCAATCAGCTCAAATACCTTCACGAGCTGCAATCTGAGAGCGTCTCTTCGCCTTCTTCTTCGCATATTCTCTTGCTTTTTATCGATTGCATCTCGAATATACACAGCCAATTCTTCCATGAGATCCCTGCATCATCACACCAAAATTAGTTCCACAATCAGATTCCAGGGGTTAAGATATCGCAGAAATCCGGGAGTATCAAAAAACTGAGTTAAGAACACACTGAATAATTAAATTATTTTAGGGTTACAAAGTAGGTTGGAACAGATCGGATAAACGAGAACTAAATGAATACAAATTTTCAACAATTATTCAATTGATATGCAAAACGAATGGTAAAATTTACTTCAAAGCATCCGAGTTAATGCTCGACAACGCGTAAACGGCGGTATCTCGAACATCAACAGTTTCGCAACGTAACAGCGGCACCACAAGTTTGTACAATCCTGAAGGTGATGCATTTACCAATTTGCTATCGTTTCTTTCACCAGCGGTCATATTGTCTGGCGATGAACTGAAACCAAAAGAAAAACAAAAAAAGACTTGTGAATATCTTCTCTAGACTGATCATCCATTTCATATTATAATAAACTACATATATCAATGATGTTCACCCATTCTACTACAGTCTTCATTTCGGTCGACAAATTTCAGAATCAAATTTTGGGAAAGCTATAGATGAAAACTAGAGTTAATCATTTCGATATTACTGAAATGGAAAAGCAGGAATGGTTGATGGAATGTAGACATATATTTTCAAATTGTTTATTCAAATAATAAGTTCCAAATCTTAAATACACATATACTGGCAACAATGCGGGACCAGAAATCGGGACCTTGGGTGAGTGATAATAATAATAATAAGCCTCCACCACACACTTTTACTTTTTTTTTTTAAATTTGTGCCCTGCTTCCCCAACTCAGACCTATTTCTTTCAAGATTTCATCTAACCATCGTATAGCAGGTCGCTCTCTCTTTCTTTTTCTACTACTTGGCAGCCATAGTCAACCTTACATTCCACCTTTCATTTGACTCTCTTGTCGTATGTCCACAGTTTTTAATGTTTAATTTTTAAATTTTGTACCCAATGTTAACTGATTGTGTTATTGTGTACATAATATGTCCTGAATTCTAATTTTGCCTTTCCGTTTTTAACTGAGAATAGATCTAAGTATTGAGTTCTGGATTTTCCTGAATTTATTTAAATCTTTGCTTGTTAGGGCCCCAGTCTGTGCACCATATATTAGGACTAGCAATACGCAGCTTTCCAATATTTTGACTTTGAATAACAATTATGACCTGGAATTATGAAATGCGCCTATCGTGCGAAAACAGGTTTTAGAGATAAACGAGTGTAAAGATGGAATGGTGGTAGTGGTGCGCACAGATGTGCATAGCGTGTACATCTGTGGCGGTGACAACCGCGTTTCGAGTTCTTGCTCTCTGTCATTCCCCTAGGCCCGTTTCACACGACGCTATGTAAACGGATGTTTTTAAACTTTTGATATAATTTTAAAAAGCAATTTGTGTTAAAACTAATAAAGATAGGAAGCTGCGATTTGTTTCATTCGAAAGAGCATGATTCTTCCTATAAGAATTGTCAAGAAAGTGAAAAATGATTTTTTGACCCCAGAGGCACATACTTCATGATTCCAGGTCACATATGTATTATATAGCTTATTATTATAATAAATTAAAATGGAATAGGTTCAGCAATTTTTTTTAAATTAGTCTTTTTCCACTAAGGATTGGAAGAATTCAGTCTAATTACCACCGAATCAAAATTTCAAACAGAGCACCAAATCATAATACAAATTCAAGATGGCCCGACAGAGCATTTTCCTCGACTAATTATGCTTACAAATTTCATCATTATTAGCAGCTCTCTAAGGGACAAGTCAGCACTCTATCCTTCAAGATTTCCGACGTCGATTGGGTTACGAAGAAACTCATTGCTGATGTTAAAATCTACTAACTTACTTAAATTTCGAAAACCTACGCGATTACTAAATTTAGTACAAAGTATATATTAAATAGAAAAATCTATTTTCAGCTGAACTGGAATATTATTTAGTTTTTTCCAATGAATACATAACCAAGAAGAAAGAAACAGAGTAACTATTAAATTACTAGCTTCGTACTTATATTTACATTACTATACAAAGCTGACATGCAATTAGAGTGAAACGAATCCATGCAAAATAACTACAGGCAATTCATGCAAAAACGTGCAAAATCTTCACAACCTAAACAAATTATTCTCCAAAAAAGAAAACAAAATGAATATTTGGGAAATATGAACTGATGCTTGCAAGCTTCTGTATCCTCAGTTCACCAAAACTGATTACCGCATAAAATAATGCATTTTTTAAACGTTGCATGTACCAGGTACAACGTAGGAATACACCCGATACTCAATACACATAAATGATTGTAAAAACATGAATAATCAACATGGTTTGTGTGAATTACAGTTCCTTTTAGGTCGTGCTATGTGGATGTCAGGACCGGTACATAAGAAATTGCGTTTGATTGAACTTACCTACTGCGGAAGCGCCACATTTTAGACTCTGATATGGTCATGCAATTTAAAGAATACGAATCGCTCTCGAATTCTTCCCACGCATGCTTCAAAAAATTATGCAAATTCAAAGTACCCTGCAGGCTATAAAATTACATCAAAAAGAAAAAACAAATTACAGAAAATCAGAAGATAAGTCGGTCGAATGATTGAGGTACTGAGAATAAATTATGTGGACGAGGACATAAGACGGTAAGCTTACAATAAAAACATTTCAAAACAGGAGCGGCGACTTTTCACTCTGCACGCCATCAACAAGCTGACGCACCATGACTTCAAGAAACGATTTCGTAACTGGAGAATAATTTTAAACTACCGCCTCGGGGAATTAAAGAGTAGCGTTAGATAGCACGACGGACCAAAACTGAGGAAGAATCATATTACAGTTAAGTTTACCCGAGAGGATACGTTCTGAGCACAGAAGCAGCGAAGTACACAATTCCAAGTCATTACAAGCATTGTCAAAATAACAGTATTTCAATACTAGTGAGTCAGCAGAGAAATAATAATTACAAGCGGAATTCAAACAGAAAGTTAAGAATATCAATAAACAAAATTGAGAACTTAGGTCATCCACAATGCTACGCATCAGGCTACATTCCATTTCAGTATACCTGATCCATGGAAGCATGAGTAACCTATCTACAGCTTGCAAACTAGAATACAGGTTGAACAGCTAGGAGGCGGAAGAATTATTGCAAGCTCCAATATTAAGGCAAGTTGTTTTCCACCAGTTTCTGACAGAAAATCTTAGCTCTAACACACCCAAACAGCAAGAATGCGTACATTAAACAAACAACATAATGCAACCAATAAACAAATACGTAATGATTATGTTTTGTCATATCGTCAGTCGGAAATACATTTCGAAATTGACTGAAACTGAACGAATAGTTGTTTCTCAGTTTTCGTAGATTTTTTTCCTGAACATCATTCATTAAAGAGACTGAAAAAATCTGAATATCAATCATCTCTATAAACATACCATTTCTAACTAATATCCAAGTTTTCTTGATAACAGCTGTCAGATTAACCCACAGAATTTTTAAAAATCGTTAGAAAGTAGAAGCAAGCAATCCGGATCTCGTAACACAAGTAAAATCTGATTTATTACTTGGTTAGTACATCGTTTCATTAATATACCCTTTGTTAATTTTGTTAAGCCAAGTAAACGATGGAACTCATTCACCGTAACAACATACCTCAAGCTCAAGTCAGGAGATGCACATCGAATAATCGGACTAGGTGCTGGTGGTACAACACGCATTGCGAATATCACATAACTCCGCCACAACAGCATGTATTGATCTCGCTCAGAAGCTGGTTTCCGAGGAGGAGCTGAGCTCCGCAAGAGAGAAGCCCTATTATCACTCACAGGCCTGCACAAACATCAATTCATAGTTTACGACTTTACTACTCAGTACAAATATCAATGGTCAACTATAAATGTGTGTACCTACTATTGAGCTGAACTGTATACTGGTATAGAAAATACGAGATTTATAAAATGAAATTAATGTGAAGCACGATTACGTACGTTGGATCAATAACAGAGAATAAAGTATGGAGCCTATTATACACCACTGGCCAAGCCTGACTAACGGCTGAAGGACACTGAGTGATCAGGACATCTTTCTGTAGAAAACTAAATAAACACACTGTCCACACGTCCAATGAAGTGCTATCTTTCAAGTTCACAACCGAGGTTTTGGTGCTGCCATCTTCTTGATAGCCTACGTACAAAGAAACAACATTTAATGGTCAAGGATGACGATCAAGAATCAATAAAGAACTTTATTTTCTGCTAAACGACATGGATTTTTTTTCTCAATAGAAAAATAGGTTTTGGTTTATCTTTCACTCGATTAGAGAGAATTTTGAAGTAAAATTTCAGCTCGTAAAAGATAAAAACAATAAACCCAACTGAAGTTGACAAATGAAACCATAGTTGTTCATATTCACCAACAGGTACACTAGGCACTACCCAGACACCAATGTTTACTATACTAGCTCAACTCACCTGCAGACCAGATAGTTGACGCTCGGTCAGCCATCCACTGCAAATCGACATTGGAAGTCATCAACAGAGCCGCTTTCTCGGAGGTAGGTAGAAGAGAAACACATTTCTCCAGAATCTGCGGGCAGCTTTTATCCATTACGTCAATAACTGATTTGGTATTGTCGTTTTTACCTAAAACGATGGCAATAATTACATTATAATAATTGATCAAGTTGATGATTCCGTTTCACAATAGTAATAATGATCGCGACTAACCCAGCAATTTGAATAAACACTTTATCTCGCGAAGGATGTGAATAGCCAGACGACGAGGATACTGACGGAAATTGCACAGCATAACTAACGCAAGACCTTCTACCTGATGAAATACGCTGATGGAAGCTTCGATTTCAGACTGAGTCTGTAAATCCACATAAAAAGTGAGCACGCAGATCGCGAGTTTCAAATCTGCCCGAGGCATAACAACAGTATACTACTTACAGGAGGACCTCGATCAGTTTTGCGAGCGATGGTTCGATTATGTTCCTCTTTGACTGCTTTCGAATTCGGACTAATCGCGTTCTTCCAACTGGTGAGTAGCTGTAGCAGCATTCTGAGGCCGCTATCGAGTAGCTGTGGGAATGTATCTAGCAAATCTTTGGTCAGGAATTGACTAAAACCTAAAATGAAATATCAACTGATATAATCAACCGAACCGATGGTGATCAGAATGCATGCAAAATTGCATAACATTTAAAAAACTGATAAACCTTTCCTGAAGCCATGCTTATAATGAAAGATGCTCATCGATACCTAAAAAGAGAAAAAGAAGCTTCGCCGTGCCCTACACTGATGACTAGAAATCATTTTTTATAGACACCGGTGGTGATAATTAACATAAAATAACAAGCCCCGTTGAAGCATCGATTTTCCTTTTCCACAAAAAGACGAGTCACGGTGCTCATTTGCCAAGTACGAGAATTCCATTTGAACAACCTGAGAATAAAATACTAACGTGCTTTCGGGAATTCCAATAATATGAGAAAAAAAATAATAAAAAAGATCATATGCAACTACTAAAAGCAGCAGACACAAGCAGCGATAAAAAAAATAGTAGCAGATGGGACACTTTAGGACAGGCCAACCCGAAGTCCATCAGCTAGAAAATTCACAAAAAAGTATTTAATGACTGTTCCTGAGTAAAGGTAGGCTAAACTGCGAGTTAGGCAGGTTCAATTTTTTCACTTTTTTGGGGGTAGGGATTTGGCATCTTTTGAAGTACATACCTTATCCACCATTTATCCCACAAATACTTTTTCATACAATCAGGTATTTTCACATTCGGCTCAACATTCTGTACACAATGATTCTCGAGGCGAAAATGGCGGTTAGGGAGCTAGAACCATCGCGGATATTTAATGGTGGAGCGTTACGTACTATAGATACACCCACATAATACACGGGGGGGGGCTATTACCTTGGGGGAGGAATTTTGTCCTGGAGTGTAGCCCTTTCTACTAAGATGCATCTTACAGAATCCCCTTCTCAATTGACAGAATAATGCATTTACAAATTAATGTTTTTTTTTTCGAATTTTTTCCGGAGTATCTAGCTAAAGGTTCTTAGTCCGTCCTAAATTGGTCAAAAAGTATTTTCTTTCAGATTTGGAGATGTCAAAGTTTTCAGTCTCCAATCACTTTAAAGCCCGTTCAACACCAAAAACTTTAAGGAAAGTTCGAAGTTGAGATTTGTAACACTCGGGCAAAATATTAAAACAAAGAAGGGAAAATGAATAGTGGTTCCACAGAAAACAATTCTATCTCCTTTAGACTGCCTTACGATCTGTTAGCACTAACCAAATATGACGTCATTCCTCCAATCTGGAAAATCCATAACTAAGGTTTGTAAACTTTGATACGCTAAGCCTCTCAGTTCTTCATCCATGTGGACTGTCAGGCGAGACAGCAAATCGACTAATTCCGAACCGGTCATCGTTTCCGGAATCAAACGAGGAACAGCTGCGACACATGTGCGAAACAAGTCGATGCGAGGTTTGCGCTCACCAGTTAACATCTCATCTGGCTCCTGCAAATCAAGGGTCGGGAACAAAATTGTATAATCTCATTGCTCAGTTCCATCAGAAACTCACAGGAGAACTGCTCGCTCACCTTATTCACATTCTGAGTACTGGTCATCATTAAAGGACGCCCGTAGTGAATATCCAATGCTCGCAAAATATCTACGAACACTCGCCTCACGTGTGGAAAATACGAAGACATTCCTATGCTTCGAGCGGTGTCATCAGTCAGTACCTGTTGACAAATAACCATTTGTACTTGAAAGTGACAATAAAAGCTACAGCCAGATACAAGTAAAACCACATTTAGACAAATGAACTTCAGTCAAAGCAAGCACAATACATATTTAGGTGTGCGAATTTCAACCTTCGAGTATGGTCGTCTTCGCTAACAAATACAGTATGATTGTAACAGAAATAATACGAGTACCTTATTTAAAAATGTCTTCTTGATTCTCAGTGTATTTCCAGATGGCAACACGCCAGAAGTGCGAGGCATTGGAGGCTCTCCTTCTTTCTGCTGTAAGCTATCAGCGACGACCAGAAAAGCTCGTAAGCCGATACTCATTCTCTCCGGTGTCAAAATCATTTTAATGGGACGTCCCACTGACAGTAAATCGAAAACAATTTCTCGCATTGCAAACTCCAACCGCTCCTGCAAATTTGCAATGTTAGCTGAAACGGTATATGCAGCCACGTCTGTGGGCAGTTGAGCTATGGACACGTTTTTCGCTTTACCTGCGCAATAAATTGAATAATTTTGACGAATATATTTAGCGGCGTATCTCGAGGTACAACGCCTTTCGAGCCTTTCGGGAATAACGAGTTTACGATACTCTGTAGCCTGGATAACGTAGCCGAATTACTTTCACATTTAATCCGGATCATGTAAACCCAAAGTAGTCGATACAACGATTCTGAAATAAAGAAGAGATTAACTTAATTTCATGCAATACCAAACGATGTTTTTGGCGAAGAATGTTTTCAGTGGAAACTGTTCAAGCAAACTAAAAGTACATCGTGTTAGTACTCGTCAAATCTATATACAAGTTATTTGCAGTTGCCATGAGAATATTGTCTTACCCAATGCTACGCGAGAAATTTTAGGATCTCGGTTTTTCAGGTGGGACAAACACATCACCAAAAAATAATACCAATTCTGCAGGAAGAACGATTTCTGACTGACACACAGTAAACATGTAACCAGAGGAAAGAGGGCCAATCGATGCTTCGATTTCGTACACATATCCAAAGTCTGCGAGTACAGCGATTCAACGAAGTTCTTCAGACAGGGAACATTCACTTCATTTTTCACCGACTAATGAAATAAAAATAACACAACACAAATTCTTAGATCAATTCTGAAGATTTTGCAACTGATAACTATAAACGCTTAAAATCGCGTTACTACACGTACCGCTGCGACTGGAACTAAAATCTCGACAAATAAACCAGCCAGTGCGTGTTTTATGTCTTTGTCTTTTACTTCGAGAAAATATTGGGCACAGTCTTGCATGAATAAAAATGAGGCTTCGAATTCTTCAATAGGAACCATCTGAAACATTAATGAAGAAATCAACCTCAAGAGAAAAAGGAAGGCGGATAGCCAATGGCGCATCAAGCAGGTTGTGAAATGAGTGAGTGTCTAAAGTTCAGCACCTAAAGTGAGTTAGGAGATCTCGTATAATGATACCTTATAAATATACACCCCTTTATGATTCACGATATTCCACAACTCGTAGCACTGTACGAGTCTAACCGGTCTTAATGAGTCTCAGTCAGCTTTTCCAGAATCTAAGCTAATCATGAAGAGTTCCAACACAGTCTCAACCGAACCGTACAAGTCTTTACCGTCAAGGAATCTTTAACACAACTGTTGGAGTCGTAACAGAGACCAAACTAATCCAACAGGTCTCAACAGTATTTTAAAACGTTCTAACAAGCTTTAGCAGAGCCCTGAAAAGTTTTTAATAGTTTCTTCGTAAGTCCCAACAGTTTAAGAATCCCAATTAATCACAGCAAATCTTGACAATGTCTTAACGAGTTCCCTGAGTTTTGAATTCAGTCTCAACCTAGTCATATGAATAATGTCCTTCAATGAATCTAGAATGTTTTGAAGAGCCTTTCTTGAGAGCTTTAAGAGATCCTGGGAAGTCTTAACAGTGTATTGAAAAATTTCAATAAACTTTCGTAATCTTGAGAGGTTCTGACATTTTCGTCGCGAGTTTTGATGAATTTTGAAATAGTTTCAATAATTAGTCTTTCGAATCTTCAGCGTCTTGCGAGTCTCAAAATAGGGTTAAATAATTCTAACAGTCTTGAAGTTCCTTCAAAAGCCTCAACTAACCTTAGTAGATCTTAACAACTTAACAACTAATTACGAAATTACAATACACGTACTTTTACTCGGAAAAATTTCATGCCCATCAACAGAGAAATGATGCTTTGAGTTGTATGCGGACTCGGTTCTTTGGATCGCAATTCTTTCAATTCGGCGGTAAATCTTTTTCTCACAGACTGAAATCGCGATTGAGCAAGAATACTAATAACTTCGGCGTAGAGGTCGGCTAGTGTATGAATGTTACTCGCATTAGGCCCAGTTTGTACACTATTACATAAGAACATTTAGTAAACAAGACGTATCTTTCGAAAAGTCAACAAACTGATTGGAATCAATTGTGATCTCATGAACAGTATACACATACCCTTCTCGGTACTTAAAGTGTTTAAAGCACACATTTTCGATGTAATTAATCAAGTCTTCATGTCCTGGATGAAATGGTAACTGATGTAGGACTTCTATCAAGACTAAACAAAACATAAACTCGATGGCAAGATCGCGTCTTTCTTGCAGAGCTTCCACATCTTTGGTCTCTGGATTGTCACCACTACGAAAAAGTCAGAGAGAGCTGATTAGTGTCTTTTACGGGCTGTGACCAATCATGGTCTCGAATCCTTGAGTTCATATAAAAAGTGAAAACACTACGCAACTATTACCTTTTCCCTTTCTGTTCATTCTTCTTAAATTCTGTTGTATTTACATCTGGTTCATGCTGCCCCAACTGTCGCTCGTACCACGCGAATAATGTCCTTAAGAATGAAGGTAAACAGTGCTCAGCCACAGTACCAAATGCCACGATAAGTTGGTCGAATTGGGCGTCTTCACCTCGTTGCAAAATTTTGGACAGGACTTTATCCTAAGGAAAAGCTTTCTATTCGAATATTGATAATTTAATATTAATGTCAATAATATTGCAATTCTCCATACCGAATCGGACATAACTTCGGTCATCTTTCTTGCGGCGTGTACGGTAAAATCGTGAAACAATGTTCGCATAACACATTCACCCGGCCGTAAGTCGGCATTTCGAGGGGTCTTATCTGATTCTTGCTTGTAAGTTGAAACTGACGCTGAACTCAGGTTTCTTTGCGAATCTGAAATGGATGTAATAAATGAGGTAAATACATATTCGAGATACATATACAAACAGAAGATCAAAATACTTGACTAAAGTTACTTACCAAGACTTCCTCGTGAATCAGGGCTCGAGAGGTGAGAGTGAAATGATCCAGAGGATTCTGGTATTGCTAAGTCATCTCTATGAATGTCATTATCACTTGCATCATCCATTCCCGCTGTAGATGCTATAAATTTGAAAGATAAAATTAGGCATCTCGAATATGAGTGAGAATTTATTGATTCCCTACAAGTATTGCAAAAAGAAACCCACCTGTACCGGTGGTTGATGTGGAAGCAGTAAGAGATCCATAATTATCCGTGTTTTCTGAAATAACAGAATTTTTTTATTTGTAACTCTTAATAATAACTTCCCGCAATTGGATACACATGAAATTTATTCATGAAATGAAACGGGTTGGTGCGTTATCGGCTTAATTGAGGATTTTTGAGCGACGATATATACTGCATGTAGAATCCTTAGATTATTTAGCTGAAATAAGAAAATTTTCAACGAACCTGATTTCAAACCAACTGCGGTATCTTCAGGATACATCTCATTCTTCATTGTAGCAGGGTTAATGATTTTATTCAGCTAATCCATTAGTATAAAGTTTCAATATCATACTAAATATTATTTTCTGCGGATAATTTGAAGAAAAAAAAAGTTCCTTTTAGCAGTTAGCAGTTCCCTCAGCACGAAATTAGCGAATTAGCGAAATTAATTCAATTGTTATCAATTGAAGCTCAAGATAGGAACCGAGGACCTAGAACACATAAAATGCAAAATAGGCGATAGATGTGACATTGAAATCACAGAAATAAGGCGGTAGATACAACTTGCGATACATGACGGCTAGCGACACTAGCGCATCACCTCTATGAAGAGGCTGAAGCGCTGAAGCTGAAGACTTGAAGAGTCCGAATTTTGACCTGTAGCGCTTCTGTAGCCAAAGACGGTTATTATTTCTTATCACTTGGCAGCTGTTGATGGCGGGTTGTGAAACAAAATAATGTGTAGACGTTTGAATTAAAGCAAATGTGAAGTAAAAGGTAAAAGTAATTACAAATTACGAAAAATTGTTCCTATTTATGCCAGTTACCAGTAGTTAGTTATCAACTGCCTGAAGTTTCGTTCAATTGGTGAGATATTTACCCTTATATTGACTCATTTAACCATTGATAACAGAGTGTAAATATCTCCGTGGAATTCCAATTTTCTCTATGATTTAGAGAAATCTGCGTTGGACTGCTTTTATTTATCTGTATTCGTTGGATCACATCGTCAACTAATTACGGTAAACAATTTTCTCGAATATTCATTGTTTTGTCATCCATTATTGATTAGATTCATACAACATGGGTGACAGTTCCAACTTGCAATCTAAAATCACTGAAATAAAGACAAGACCTATGCTTCATGATGAGGACTGGGATGATTTGAACGAATTAATAACGGAGGTGTTCATTTCAAAAAACGAAATCATAGAAACGAGACCATTCGAAGCTGAAGACTTCACAACTGCACCTGTCGTTGTAAGGACATGTTTTGGCGCGCTTGAATTCATATTGTCAAATGTGAAGAAAATAGATGCTCCGAAATCAGATTCAGCTCAGATGAAATGCATTTATTCGGTCATAATACTCTGTGGAGAACATTCCGTTAAGAACTTATGGACGGATGACGACTGTATCAGTTTATCAAAAAACATTTTGCACAGTGTATTAACAGTTCTACAGTGTAATGATATGAATTCGTTTCTAATGAAACGGGATAGAAAGAAAAAGCCATATGGAGCCTATATTTTTGAGCTTCTTCTGCCCAAACTGTCCAAAGAATCTTGGAAATATTTTCCTGCTGCGGTTGCCTGCTATTGGTGGTTACTTCAATATATTAAAGTAAGCATCTACCAAATGACCTAGATAATGCCGTTGTTGGGTTGAAGGACGCTCATTATGCTTCTAAAATTTCAGATACCAGATATGAAAGAGTTTGTGAGTTTGGTTCTACCTGTACCGTTATGTATTCTTACTGATCATACCGTGGAAAACAAAGTCCTGGGCTTGACTTGTCTTCATCACATATTGACGAATCTTGTAAGTATTACAGTTCTTTGGTTTAAACTCTAAATAATTCCGGTGAGTTGTTTCCTGCATGTAGCCCTTATCTTTCCGTAACCTGAATTTCCAGAATTGTAATCCTTTATCATGTTCTATGTGTAGTCTTCTGCCGAATTACACTGGCATATTCAAATTGAAGTTCTATTCAAGATACTAAAACCATTGTTTTATTATCGTGAGACCGACCTAATTGTGCCATTAATGAAGTGTGCTTTGGAAGTAGCTGAAAAGGACAAGCCATTTCAAAATGTAGAAGTTGATTTAGAGGTTCGTTACCTGTTAAGCGTACGTTTTCTGTTTGTATTCCTAATTTAAAACTCGGCATATTGATCAGCCCAATTTTAATCATCTTATAGTGGGGGTTTTTCGACGATGTTCTCACTATTTTCCTTCCTATGATGGAGTTTGAATCAAATATGGAAAGCCGATGTGCCTACGCAGAGAGTTTATCTTTAATTTTACAACGCAGTAACTTCGCCATCGGCAGGTGGACCGCTCGATTACTCAGGATTATAGAGGATTACTCGAAAACTCCTATTACCGAATTGGATGCGTGTAAAGTAAGAATATTAACATGTTGATATTCTCATCAATTTAATTCTAACTAGATATTTCAGAAGCCAATAATGTAAGCCTGACATGAATTTTCTGAGCAGGGTAGATTTGTTGTTACACTTTTGTTACCTGTTTTCTCTCAGTTTCTGTTTGAGAGAGATTTTTACTGTGGCTGCGGTAAGGAGGAAAACTGTTTTCAAACGGTCAATAGAAAATTGATAAATCGGGAGCTGTGTTCAAGAAGTCGTAGAATCAAATTGAAAAAAAAAATCAGTTTTATAATAAACTTGGTTATGTACCTAGTCAATCCCCCTCGTATGTTCTGGTGACCGTGTTCACTAAAATCATACATACAAATATCCTAAAAGTCAACAGCTTATGCTTTATTTTCAGAAATGAGAAGATTTACTCTTAGCAGCAGAGCTTAAAACTGATTTGACAACTTCTTTCACCAGCTTCTTCAAATGTAACTATTTTTCTATCTCTGCTCCTCTGCATCTCTCGACCGACCCCGAATGGGCTTTCATTAATTGGCTTTTGAATCGCGTGATTGTTATCATTTATTCGTAAGAAGATATTGTTGATTAATCATTATAGACTGGGTTGTACCGAAGGGGAATGGAGAGTCTTCGGCGTTTTGACAGTTGGCTGTGTCCTGAAGTTACAAAATTTAGGACGTCTGGAGCCGTTTTTATCTGCTTTTTCGGCTCAAATAAGTAAAGAAACTTAAAAGTTGAGGGGGAGGGGAGGTTTGGAAAGTTTTAAATATCACCCCCTTGTAATTTTCCTTCTGTACGTCCATAATTAGATACTACATATTATGGAAATCAAGGCTGCAAATGTGTCCCATCTGGTTTCATTATTCGAATTCTTTTCGTTTCTTATTCAGTTGAATGTCCTGGTATTGGAATGAGTGTCAAATGTTTCATTGACTAACTGTTGAAATTGGTTCTTTGTTTACAGACTTTAAATTCATACATCCGTACTTGCTGGCCACTTGCGAAAGATCACTGGCGGTTAATCAATGTTCTAGCTGGTCGAGTAATATTCAGATCTTCCAATGAAGACGCCATTAAAGAAGCTGAACATTCTATTCATCTGCTTAAACAACTACTTCCTGATAATAAAGAATTTCTGGATGTTGAAAGTATTCGAGAGAGACGAAGAAACGAAGAGGAATCATAGACTGTACCTACACATTAAGATTTAAAAAAAAACTTGATGAACCATATAAAGGTATGTTACATTTTTCATTGTTATACATTTTGTACAGTTTTACTTTTTTGTTTATAATAAACCCATTTTGCTGTTGAAACTATTGTAAGATGACTGTTTTTTGTTAAGGCTGATTAGTGCTTCTTGATACTCTTTCAGGACACGCTCAGATTGTTAAGACTTGTCAAAACAGTCATTAGAACCTTACTGACGTTTACTCTTTAAGACTTAAGACTTTGCTAGGATTCGTTAGCACTCGTTTATGAGTCGGTTGTGACACTTTGAGGCTTGTTGAAGCCATTCAGGGGTCTGAAGATTATGCTGAGACTCAGGAATTTTGACATAAATTCTCTTAGAACTTTTCAATATTCGTTGACTGATTAAAACTGGCTGAGACGTGTTAAAATCCTGCTAAGACTCATTGGAAATCGTTTTCAGTGATAGGATTATGTTGAGTCTTTTTCAGATTCATTAAGACGCGGCCATTATACGTTTAAAATTAGCTTATACTCATTAATACTTTTGTGAAACTCAGTGAAACATTTTAAAACTAAAATTTTTGTGACTTGTAAAGAAACTGTTAACGTTTACTACGACTTTATTAGTTCTATGTAAGAAATTAAGAATTACCTCAAACTCTTCATTACTCGCTCAAGTCTCTTGAAGACTTCTCAATACCCGCTCGTGTTCCCGCAGCACTTTAGTGGAACAGATAAAGCCTAACCTAACCTTTTTACGACACAATATGTTGAGACTACCGTGACGTAAAAATTCGTTAAAACTTCTGAAACTTGACTTCACTAAAATTTATCAAGATTCTGTTAGGACGTTCTTTGAGATTCATCAAAACTTGTTGGAACTAATTACTAGATTGTATGTTTTTAAGACTCGTGAAGATTTATTGAAACTTTGTAAAGCTCGTTTAAAACGCACCAACACCCATTAAGACTTACTGATTGAAATCTCAAGTGACGTTTTTAAGCTTCATAAACATTTGTCAAAATTCTATAAAAACTACTTATGACTTTGGAAAACTTACCTCACGACTTTCTTACAAATTGGTTCCTCTAACTTACATGTTACTTACAAGTCAGTGAGATCGTGACTCTGAAATCTGAATACTGACTTTATAACTATGCCAAATATAGAGAGCGTAAGAGATTTTGGCTTTGAAATCCATTTTTTTTATTTTGGGGTGGTGGAAATGTCACAGTCGAGGCTAGATTTCCAAGAGAAAAAAAAGAAGAGATTTTGAGTGACAGATTGGCAGACAATAAAATACGAAATGAACAATCAAGATGTATTAGAGAGTAGAAACGAGATATGCTTTTCCAAAACGCAATAAGTCCATTTTTCCGAATCAGGTAATGGAGCCTCTAACTCAAAAATTTCTGTTGAATTTAAAACCATCACTTTCTTTCATGTTATCATAGTATGTGTATTTTCTACTAAAAAAAAAAATCTTATTTCCAAAAAATCTGACTTTTTTGCCTGTTATTTTCTGGGATCAGTATCTTTTTGTCGAACTGCAAAGAATAATTTTTCTTCGTGTTATTACTATATTGGCCAATGAAAATGTCCATTTCCAAAATGCAATACTTTTATACGTTATATGTATTCCAATTATTCTAAAACGCAATGTCCAGTTTTGGTAGTTTTTGTCATCATATATTATATACATATATTTTAGCTTGAAAATGAAATTTCTTGCTTATGTACGCTAACAATTGGAGTAGTATTTGTCGAAAATCAAGGGAAAGAAAATTAAAATTGAAATCTGAAGATAGTTTTTTGTATTTTCTGAACAATTTCGATGTATAGGCGGAGACTCGGGGCACTGCAGTTATTAGCTCCTCCTGTGGTCAGAGTTCCGTAAAATTTGAATGGAAGAGTTATCCTGCAATGGCACATTCTGTGGCCTCCAAAATATCGTTCAATTTATTGGTAAAACTTTGTTTAAAAAATGTTGTTTTTTCGACTGTAATGTAAATTTTGTGGTTATTTCTATCAAGCGATTTTGAGTATTCAAATATAATGAAATTTCTTCTTGGGGGGGGGGGGGTGTAATTATCACTTATTCTCTGATTCTGATATGCTTAGGTTCATTTCTTCATTTGCAAGTTTCATACAAATAAATACGAAACAAAAGTCATCTTATATCTTATACCTTGGGACAGCTCCAGTTAAACTATTCATCAAATTTATTTTAATTGTCTACTTATTTTTAAAGAAGTCATACCGCGATACACTCGTGCGGTTGCATTGTAGTGGCGAGTAGTCAAGAATAGAAGATTTTGGTTTAATGGATTCTAATGACTATTTCATGCTACTAAAGCGGTGTTTTCTGTTTTTCATGAACTATATGTACGATTCAATGTACGTCTGTGATGTATAACTGATAGTGATAATACATTCATTTTCCTATTCTATTTCCTGTATCTCCCAAGGTACAATCCCGATGTTATACCTTGGGAGAAAAAAGTTGGTTCACTAATACATTTCGGACCTTTGCATTCGAGTTACAAAATGCAAATTTTAACAAATTTTGACCAAGACATGTAGCTATGTATCCACTGCGTTTCAATTGAATCGATTCAATACTTCGTTTGAAAATTCAATTTCAGAGTGAAGTGTCCCGAGATACAACACTCTCCCTTTTACATTTTGGAAAAACAGCTCTTGTGCACAGAGCTGAAGAGAGCTTATCTCTTGGATCTATACCTCCCCTTTTCTTTTTCGAATCGGTATTAGATAGGAAGATTATTGAAGCACGGATTAAAAAATTACAGCAGCCATCCTTTTTTTAAAATCAGGTTGCCTGGTTCAACACTTACTGTCAGCTTACATCACCTTAAAATTTTTCTTGGTGTGGGAGCGAGTGGATCTTGTAGTGTTCACTTCGAAAAAATGCAAAAAAAGAACACTAACGCTCATTCGGGAGTGAAGCGAGTAAACATTTTGCCCCATATTGGAAGAATTTTGGCGGAAAAACTATTTTGGAAGATCATGGGAGAGAGAGGATCAGGCTCCAAATCTTTCTCCTTAAAACCGGCCTTAAGTAATACCCAATTACCTATAGGATGAATTCGTTTAAAGAGCACAGAATACAGTTGTTGTAATGTAGTAATTTATTATAGATTTTCATCTCGGAAGCCTGATCTGTCTGTACTTTATTGGATGAGGTTATTCCGAACTCAATTCTTCAATCCCGAATTCAGCTCATATTCAAGTTCAACTATGTACAGTTCTTGCGGAAAAATAAATGGTAAGAGCACGTGATTGTATTATAGCATTATAATGCCTATTTGACTGAATTTCTTCTTTCAATAATAATTACTATAGCCTTATCAGATGATAATTAAACTATGGGAACGGCGAGCCGTGCCATAGAAATAAGTCCATGCCGCTTAAATTCGCTTGTTTAGCGAGTTGGCGATAATTGCAACCCATTGAAATTGACAAGCGCGTGTAGTCTTTGATATGTTAATGAAGAAACCCACGTTTTCTTCGTCTCCGTTTTGGGAAAACGAGAATAACGTCACTTGTAATCGGTCTGGTATGTTACATCATTCGAAAGAGACCCGGCATATGGCCGGCGAAGGGGCTGAGGGCGTATAGACGTCTGGCAGGCCTAGCCCAACGCTTCCCGAAAGTACGAAAATGTGACGCGAAAAAAATTCGGCGTTTATAGCTCTAAGCTAGGTACCAACTAACGGACGAAAAATCCCAAATTGGCGTCGTCGCTGCGAAAGTGCCAGCACGTGGTCGCTGTTTCATGACGATTTTACGATCGATAGTATTTGCTGGCTAATTTTCTTTGAATGTATAATACGAGACCGAGTGGCTGAGTAGACGTATCTGCATTTCAAGACTCTCATGGGAAACGAATTCCTTTCATATAGTCTAGTCAGAATATTAAAGAGAACTCAAAAACTCAGTTGGTCAGTGAAATGTGTAAGTCTCGCTCCCGGAATAAATATTTCCACCAGTAAAACGGTTATAAGGTGGTTCAGCTTGTATTTTCATAATATCGCGTGTTTTCAGTTGCTGCACGTACTTATGAAAGGGTCTGTTTTTTCTTGCTATTCCGGGCAATTCATAAGGGGTTGGATTTAGTTCGTGTTATTTCACGAATGACTCCTAAAAGCTCGCTTACCTCGCAGCGGAAATCAACAGTAGCCCGGCTTTTCGCTGGGCTTTAGATTTTCTCTATTGTCGACGGATCTGAAACCGTTTAACTTCTGTTGATTCCTGGGTACTTCCGTCTCCATCTCTACATAATGGAAGCCTGCTTCTCTGAGCTTCGTCGAGCAAAGAAATGCTGGGTGGATTGCCTTCTTGAATAATCTGAAAAATACGTAACAGCTTTGTCACCCCAGTATTCAGCCTGGACTTTAGAAAAACCACCAGTGAGTAAGGAGAATGACAGAGAACAGGCACTCTGATATTCAGATCGGCAGGCAGGCACATGGCCAGGCAAACAGATACAGCGACGCCCGAACTGATGCCTAGACGAATGGTGACAGGAAGTTGGAATTTGAATTAAACTTTGGTACCTTGATTCTGGGTAACTCTGAGCCTGAAGCCGTTGTTTGAAATGGAGCACACATTAAAATTATGCCGTTAACCTCTTCCTCTACCCCGCCCTCCATAATGTGTATAATGAGTTTCGCCATGGAAGGCATATTCAAAGGTACTAAGTGACTTTTAGGCGTCACTTGTTGAGAACTTCTGGTTCTATAATCAGCATGAGACCCATGTTACTACTAATTTGTTTGTACTCGAGGTTTACTCTCTCTTTCGGAACAGGATCGTATACCCGGGGCACTAGTTTAGAATTAAATCATTTCCAACGTACTGGGACAGTCTTCCCCGGCTACGATGACCAGCGGTGGCAGCCTAGATTTTTTTGAAGTGTAGCAAAACCCCATTTTGACGAGAGTAAAAAATTGATGATTTTTTGGTGTGTAGCAAAAATTTCAAGGTAATTTCAGAGGCTCCTATCACAAAAATCACTCCCCTCCCCACCCCAAAAAAAGGAAGAAAAGTTGTTCTTCAACGCAAAAATTCTCTACTTATTTTACTACAACAAGACCTGTCTGTACTCCGTCCTCTTAGATGAAGATGATTTTGGATTAAAAAGTTCTGACGAAAGGGAGATTTTTCGGCGTGTAGCAAACATTTTTGAGGTGTAGTAAACGTTTTTCCGAGATGTAGCAAGCTGTTTTGGGGTGTAGCAACTTGCTACACACGCTATACAAAGACTGCCACCGCTGACGATGACGTCGATGGTTTCTCAGTCGTGGAGTACTCAGAACGGTTTTTTTGGCCTGCGTAAAAATGTAGTGTGTCATATTTCAGTTTTTGAACTCAGACATCCATGTCTGACTAAGGTCAAGACGTAATTCTTCGGTGAAACATTGCATGTAACATGTCGAATAGGGTGATCCTTATTTTTGACTTCCAATTTTTCAATGGGGTACGCCGCCTTCCAAATTGATTTCATGTAATAAAAAAAAAAAATCTGCAATGTTCGATCAAAATCGGTTTAGGGAAATCTGTGCCGCAAGGGGGTTGAAGTCCTTATGGAAATTAACATTGATTTTGAGAATTTGAGATTCTTACATAACTGAAACCTCCTCGCAGAAGCTCTACTTTTTTTCTTCAAATGGGAGCTTTAAAGCTTGCTGAATCCGTTTCCGAAGTTCATTCTTCCCTCCTTTCAACTCTGTAGATGCCACTAGGGGCTAGATTTAATATTTCTTGATTTTTGAGTTTGCTCGTTGATAATAAGGTTTTCCATTTCTGGAGTCATTTCCCATTCCCCGCAGCTTTATAAGCACCACAAGAGGCTGGTTGCACTTACTCCGATGTCCAAGTTCCTTACACTGATAACATGGTCATGTGAGTCGTTAAATTTATTTCGGTGATCCCCTTTCTCCTCCTTCCGATCCTTCAGGCTCTACAGGGGGCTAACACTAAATAATAATAATAATAATAATAATAATATTATTATTATTATTATTATTATCATTTTATATTTTATGTTTAATCTTTCATCCAACTTTCTTAGTGTTTTCTTTAGTTCATCTTTACTTCCCTCCACTATTGCAATGTCATCTGCAAACCTTATCATTCTAATCGTCTCCCCTTGTATTATCACGCCTGATCAGGGCTGGTGCGAGGGGCGGTTTGGGGTTTCACATCCCCTCCCTTGTCATTTTTCATTAGGCAATTTTGGTAAAATTTTACTCAATTCGGCAAAATGTTTGAAACTAATATTTCTTTTACACACCGATTTCACCTTCTTTTTTTTTAATACCGAATGAAAAAGTTGGGAAAATTCGACCAGTCGGAAGTTTTTTCCCGTTCCTTTCAGGGCTTATTTTTGGCAGCTAAGTTGGAAATTTTCTGCTAAGAAGTTGGAAAAATCCAAAAAGTCAAAAACTGTTTTTTTTTTCTTCTTCGACGGTTTATAAAGTCGGAAAATGTGACCAAAATTTCTGTTTGGCAGTTCGGCAGTTTTTTGAATTTCTATTCGGCAATTCGACATTTTTATAATGCACACCCCTCAGTAAAAATTGCTCAAACCGGCCCTGTGCCTGATTTCCTTTCATTCATTTCTTCAATTACTTTCTCTATAAATAGGTTATATGACAAACAGCCATTTTGTCTCACTCCTTTTTGAATTTTCGCTTCTCCCGCTTCATCCTTTATTTTTTGTATTTGAGCCTTTTGATCTTTACATAAGTTCCATATTATTCTTTTCTTATACTTAACTCCTACCTCCTTCAATATTTGAAACATTTTTGATCATTTAACATTATCAAAAGCTTTTTCTGAATTTACAAATCCTTCTTACGTTCCAACCTTTTTTCAGTCTTTGTTCTAATAAAAACCTCAAACATAAGCTTCCCTAGTTCCTCTACCTTTTCTGTATCCAAACTGATCTTCTCTCACTTTTTCTTCCATTTTATTTTGTATTCACGTATTCATTATCCTAGCTAGAATCTATGATGCATGCGATAATAAACGTATAGTACGGTCATCTTCACATTTGCTTGCTCCTGCTTTTCTGGAAATCTTTCGGCATTTCTCCTTTTCCTCATACTAATTCGTATATTTTTTTTAAAACTACTTGTCCTACATTCCTCAATATGTCCAGCTTTCATTCCTTTCAGAATTTTGTCAAATCTCGATCTCAAAATTGGATCCCCTCTTTTTTCATCCTTCACACCATCTTCTCTTTTCATACGGGCGATTCCGAGTTTAGTCCCGTTGACCTTTTTTTAACCGAGTTTAGTCCCACTTTAAAGGTCGAGTTTAGTCCGAAGCTATATCCGAGTTTAGTCTGCAACGATGTCCGAGTTTAGTCCCTGACAGTTTTGTAAGACTAGCCAGAAGACACCACGAGGAGGTCGGCTTACCCAGTCTTCCACAAATAGAATTTTGTTAGAAACGTCATATCATTAGCTCTGTTGCATCATCATGAAAAATTGAGAATTTTGGAGGGAACTTCATATATCAGCTGTTGCATCGTCATAATAAAATAGGAAAAAAGAAAGCACGTTCAGCGTGAGGGGAGGAATTTAAAAGAAACATGAATAGCCTACTAACTACTCGCAGGCGCCTATAAAGTTACGGGACTAAACTGGACTACTTGCACGGACTAAACTCGACCACTTGCGCGGACTAAACTCGGCTATTTGTAGGGACTAAACTCGGAATCACTCCCGGACTAAACTCGACTGCGATATTACCCTTTCAGGACTAAATTCGGATGCAGCCCTCCATATATTTATTTATACCTGCTTCATTCTTATACAGTTTTTCATAACCCATCTTTTTACTCTGTCCCGTTTAGAATCTAATTATTTTCCTTTTTCATCCGTTAAATTATTTGTTCTCTTTCTTTTTGCTCGAAAATATCTTTTCACTCTATTATATGCCTGATCGATTTTTCTTGCTTTCATTTGCTTCTCAATTTCCTCACATTCTGATTAATCCATTTTTCTCTGGCCTTCTTAAATTCTGTCTCCAATTAATTTCTTAAAGCTGTATATTTTTCCTTACATTTCTCTATTGTTGGCTTGTTTATACTTTCTTCTTTCTTCGATTAACTCTAGTATTTCATTTTCCATTTATGGTTTCCTCCTTTCTATTATTTGAGTACCTAATTACTTCCTTACTGCCAGATTTATTGCTGTCTTGAGTGCTATCCACTCCCAGGAACGTACGGAAGAGTTTTTCCGGAAATGGGGGGGGGGGATAAAAATTGTGAAAGTTCCAACTGACTCAACTCAGAAATCCCAAGTATCAAAGCAAAAAAAAAACCTTTTGACTTGTTGGGTTTTCCCCTCTCTACTCAATTCCCAAGTATAAAAAAAAACCGCTTTTAACTTGTTGGATTTTCCCATTTCCCAACTCACCGGACTGAAATGGAAAATTTTCTCAACTTCTGAGTAAAAAATTCCTAAGGGGGTAAGTTGTTCCCTGCCCCCTATCGGCGCGTCCCTGTCCACTCCCTTTTAATATAATTTTCTTTCTGTGGTGTACAAAGTTCTTTCTTTTATTTATTTTTCACGTTCTCCTCTTTTTTTTACCTCAATAAATTTCAATTCCATTTTATTTTTACTTTCTTCTTATTCATCTTCTTAAATTTAAACTTACATTTCATTACTACGTACTGAAGTGTGGTCACTATCTGCATCCGCTCGTGGGTATGTCTTACAACCCAGAATTTGATTTTTCTATCATCTTCTCCTGATAATATAATCTATTTGATATCTTCTTTCATCTCCTGGGCTTTTCCCCGTGTATGTTCTTATCTCATGATTTTTTAAAATTTTTTTATCGTCTTATTATCGAGCGACGGGGACCCACTCTCGGGCTATGTGCTCGGAAAAGGTTGGTTTCTATATGTCGCAGAGGTATCCAGTAGCGGAAAGGTAGGTGAAGGTGTTGTTTATGTGCTTGCGTGGGAGTTGGAGAGGGCCAAAGTTCGACTATGGAGGACGTGGTAAGAGGTGGTCTGCAGTAAGAGGGTCTTAATCTTCACAGTGTGAGCAGTTGAGGGGATAAAGGTTAGTGAGAAGATGCGTATGTGTGAAGCGTGTATGTCCAATCCTTAGGGGGTTGATGATAACTTCCTCGTGGCGGGAAGAACGTTGAGACGTTGATCAGGGGACAAGTGTAAGTTTGATTTGTGCGAGCTTGTTGTGCCGAGCGGCTTGATGCCGTCGCTCTTTGAACCACTTACGCAAAATGGACTGGCGAATGGCGAAAGTGAGATCTGTTGAGATAGGGAGGTGACGATTGATATATGGAAGCTGTGTAGCTTGCTGTGCTGCTTGATCAACTGCCTCATTTCCTGGGATGTATGGCTTGGGATCCAGATGAGTGAAATTGCTCTTGTGGGTGAAGTAAATGAGATGGAGAATGAGCTGGGTTGGACGAGAGCGTGCGTTGAAAAGCGATCAGAAAAAGACCTTAAGGAGGAAAGTGAATCTGAGCGGACCAGATAGTGGATGGGAGTGAGTGGGTTTTCGAACGAGGAGATCGTGACTAGGCACCGTAGGATAGCATTGGAGTTCGGCTGTGCAGATGGAAAGAGTGTTTCCAATAATTATATTCTTCACAAAATTCTGTGAGTCTCGACCCCCCTTCATTTCGCTCTCCTAACCCATACTCCTCGCATACCCGTTCTTCCTTTCTTCCTCCTACTCTGGCGTTCCAATATTACTTCATCAATTTCTCCATAAATTTTTTCTACTTCTTCACTATACCTTCTTATCATTAATATTCTCTGACTATGCTGAGTGTAATTTTGCACTATATTCTCTATACTTTTATTCATAATAATACCTACGCATGCTTACCCTCTTTTCGCTGCTGTATGAATTATTCTATACTCGCCCGTCCAAAAATCATTAATGAGGAGCGATTTTCCAAAACGGACTATTCATTTTTGCATTTTTTACAGGAGGCGATAAAAACTTGGTACACGGAATTATGTGATTTAAAAATCTTGGGTGATAGACTGGTTGCCTAGGAGAACACTTACTGGAACACCTCTCGTTCAAATATTTCGTTTTTGTTGCGCCATGTGTTCATGAATGCTTCACAAAGCTGGGTCTTACCTGGACGGAGGCCGTTTTGGAATTATGTTTCATGCCGAATTCGGAAGCAGAATGTCAAGTGAATGTTCAAAAATCATTCCAAAACGGCCTGTATCCTTCTGAAAAGAACCTCGAACATAATGGAATGCTGTAAAATTGATTATTCAGCAAAATCGAAGTAAAAATCCACTAAATTGACGTTTTATTAAATATCAAAAAATTGGTAAAATTTAAATTTTATGTTTAAAAAAGTATCAAAGTACAGGCAAAAATAAAAGAAATTACTCGCGACGTCGTTTCTTCGAGGTGGCTTCAGGCTTTTCAACATTTTGTTTTTTAACGGATGCCTTCTTTGCTGCTGGTGTTTCAGTAAGTTCAGGTTCTACAGCAACTTTTGGTTTTGCAACAGCTTTTCGTTGTGATGTTGGTTTTTCGAAGGGTTTTGTGCAGTACGTTTTTTAGAAGAATCCTTGGGTTTGGTTTTTTTTTTTTTACATGATGATGGTTTTAAATCGATAGCGTGTGTCAGATCGTCTTTCTTCGCAGATATGGTTTATTCAATTCAGTATGATAAAAGTTTTTTTGGATTAAGGCCGTTTTGGAACAACTTTTTTTTAAATAATGTGAAATTCTTTTGGCTTTCTATAGAGGTTTAAACGCTGCCAATAGGTAGTTTGATGATGTAGGAATGTGCCTGACAGTATCTTCCACCAGATGGCGCCAAAAAACGAGATTCGAAAAAAATGGACAGAGTCCGTTTTGGAAAATCGCTTCTCATTTTCTTCTGGCCTTCTCACTTCACTAATTCCAAGTATATGTAACTTTAGTCTTTTCATCTCTTTCTGTAAGTCATCTAATTTGCCGGTCCGACGCTAGAGATTTTGTCGCGGCGGGCAATGGAGGAGCATTTGATACGAGACTATTTAATTTTACATTTATTATTATTTTTTAATGGGCCGGAATAGCATGATGATTGATGAAATGCCGTCCCTACAAATTGGGCACCCCGGGCAGGGGTCCGCTTTGCCCGTGCTTAGCACCGAGCCTGCTAATTTGCCTACCTCATTCAGTGTCCTTCCATTCCATTTCTCAATTCTGATAGTTTCTCACTAGGTAGTTTCCACCTGGACATCCGAATGGGAGACTTTTTACGTTCGAATTTAATGTTTACCTCGTGAGTTGCCATCATAATTGTTGTTGTGGAGACACATCCAGGGCCATACCGCCGGGGGGTGTCAAACCCCTCCCATTGGCCAAAAAAACACGAAAAAACGATGGGTTGAGACAGAGAGGAAGGCGAATCTGTGACTGAGCCCCCCCCCCTCTCACCAGGAAAAACATTTATCTTAATCGCAAACCCCTCTTACTTAAATCCTGAGTACGGCCCTGGACGCATCTCCTGGGGAAAATACTAATGTAGTTTTCCCTTTTTATCAGAGTTTATCTGTCGGGGTACTCCTGCAATGTGGTTTTAGTTTTTTCTCTAAACCTCCTCACCGCGCCAAGGTAGCACACAGAAGAATTGTTTCACTATGCATTGCCCCACAATGCCCCCCAAGTATGACCGTGTAGTTGTGATGTGTCTGATCTGATGGTCTGTAATGTTTTTCATGTTGCGCAAAAACCCTGTTGCAATGAGCGAACACGTAACACATAGTTCATAGCTTGTCTTTAATTTAATTCTTTCTTCTTTTTTTTTCGATAACTTTGTTGATTTGTGATAAAATTTTGAGTAATGATATCAGCAAATGATTAAATTTCTTCTTCTCGGCAACCAGGCGAAAAATTGCTGAAACCTCAGAATTTACGAGTAGTTTTGTAAGAACAGAAAGCAGAACTAGCTTCGACATTTTCAAACATTAATGAAGTCGTGAATTTCAAAAAGAAATTCGGCTTTTGAAAAGAAGGCAACCCTGTATTTCTAGAAATTTTATCCCCACTGTACGCGCGCGCTTTACGCCGGTCAGGATTCGTGAATTGTATGGACGGCAAGGCGGCACACCGCGACACCGGCATCGTTGAAGCGTCTCGTATAAGAATATTTTTACCTCGTGTAGCGACTAGTTCATTCAATTTTGATATTTCTTTAGTGTTTCATTTTGGAATTCTGGAAGAGGTGCATCAGTCGATCATTCATGAATTTCGCCGGAGAATCCCAATCGCCTGAAACGTGAATTAATATTTCTTCCGACTGTGTAAGTATACCGTCTACTTTTTTGTATTCTTTCGCGGTCACGTTGCGGCCTTATGGAACTTACGGCCGGCTGGGTTTCATTTATGGAAAAATATTTAAAAGGCACTACGGGTGTATGGAAGGCGGATGAATCGATTTTACACTCCGATTCTCGTGACGCGAGTGCTTTCATAACATCGAACTTCGCTCCGAATATCCAAATTGCGAGTAACTTGCCGGTGGTTTCGGGTGCCGTTATCGGAATTTTCCAAAATTAGCGATTTAGTGTTATAAACGTGAATTATTGCGTCGTGTTTACAGCATTAGTTAGTTTAAATTGGAACATTTTGATATCGGCGCCCGAAACCATCTAGCTTTTCGCAATCCGGAGTGAGTGATTTTTACAGTGATAACAAATGATAAGAATTGAACGAAGCCGGTTTATAAATTATCCCGCGTTAATTGCAGGTTCATCGCCGATTAGTTGCCTCTGATTGGCGAATGTATTTTAGATTTGAAATGTATCTTGATATTTTTCGTGTGAGGTATTTCAATGAAAATTTCAAAAACATGGATTTCACATTTAACAACGCTACTGTGAATGTAAAGCTCGGGTTTGCTTTCCCACCAAATTTCATACAAATTCGACGCAGTTTTATCTACATTTACCAGCATATCAGCCGGCCCACGTGACCTACATTACACGTTTTCTTACTTGTGTACTACGCGAAGTCCTTAACTGCATTAGCGCGATCTATGCCAAAATTGTTACAGTTATGCAAACCGAACTTACAGCGCACCTCCCTGAACTTCCGGCGTTTTAGTGGGCGTCGTTTTCTCGTTTATCGGCTTCTTGGTGTTACGTAATGATGATGGTAATTATCGGATTGTAAATTACACCGGCGTTACAAGAAAATGTAGATCGTGTAGCTCGCCGACTATGCATGAGGCTAATGTACCGAAGCGTTGTGAAGTCAAGCACATGTTCCAACTCGAAATCGATTACCCAGGGTACAGTGTGCTTACCGGCCCACGTGCTCAATTTCGGAAGTAAAATTCTTGCTGCTGAAGTTGCTAATGGATTTTCTATACCTATCTGTGCTTCGCCCAAGACAGTAGTGTGACGTTGAGAAATCAAACGAATGGGCGATTAATATTGTCAAGGTTAGAGTTTTTTTAATGTTAAAAACGTGATATGCGAGCCAAATGATTTTTTCTCTCAAACGTGTCATCGATTTTACACTTCACACTTCCTCTCGAAGTAATGCTGATCCTCCTATGATTTTTGTCGTCGCTCGATTGGTGAAGAAGTATGCTTTTCATGTTTCCATTTTGACTGAGTGACGTCGTCTCCTGGTCGCTTTGCGACCCAACCCCAGTGCCGATACTCGCTTAGTTCTCGTCAGCTCCTGATTTAGTGTATGCACCTCAGTTTGTGTCGGTCAGTCTGACTACTAATTGGTTTTCTGTCTGCTTCACTTGCCTACATGCCGACTCATCTCTCTGTGCTTGTTATCTCTGTATTTCTTTCTCTTTCTGTTTGCTAGCGGGCTACGTGGCTGTTTCCCTAGCTCTCTGATCTTAGATTTCTTTTTCTGTCAAACCGAGAGGTGGACCTGGACAACTCTGTAGCCAAAAAGAGCGGAAAGTTTCAGATCCTTCAGCTTTTCTTGTCAAAATTGAAAGGTAGCATTTCAAATCGCATAATCCTTCATCATAAGAAGCAAAATTTGAGATTTTCCGTATTTTCATGTGAAATACAGTGAAATGTTGGTAAATGAAACCGCTATAATTGAGAAACTTGTTTACTGTAACGCATTTGTCTCAACTTCGTATTCACCTTACTTTCTGTGTAGAAGGATCTGTAAGTGAAAATGAAAAAATCTTTTGTCTTTTTAAGTGAAAGTTTTGGACTCTGTTTCAACTCTATAACTTCAGTTACATATAAACCTTTGAAAATTGTTGGATATATTTCGACTCGATTAATGAAACACTCAGCGACATATTCTTTTATGAAACAAGAAGTATTTGCTTTTGTGTGAGTGAAAGTTGTGGAACATTTCAGACCAATAAGTAAAATAGTCGTTTGTATGTTCTCGTAAACGCCCGGAATGCTTTGAACTGTAATACCAAAATTATTGAATGACATACTAGATGATGTAAAGCATATCTATTATAACAAGAAAATTGAAAAAGAACTTGGAAAATTGTATCTGGGATTTTTAAACTAAAGGTGCTGAAATTGCCCAATTGGAACATTAAAATTTTAGTTGACAAATAAACAAAAATTTCCTTCATTTCCACTTTTGTCGTCTGGCTCATGGAATTTCCCAAATTTTTGGGTTAGTTTCTAGTGGTATTAGTTACATGAAGGTGGCATTTTTCTGCGACTTTTAATCCACAATGGGACACTTCCACATTAATTCTATGTGTTGAATAGAAATTTTTTGCAAAATTTGAGCGGAATCTGTTAAGTATCACTCGCTCCCCAAGGGGTAGAAGTTTTTAAATTCTTCCCGGGCCGGAATCACTCCGCATGAGTCTACAAATCATTTTTTTAGATGGAGGGAGGGGTTTACTGCCTCTGAACCCTTTTGGAAGTCCTTTCTCCCACCTCTTCAACCCTTTAGGTGCCACTGGGAACTAATTTTCAGTTATCTCAGTTTTTTTAAAGTTCTTTACATTCTCCGCTGGCTTTTGTGGGTCCGAATTTATAATTCTTTTCTGGAATCCTTTTCTTTTGGCCTTACACCTTCCAGGCTCCACGCGGGTGAAATAGAATTTCCTCCATAATATAAATAATATCTTCTAATTACCTACTGTTATTCAATCTTAGTCCCTTGTGGAGTCTGAAGAGTTTGAGGGACGAAAACAAAGGAGCCTAGAAATTGATTTAGTGATTCACAAAACTTTTTTTAAATGTACAAAATTTCGAAACTGGTATCATTAAAGATTAGGGCGTCCTAACTATTGGGGGGGGGGGCACCTCAGAAACAGATTTATTGGCGCGAAAAACTCTATTGTCAAAGTAAGAAAACTCGATAATTGGAATAAACGTAAACAAGATGTGACGTTTAAACGGCTGTTGGCGAGCAATTCACCCCAAAAATGGGTCTGACGACCCCAAAAATACCCTATTATCAATGTAATGAATTCGGAAATGGGCGTATATGAAAATTAGCCCTTGCGGCACTGATGAGTTGAGGAGAGTTCAGTTTGTATTCGGCGACTGTTAAAACCTCCATGTGGGAGAAAATTTTCGTACTCAAATAGGGCAGTTTCAGTTGTGTGAGAATTTCAAATTCTTAAGATTTGTGTCAATTCTCATAGGAATTTCAATATCTTTAGGCAAAGATTACATAATAATAAAACCCGCCAGTGTTTGATTACAGATTATTTTCAAAACTAGTTATATTTTTATATTATTCTGAGTAAGCTCATTTTATATGTAATCAAACATTATTCTTGGTCGTCTAAATACTATATTAACCATAATTTTGCATACTTCGGATTATCCGCCTTTTTGGATATCCGCCCTACCTTCCGCCCCAATTAGGGCGGATAACTGGAAGTCTCTGTACTTGTAACCGATTTTGCTCAAGTTTCGCAGAAACTGTTTCTTAATACACAGACCAATCTAGAAGGTGCCCCAACCAAAAACATGGAATTTTTCCCAAAAGGTAGTGTTGCACACCCCTTCTGTCCGCACCGACTCTATCAGAAGAGTCCACAGATCCACTCAAATTATCTTCTTCTCACAGTGTCAGCTAAAAATTTCTTAGAAAGTGCAAGTGAAAAAAACGTAGCCGTTGAAGGGAGAGGGGTGTAGGGCAGTGGAATTTTATAGTCCGTATTCTAACAAAGGGATAATGTGATAAAAGTACTCGTAGCATTTCGACCTCCCAAGTGTAATGGACAGGGGCGTAGTCGGGGAGCCCACCTTGTCATGAGCCGAAAAAGTAAAAAAAAGGTATAATTTATATTACTTCGTACCCCTCAATATCATGCTATTTGTGAATAATTTTTTTTGTTTGAACTGACACCCCCCCTCCCCTCATACCAAGTCTGGCTCTGCCACTGGCAATGGAGTCAGGGCCCTAAATGAAACAAAAAGAAAATTTAGTTGCAGGATCGTAGCTAATAAGTTTTCCTTAGGTGGTGTATGCGTGGCGAAGGGGAGGGTATCGAGACCAAGAATACTGCAGATCTGCTCACATTATCTTGTTCTCGTTGAGTCAACTAAAGAATAATAGTAAACATTTCCAGAAAGTTCAAATTAAAAAAATATAGCCGATGAAGGAGGAGGAGTATAGGGGAGTGGAATTTCATAGTCTATTTTTATGGGGACATAGTATGATGAAAGTGCTCAGAACATTTTGACCTCCCAGATGTGATGGAGTAGGGGCCTTAATTGAAACAAAAAAAAATTTACTTGCGGGGTCGTAGCTAATAAGTTTTTTTTGTGTTGTGTGCGTGGCGAGGGGGAGGATACAGAAAGCGAAAAGGCTGACTTGACAAAATAAAAATTTGAGTTGAAAGAGAATAGCCGATTTTTTGGTGAAGAAAGTCAGTTAAGAAGCCCTCACTTTTTCACTTTTTTCGATTGAACGCTAGAATTTGCTGAGGGCTAATTTCAAAAACCAGTGGAGAGGAGCGTCACTACGCCCCTGCGAACTTGTAGACCAGTGACCGGTTTTACAACGTGTTTGATGTTGGGAATGTGCGATCCGTTTTTCTAGGCTGATCATCGTATTCCGGTTAAACGAATTTCCAGCGAGTAGAGGTCGATTTTTTTTTTTTAACTTGATCAAGATGGTCGGTTCTTCGCCCATTGGAAATACAGTATTTCAAGCGATTCGGGTTCCTACAGGTATCGAGTGACCTTGACCGCGGTTTCATTGCTGACATTTATTATGCGAAATGCATATAATAAGATAGCAAATAGGTGTAGGTTTTTCGTCGATGCCAAAAGCCAACATATAATCTTCTCAATTTGCCCTGGCGGAGAAAGGTGTGCTGTATGCAGTTCGCAAAGCGAATAACGTGGGATTGTTTCATTTTCTATTCCTTCGAGCCACGTATGATAATTTCTTTTGCGTCTTGAGTTTACGACTTCCAGTAAATTTGGACCTGAGAATTGGTGAGGGCTGTCGACTGTTGCGATAAGACTGTCATTAACTGTTACGAATCTTGACCTTCATTTTCAGAATTTTAATTAGTATAAGGCAATGTCGCCAACTGCGGTGACGTCTGACTGGGTGGCTAGCCGTCTGTTATCAGTGACATGTACACATAGTTTCAACCAGAAAATTATTTTCCAAATAGTTTATTAAGTAAGTATTTATATAGAAAATCATGAGAATAAGTTTTGTTGAGGTTGAAATTCTCTTCAATTTGGGTAAACTTCCAAGTTTCATATAAGTTCAAATTTTTTTTATTGGCCTCCCATAAGCAAATGTACAGTGACGTCCACCCAGTGTGCGTTCCCGACATTGCCTTATAGACATGTGTGCACGCACTCGTTCTCTTTCAGTCTCGTCTCTAATCTAGTCGTCGGAAATTACATAATACGAAAGGAAATATTATACAATTTGCGAAAATTTTCTTCTGTCGCGTAATTGGCTGGCGAGAATGTAATTACATCGCTGTGTGATGGGGTTATTACAGAGCGATGATACTTACATGTGGTCTGGTTCAATTTCCTTTAGCTATTCAGCATTTTTATACCAGTTAACTGTGGAAGATTTCGTCTAATTAACCAGATTCCCATCAGCAATAAAAATGTGATTTGTGCGCGGCCGCCAAATATGTCAAATTATGGCAGTCAAGTTCGAATCAGAGTAAGTCGAAATTTTCAATTGAATTATCCGGCGCGGCTCGAATGTCTGAATGCCAATTTAGAACTTGACCTCTTAATAAAAAGGAGATACTTAGTAAGCACATTGAATTCGTGTTGCGTGTCGGGCTCATTTGCTTCATAATTCGTTGGAACCACGTGTGTAAGATCGCGAATTGTTGCGTCAGACTTTTCGCCGGCCGGCGTTTCGGGTTTCACGAACATCCCCCGGTTGTATGGCGTCAGAGGGTGGTAGGTTTTCACGGTGACCTTCAGTGCGCCAGCCTTTCAACCCTTCTGTCGGAACACTTCTGTGTTCTGTGTTGGCGTCATTGATTTACCGTAATCTGATAAATTTGAAGACCTCTCAGGTCGGTTCGTCTGTCTCGTGTGTAGTCTGCCCTTATCTGCTATTCTTGATTCGTGTCCCGACACTCGAGTAGATGTTTCAACATGGTCACGATAAGTGTCTCCGATAAGGAAGTTGAAATTCGTGTACGTTTCGGGTAGATATTTTTGTACTTTGTCGTCGAATGCTCACGTTCCTGATTTCATTTTTTGCAGTCTATACACTCGGCTACTTACCATAGGTCGTAACCACAGTCCTAACTGAAAACCGGCCTATTGATGGCATTATTTTCGAGTTGAATATATTCTTTAGTGCTCTCGGATGAACAATATGCCCCCCCGGTGGTGGTGAGCCGGTGACCGTGAATTCGCGAATTCAAAGCGTGTCTATAATTTACCGGGTGGTGAAACCGGTTCGAGAACATGTGTTTCTCATTTCTGGTTCCTTGGTGATTGTTGGCTCCGCTCAAGTGAACTCGCGAACATTATCAGTGTACTACCTACGCCGAATAGTGTAAATCTGTAATGAATGTGTGCTGTCGTAAAGAACTCGTAAAAAGTATTGAAAATTATTACTGTAGAAATACGAAGGAAAATAACTCAAAGAATACCGTTGGGTCGTATTGGGTTGGAAGTCTAGAAAATGGAGATTTTGAAATTCAGGCATGAATTACGCTTGTATCAATTCTTTATGTAGCATGACCTTCCGAAAACCGAATAGCCTTCTCCAAATTTCGAAACGAAATCCACAGAGAGGTAGGCAGTCTCCGCGACTCTTACCTATGAAGATCTGCCGGTAGTAGATTGCCGACGAGGGAGCTTATAACTTACGGGGAACGTTCAGCCTACTACCATCATAATTATACTACGTGTCTAACTTTAGACCTCCACCAAGACCCACAGGGGTCTGGCCGAGCCCACGAGACCCACGTTCCCAGCAGACTTTCCAAAGATGAACTAATGAAATAACACTGAAGACTCGGGCCATCAGGATGGACGTGCGTTTCTTATGTTCTTAAATGAAAAAGAGGTCCACCGAGGGAAAATAATTCAGAAAATGTCCCAGAGATGCCACGTACGAGATTCTCAAGCACAGTGGTACGTCTCTGCACTTTCACTAAATAACTAAAAAGATAGAAATTGTTCCAAATACATCTCATTGAAATTATAAGATCACGTCAACAGTTACCAAAAATACGTGTATTCAGAAATTAACAATTCATGGAATAATAAATAATAATAAATACAAATTTAGAATGCAGCGCAATGGGCATAAACGACGGTCAAATAAAATTATCAGAAACCAGTGGCTTTTACTTCACAATACATTTTCATATTCGTACGCAGGCCTTTTTTTGTGGGAGCACGCAGTGCCCTCAAAGGAAATGTCAGAAATATCGAAAAATTGCCGTAAAAACTGAAAAAAATGAAAGAATTTGATTATCCAAATGCAAAACCTATTAGCGTGCCCCCAAAAAAAGAAGTGACAAAAAAAGGCCTGTTCGTACGCAACCCAAGAATGAATAAACCCGACGGGTAAGAATCCGACATTCGAATACTTCAAGAAATCATACTACTGAGTGGTTGTCCCTCTCCCAAAAATAGAATGAAATTTGGTAGCAGCTATGGCTAGAGCACCTGGAAATACCCGAGTACTGACATCCACCATTTTAAGTCGCTTGTTGCCCGATGATTCACAATTCGATACGCGGCACGCTGGCGCCACGTTCCGCGTAGTGAATTGTGAATCGTCGGGCACCAAGCGAATTAAAATGGCGGGTGTCAGTACTCGGGTGTTCTCAGGTGATCTACTATGGCCAGAACCGGACATGTCATAGTGGCTACTGCCACACATAAACCATGTAGTGGCTACCTGGACCACAGAGGTGTTAACACGAATTTTGTGTTGCAGTCGCAGCCTCTCGTTAGTAATTTTTCCTTTTTTCTACATTCATATTCTTTACCCCTTATCGTTTCTGATAACAGTGTACTTTGACATTCGTACTTTGATATTCGTACTTTGATATTTATATCACATCACGCGGCCCACGAAGCTGACCGACGTTATAGTAGATTATGTAATTTTAGTTTAGAGGCATTCAATGTTCTTATGTTTTACAGTACGCACTCTCTGCGTTACTCGCTCACGTACTTTTCATTTTCAATATACGTTCGTAATACTTTGATTGCTTGATGTCCACTTGGAACTAAGGGGTTTTCGAAACCAGCGGACGCCTCGCGCCAGGGTGCTCGCAACATTTGGAATGCAAAGTCTACCTCATTATATACAAAAATATGAACTGAAATCAATGATCAAAGTCAAAGACACCCCTCCCCTCTCCGAGAGCATCAATAGCATCATTAAATTGAGGTACTTTTGAAGTAAAAATCGAAATCTATGAGAGCCTGAATTTCTTTGAACGACATCCTCCTCATTCCAACCGTTACCAATAAATTCATACGTGAAATAAATCACGAAGACGTACGATTTTCATGACTTGTGACATGGGAAACTACCATTCATCAGTGCCCAAGCTCGTAGATCGCCTCATCAAATCGAAAAAATTTAGACTTCCAATTTACATGTTTCAACTTTTTGAATAAAATTAACCAAATTCCTACATTTTTGTTTTCCAGTATTTTTATAAAATTGTAGTATAGCGGTCTGGGAGGAGGAGTTGAGGAAAATACCACCCCTTTTATTATTGTTAAAGTCAGTTAATCTTTCAGCAAACAGAGCTTTAAAGGTTCGGAAAGGTTATGGCTCCGGAGCGTCTGAAACAAATGATATAATAAGAAAGAAAAGAAAAATAGAAACAACGGAAAAGGAAGAAGTGGAGAAGAAGAATAATTTGACCCTCCCCACCCCAACAAAAAAAAGTAATTGAATCAATTTTTGCAATGATTGTGTCCTTAGCTGGCGTAACCTCAGTCCAGCTCTGTCGTCGAATGATTTTTATTGTTTACCCGTGTATCGTTGTTCAGAGTTGTCACCTTCTGGAAAATTTGGAAAAGTCATGGAATTTGGATGGTCAGGGGAAGGTCATGAAATTTTTATTCACTAAATGATGGACTAGGTTTATGGTTTCTTTCCTATTAAAATTTATTATCAGTGAATAATCACGCTTAAGGGAGGAAAAAACTCCCTTCAAAAAATATCAGTCATGTATTTTTTTCTTCCTCTCGTTATGATCAAGATCTTGACAAGAAAACGTCAGGGACAATAGAAAAATAGACCTGGAAAACCTGGAAAAATCAAGGAAAATTATTCTTGAAAAAAAGGTGGTAACCATTCCTCATTGTCATCTGTCGCTGTAACTTCTACTCCACTTTACAACGTAGAATACCAGTGCATTTTGTAAACTGAAGGGGTAAAATAAATAGTTTTGTAAAATAGTTGACCTCTCTTTCTCTTGTGAGGGCCAAAACGGTGAGGAATGAGCATTGCACAACCGTCGAGGTGTTTGAAGAAAACAAACTTGCACAGAATATTGCCATATATATGGGACTATTAATTAAACGAATAATGAAAATGAGCCTCATATTTCCGTAAATGTAAAAAATCTCATCAAATGTTGATCCTACGAGAGAAAAAGTGTTTTATTACTAAACTTATAGATCTCAGAAAAAAATCTTCCTTCACCGAATGTTCGATAGAACTTTTTTATAAGGAAACTTCACTTCGAGTACCCGTGACTCCTGACCCAGTGGACCGATTTAGCTTATCTTGGAATTCGAATCATAGTAGTGTTATGAAAGTTCACCATAAGAATTTAAGCTCGCTAGGTCAATTATAATAGACTTGGGGATCAGATAATGCTATTTCTAACCGAAAATATTCTTTCTAACTGAGCCCATTTTCAAACTTGACCTTCGTTTGATCATTGCGACTTCTTCACTGAACTACAACTCACGCTGTTGTCGAGTATAGCTCGGATCAATCAAATAAAATAATTGAAAATAAAAAGTATGGCCGTTTTATAAGGCTACACTTTGTTAAATTTTTGCAATCAATGCCAATTCATTCATGGGTTATTTGTTTGTTTGTTTTCCCCATTATTTTCTTCTATCCTTCGAGAATATCAGTTATGTGTTCTTTTGAAAATGATTTCGAAAGCAGAAACTCTTCATTACTTTTGCGGTAGTGTAATATTTTGGATGAAGCACTGCCTGACTCGAGCCAGATTTACATGTAAGATTTTCTTCTTCTGAAACTTCATCCGGACTCCTGTTGTGACGGATTCACGGGGGAGGGTCATCCCAAAGCTGATTTTATGTCTACCTAACCGGAGAGGGGACAAAACGGACAAATTCTCCGTATTTCACTATCGCAGGAGTTCAAAACTACAATTCGACATCTTTTTATATTTGATCGGTTGCAGTGTTACCAAGCGATGAATCCTTAAATAGGCTTCTTTGAAATGCCAAGTACGTTCAAAAATCTCAGCTGGTGAGTATAGTCCCCCACTGAGTTATGTACTTTGGCTGGAGTAATTACGAAACAAAAAGGTGATTGTTGACTACTATTCGTGCCGACTTCGGCGATTTTTCAGGAGGATTATTGGGGCACTCTGATGAGTTGCTTCCAGTGCTCGGCATTCGACTCACAAAATCCGTTCCAATTCCTGGTTATCGGTCCCATTTTTCTTGCCTTTTCTCGGTCTTGGCCATCTTCCCAAATTATTCTTCTGGTTTTCGGTTCCGATCTGCGTGCCGATATTCAGTTTCAGATGTCAGTAAAGTTTCGTCTTCTGAGATTAACAATCACGTCCCTTCTCAACGTTGAGAGAAATGGATTTCGGTTTCAAGGTCAGTGGATATCGGTGCTTACAAACAGAGATGATCGTGAAATGAATTTTCCATCGAAATGACATCCTGCAGCCTGCTAAGGGGAACAAGATGCTACAGCCTCAGGTATGGCAACTTTTCCAGATGTGGGAGAGTTGCAACTTGATTCAAGACAATAATTCTAATCTCCGAATATCAGTGAATGAGCAGAAAAGAAGAGAAAAATGCTTTATACTTGGACTTCTGGATTCATAATCTCCTAACGGGGGAGGGGGCAGTTAAGTCAAGGAAAGCCATGTCCCCAGTTATGTAGTCCTCATCGTACCCGCACAGTGATATAGACCTGACTCTACACCGTACTCGCGTTTAGTCAGTAAATTCAGACATACTAATTCGGCGAAATTGTGTTAGTGAAGATCTGTTTGTATTTTCCGGATTATCATTTGACTTTGGTATGTTCTGCTCCTTGTAGGAAAAGTCTTACGAAGCTTCTGTGGATACTAGTGACTGGTATTTCATGATGACTTTGACTCTCGAGCCCCGTAGCAGTTATGCGAATTTCAGAATTCGAATAGAATTCCTGCCAGTTAGCAGTGACCTTTGAAATGTAATGTACGGGGGTGGCCAAAAAGTCAGTTTACCGATTTACATAAAAGTGAAAATCACGAATAGACTGACCCTGTGTAACATCATTAGGGCTAGGATTTATATGCGCTAAAAACGTGATTATATGCGCGAAAAATGACGAAAATATGCGAATATATGCGCTGTAAAAGTATAAATATGCAAGTATATGCACTATAAAAGTGAAGCATGTGTCATATCAAAATATCTGAAGCTGAACATCGGTTCTTGTGGATGCACTGATTCTGAATTTCTCTCCAAACTTCCAATAAAAATTAAAACACTGTTTTATTTGACAGTCGTTTTAATTTTAATTTTTCAATTTTTTTTTTTAAATCTAAAAAATTGATGTTTTTTTTCTTCAAAATTTCGCGTTTTGGCGTCAATGTTTGTGATTTTTTTCTAAATATACCTTAACCACTCAAAATATGCGCTAAATATACGCTATAAGACTATTTTTTGATGAAAATATGCAAATATATGCATTTAAACCCAAAATATGCTGATATATGTGCTAAAAAATTTTGCCATTCCTCTTACTAATGTATGAATCACAAAAGTAACAGCGATATGCGGTAACTAGTATAGCCGAAGCAGATATGCGTTTGCATAAAAATCCTAGCCTTATAATCATCATAGTAGTAAGAGGGCTACTTTGTAACTCTCGCCCGTCCCCTAGCCCCCTTCAGTTTGGCCAGGACTTGTAACATATCTGACTTCCTCAAAGGTAGGGGTGCTCGCTCTCATCCAGACTCTTGAAAAATTAATCTTTTTGGTATACATTTGATGGTTAATTGAGTCTATTAAGGAAAAATCCATTCGGGAAGATTTCTATTCTCCATATTTTCCCAAATAGAAATTTTCCCGAATGGATTTTTCCCGAATAGACTCAATTAACTATCAAATGTATACCAAAAAGATTAATTTCTCAAGAGTCTGGATGAGCGAGCACCTCTACCTTCGAAGAAGTCAGATATGTTACAAGTTGTGGCCGAACTGAAGGGGGCTATGGGACGGGTGAGAGTTACAAAGTAGCCCTCTTACTACTCATCATAATTATTGTATTTTTCGACCACTACAATCGTCACTTCCTTCCCTTGCTTCAAAAGTATAAATTATCTGGACGTACTTAGGTTTAATTTTTGACACAATTTAGCTGATTCGTTCATGTGTTTACCTGTCAGGGAGAATGGAGCATTGTCCTCTACGTGCGTCAGTTGTGGTAGACGGAAAAGGTTTGAACGCTGTCACTCCGTTTGCAAATGCTGTTTTGACATACTTTTAGCCTTATCTGACACAAATTCCGAGATCTACAATTATCACTAATAATTGTGTAATGATATGTGACGTTCGAACGATAAAAAGACGAGTATGTAATTAGGAAGAACGAATGAAAACATGAATGTTTTAAAAATGAGAATTGGTGATTTCTATTCAGGTTCTGGGAACACGGTGATTTGTGGAACCTCGACTTGAGAATCAGTTTACAAACATTTCCTTCGATCTTCAAGTCAAATGTTTTTATAAATCTTACTCAGCTGAATGCACAGCACTTCACAGCCTTGCGATGAGAAAATAAAACTTGGATGTTCCTGGGGTAGGAGGGACAGTATGTAATATGAGGAAGTTTTAGAAACCGCAGGGAGAATGTTTCCTCTGTTACGACTTGCTTCCTGACAGATTTTATTCTGTAAACAAAAATCACGTGTAACTCAGTTTTGGAATAAAAACTTGTATTATGCCTCAAAATTACCTCACACCTTTCTTCATAAAAATGAGCACTTTATGAGCTTTACATAGAAATCATTTTTGTATAGAATGGAAGTGTTCAGTCTTGTTTTGCCAGTTCGAAGTTACTTCCACTCTTGAGCGTACATTCCATTGTTGAACAGAATACAGTTGTCGGGGGATAAATAATGTTTTTATTGCTAAATTTATTTGAAATTGAATACTAAGAACGGAAGAAGTATTAAACAATCTTTTTCTCCAGATTGGTTTCCTCCCCCAGTGGTCTTGATGAGGAGACTGTCTAAAACGATACATTCAGCAGACTATCATACATTCATATTCATTCCAGGGACGTAGCGAAGAGTTTTTTACCTTAGGTATAACTACTTACAGTGCAGTAAGTTATAGTAGCCAAGGCTGCAAGTTGCTGCAGTAATGGAAATTAAAATTGCAGTATGAACTTATTGATGGAAATTTCATTCTGATGTACTTTAGTCCTTTTGATTTATGACTTCGGTGGCCATCAGAGTGAAGTTGACTTCAAATACTTACGAACCAATGTACCATGGTCTCCTGAGTTTATTATTTGAAGTGATCCCTTTATTGAGGCTACTAGAAGGCTCGATTTGAGAAAAATATTTGAATGTTTTCCCGTAATTGGTATTCTATTTCGGGTAAATTTAACCAAAAAGAATTGTAATAATTTTTCCTGCCTAAAATTGTATTTTGTTCCCGTGTGCATTATTAGCTCTTGAGAGGCTACCGCACTGTCGAAGTCAAAAGTGTATGTAGTAAATGGCCATTAAGAAAATTCCTAGGTATACTGATATTGCTATACAGCAGATTACTTCATTGCGAAGCCTACGTATAAGCCAGCGGTTTAAATTTTTGAGTAGAAGCCAGAAAATTTTTCAGTTGTCGCAATTCCAATCGTACTTTTGCCTACTTGCATGTTACGTAAAATGCATGGGACTCGTGATGTGAGTTTATTTTATTCCTTTCTCAAGATAGTGATGTATCATGTCGCATGCCATCCGCGAACTGAAATGTTGGGAATTATATTGACTAAACTGAGGAGCTGTTGCAATCGAGTAGTTCGTAAATGAAAATTCAATCCTGAAATAAGTAATAAATTAATCGTAAATGAAGTGCCTCCTTGAAAAGCAAAACTTAATCCAATGTATTACTTTTATAATGATACCGAATCGCAGAAACTGTAGCTCCGGTTTTTATCGGCGAACGATATCAAACATAAAGAGTTCGATGGCTTGCTTAGTAATTCACGAAATAGCAATTATAATAGCTAAATTTGGAGAACAGTGAACCAGTGAATAATGACTGGGCAAAAAGAAATTGGCGAAGGAACAACGATCGGCGAATTCCTTCCTGAATTATTTTTCTCGATTGTTTTACACCGATCCCTATTCTCCAAAGGCGTGTAATACACGCCCATCACTCTCTAGATATGCTGTTAGCCGATATTATAAGACTAATTTGCTATCAACATTATTTTCCTAGTGTACAATTAAAGATTGTATTTATTGGTTTTGGGATTCATGTTTGGTTGGTATCTTTCGCCCGTCGAAGTTCATGCAAATTGTCCAACATCTGAGATCGTATCTACTATGTTCGTCTAGCTGATCCAGTACGTGTATTTTTTGTTTTTAGGTATCAGCGTGGCCATAAAACTATACCTGAACCTGGAAACTGAGACGTCAAATTGGGGACAATGGTAAGTTTTTGTTTCTACTCTTAACGGCAAACGACAGTTTTATTGGTCGATGGGGAGGAGATACGTAGGTTTTCTATTGGTGTGTCCCCGCCAAGACTATATGTTGTAATGAACTGGTAGCGTGGTGAGAACAAAGAAATTTTTTGAAACTGCCCGGCGATGCTGAGATAAAGATTCGAATTTATATAAGAGAAGAGGCATGTGCTGAGATAAATATTGCCTCCAAGATATCGCACTCAGTGATCTGAAACTACACTGTAGATGGAAATGTACTCTGATGTTTTTCTGTGAACACAGAGCTCCGTTTGACTGTTTAGCCATGGCCAGAATATCATGACAATGAACAAAAAAGTCAACCTACTGATTACTCATTCATGAATCTGTAGGTTGACTCGTTTTGCCCTAAACTACCTATATTGATTGTGGAACTGACAAGTGACTTGGACATGTGATTTACTCAAGAACTCTTCAATCAGTTTTGTAAGTCAGATTGTAACCTTGAAAGTTGGACCTTTCTGGCCACAGGTACAGCGAATGGGTTACCTGGAACTGTGGATTCGTGATGACGTGGCTGAGTCTATCTTGTAGATCGCGCTAACTCGGACTCCCTGGCTGGGGATGGGTCTAATTAGTGAGCACGTTTCTTAAACGCGTGGCTCATTGTCATTATAGTGGTGTGGCCCTTCAGATGGGGAGAAAACTAAGAAGCGATGTTGCGGTATCTTGAAAAATTGATAAAGGGTGTCTACCGGTCATCTAAGTCATCTAAAGTTACCTTTTTTCGCTTTAGGTCATCTATTTATTAAATAGTTGGAAAAAACTACCAGAAATAACATAAGTTTATTGTCTAGACATCAGATAATGAGTAGTCAGCGAGTATGAATAAAATAGAAAGAAAAAATGGTAGTGATGTTTTAAATGCAACATAAAGTAAGGAAACAATAGAAAAGTAAGCAATCGGAGCGAGCAAAAATTTTTTTGAGACTACTAAAAAGTTGGATAAAAGTCACCTGAAGTCATCTTCTTTTACTTGTCAATTCTGATAGACAAAGGCGAAACTTGACTTTCAGTTTGGGGGTGGGGAAAAAAATTTTGCGACAAATATTTTTTTTTAATTTGAAAATTTGCCGATTTTTTTAAATTGGAATAAAATAATAAATAAATAAACGTTCTTAGAAAATGAAAAATTCAAATGAACCTTTTCAAAATTTGCCGACTGCCAAATTAATGAGGGGAGGGGGTGAACCCCATAGTTTTGTTCATGCAAATGCAGATTAGAACCTTATCCCCCAAGCATTCACATTTGCGCACATGAGCATCCCTAGTCTGGAAGGGTAAGCTTGAAGGATGTTAGGAATACTAGAGAGGAACACAGAACTTCCTGTACACAATAAGGTCCTCTGATTCGTCACTTAAATTGGTTCCAATAAAATCAAAACATCCAAAAAAAACCTACAAAGTTTCAGGTCGATTGGATTAGGGGAATCCTTGCCACAAGCTTCTTTTCGTTCTTATGGGGAAAACACATGGAGTTTTGACTTTTGTTCCAAACTAAATTTCCTTCCCATATTCACCAGGACCAAAGCCAACGTTTAGATTGTGATAAAATTTTCAACTTTCCCAAATTTCAGGCTCTAGGTCAAGCAGAGAATCTTGTAAAAACTGAATAGTCATTGAAATTCGAAATTCAACGTTTGCTACCGACTTTCAGATTTTCGAAATATCTTTCCACATTTCAGCTTTGTTTCAACCTTTCAGGTAACGTTCGATTCTCGGCTTCAAACCTTCGGCTTTTGACTGACTAGTCTCTGACTGGAGTCCAGTGTACTCCATTTTTAGAAACGAAATTTGCCTTTCAGTTTAGGGAGGTGGAGAAAAAGAATTTGTCTGCAAATATTTTTTGAAAACTAAAAATTCGCCGACAAAATTTTTTAAAAATTGAAAATTTGCCGATTTTTTAATCGAAACATTTTTTAATTGAAAAAAACAAAAAGAGAAACAAAGAAACATTCATAAGAAATGAAAAATTCAAATGAACAGTTTCAAAATCTGCCGACTGTCAAATTACTGGGGGGAGAGGGTTTCAACCTCCCCCTCCACTGTTTAGTCCCTACTAGTAGACACCCTGTGATGGCTCAACCTGTGTTGTAAATCGAACTGGTTCGCTCTTTCAGACAAGAATAGAGTTGACGAATGATGCGATTCTTGGACTTACATGTTTTAACTTGTCTTGCGAGTAGAAATGTACCTATTTATACCGTTGAAAACGGTAACTGGATCGGAAAACATATCAGGCCTATCAGTGGTTGATTCAAAACGGGAATCTGCCTACCAAAATAATGTTTACTTTCGTGTCAATAATATCAGACTGATAAAACTTACTAGGTTAAATGTAGCAAACATCCGTGTAACAAGTCATTTTTGTGTCGAACAGTTCAACTTGAAAGTAAACTGAGATTTTACTTTGATCTCAATAAGCGTAATTTCCTTGTTAAGTGACATAATCATAGGACGGTGCTGAACAACAAAAGACAAAAAATGATGAATTAGGTATACCTGCTGAGCAGCTGAATGAGAACACTACACTACAATTTGAGATTTTTTTGAAAATAAAATGACATGAGGATATTTATGATTCTATATGTATTTTCAACGAGGAATTTAATGCTGATGTTAATTGTTTTATTATAGTTTATCCCCCTCCTATCCTCTTATCCTCTATCTGAAATGCGAATTTGAGTATCATCAAGATGATACCATGGATCAGTTACATTGTTGTTCATAGTATTGATATCAGTATCAGTGTAGCTATTCGTATACAACAAAAAGGAATAAAAAGTGAAAATTTTGATACAATTTTAATTTTGAATGTGGAAAACGAGAAGTTCTTTAGAAAAATGGTTAACGTCGTCATACTCAGCATTCAAAATCTTGTAACTTCCATCCCCTTCCATTATATGTAGTGAAGACATATTAATGCGTTGGAAAGAGGTCATCTTGATCGAACAATTCCTGAAAAAGAACGTGATCAACGAGAAGAACCTTATTAAAAACTTCGTTCAATTTCTATATTTTTTTTATTGCACGCGACCTCATCGCAAATACTTATGGAAATACGAAGTACAGTGGAAATGTACCTATTATGTGCAAAATTAAGAAAAAATAATTTCTATCAATTAACTGCTTGAAAAAGAAAAATATTTCACAGACGAAAAAAAAAAGACAGAAATGAAAGAAAGATACTCAGGGTGCTCAGTTCTGGAAAAGTTAGGGAAAGTCTGAAAAAGTCAGGAAATATTAAAATTCTGGAAAAGTTATGGATTTTAGGAAATATTTCTAGAAAAATAATAATGTGTATAAAAGAGAGCTTCCAAAAGTGTACTTTTATGTGTTGTCCCTTGAAGTGGTTGAAGCCGGTGTGAAGCAAATTAACTAAGTTTTTTTTAAACTTATTATATCTTAGTTTTGTTTTTATGTTTTTATTCTCCATGATAAAGTTCAGGGTGCCTGCTGGTCATATACGTATCATACAAGTCATGCCAAATAAGTCATACAGTGGGAATAATTCCTCCCTAACATACCCACAATACGTGTATTAAAATACAGTCACCTAAATTGTGATGTTTTTTTTTTTTGTATGATTTGACGCATAATTTACATTGATAAGTTTGTTTTTCTGTATGATTTCCGACGTAATTTATTCTGATAAGTTGACATAGTTTTGAATTTATCAAATTATCAGTATGTTCTTCAGTACATTTTTTTTTGTCATTAAACCTTGAAAAAGTAGTAGAAAAGGATCATACAAAAGTTATACAATAATTGGAATCTAGTAGACACCCTGAAGTTGCAAAATTTTGAATATTGCGCACTTCTTTTTCGCATGCCCCGTAATTTCATTTAGCCACCTTTTGGACCGGTCTGAAACGTGTGTGGGAAAGTTAAAGAAAAGTCAAGGAATTTCACTTTAGAAAAAACTGGGCACCCCGAAACTAAGGTATGGAGAGAGGAATACCGACAACTGGGACCCTTCTTTCATTTCACTTGTTTAGCTTCCTCTCGGAAAGGGAGTAGAATTACGAAATCAGGAGTAGTACATATGAAAGTACATTTTACCAGAATTTATAATACCTAATAACTTTTCGATGTTTTTGAACCAACCTTCAGAAATCCGCATAGTGTCTTGAAAACTAAATCGACTGCAAAGACCTTTTCTACATAGACTTACACATATGATCTCATCCCATTGTTTTTTATACTGTTGTGTGGTTGAGAATCCTATTTAAATCCGTCCGATTTCTTATCAATTTTTGAAAGCTATATGGAGTACGAATTGATAAGTAGAATTGTAGCTTATCGATTAGCCAAGTAGCGAAGGCGCTAGGATGTGTTGAAGTTGTTTTGTTTCATTTGAAGTTGGATTAAGAACCCTCTTGTGAGATAGTAGCTCAAAACCAGACCCGTAGCATGACCACTTTTTCCCGGGGAAGCCAGGTTTTTTGAGGGGGAGAAGGAAATTGTGCAAATGTTATTAATAAAAAGTCAAGATATTCAATTGTTTAATTCATAATAATATTCGATAAAGACTTGGAAGTTTGAAAATACATGGTAATGAAAACTTAATTAAATGCGTGTAATAAATGACCTGTGTATTTATAATGAAGAAAAAGTGAAAGTTTAGTACAATATTGGGTAATGCGTAAGCTCGGAAACCGCGAAATCTAAAAAAACAAGTTAACAGCAGAAAAGGGAAAAAATGAAGGAAAAAAGCGAAAATCTTCAAGGGAGATGGCCAACTCATGGGCTACGGGCCTGTTTAAAACTTATTGAGAAATAATAGCATGTCTCCAGAATTATAGTTCTAAGATGACTTTAAGTTAAACGTCATTTGCTGTGGGATCCCTGATAATGCAACATTGGCTGCTGGGTTTCCATAATTGCTTCGGAAGATTGGTTTCATAATTCAAGTGCTACCAAATCGCCCTGCTTGAAAATGCATGATCCTAAAATCGACATCTTGACATAACTTCAGAAGTATTGCGATGGTGCTTATTTCTTTACGCGAGTGTTATTTTCTGTCCTCTTGAGAAATTATAGCTTTCCTGTGCAAATTCCTTCGTCTGGCACCATCTTGAGTACGTTCTCTGGATACACGTGCAGTTAGTTTCTTTATCGCAGAATATATGCGTTTTATGTTCTAATTATGTTAAGAATGGTGGTTGCCGTGCTGGAACTACGCGAAGCTCTGGGAATTTATACATACTCGTCGTTTAAAAAAGTAAACGTTTTACATTTCTTATAGATAACATGGCATCAGTGTGGTCACCTTATCAAATTACAGAAAAGTAATGACGATGGTAAACGAATATCATGATTTAACGGAAAATAATAACCATATTCTGTGGCATAGTTTGGTTCGAATGATATTTTATCATGTGGTAAGGGAAGCATTTGGGCGTAAACTTCGTTTTGGTCACTGAAGCGGTTTGCTACGAATTTATTTTTATTATTATGTTTACGCATAAATTCAGTGCCTGATACCTGTAAATTACATTTGGTGTCGATCGGCGAGTGAATCCACGCCGACACAGACTCAGCACGCAGATAGCCCATTTTTGGGCATACTCCTTGCTCAGTTCAGACCATTTTCTCCTGTTTTTGGCTATAGAGAACCAGTTTGAGCTGGCCATCCGACCCATCTCGTCTGCCCATCACTGGCCTCCCCCGTTTGCGTTTTTTCTGAGGAGTCCAAAACGTTACCTTTTTATTCAATTTCGAGTTGAATTCTGTGGCAAAATGGCCCGCATATTTAAATTTAAGTGTTTTGCTAACACTCCCAACAGATTTTGCCTTAAAATTTGCCAAATATGTCCACAATTTGGACATGATCTCTCTTTCTAACGTTTAGAATGCTTCTAAGCATTGCGTTTCGAGTTGTTTGTATTTTTTATGCTTGTTTCTTAGTACTGGCCTATGCCTGGGCTCCGTATGTTAAAGCAGGGATAACTGTATACTGTATTTTCGAAAATTCTTATTTTACTTTTCACTTTCATGTTACCTATCAGAAGGTGTCTACAGGTTTGGAAAAAGTCAGGAATTTGAAAAGTAGGTCAGGAAGTTTGTAAATAGTCAGGAAATTCAACAATATTTTTAAGAAGTTTGAAAAAAAAAACAAAGTATGAACCCACGGAAAAATTGTTTCGTCGTTTAATTTCACTTCAGCACTCCCTAGAGCGTATATTCTACAAATAAAATGCTTTCACCCAAAAATCAACTTCAAATTTCAGTTCATTTTAACCATAGCGTCTAGTAGTATAAACATAAAAATATATTGTCTATACTGTAAAGGTTTAAAGAAGAGAAAAAAAAAGTTTGGAAAAAGTCAGGAATTTATATTTTTCCATTCTTGTAGACACCTTGTATCAGTACCAATCTTTTTGCCCAACACGCTTTTTTTAAGTTCATTTTCAGTTTTATTGTACGAACGATACCATTTGGCCCAGATACTTGTACTCGGAAACCACCTCGATCAATTTATTATTGATTTTGATCTCGCCGAAGGAAATTATATTGGTTAAAATTTTTGTTTTGGTGAAGTTGATGGAAATCCCTGCCTTCTCGCTCGTCAGGTCTTCAGTCATATCCCGCAGTTCTTCTCTGCATTTTTTGCGATGATGACGATGTCATCTGCGAACTGGAGGTTATTCAGATGTTTGGATTTATCAAAATAGCGCCCTCTAATTTTAATTCCCCTCTCTTCGCAGTTAATTTGCCGAAACACTTCCTCTAGCACTGCATTGAACAGGTTGGGAGAAAGGGGATCTCCCTGTTTGACTCCTCTGGTTATTTTAATACTGTCAGTCGCTTCATCTAGTTTTATAGTTGCTACTGAGTTTTGAGTGAAGGTCGATGAAATTTCGATAATTTTTTTGAGATACCAGCTAACCAAATTGGTAGATGGAGTCAAACGCTTTGTTAAAATCAACGAACATTAATGTTATTTCGAATTGTTACTCCTTTGCTTTCTCCAGTATTTGTTTCAGGCTGAGTATATGATCGGTTGTACTAAAATTTTTTCGGAAACCGGCCTGTTCGACGAGTTGCTGTACGTCGAGGATGTTGTAGATTTCATTTTTGATTATTTTCATACATAGCTTGCAAATGTTTGATGAGAGACTGATAGGCCGATAGTTATTTATGTCCGATCTGTCTCAGTTTTTATGTAATTATTTCAGATGAGTACCACTGATTAGGTAAGCGACCCGAGGAGAGAATGCAGTCAAGTAGTGAGGCCAGTGGGCACGCTAGGGTACCCCCCCCCGTACATTTTCAAAGCCTCGTTCTCTAAACCATCCGGACTTGGAGTCCGGTTGGGTTTCAGTTCCTTCAATGTCCTTTCTACCTCTTTTACCTGTATACGTGAAATATCGTCTTTATTGGTCAGATGGTCGCGCCAGTCAGTGTTCGTTGTAGTTCTAGTTATATGGCTATTGTAAATGTTTCTGTAAAATTCAGTAACCGTTCTAGCTATCTCCATGTAGTTTGTTACTATTTGACCTCTTGGATTCTTAATTTTTGGGAAAAGATATTGCTACGAGTAACTATACAAAATTATTGCAATTTTAGAACAAAATCTGTTATGATTGGCAATGTGTCTAGGGGCCTACTGAGAGGAAAAGAAGAGAATGAGGGAGTCTCCCGTCTCCCGAAGGTTTGAAAGTTGCTTTCCTTTAGAAAATTAACGTCCCTCAGGAAATTTGAGTCTCTATTCATACCAGTGAAAAAAATTGGTATTTTCCCCCTCGTTCCGCTGGGCAAATGAGGAAGTTCAGTTGAAAAATTTTGTATTTCTCTCCCTCAGCAATTTACCTTGGTTAGGTCCCTGGGTGCATTATATTGTGTAGAAACTGAAATTCGTGAACAGTTATATTACAATCTTCTGATACGAGTTGAAGTTAGAAGTTGATACAGACATGAGTTGTGCTAGGTATACCAGTTCGAGCAATTTTTGTTCTTAGAACCCTTGTGATTTTGACGAAATTAACAGGAAAAGAGAGGATCTGTCTTAGAACGTCTGTGTAACAGTTTTGTGGGAATGGGTACAAGTATTGTAGAGTTTTTAAGGTTTTAAAAAAATATCTATTTTCAAAAAAAAAAAAAAAAAAAAACAATTCCGTTGTGTTATGCATCTGGTGAAGAAATTTATTTTCTAAAATGTTGTGCAGGGTGTGTAGTTTTGCAAAATCTTTTTTTTATCTTTTAAATTGCTTGCCATTTTTTCTTCTTTTAAGTTCAGCGGATTATAGCCAAGAGCCCTGTCGGTTCTATTGAAATTTGACGCAACCCTGGCAGTATTTCATTAACAGGGTGTCTACTAGGCCAGTAGGCCCAATAAAAGTTCAATAATTTCAATATAGGTTCAATAAAAATTGAAAAATAAGAAATAATAATAATAATGTAGTGTTGTCGAAAACTCAACTTCGATCACTTATGTCTTGCAAACTCAATTTTTGCGCATTATCACGTTGAATGAATTAATACCAGACAAAGTTGTCTAGCATACTTTGCGGGGTCACTTATTTTTGTAGTCGTGGTAAAACATAAGAAGCATGAAAAGAGTCCAACGAAAGTCCAATATTTTTAATTTTCAAATTTGTTAGACTCCAACGTAGGACATTGAGAATTCTTCTCAGGGTTGAAAAAATAGTTGGGAAGCTGCACATTAGTGTGGATAGTCAAACTGCTCTACTTACTTACATACTGTAAGTTCTCGTCAATATGAGTCTTGAGTGGCAGCGTGATTCAGAATCGGGTTTAGCTTACAGATTTTAGCAATTTCAGTGGAAAATTGTTCGGAAAATAACTTTTAGCGGCAACTATCAAATAAACTCGGTTGTATTTGTATCTTTGTTCTGTCACTTGAATACCAACTCCGATTTGCTGTTTCTCAGCAGTGTTGTTCCTTGTGGTAACCTCCATTCATATCACAGTGCGTATTTTTCTCGAACGAAATATGTATCATGTGCCTATCCAAATTTTAGGTGGAAGTTGTCATAGCCTGTGGCTGTAACAGTCCGTGGAAAATTCAACCGTTTATATTTCTGATTTTTTCCCCAATAATTTCAAAATTTTCCAAAATTTGAAAGATCACTTATCTAGACCTCAACGAGTGCTAGTGCGTTTTCGAAGCTTCTTTCGCAGGATATAGCAAAAGCTCCTTTATAATTTTTAAAAATCGCCCCTCTATTAAAGAAAAAAATCAAAACTGAAGAAAACTAGGAGCGGGCCGAGGAGATTTGAAGTGTGTCTTCGGATTCGGTTTTTTTCGCAAGCATTTTGGACCGCTTATTAACAAATCAAAAAAATCGTTAATTCATCGACATAAGTGCTGACTTATGAAAATATTGGGGGGGGGGCAAAAATCAAAGTTATCCCGGTTCTTAGGAGCGTCAGAAATCCCTCTCATTGAAAATTCGAATGGTCATCTTCTATCTATTTTGGTGCCAAAATTATGCACTTCTCATTATTGAATGAATGAATGAAAACTTTATTTGCGTCTTATTTTTCTTGCAATCACTGAGCGGAGCTCGTTTCGAAGCTGTATTATAATATTTTTTGAATTTTTTGAGTAATTACGCAGATTAAAAAAATATAAAATGAGAAAAAAAACTACTAGAACAATTTGGAAAAGGAAAATCGGAAATCAAAAATACAAAAACAAAATAAAAAAGAATAAAAAAAAAGAAAAATAGAAAAAGAAACTAGAAAAAATCAGATAAAAACTAGGGAAAAAAAACAAGCCATGAAAAAAAAACTACCGATCCCGCCCCCATCCGCCATTTACAATTTTTGAGTTGGAAATATTGAGGGGCGTCGCCCCTTCAAAGTTTTCATCGGGGATGAAGCTCCCCCCCAAAAAATGCCAAGTCGGCGCCTATATTCATCGATTTGTTTTTGTTGGAATGAAGAATTTTCATAATAATGTATAATTGGAATCGGATTTTCAAAACGCTAGTCGGCAAAATAAATGTAAAAATGGCTAATTTTTTTTTACTGCTTGTACAGAAATTATTTGTACCGAGTCGGCATTTTCGAACCATACTCTGCCACCTGGGCTCGATCCGCCCTTGTAGAGAACGAATTCATACCCGTAGAAATTATTTCGCAGGTATAATTAGAAACTGTTTCCTGCGGTTCCAGTCCAAATGTTTTAGTGCAGGAAGTGTCATTTTCTGTGCGAATAGGTGTGAAATTACCTGTATATGCTTGCAAGTCGAAGAAAAGAATCCTCCCCCCCCCACACTTATCGAGTTCTTCTGTTCAGTATGATCGCTTCTCTCTAATACACACCTTGAGTTACAATATTATTCTGGCGATTCCTCGAGGTGCACAGACCATAAGTATCCTGGTGAAAGGGTGCCTATAGTTGATTAATAATTAGCAGTAAGCCGGAGCTGGAACTTAAGAGCCCTAAAGCCGACCATTTTTCAAGGGAGTCGAAGTTGAAGCCCAAAAATGGTTATTTGCTGGAGCCAGAGCCGGAACCAATTTCTGGCTCTGACTCGGGCTTCGACTTCGGCCCGGTCTAACAATTTCCGTTCCCCCTTCCTCCCTTAAATTACCGGAGATGGAGCAAACACCACATTTTTAGTGCAGCCAGAACCGTCAAGAATATTCTGCCGAAGTTGAAGCCGGAGCTAAATTTAAATTTGTTCCTGAGCTGAAGCCAGCTCGGAGCGGCTCCGATTTTGATAACACTACCCGAATTGACAATAATAATTTCCTGTTCTACCGTTCATCATTAGTTATCGTAGCTATTGACTTTTATCGTAAGATTTGAAAATGTTATTTCACTATAATCTTTCAAAATCTTCAAGTATAATCGCACGTACTTGCTCATCGTTATCAGAAATTTCACGTGCTCTATCAACTGTAATATTCAATGTTCAAGTGTCCCTTAAAATAATTCTATAAAGTAAGTAGGTGCTTGTGATTCATAAATTAAAATCATTGTTGGTTAGCTTTATGGTACTTTAATTATATCTTCTGATTAGTTTTTGTTAATCAAAGTTCATGATTGATAATGTAACGAATATTCTTCACGTTTACTTTCTCTCTTATCTCCCAGCGGTCCGGTCACAAATAGTTCAATAATATCGTATCGTCTCATGGAGTCAGTAGTACTAACGTAAGAACCTGACATAAGTACATATGTATGTATTGATATATTTCTAATATGTAGTTCTATTTTTCATTCAACTTTTTATCAACTTTGCCTGTACTAGTGAATGGATGTTTTCAGCTGAAGTCAAAATTATTCGTCGATAGTAACGATTATTTTACGGATCGTCTGGTATTTGATTTATTTTTTATTACGTAGTTGAAAACTGATAGTTTATGTCGATTTCGTTATTTCGTATTTATTAGCGTCTCTCGCTAATGTAGATTAATATTATGCTTTGGTGAAATACTGATAGGTTCATTGAAATTACGTGTTAGAACCAGCACGTAATAGAAGGAGATTACTTTGAATTTGTTCACAAAAGTGACCGTGTTTATATGAGATGTTTTTCCAAAGCGCAATACCATAGTCTATTTTATTTATTTATTTTTCGGGATCGGGTGATGAAACGCCCAGCACATCAGTGTTTCTGTCGAATTGCAAAAGTCATCTTCCGTCGTGTTATCACAATATTTATTTACTAATGAGGAAGGTATTTCGAAAACGTAATAAGTCCATTCGCTGTGTATTGAGTTTTGGAAGATTTTTTTAAATTTATATTTTCATGAATATTTTAGTTTTGAGAATTAAATTTCTAGGTCTTGTTTATTGGGGTTTTCAGGGTAAGCGCCGCTTACCCTGAAAAATTCCGAGAAAATAAGTTTTCATAAATATTGTTAGGTATGTCTTCAATAAGAGACTCAATAATTATAACTCGAAGATGGTCATCATATACTACCAAGTAAAAACTCAACAAGTTATCAATACCAAGTTACATCATAATAGATAACGTGAGCATCAACAGTGTTGCCACATTAATAACTCATAACAAATATAATATATCAACTTGTAACAAATAAAAGATATGAAACATTGGGCAAAGAAAGATGCGATTGTACTGTCGCTTATTACCTACATTTATAAATTCTCATTAACAAATGACGCCGTCTGTCGGTGGTTGAGCAGATAGTTGAAACAGCAGCGTTCACTGTTCGGCAATCAGCTTGTATTTATTCGAATCAGGGCAGCGATCCGAAAATCGCTTATTTTTTGTATTACAAATAAACTTATACACGACTTAGGCTGCACCTCCGTGTTGATGACCAACACAAAACACACTAGCATGTTTAACGCGACGAAAACTGCGTTTTGTAAGCGATTTGTATATCGCTTATGGCTAGTCGAACGTCTAAGTTGGCAGTGAAAACGTGATCAGTGTTCTATGTACGTATGTACAAATCAACGCGTTCATGTTTAAATGCTGTGATTTTTTGCCCACAAAATGCGTACTCGGGATCTTATTGAAATATCTTTCTCGCGATTTACTTTTAATGAACAATTAGAATTTATTAATGGTGGTAAGCCGATACCAGAATTACCGTCTTTACATGAAAACTATGCAAAAGAAAGGAGGTTCGATTTTTACTGGACATTTCCACGTATCGCAATATGAAAACATTTTGTGGTCAACCGGTTGTGAAGATAGTGGAAAACTGTTTTGTTGGCCATCTCTATTCTGAGACGTACCGATAGGGAGGGGAAAAACTCCCTCTCTAAGAATGTTTCACTCAGCAGTTGGGAAAATCCAAGTCGAAAGGTTCTTTTTATGCTGTGATACGTGGTAATTTTGAATTTTTGCCCCCCCCCCCCCACACGAAAAACTCTTCAATGGTGTCTATTATTTGTCACAGAAAAGAATAAACGCGTAATTGAATGACCCTACACAGGGATACGACAATTTGAATAATTTCATCAGTACCGCTTTGTAGTAGCATGTTTCATACTTTTATTCTGATTTTTACTTCACGTCTACGCTTATCGCTTACCTCCGAGGAAAACTCACCGCACGCTGCTGACTGAAAGAAATAAAGTCAAAACTGAAATATGTCGACAATTATTTTACTTCTTGAATAATTTAGACGGTAAAGTACCGAAAACGGATCAGTGACTCGTTTATGGACTTTCCAAAAAGCCGGGTCAGAATGAAGTTAGCGCGACGGCGCTTTGCTTCTTTTTTGTACATGGGTGTTCTATGGAACGAAGTCGTGAGTGGGTGGCGAGATGCGAGATGAAAGGTAAAAAAAAACTCGAAAAACACTTGAATCCGGCTGTGTCAAAAAGGACGCCTTTATAACCCGAATATATTAGGAGGACTGGTTTACTTTCATCATGAATGCATGTGTGCGTTTTTCTTGTTTTTGAAACATTTTCGATGTTTGCGGACTCAGAAGGTCCCAATTCGAGATATGAATCCCGGATGCGGATAATTTAAGGCAATTAAAAATGGTCACAAGTTCTGAAATTACTGATTTTCTATATTATTAATATGTTGGAGCCCCTCTTCCTCAATATAAATAATGATAATCTCCGGCAATTTGTCATGGAGATACGAAGGTTCAAAAAAATTATCCAAGTTCGGTACTGTGCCTTATGGACTTGTTTTTCAGAATAGCAGCTCTCATATGTAGTCATTTAGTGGTTGTTGGCTAACGAAAAAGGTCATTTCCGAAACGCAGTAATTTCATTCATTGTGTATTTCAATTTCAAAACGCAGTAAGTCCAGTTTTAGGAGTTTCCTTCAGCTTATATTTTAGTTGATATTTTAGTTTTAAAAATGAAATTTGTTTCTGTTGAACTTCTCTCAAAAATGGAGTGGTGGAATTCAGAACTTAAATCTATTTACATTTTTATATTTTCTGAGCCATTTAGAAGTATTGGACTTATTGTGTTTTGGAAAAACACCTCTCGTACGTAATAATTCGGATGAATGCGTCTATCAATTACGAAAATCATCCGTCTTGATGAATAAAAGTTGTTTTTCTTTGCTTTTTGATTATGAAAATTTGAAAATAGCCGAATGGGCGACTGTCATTTTTTGCGAAATTTGAACAACTTTGACTTCAGTTTGACGACCTCTGGTTTCTCTCAGTCGGCGGAGTTCAGATCTCGTAGTTGGAAGAATTTGGACTCCCCTCTTCTCCCGTAACAGAGTCACTTCGTTGAGGGATTGGGGATTCATTTTGTTTATTAATTTGCGTGACCACGAGGAATATGGTGAACATTTAAAACCAATACCTGTATTTTGGATTATAGCCGCGTGGAACCTTTTGGGTATGGTTTAAAAGCTAAAATCACCTTGAAAGTAACTTCAGGGACTCGGTGAATCTTATGTTTGATATCATTGAGGTTCGCTTATATCACTTTCACTTCGCACTGTCTTAGAATTTTCGTGTTCCAAAGAAGTTTTTTCAGTTTTCTGCAACAAAATACACCACTTTTTCTTGTAGGAACGGATATCAGAAGAATAAAAAACGGGGGAAAAAATAGGTGAAATAAGTAAAGGAAGGTGCTCTATTGTGGGATATGTTCGTAGTATGGGGTACCGCGATAAATGGACTCGTATGTTAGCCAGGCGCGGATCCAGACGACCATCTTGGCGAAGGAAATGGCAGAAGGAAAAGCGCGCGGAAATTTTTTGCTACTCCTCACTCACAAATTTTTTTTTTTGGGGGGGGGATTTCCTCATCCCTTTCCTCGTAGATCTCCGCGCCTGATTCAGCGTAGTCACTCGGAGGAATTCTTAACCTCAGATACTGAGTCACACATTCGTCCAGAGTAGATATTGTATCCATGCGGTTCTCATCAGTTTTCAGGTTACATTTTGTGAATTTCGTTCTCCGAAAGTTTTGAATACTTATTTTTAGACGACACTTGTGAGTGTTAAAAATGGCCCTAACATTGATATATTGGTGTAAGTTACATTTCAAAAGAAAAAGTTTTAGGTCAAAAATAGTCTCAGAAGTCAGTTTCATAGTGATTTTTTTTTACGCAACGTGTAGCTGCGCCTAATTTGAGGCATTGGTATTAATTGATGATTTGTGGAAATTAAGATATTGAACATATTTGGGAATTGGTTTTCCGGCAGATATCAAATATTCGTATTGATCAGTTTAGTGAATATTGGTTCATTTTAGTAAGTGTTCCTTATTTGGTGTGCACGGGTTGTAAATATACCCCAAATTAGGACAGTTTCAAAACGTACAATTTTGACATATCTCGGAAGAAGAAATTGGATAAATCGAATAACTACCAGTTTTATTCTGTAGTCACTTTAATACGTAATCAAAATAATATGTACTAGTACTTCAAATCCTACCCAAACTGAGTTTAAAGATGAGATATTGGAATTATTTGTGCTAGTGCAAAGAATAAGATCCCACGTTGTGGATATGGAGTTATGAGTACTAGCATATACTTGGTTACATTTCTTGACAAAATGATACCTTGCGGATATCTCTGACTCAAAAATTCGCTGAGATATAGCTGTTTAAAGTTGAGATTTCAAAAATCTGATTTTGAGAAAAATGCAATTTAAGAAAGGTTCAAGAAACGAAAAATTACAAATTCAAAGTGGTATATTTCTGAGACAAATAAAGCTAGAGAGTTCTGCGAGGTCTCATTTTGTTAGAAACTTTATAAAGAATTTAACCTTTTCCGAAAAACAATACAAAATGAAAGAGTTCAATTTTTAGTGATAACAAAACTTAGTTGGGTGGAGGCAAAACAGAGAGGAGGTGATTTCACGTTTACGTCTGTAATGGGTGCACGAATGCAGACAGAGAAAAATAAGGAGAATCTATTTTACTGATTGTCACCAATTCCGATTTCGATAGTTTTGAGTTTTGACCACGATTCACAAAAATTGAAAACTAGGACGACAAAGTGGGACCTTATTCACTGCACTGCCACATTCATAGGCGCCGACTTGGCACTTTTTGGGGGGCTTTCCCCCCAAAAACTTTGAAGGGGCGACGCCCCCCCCCCAATATTTTTAACTCAAAAATTGAAAAAGTACAACAAATTTTAACAGCAATGATTAAATTTAACAAAAAAGAAAAAAAAAGAGAAAACAAATAAGAATAAAATCGATAATACCGTAATATCAGACGTGTCTCAATAAAATAATCAAAGAAAAAACCGCACTCCGATTGATTCTGCCCCCCCCCCCCAAATATTTTCCATAAGTCGGCGCCTATGGCCACATTTATTGAATTTCTAAAAGTACCTGATATTAGAGCATTTTCAGGGTGGGCTGATCTATCGATGTCTTATGCCGAAAATGCGTAATTATATTAAATAATGTTCCTGATGAACTGAATCGACTCGATGTATAATTTATTCGCGAGGTATTAAGAGCGCCATTGAAATGTAGGTATCGTGAGCGCAAATACGAGATTCTACACCTATTCCTGATAGTGTCAAAAGCTTATCTTTCCAATTATCCATCTGCCCTTTCTGCACTTTTTACAGTTGATAATATTTGGTAGACAACGGCCTGCTTTGTATCATGCCAATTGCCCATCATTATTTTCCTGATTTCAGTTTCACGAGTAGAAAATCATTATGTATGAATGAATTATGGCGCATTAAAATTCTGTGAACTCATTAACTTTATCATCACCCTTGAAGGATGTTTAATCTTCATTCCGCCTATCTCATCTGTTATCAACATAGTAGTACATAATTAACTTGCAGATTATCGCAAGATATTTAATTGGGTCAAAATGCAGTACACGTGGCTTTTGCCCCGATGCGCAAAAATTCGCCAGTTACCCACGGGAAAGTTACCCTGTTGTAACCCTTCGATTACCCCGGTAACAGAAGGGTTTCCGAGAGAAACTGATGGGTAACTGTAGGGCTACATGGGTAACTAGAGGATTACCAGTTACCTATGTAGCCCTGTAGTTACCCGTCAGTTACCCGGGTAATCGAAGGGTTACAAAAGGGTAATTTTTCCACGGGTAACTGGCGGGTTTTTGTACATCGGGTCCTAAAATGAAGCAAAGAAGACAGTCTACTGTCCCTTGACGAATTTAGCACCGTTGTGTCTTCAAGCAAAAATGAAATTTCAATTTTTTCCCCCAGAATGTAACTTAATTTTGTTTTAGGTGAATGTGAAATAACCGGGGTAAAGGTAGTAATTTGAGATGACCGGGTCAATTTTGAGCTAATATAGCTTGAGAAAAGGAAAAGCTTTGTAGATTGCTTCGTCTCTTGATCATAGAAAAGGCTGTTAATTCTCCGACTTGGGCGATAATTCTCATTAATAATTTTGTCTTTACGAAATTGAGTGCCTGCAGCACCAAAAAGAAATATTGTACCGTTTTCCACGGACCTGAAAACTCGAAGATCACCGAAAAATTTAAATATAGCATTGGAAACCTGTCAGGTTATGAGTGCAAAACTGAACAGGATTTTAGAAAAGACTTACACGTATAAACTCTGTGGTAGTCCTCATTTATAGACGATGGAAATGGTAATCTGAAATTAAAAAAATGTGCCCCCGCAAGGTTGATGCCGATAAAAATAAATATAAATTCTTCAGAACTTGAGAAAAATCGGAGGGGAGTTAATCCGGGCTGTAAAGGGGCTGAAATTCATACTGAAAATAACGTCCATTCCTACTTTTTCATTTTCGACTCCCGCTGTAGTCTCTATTGTTACCGACCAAAAAATTCTGTTATTCTTCAACCGAAACCTTTTTAATCACTGAATCCAATTTTAAAAATATTTTGAACCTATTTACTGACAGCCTTGCGCTCCACATATGGGACTAATTTCAAGGAATGAAAATCTCGACTCGAATAAGTTGGAAAATAGTTGGACATAGATTTTTGGGTCTGAATTGAAATCTGAGGGGTTTTTCAACATGTGAATTTGAGGTTTCCCCAGTGTGCTGATTCGATGACAACTACTTCAACGCATATCCTTTCCAAATAGTTGAAAATGGAAAATTTTGGGCTACTGAATTCAAATTTGAAATCGTTTTGAGCCGGTGAACTCTGCAGGGGGACAGTATTGAATGTCGAGTATTTCAACGTACAATATATTGAAGATAGTTGACATGGCGATATTTTTTTGATCACTGAATTCAAATGTGAGGTTACAGCTTCTTACTCGTACTTTTAGGTGCCACAAGGAGCTAATGTTGAGCAATGAATTTCTACGTATTTTGCTGTTTAATTCATTGAAAATTGAAAATGTTTGATCGTTCAATTCAATTGAAAGATTATTTTAGGCCTGTTCCTTCATATCTCTATTCCGCAGGGTGCTCTAATGTTCAATGATGTCTGTTTTAGCAGATGTATTATCTCCAAAATAATTGAAAAAATTGTGGTTTTGGTCGCTTATTTAAAGTTTTAATATTTTCATTCACAGCAGTCCCTTACCGTTGCGCTGTTCAGAATGTTCGTACTTTCATGGACATGTACGAAGAATATTAGTGTACAAATAATTTGATATTCCGCGTTAAACTCAAAAAAATTGATTTATTCATGTCTAAATACGTACAGCATTTTTAAAAATCTATACATGAGGGTACCTCTTGTTCCCAAAAATTTTCAAATTTTGACCGCGACGCCTCCTAAAGGTTTAAACTATGACCTGAAAGTACCACCATCAAAGTTTAAGGTTTTTTTTAAAAATAATATTTACACGTGTCTCATCGCTCCCTCCCCTTGAAAGTTAACATGGGATTTGCATAAGGATTTTTTCCGGTATCTTAGTACTCAAACACGCCTTTTCGGAAAGAGATACGGGAATCATAATCGACATAAAAGAAAGTTTCTTGGTTCAAAATTAAATTTTGAAACTTTAAAAAATTTAGTTATTGAAAAACTGTTTTGCAAAAAATGACAATTGCATAAAAATGTATGCAGATTAATTTTTTCGAAGTAGTTTTTCATGCTGATTACAAATATGAATTCGAAATGTGTAACTGACTCTCTTCCCCTCCCCTCTTTTCCCCTATAGAACCGTCAGTTTTGGAATGATTCAGTCGTTCTACTCGCGCAAATTAGTAGCTTTTCTGATCATGAAAACTTCAGGGCGTTGCGGTCAAACTTCTTGAATTTTTGACTAACATCAGCCCCCTGTGGATCCTAAAAATGAGCAGATAGGTTCAAAATAACCTCAGATTTGAATTAAACGACCCAAAGAACCGTGCTGGCATTTGTTTGTGATGTATTCTATTTTGAAACATTCGATACTATATACTGGTCCCTTGTGAAGCCCGAAACAACTTCAGATTTGAATTCAGCTACCCCAAAAAACCGATATTCATTTATTTATAACTTCATGTAAATTGAATTTATCTTTACATGAAGTTAGCCCCCTGCGGAGCTCGAACGTGAGGAGATAGGTTCAAAGTGAACTCAAAATTGGATTAGTTAACTAGAATAGTCCTCAAATGAAAACTAAAATAACTTTTTGGTCGAGAACAATCAGCTACAGCAGAGGTCGAAACGAAAAGCGCAAAAGCCAATTGTATTTTCGCTAAGAATTTCAACCCCTTCCTCTACCCTCCCCCATCGTGACACAGGTTATTTATTTATTTATTTATTTATTAAAAAATGAATAAATATCCCTCACAGAAGAGGATATTTTAGTTTTAAGAATTTAACTGACCTAGCAGGGGTGCATATTTTGAAATTCAGAAGTCATAAAATAAGGATTTCTCTGGTAAACACTTGTGTTTTTCACTTTCAGATTATGTATCTTTTGGATTCATTTTCCGAGAGCAAAAAGTCGAATCCCTATACTGGTAAATTTTGAAGAAGAAAGGAAAAAATACGATGGGAAAGGTAGAGACTTATGAGATGTTGAACTGGAAAGAATCATGGCTCTCTATTAAATCTAGATTCTCGGGGATGTTTTTATCCCTTCCTAGGAGGTGGTGGTCAAACGATGGACGAAGACTAGAAAAAACATGGTTTCAGATCCATCCCGATAATAGAGACTGTCCGTAGTGTAACGTTCTAAGATACACGCATTAGCAGTTGAGAACCAGGAAGATCTCAAAATCTTGGCTCTGCATTCGGGGCTTGCATCAACGTGAGTGTGCCTGGGAAAAGGGATCACTTTGTCGGTTAGACGAATTTCATAAGAAGTACCTAGGAAGAAAGTAGACTCATTGGTGAGGAAAATGTGAGCTCTATGCCTACAAAAGAATTCATTTTACTACCGAAAAACGTTAAAATCCCGAATTACGATTCTATTGACCCCATTCGCTATTTTTTGCTCCCCTCGAAAATGGCATTACCGACCAAGTGGTCCCTTTTCCCACGCATACTCACATATGTAGAGACAGACAAATAGATTCCTGATTGACGACTGAAGGTCTGCCACTTGTAGCTTCATTAGATGTATGCACTGAGTGTAGAGAGTACAAGAGGGTTCCGAAAAGGACAAGACATGTTAGTAGCTAAAGGTTCCTACCAGGTAGAGGTCACGTTCTTAGTTTATAGAAATGAAAATGTAATTTGCTCTGCTGTAGCCGAGGATTTTGACATGATCTCATGATATGCCCGTGGAAGAATGTCTGGAAAAATAGACCACGTGTATACATTTTGATCCGTTTTACAGAACCCGTTCTAGGTGTTATACGTGGAAGTCCTGGATTTCGTCTGGTTACCTGCGTGTGTGATGTATTTTTGCAACATTTTCCGGAGAGAGAGTATAATTGTTCACTTCTTATCGAAGTGTCTTGTCTGGTGATTGTAGAAGATAGCTAAAAAAGGATCGGTTCGTAGGTCTTAGAGATATTGGGCACGCCTGTAAATGAATGTTCATATTCGCAAAACTGAGAGACGAAAGAAATGTTTCGGAAAAGTAGTTTTGAAAACTCTAATTACAATATTATAATGTTGTTCATTAAGTGATCGTGAAAAGTGATTTGACTCGATGTTGAGGACCGGTTACAGTTATCAGATACAATTTATATGCCGATTAATACCTAATATATGTATGTAGCCGTAAAATGTGAGTTTATCGGTGAGCTTTTTATTACTCGTACACGGGTTTGTTGGCAACCAGAACAGCCGTTATACTGATTACAAAACAAAAACCTTCTTATGAATTAAGAATGAATGAATGAAAAAAAAATTAAAAAAAATGGAAGTAAGGGAAAGATTGAAAGGATGATACTTGCTGCGTAAAATTATCTAGTTTGATTATGTAAATCTTTAATTCTCGTGAATGGTAATCAGAAGTAAGGGAAGGGAAATTTGAATGTAAAATCAACGCGGTTGAATGAGCTCCGTAACCATAAATATCCGAGTCTTTCAAAGCCAAGGACATTCGTCAGAGATTTCACGGCTTAATTGAAACATTTTTATTGTGGTTTCTTAATTTTACGATTATTCTCACTCCTTGAATTTTCGTTAAATGTATTGCAGCTGTTAAGTTTGCACAGGTTGCAGATTATATGGATGCGAAAGAAAAATAAGTAAAGAGTACCTGAGCATTTAATTGTTAGCGTTTATTCATTGAAGATGAAGTTGGTACTTCATGAAGTGTGTAATTAAGTCGAGTGAGTTTTTGCTGAAAATCAGAGTACGGATGTTCTGGAAAGAGAATTCTGTCGCGAGTGTAAAAAAGTCGTTGCTGGCGATTCAGAAATAAAAGAGGCTCGCGGACTTGGATCGTTTAAATTGAAAGTGATGACGGTTGAAATTTATCAGCTTCGCATGGAGTCGTGTGAGCCGAGTGTTTACTCTAACTAGGTACCATGATACTGGAAATGCATTTTGTCGATGAATAATAGGACTCTTGGGACCCTTTCTAGAGCCTGATTTGACTTCATCTGTTGTATCCTCTTGTCTAAAATTATGGTAATTCATCTTTTGTACAGCTGTTTCAGTACCTGGCGCATATATTTATTTATTTAAGTATGTAGCGTACAAAGATGTTTATTTGAAAAGATCACCAGACATGTCGTAGCATATAAGATTCACTTATTTTTTCTTGATGTTTCAGGACTCAACTGGTGAAGGAATCCCGTCCGAGATGGACACATTCCTTCCTGGATCAGAATCGGAATCGAAACAAAAGTAAGATACTTCAATGTATTCTGTATTTTCGTACGATCACGTGCTTGCTAGTCTCCGAACGTACATGTATCAATTCGAGCCCACAATTTTGTAAATAAGTCGAAATACTGTTCCGAGTACAATCACCCAGTTACCAATATTTACTTTTTTTTTTCTACTTTCAGTGTTTCATTACATATGTTTTTGTTAGGTTTAGAACTGACGCACGCGGTGCGATGACAGATTTTATTTAGGTCATTCAGTGTCGAACTATTTATATCCCAGTTGAAATTCTACACGTAGCTTAGTGGTTAGGACTGACCTTAATTTCCGCGTACACTGATTTTTATAAAATTGAAAACTCGGTAACTGGACGTACCTGAATGTTGCGTATTCACACTGCGTGGCAAGGAACGGACGTCGTTTGATTTGCACCAGACAGAATGACAGAAATAGCCATCCGGAAAAGTGTTATCTCATAGGTTAGATTTTAGTTTCCGATTCCCATAAAAACGTTTTGTGTATCGTGTATTCAGTTATGGATACACAGCGAGGGTAAAGAGAGCTGATGATTCTTCAAAGTGAAGAATTTGAATTTAAAATGCTTCCGAAACAGTTGATCTGTGAGATAACCCTATAAATGAATAGTTCATTTACTTGATTGCAGTTTAATAATCAACTTTTTAGGTACTAAAACCCAAACCTCTACATCCCTCACATAGGTAACAGTTTATCTAAAAGAAATTTGAAAAACTACTGGCCGATCTGTTACCCAATGAGCCACCGTCTGTGAGACCGAGAATCAACCAGTCCCGGCCCGCTTGCAGTCGAGCAAGCAGACAGGAAGAAAGACAAACAGAAAGACAGTCAGGAAGACTAGCAATCATTTTTTTTTCAATTTTGTGTCACTTTTCCCCATTTTTGCAGTACCTACAGCGTTAGATTTGTAGTAAGGGCAAAATGGGGCAAGTGCCGTGGGCTGATAATTAGTTAAAACAGTGTCCAATAACTTGGGAGGAAGAAAGTGATAATGGCAGGAAGGAAAAAAGAAAAATACATAGGCTATCGCTAAGTAACTGAGTCTAAAATTTGGACGACCCACCAACGCTACCTATCGGCGTTTCAACGCAGTAGGGGAATAATTTGGTTCATTAGCTATCGATTGAGACCACGTCGAGCTCATTTGATTGAAAACTCGCTGTTCCAGACCAATTTGAAAGAAACCATATCCGTTGACCCCTCCAGGTTTTTTAACGATTTTTTTACAGAAGGAAAAAAAAGCATACGATTGCAACATTTTTTATTAATCATCATCTTCATTAAGTACTCGAATATCTTTTTCAAAATGAGCGCCATTCATGACTATACAGGCGTCCATTCGTTCTTGCCATTTATCGAACATTTTCGCGTATTCCACCGCCGGTAACGAGGAGAAAAACATCTGCGCCACCGTGATGACTTATTAAAAAAATCACAATTCACCCCCACCTCCCGTATAGTCCTGACCTCGCCTCCTGCGATTTTTGGTTATTTCCTCAATTGAAGGCATCACCGTGGCGCAGATGTTTTTTTCCTTGTTACCAGTGGCGGAATACGAGGAAACGTTTGATAAATGGCAGGAACGAATGGACGCCTGTATAGCCATGAATGGCGCTTATTTTGAAAAAGATTTTCGTGTACTTAATGAAGATGATGATTAATAAAAATTTTTATAATCGTATGCGTTTTTTCCTTCTTAAAAAAAAAAAAAATCTTTAAAAAACCTGGAGGGGTCAACGCATATGGTTTCTTTCAAGTTGGTCTGAAACAGTGAGTTTTCAGTCAAATGAGCTCGGCGTGGTCTCAGTCGATAGCTAATGAACCAAATTATTCCCCTACTGCGTTGAAACGCCGATAGGTAGCGTTGGTGGGCCGTACGAATTTTAGTCTCAGTTACTTAGCGACAGCCTTTGTAAGAAAACCAAGGAGGGATAAACAATCCTGTAAATGTTTTCCAGTGGTTTGTCTCAAGCTGCACAGCATCTAAATTTGGATCTGGTTTAACAACTCTTGAATAAACCTGAAAACCCCGTCTTAAATAAAATGAGTTTTAAGCGAGTCTCTTATCGCTTAAATCGTTCTTAATGAATCCTAAAGAGTCTTAAATAAATTTTGATGTATTCTACAGAACTACAAATAAGTTACTAGGAGTCCTGAACAAGGTTTGAAGAGTTGAAAGAGTTTTAAGTTGCATTAGACTAGTCTGGAAGAGTGTTGAAGTTCGTGATCAAGTCTTAGTACCTGAATGAAACGTGAAAGTGTCATAAACAGTCGTAAATGAGTCTTGAACCTATCACGAATCTTAAACAAGAGCCCTAAAAAATCTCGAGCAAGTATATGAGAGTCGTACATTAGCGTCGATAAATTTTAACTGCTGTTAAGAAGTTCTAAATAAGCATGAAAGAGTGCTTCTGAGTTTTGAGTAAATCTGCGAGCGCCACAACTTCGAGTCTTATGGATTCATGAACAAGTATGTGGTGGATTCAGTGAGTCTTTAATGACTACCGTAAATCGGGATGACTTTGCCGATTTTCATTCTTGATCATATTACTGGCTCTGTGACGAATATGAATGTATTCCTAACTCGTTAAGGGCATAGATCGATGGAGGAACATAGATACAACACTTCAAAAACCAGTGAGACGTGTCACAGACTAAAATAGGTGGCAAAGGTAGGCTGTTTTTCAAGCACATAAAAAGTTCCGAAATAGTAACCCGATAAATAAGGTCTGTGGAATCCAATCAGGCACTCACAGAAAAATTAGTGTGATGTAATTTTAAAGCCTGAACTCTCAGCTTTCCGGCATTTTCAGTCTGCAATCACGAGGTAGAAGCGAAAAACTGCCTTGGGGTGACTTTGCCGCATATCAATTTCTGTTGTTATCAGTTTGAAAAGTTACAATTCGCGAGCTTTCGCTACTTTTGCGAGGTTGTTTTGAGTTTTGAATTTACCTAGATGTCATTCGACGTTATTTTGAGGTACCAAGAACATAAATAAAAGACAAGTAGGGTGTCGCACCCATTCTGATTAAGTATACCCGAGAAACACTTGAAGAGTGTGTAACACAAAATTCGAAATGGTGATATAACCAGAGCCGAAACTTCAGCCACATACAAGATACCAGTTGAAACAATTTATAATTATCTTCACAAAACATATGATATCCGTCGGAAGCCGGAAGGACGAGCAATATCAAAATAGAAAGAACGAATTTCACTATCTTCTGAAGGATGATTTTGATTACGTGAAATTTGCTGCCATCTAGAGTCTTACCTGAGCCCATTGAATCCCGAGGAATATTTTATCTTCCCCGAAGACTAACTTGAATTGCAATTTTTCTTTTGTTTGCATGACCTTTCGTCATAAATGTTTAACATTTCACTAATGTTCTATGCATTTCTTATGTACCAGCAATGTCACCACGTGCGCAGGTAACTTTACCGATTCATCTTTAGGCCTTTCTGGGAGGGGGAGGGAGAAAAAAATTTTGATTCCCCTAGCTAATCTTATTCCCAAAGCTTCAACTAATCCGGAACAGTTTTTAGATTTCCTGTACCTCCAATAGATCATGCGCTACAATCAAAGTTTGAAAACCCCAAAATATTCGGCAAAGTCACCTCGGTTTACGGTAGTGAAAAGACTTAGCCACTCTAGAAGAGACTTGAACAAGCATTTAAAAATTTGGTCGACTCTTGGAGGGTCATAAGTCGGAAAGAATCGAGTTGTAAATGAGTGTTAGTTTCCGCTGGCCTTGGATTTGTTTTAGATCTTTAGGAGTGCTAAAACTAGTCTGAAAGAAATTTGATCGTACATTTTGGAAGGTATTTTCACTTGCAAAATCATCAGGAAAATGTTCAACACAAATCATTGAAAATTTGAAATATTTTTCATTCATCTTCTCGCGCAGTCACAATTTTGAGGACGTATACATAATTTACCTTGAGATTTGGAGAAGGGGCAAGGGTTAACTGTTCAATCTATGTACGTTCTGAACTGCCCCTCCTAAAATTTCTTCCTGGAATCGCTGATGCGGGGTATCTGTAAGTGAATTTTGTACCTGTGCAATTAGTTATATTGTTGGGTTAGCAATTAGAAAAATTCAAATTTTGCTGAAAATTTAAATTCGTGAGTATGTGTAGGAAAAGGGACCACTTGGTCGGTAATATCATCTCGAGGGGAGCAAAAAAATAGCGAGTGGGGTCAATAGAATCGTATTCAGGATTTTTGCGTTTTTCGTAGGCAAAATGGATTCTTTTGCAGGTAGAGAGCTCGGTAAGGGCTCATGTTCCTCCTCAATGAATCTCTACTTTCTTCCTAGGTACTTTTTGTGGAATTCGTCTAACCGATAAAGTGGTCCTTTCCCTAGGCTTTCTCACATTTGTGTCCTTTTCTCGGATCTAGAATTCAGAAGTATAGATTTTCGTGAAACCTGTAATAATTCAGTTTGTGTAGTAAAGAGATGTAATTTACCAAACTTCCTCATTTTTGTTTTCAATGTCACCACGTAAACTATGCGTACTACTTATTTCGGTTTTAATTACATTTGTTTTCCGTATACTTGATTGCTATACTAATACCACGAAATGACGGTCTCTTTATTCTTTAACATACGTATTTTGTTCTCGAAGCGAATCGTTTGCATGTTTGAGAATTAGGCGCAGCTTTCGTCACACCTTTATTACATGTCCGTGGGTAGTTTATTCTTCTAATGTGTAAAAAATGAAGATTCGCTGTAAGTCGTCATGCGATTACTAAAGTAGCCCGTGATTTGTTTTCATTTGAATTTAGAAATATTAAATGAACATGTAACATGCTAATTCGTGACCATCTAGATGTTTAGTTTGAATACGCATCGATTTTATAAATGAAATTTTTTTACTTTTCACATCTTATGCATGAAAGTAGTAGCTACGGAAAATTTAGTTACAAGCGAAAAATCTTTCCCATGTAGGAAAGTCTATCGGCGAACTCTCAAAATTTTATGTCACAAAAATGTTTATTATAAGTGTGACAATCGAGGCTTTCTTCCCATACCCCGCGAAAAATTTTATGACAAGAATTATTAGAATTTTCATACGATTTCACACATTCCTCAATGCAGTAATTTGTAGTGATTTTAACTATATCCTGGTGAGGATTACTGTAATTGTACTGAATTGGAATAAAATTATCATAATAATTGTTATCGCCATTTGGCAAAGTTTCTATAATTTGTGGATAAAGAGTGCGTTAAGTCACTGAACATCAGAGACGTACTGATTTCTAATAATTTTGTCATTAAATTTTTCTCATTGTATACTTCATTATTTGAAATTCTTTAAGACGTGTGTAAAGTTCTTTAACACTCTAACGCCTTTCCAGAACAGTTCATGACTATCCCTGACCTGGCTAAGACTTTCTTAAGGTCTGAGGATTCTTTTAGGATTTTTCGGGATTTTCAAGACTTTTTAAGAATTACTAAAACCTTTTTTCCAACTTTTACTTTTTCTAAACTTTTTTTGGACTGGTTTCAAACTTCTGGAGACTCATTCAAATAGATTCAGGACTCTTTAAGACTCCGTTAGATTTTTCCAAACTTGTGGACTATTTCCCAAGATTTCTTTAAAATCTCTCCTGGACATGTTTAGGCAATCTGAAGACTATTTCGAATTCGTATCAGGTCTCCTCCAGGCCTGTTCACGACTCTTGTACAGTTATTCTAAATTCTTTAAACCTCATTCAGACTGGCTTAATACTCTTTAATTCCTTGAGGCTTGATACGACTTTTAAAAAACTGTTCAAGACTCCTTTAAAATTTTGAATTCCGGACTTTCTTCAAACTAATCCAGGCCAGTTCCAAACTTTTTAAGACTATCCAATGCCTGAGTGAGACTTCTGAGACTCTTTCAAACTTATTCAAGACGTATCCAACCGTGTTTAACACTCTTTGAGACTCTCAAAGACTTTTTCATACTTGTAAAGTGCTCTTACCGACATATTTCAAGTTCAAAGCGTATCCTAGAGAGTCTTGCCACTTGGAGAGTCTGAAAAAGTCTCCATAGGGGGAATAGTCTGAGACAAGTCCAAAAAGGCTTCAGAGGTAGTCCTGAGCTAGTTTGAAAGAGTTTTATACACTCGAAAACATGCCTGGAAGTCTTGTAAAAGTCTAAAGAATTTCAAAAAGGGTTTCAAACCAGTCTGTATATGAATATTTGAAATACATATATGGAACAAGTAGAAAATGACCTGAATAAATTTAAACGGGATTTGAAGGTATTCTTAAACAAGTGTGGACGAATTTTGAAGAGCTGTGGAGATTTATAAAATAAGGTTGGAAATAACCGTCGAGAACATCTTAAACCTGTCTGTATATGAATCTAGAAATATTTCGAATGAGCATAACAGTCTTTTAACAGATCTGAAACAGTTGAAGTGTCTTGGCAGATCCGAATTAAGTTATAAAAGATCTTGATGAATTTCAAACAAAGTTTTAAAACTCCTGAAAAGTCAAAATTAGGCTTGGAATAGTCTCGAACGAATCTGGAGTGATGTGAACGAGTCTTGAGAACATTGCTGAAGGAATTTTGAACATGTCGAGATAAATCTTAAGAACATTTGAATCTTCTGAAACTTCCAGTATCTCAAGCGAAACTTGTATATTAGTGAAAGAATGAAATTTTGCAGAGTTTCACTATACTTCCAAAATACAACATTCTAGTGGGTATCAAAAATTAAAACTTTCCTTCCAACCCTAATAAATACAATAGGCGTTGCACAGTTACATTTGCTCGAGGCCCAACATTTTTCTTTTTGACGCGAGCCCTTCTCTGGTTGCATACTTGAACAACCCTTTAGGTCGAGTCTATCCCTCTCTCACCAGCAGGCCATCATTTGAGAGATGTATCTCTTTTTTTCGAGTATAATACACTGCCGGACAAAAGTCTTTATCCACCCCCAAAAAATCATGATTCTCGTTCTATTAGCAGCAATGACTGGAAATTCAGATATAATATTTCTAGAATAATTCTCTTTTCCCTCGTGTGCTTTGGAAGCATCCAAACATACTCGACAGAGACCAAAAAAAAAAAAAAAAAAAAAAAAAAAAAAAAACTGATGTAGCGAAAAATTGCATATTTTGTATCGGTAAGAAACAGATGTAAGACGACAAAGGTTCACTAAATGTTGATAAAACTCACAAAAGTTGATTCTAGTGACGCGTGTTGCCGCCACGAGCCTGAATCATGGCTTGTAACCGGCTCGGCATGCTATCAATTAACGCACGGATCTCCTCTTGTGGTATCGCTTCCCATTCTTCTCGCAGGGCTGTTCTCAATGCATTGAGGGAATTTCTGGGGGATGACGAACTCTACACGTCTACCCAGTGTGTCCCAGATGTGTTCATGGAGTTCAAGTCTGGGTTGCAAGCTGGCCATTCAAATTGTGCAATTTCGACTTCTTCCAAGAATTTAAGCGTCTGTCGGTCTATATGAGGTCGTGCGTTATCTTGCATGAACAAGGAGCCCGCATCCACGAATGGCATAATAAGGCACGATATGATTTAGGAGAATTTCCTCAATATACACTAAAGCTTTCACGGTGCCAGAGTCACAAAAATTGAGATTCGTCCTACTATCATACGAAATACCACCCCAGACCATAACGGCACCACCGAAAAAATTTGACCTCCGTGTAAACATATGTTGAGATGTTGACCAGAGCGTTTCCATACGTGTACACGTCCATCTGGTCCGGGAAAAAATCTGGATTCATCCGTGAAGAAAACCCGCCTCCAATTCCCTTTTCGCTACTGCATATGATTGCGAGCAAAAGACATCGTCGTCGTCGGTGTTCCATAGTGAGTATGGGGACTTATGCCAGTTTACAGTTGCATAAATCATGTTAGTATATCCTCAATTCGAGTTATTTGCGTGCGTTTATTTATCAAAACATGAATAACTTATTTTTGGCAGGTGGATAAAGACTTTTGTTCAGCAGTGTAATATGGCAATAAGTTAATAAGGGATAAGTTGAAGATCCCATGGAACACTAGAATATAAGAACTATATAGTGGGAGACAAGTTTTTCCTTGTGTAAGTCGTCATGCTGGAAAATATTCTGAAAGTGTATAGTGTAGGGAGGGGCAAAAAGGTGTTCAACAGTATATGTATTTGCATTTTATTAATAAGTACGTTTTTGAAATGTACAAACAGTATAAAGAAATTTTGTGTCGCCAAGTGATGCTCTGCAGCAGATGAATAATCCTTGTATCCCACTCGCGGTACTGTGACACGTACTTCGCTACCACTGAAAAACATTTCGGGGAATACATTGATTCATTTTTGTAATATCACTGCGACAAACATAGTGTCAACCGGAAAAAAGAGAAATTCCACCTGCCCTCCCACACTGCTACATTTACGTTCTTCAGAAAAGTTAATATTCGAGATCATATCAAGAGATTGCGATTAAAAAACAAATTATGTGCCTGCATATGCAAAAGTCCCACATGCTCGGTCAAAACTAGTTTCCTGGATATACTTCAGTATTTTAGATCAGAATTATCAATATGTGCAATATTATGTAGAGTGAGTTTGAGGTCGATCCGTGAACCGTTTTTAATTTTGAGTAGAAAAGAGTGGGAGATGTCATATGGTCCGTACGTCTTCATGCTGTGACAGGACGTCTCCATGTATGTGACCTCTCCCCCTTCAGTTGAGTTAGCAAGCAACTCCTGACAACATATATACTCTTACATTTCAAGGGGCAAAAATACGAACATTTCAAGGAATTATGTACAGCATTAATGGATTTTTTTTCTTTGCATTGCTAATGGACTAGTGGAACTTATTGGTGATAATAAACTATGAAAAAAATGATCGGATCTACTGGGTGTTCATAAAACCAATTTTGGATAAAAACTACGTACAAAAATTTTCATATTTTTTCGGTTTTCCATTAAAATTGTTGGCTGAATCCGGTGATTTTTCGCGATGAAAGATTCACTAGTCTTTATACTATTTAAAAATACCCTTTGGCCTCATCCTTATCTTTTTAATTTTTATGTATCTTTTTAAAATATCTACATTGTCCCCTTCAAATCTGAGACCAGTCAAACATATCCATGTGGTGTCATGATGGGTTGCCTATCTATGTACCTGGTTAAAGGGAAGTTACATATGTGAAACACTCTGCATTTTCCCAAAATGAAATTTTCATCAATCACGAGTAAAATGTCTTGATTCATGAGTTGGAAGGCTGCAAACAGGCTAATGTCATATCATATCTAAAGTTTTGAATCTTACGCTCAGTACTGGCTGGGTGGAATCTTTTGCTATGCAGATACTCAGTTTTCAAAAATGTTAAATAATATCCTTCTATGTAATTTACTGGGGTCTAGTACATTTGGGCGCAGTTAATGGAGCGCTGTCGTTTGGGTGCACATTCACTTGGCCGCTTGTCACCTTCCGGCCCAAAAGAATGACACAATTTTTGAGCACAAAAGTCAACTCGAGCGCAAAAAAAGAACAAAACTTATTTTAAAGTAGCCGAGTGCTAAGATGTAGAATATTGATAGATCGAAGGTAGACTACCTCATACATACAGTATATATAGTTCAGAGGTCCGTGTGGAGCCTCAGCCCCCAGAGTAATGTTAACTTCGTTTATAACTGAGAGTTCAAGTCTCCACCGAGAGACTTGAGATTAGTACCCGATTTTACGTGCGGATAAAAAGGTTATAGTAATTGGCTCCAGTAACCTTCGGCTACAAACGGATGAAGATTGTTGAAGAATATAGCCTGAGAAGTACACCGAATTTTTGCGCGCGATAGCGCATAATTTATGAATTGTTCTATTGATTTTTCTCTTTAAGTCGCTATTGAGTCATATATTATACTACTGCTGTAAATTACCGCGAGGTATTATTAAATATTTTATGTTAAAAAGTGATTTTTTGTGGGGGGAGGGGGGTAGCCACGTCGTCATGTACAGTACTCATTTCTTGCAGCATTTTCATGCCGCACTCGCTGCGCCCAAATATGTTTGCGCCTATTTGCCTCGCGCCCATTGATGTATGCGCCCAAATGTACGGTTCCCAGTTTACTAACTCCTAGCTATCTTATCATTCGTGATATGAATAATGGAAAGTACGTCAAATTCTGAGCTAATTTTATCAGCTAATGAACATTCCCGCACATTGATTTCAATTAGTGTTGAAGAGATTATTTTTCCGTTTCTGAATTTACGAAATATGTAATAAACATTTTCTGAAAAGCAATGATACCCTTGAAATGCGCCTCTTATTCTTCTGTGACCTTATTTTTGCAATCCTTTTTTTTTTTTTTCACTAGGGGCCAATGTCCCACCCAGTGGCTACTCCCGAACTCCCTCGGGTGGCTTCGTATATTGTATAAATACCTAGGTACATAAAACAAAAGTTTGGGGTGCTTCCCCTCCACTGCCCTACATACCTTCGAGTAGGTTTAACGCGGGGCAGGAAGGGGAGCTCACAATTAAATGTATTAAATTTTGCAGTACTGTCATGTCAAATCTTGTGGAAACTAAACTCGTTGTTCATCACATGGGGAACAATGATTTTTGTTTGAAAATGTTACTTTTGTACATAAAACTGGTATTGAGCATATTTACTCATCCGGCTGCAACTATTCTACTCCTGGAACCATCTGTTCAAGTTCATATTTTAGCTTGTAGGCATTTTCAAATCGTCCTGTCTTCTACTCGATTTCGTATTATGTTATCTCCGCGGGGGTTCAGATACTGTGAACCGACCTGCAGTGTGCTCGCTTTTAAGAACTATTCTATGAATCATGAAGCTTATAGGTAATTGATCTGATCGTCTTCGTTGTTATGGGATTCGATTGTAAGATAGTTTTCTTCTGCTATCGAATTCACTTCAATTAGTTTCTTACACCGGTTCCTTACCTAGCCGTGTACGCAGAAATATTATCTAAGAGTCAGGTAAATGATATTTTGCTTGAGATAACTATGATCGGTTATGCAGATTCATTACGTGACTTTTTTCGTATTATGTAAATAAAACTGGTTTTAGCGTGTAGACGTAGACAATAGATCAGTGGTCAAGTTTAAGGTTCAGAGTGACTATTCATCTATCTGCAATGCGGTTACTATGATCGTTGTGTTAGCTCTGTAAAACTTGTTTATACATATTGAAGAAATCGAAGCGTCAAAGATCCAGGATTTTATCATCAGAAAGGGAGGAAATGAAAGGGGAATTTCCAGCCTCATCAAATAGCGCGTGAATTTCTTGCGAGGCAGTCTCGATTTCCCAGTTAGGAAAATTAAGTCCGTCTCCGTTCAGTCATGTGATGGGGAACAAGATCTGGAATGATCTTATTTTGCCATAAATTTGCTCAAGGGCACGCCAAAAATGTGGCCTCAGTCTCACGCTCCTCTCCCGTCCAGAGGGGAAAACACTCAGCACGTTTGCCTTTGGAATTGGAAAACCTTGGGATTGATTGAGAAACCCAAGATTCAGCCAGATAACGGGGTATACAATCCGTGAGACGATTAGGCTGACTGACCGACAGAAAAACTGCGAGATATCCCGCTATCCTGATGGGCAGACAGTTAGAGATACGGTTGGCTGATAGACTAAGAGACTCGTGAGTAGTTCGAGCCCCTTTCTCGTTAGAAGCTCAGAGCCACGACTCGAGATCCCAGAACCTAAAAATGTCTTGAGAAATCCTGACCAAGTTTTTAACGAGTCCAGGCTGACCAGTTTCAGGGAAAACCGGGAAAAGTCAGGGAATGTGAGCACACCTGGAGAAGTCAGGAAATTTTAAAGAAGAAAAGAATCTAAAAAGCCAGGAAATTTTAAAGAAGAAAAAAATCTAAAAAGTCAGGAAATTTTAAAGAAAATTTTAAAATGTGAAAGTATTGTACAATTTTCTCTATCATACTCAATCAAATATTCTTTCAAAAGAATTTATTTGTTTCGAAAAAGTTGGAAAATGGACTGGAAAAATCTGAAAAAATCTGGAAAAGTCAGAGAATTTTTTCTTGAAAAAAAAAAACTGGCCATCCTGGAGTCGGTCTATGAAGTAATAATAGCGTGCCATCCTCGAATTTTATACTACCATTAAATGAGGTACCTTGGAATAGCCGGGTAACTCAGAACACACCAGCAGACATGCGTGCGAGCTACCTAACTTGCACACTTATGCTAATCTCTTAAGCTCTCCTCTCACTCATGAGTCTCAGCAATAAACCGTTGGCGCGTTCTAAGTTACACGGTTGTTCCAAGATACCCCAACTGATGCTAGTCGAAGTGGCCTGAAGGCCATTTTGGGTGTTTTCCAGGCTCATTTCTCGACTGTTTGCAATTCGATAAAGAATTGGAAAATACATGCATCTGAACCAATTTTCCGTATGAATTCCGACTCTGACATTTAAATTTGGTTACATATCTTTCTTATCGCTAAAATAGCGTTATGTTCAAGTAAAGTTCATATTCTCCACACTGAGAGAAATATATGGTAATGGTTCCGTGAAATTGTGGCAACAGTTACATAAAATACAGTAAGCTATTTTGAGTCGCTTTTGGTGTCCGATGATACACAATACGATACGCGGAAGGAAGGCGGAACGTTCCGCGTAGTGAATTGTGAATCGTCGGGCACCAAGCGACTCAAAATGGCGGATGTCAGTATTTACATGTTTCGAGCTGCTCTAGTTGTGGTGCTTATTTTTTACTTTTATTTAGGAAAAAATACTTCCCTCAGAATGGAATTGTTTTGAAATCAGCTAACTGGTCACCCAGACTGACTCCAGCAGACGCAGAAATTGAAAGTTAAACTCTGGCATTGAGACTGACTAACCGACTGGCAGACAGACAGACCAGCAAAAGTGTGAGGCGCAAAATCGTGTGGTGTGGTTGATTTGGGAGGGAGTTGTCCGATGCCGAAGATGAAAAAGCCTGGGCAGGAGATTCTCAAGAAATAGATTGAACATTGAGAATGGTGAAACAAATTTTCTCTCGGAAAAGCTCAGTAAACAGCCACATTTCTGATCAGAATTGTACAAATTTTTAGGTACGAGCGATGGGCCAAAAAAAGTTCTTCCTTTCAATGTTTCCGACTCGAATGTTCACTGAATCTCGTTGAAAGACCGTTCTTGAAAGTGATTCTTCAGTGTGAATTGAGGGGAACTAATGTGCTTACTCCACCGTGGACTATCAGGCTGGAAGACAGTCCGAGTCTCCTCACTCATGGGAAGCTCAGAGCCCAGACTCGTAATCCTATAGCTGAAAGAAGTCTGAAAAAAAAAAGGCTTATCAAATTTTTAACAAGTCATAAAGGTCGTATTGGAGGCTTAACAAGTTTTTTAGAATAATAACGTGTCAACATCGAATTATATGTTAATCTTTTTTGCCCCGCTACATTTTTCAGGAAACGAATTCGGACTAAATGTTCGTTTATTAGTACTTGACTCACCTGTATCTACGTTAAGATAATAATTTCGTATAATTGAACGTATTAAATATAGAGCACTATTGTTATCTTGCAATTTATTGTTTGTTTTAGATATAAAATCAGTATTGTTTCTGGAAAGAAAGATAGCGAAGCTGTACATTTGGATGGATTAAGTGGTAAACCATTCGATCCGTTCAGAGAACGAAATAATGCGAATCCAACAACGTGAGTAGTAAAATTATTCCGAGATCTAATAATCACAATTTTAATCGCAGTTTTTGGTTCTTCAAGCGATCATGATTTGCTGAGTTAATTACTTCATTAATAGATACTTAAGTATCCGGTACTAGGTATGTAGTTTAATCTTTCATCGCCCGATTTGCATTCTATCAGTGCTGATAATAATTAGGATATATTCCACCTTTGATTTTACTAACAAAATTCTTGGAATAGGAGGGAATTTTTCGTGAAAAATTGCTCTCTTTCTTGGAATTGTGTCAAATTCGAAATTCAAACTATTTTGCCCACTGGGTCTCGGATAAATGTGTAAATTCGTTCCTACAACTAAAAAATTACCGAGTGTGTTCCCTGCGATTGTCTTTCAGAGATCACCATTGTGTGTGACTTTCATTGTTCGAAATTTCACAGTTATAGCAAATGGCAAAGGTCAGAGAAAATCCCCTGCGTTAACCGATTTACGTGTCTTGAATTCGCGTCCTCGTATTTTCTCTTCGGCTGTGGGCTATAGTGAAGCCCTAAAATGGTCCACTGGTCTCCGCTTCGTTAAACCTGAATGTAATTCTCTTTCGGGCCTCATATTTACAAACACGAAATTCGGCCAAATCGTTCCTTTTTTTTCTTGCGATGGAATTCTTGCAAATAATCTAGAGCCCTGTCCAAGCATGTTTCTGTTGCCGGATTGAATTTTTCTCACCTTTAATTTTGATTTCTGTGGTTTAAATGGTCAACCTAGAACCATTTATACGGTCTTAGGCTCCATTTTTGTGATTTTATTAAAAGTTTAACTCAAATTTTGTGATGATTCGTGATGCGTATCTAATCCTGGCTGCGAGTTATTCTGAGAGAATACTGTCTCACGAAATGGCTTGACTATTTGTACTAGTCGAACATTTGATCAGATTGAGTACTCTTTTAAACTTCATAATGTATGATTACGTCTTACATTATGACGATCACTCAAGCTTCAAACACATCCACGCGCATTTTTGATTATTTTTAAAAGGTTACTATTCATACTTGTTATCGTCCATGCCTTCTCAGAAAATAACGTATCTTTATTATCGACCCTTACACGAACTTCAGCACCTTACTTATTGTAAATTTGTATTACTTGTTCCATTGTATTTACATAATTTATATTTAGAAACTCCTATTTCTTGTTAAATTTTATTTATTTTCGTGATCGTATTATTCGTATTTATTTTCAGAGATAACGAGACTTTGACTCATCTGTTGAAAGCTGCATTAGGATCTGGTATACTCTCCATGCCATTTGCCTTCAAATGTTCCGGACTAACGACTGGTCTCATTGCTACTGTTATCACTGCCATTGTGTGCACCTATTGTTCATACATACTGGTATGCATTTGCACTTAGATTTAATAGAAATTTGGTGAATTTTCGGGATTTTGAACTGTGGGATTTATTATCGACCTATTAGTTGAAAATAAATTGATGAAAGAGCCTCGTGTTGGGCTGAACTAGCTATCCTACAATTTATATGCCCCGAAGAATGAAAATATTGCAAGTATTGCTGGTGGACTGGTCCTTATATTGTTTCTCATTGGACAGCCCACTTTTTTATTTTAATAATCGTAATTCGAAGTTTTTGGAGAACATTGAAGGGAGCATAAGTTGAAGTGTAGTTCATTTCTTACAGTGAGGGTAAAAAATAGGCTGTAAGTGCTATTTTGTAAAAAATATTGTGTTCATTCGAAAGGAAACTGTACGATTTGCTTTTTCGTCGAGATTATTAAGTCATTTTCTGGAATTCTTGGGAGGGGGAAAGCTTGAACTTCTTCCTTTGCTTGAGGTAATATACACGTTTTTCTCTGTGTACTGAAAATGTGGTATTTTTTGATAAGTTCCCCTCTCCTTCGTAGTTATCGTATTCGAAAGCTGACTAGAGAAAAAGAGAAGTTTTAGGTAACAGATTTTTAAATTTTGGTTATTGCGAGAGAAAAAAGTTGTCGCATGCTTGGGTACATGTCTGTGTCTGTCCGTCTGTCTCCTGTTCTCTATCTTTTAGGCCTGTTAAAATAATCGAGCCTCCTTAACGATAATTAGTCACCAAGACTAATTGTAGATTTTAATCGATTTTTTTTTGCAAAATCAATAAAATAAATGATGCCATAATGCAGCCATAAAGCCGTGCAGCTGTAGTTCAGACTCGATTGTTTTTGTCGCAAAATCAAGAAAATAATCAGGGCTTTCCAGCCAATCATCATTGGCTATTAGCTATCAGCTCGAGCTGATTTTTTCATTGGCTGGAATAAAGCTAGCTATTAGCTGACATAATTTGATTGGCTAGCTATTGGCGTAATTTTTCAAAAATCGTGTGACCCCTCAGAAAACTTGTTGTGAAATGCAGATGCTTGTACTTCTGGTAATATTAGAATATTTTGATTAATTTGGGACGTGGCTTAAGAAAAAAGACCTAAACGCTCTAAAGCACAAAAAAGCAAAACTCAGTTCTCATAGCTATCGAAAATTTGATTGGCTGGTGACTGCCTATTGGCTGGTAAACTCAGGTCAGCCTGCCAACGGCTATTAGCCGGAACCCATTGGCTACCGTCAGCTATCGGCTGGCCGGAAAGCCCTGAAAATAATGCTGAGATAATGCAGCCATTAAGGAGTGCAGCTGCAGCTCAGATTCTTGATTGCTTGAAAAGTGAAGCTGAAATAGAACATTAACCATTATTGTTTCTGAAAAAAATTATTTTTCCATTCTCTGGTGAGAAAATAATTAAACATAAAAAATGTTCCAGTTGAGAGGGTGATTAAGAAGTCAGTGGGGTTTATTTTTTGAATTCTAAAATTTTCATGCCCTATCCACAAAGTTTTCCCTTATGGAGAAAAAATAACGCCACAAACATTTGAATTTCAATTTTGATTCCAATTGACTGCTAATACAGTAGCAAAACATTCATCCAATACAACCAAAAATTTGGGAAAACGAAAAATTATCGATTCTAATGGATTATAATTGATAGCGACTGCCTCAAAATCGATTTTTGACAGTCCTATTTCATCTGATTGGTATGTCAGAAGGAATCAAAGAGCAGGTCTACTAAGTTGTTGACCAACTGCATTGTAATGAAGGTAGGTTCGTTAAGAGAAAATGCGGACCCGGTGGGGGAGGTAGTAGATACAATAATAACTAGTAAAACAAAACTGAGAAGATACAGACATTTGAGAACCCCGACCACTGGAAGAATCCGGGCCTTGAGGAATTCCCCTCCCCTTCTCTTTGGTCAGGCCTGCAGAAGTTCATCAACGTCAAGCCGAAATCTCTGAATTCTTTCGATTGTACATGTTGAAATTCATTTAGGAAGAGCTCTCACCCCTTCAGACCCGTGCTGAGGAAGAATGAAGTCGAAAACCTAATCCGAGATCGAGGATCGAGTTCTCTCTCCCTCAAGATTTACATATAACTTTATCAGTCGCATAGTCCTCGCTTTGGTGAAAGAAAAAGTAATTCAGCCGGATGTCCAAACTTTGGATCCAATGGGCAAGATCCTTCCTTTCTTCACTTTCATTTTCCTTCCTTTCTTCACTTTCATTTATTATGTAAAAATTTGGTCTCCGCCATCCTTCCTTAGGAAATTTGATCGTAAAATTATGATATAGACTCCGAGTCTTATAATCACTCAATTCTGGTTATGTTGGGAGTACACTAAGTGAATAAAATGAAATGTCGCGTCATGGTTCTGTACCTTGAAGAATGGAACTATACTTTGAAAAATGTTACATTTTCAGTACACGCTGAACAATTTTTCATTCATTTTTAATTTTGAAGTCCTTATCTTTCCGGTGATCTGGCTGATAGTGGTGCCTTGAACATTTCTTTTAAGAATAGGAAAGTGAGGAGTCCTCCCCCCCCCATTGGAAAAATTTAAAAATTGACCCGCTTGTAGGGTTGCCAGATTCACTAAAAATAATGAGTAAGCACATTCAATTTAGTAGCTTCCGAAAATGGGGGGAGGGGAAACAGATTCTTGTCTGCGAAAGAAGTGAACAAACGAAAGATCACTTACATTTATAGTTTGTTCCAAATGAGAATAGACTAAAATTCAAGGGACAAAATGTTCGCGCACACTGATCGGTCAACTGAACGGTTAGTTACCAGTTATGCGCATTGCTGAATGACAACAAGCAAATGTTGACCTTTCGATTCGTCGATGATTGTATCTATGTGTCGATTGTTTTTGTTTTGAAATTCAGAATTTAATTGCAACGTAATAACATCATTGTGCGTTTGCGCCTTCAGTGTGACAGTTTTCCTGGCCGTGCGCCTCGGACTGCCGCGTCATCTATCACTTCACGAATATTGCGGGTTGCGTTAGTCTATTCTCATTTGGAACAGACTTTATGTATAGAGTCTCTGGAATCTCTCAATAAATGCTTTGTTATCGACTTGCTGAACGGTTTTTGAATTCTTTTGAAATGTTGCAGTAGGTGGTAAAAATGATTATTTGCTGTTGTAACTTTCATTAAATGCAGCCCCCTCCCCGAAAAATGGGCTCATGATGTTAAGCTCCCAAGTTATGACCGTTTCTATTTGGCGTTCGGAGGTGAGGAATCCGGAAATAATGGAAAAATATTATAGCTAGATGACTGAATGCTGAAACGTCTCGATTCTTTTTCACTGCAGAATGTCTGCGCTTTTATGGCTGCGGAACGAATTTTTATGCACAATGAGTAGAGAGAATATGTGCATGTAATGGGCATTTATTTTGTGAAATATGCGTTTTCTATTCTTGAAAATCCGTAAAATGTGCAGGAATATGCGCGATAAAACAATGGCAGTGTGGGTATAAGTTTTTTGATGACTTTATTGAAATTTACAACCCTTTTATAAAAAAATCATCATTAATAAAAATAATGGCAATGAGCGCTAATAACATCACTTAATTTAATCGCTCTCGTGGTCAAGTTCATACAAGCTAAAAATCGAAGTCCCAGTTCACGATTGCATTATCAGCACGTCGGTACCCACCAAACACTATGACGTCAACATTCAACGGCAGTCAGTCCCAGAGATCTCAAAAATGTTTCCCAACAGTTTGGCCAAAATGGATGGAAACGAAATGAAATTCTCCCATTATCTCCCTTACTCTTGGCGTGAAACTAATTACAAACACGAAATCATGTAAAATATTCGCAATAAACGTGAAAATTGTCTAAGTATGCGGGAAACCGGGTAAATATGTGCCAGACATGGTCAAAATATGCCTTTGGGACCAAAATATGAATTTTACGTAATCACTGATATAAATGATGGTTCATGCGCTCCCTAGTTACCAGTTTCTAAGTAGGTATTACTAAGGATGAACAGGGTGTCTCAAAATGAATAATCTTCCTTTAGCAGGGTAAACATGCAGCCTATTTTTATAATATGGGCATAATATGTGTTTGCCTTCTCCCATTTTATTTTATAATGGCTAATATGTGAGAAATGACTGCTTCCAGTGGCTCTTTTTCTTATCAGTCGATGTTCGAGATATACGAGGATGAATCGCGTTTGCTTTCAGAACTGGCGCTTGTGGTTTTAAATGTAAGAGTGAACATAATCGTGTGTAAAAGAAACAGATAGGAAGAAATGGTTTTACATCGTGCTTACAGTCTCAGCAAAAGTGACTCGAGGTATCAACATAAGGAACTGATGAAAGGAGTTCATTTTGTGAGGTTTGTAATACTTATTGTGTGTGATTCTTGCTGAAATTAGGGTCGGCGCGAACCAACTGACATTTTTGTAAACAAAAAGAGTTATTAATATCGTTGGAAAGAGCGTAAAAAGTAGAATTTTTCAGAATTCAGCCTCCGATTTAAAAATGTGTACTCACGTTGATCAAAGCTTATCAGTATAGTTTCTACGTGGCTCTTGAACTTAGAATCACGTGTTCTCAGAAAACAGATTTTAAGCGTCCAAGTGCGATTGTACTTTTTTACTTTTGTTCGAAGTTGGTTAGTGGAATAACTGCCCAGACTTCAGCTGAAAGGCCTATCTTATTCTAATAATGGAGAACAGCTTTAGCATGTTACAAACCAATTCATCGGAATTGATTCAGCAGGATGTTCGCAAAATCTATTCGGGCCGCCCATCCGTCAGAGAGCGCTGTAATCAAGCACTAGTGATAAGGTCGAAAACATGAATCTATGCATTTCCTCCATTAATGCACATACACATTAAAATTGAAATATCTCGAAAAGTAAGACGATTGTAAAGTATCTAAAGAGAAAAGAATTTTTCGAATAAAGAATTTTCTTTCGATTAAGACTATTTTTATGACCACGCCCATTTCAAAATCAGCTACATGTGTCACAAAACTTCATCGTTTAGTTCGCTGATGTTAAGAAGTCGATCGCGCCGGACAAGGCCCGCACATATTGCCCTAGTTGAGGAGGAATGTCATTTTATTTATTTATTTTTTAAATTAATTGATTAAAAAGTATTGAAAAAAAAACTAATACATAGGAGGCCGTGAATGGTGACAAAATATGCTCGAAAAGCTACATGTGTCAAAAACTTCATGGTTAGTTCGCTGATAAGAGTAGTCGATACTAGCGCCGGACGGCCCGAATTATTGCCCTAGTTGAGGAGGAATGTATTTTATTTATTTATTTTTTAAATTAATTGATTAAAAAGTATTGAAAAAAAACCGTAATACATAGGAGGCCGTGAATGGTGAAAAATATGCTCGAAAAGATCGATTTTTGTAAGCCATTAGGGGGAGAGGGCCCGAGTCTTATGAGAAATTAGAGGAATAAGAACATGTGCCAGTTTCTACAAACAGTGATTTTGTAAACACCTGAACATACTCCCATCATTTTTCTGGTTTTTGTTTTAGCTGTCCTCTGATATAACCACGGAATTCTACCGGGCTATTTTGAATTTCGAGACCGAAGTTTTTCTGCCTTATCTCAGTCCCGTCAAAATCAAGCGTATTTCGCCCAAATAAATACATATTATGTGCACATATCTTGCTTTCTGATGGTGCCTAAAAGTCTGCTCCCTAGTCATTGACATAATATGGTTTTTTTCCAAACCATGTTAGAGCATTATGCTCTTTAGTTAAACCGGAAGCTGAACATATTTGAATTTTTCTCTTATTACTATATCTTGATGTAGCATATCTGTTTCATGATGTCATTATACTATTATTGTTTCAGGTAAAATGCGCTCATTCCTTATATCATCGTGTAAGATTAACACAAATGTCGTACGCGGATGTTGCCGAAGTTTCCTTCGCTAATGGTCCGCAGTCATTCCGAAAATGGTCTAGATTCGCTAGGTAGGCTGCACTACAAATCTACATACTTTTCGAAGATATACTTCACCTAAATTCGACAATTAGACCTATGTGTGTGACGCGACCACGTGTTCCAAATTTCGATCACGTAACCTTTCCACCGCGTTGAAAAATGAGGAAATTTCATTAGCTATAGTTATAGAGTTGTAATTCATAGTTCGTTAGAGTAGTCAGGTTTGAAAACGAACTCGAAATGAGTTAAGTAGCTTAAATGGTTCTGAATTCGTACGAGTTTAAAGAACTATTATATTCTCCAAATCGAGTAACCGGTCTAGCGATATTTCATATGCCGCTCAATTAAAGAGATCTAAGATTCATATTAATTAACAGTCTGATTTGTTAATTTCGAGGTTACGCTCGAGGTGGTCTAGGAGGACTATCCTCGGTGTTGAATTTAATTATCACATATTTCTACATGATACGTGTACGCGTGTATTCCACCCGAGGATGTTAATCTAGAATAGAGTTGAACGTTATTCAGAAATTCGTTCGTAGGTATAAATCTTAACTTCTTCTTCTTTTGTTTCAGAAATTGCGTGATGTTGTCTTTATTTGTTACCTATTTCGGCGCCATTAGTTGCTATACCGTGATCGCCGGTGAAAATTTTAAACATGTAGGTAATGGTCGTGGTACTGAAAGAAATAGGAATAGTCCATTTTTCAGTGATATAGGGTTTCTTACGCTGAGGCATCTTCGCGAACGATATTAGAAAATGCGACCGATTTCCTTTTGTGTCGAATGCCTTGCAAAACGTTTGTTTGGCTCTCGCCTACAATACCGAATCCAAGATGTCAAGAGAGCACTGCCAGTCGTTTAATTAGACTAATATTTCAAAAACTACGGAACATTTATACAGATCCAAACTACTGATCTGTTCGAGTTTCTCCGAAAGATCCGTAAGAGACAGTTCTTGACTTGGATTTGTATATACAGCGAAGTTCAGAAGATTCAAATTTTGCCAGGATTCAATATTTCGCTTATCCGTTATCTGAATATTGTAACAGACGATTAATTTGAGATCATTGTCATTTCCTGTAAAGTTGGTGCCGTAATAATGTATTGTAATTCGTTCTCTGTTGTAGGTTTTTGAACACTATCATGAAAAAGAATATGATATCAGATTTTACATTCTATGCACGCTACCCCCTCTGCTCGTCCTTGGTTTCATTCCAAATCTAAAAGCATTAGCGCCATTTTCACTCGTCGCCAATTTCCTTATCATCTGTGGATTAGGAATTACATTGTACTACTCGGTATTTGATATGCATTCGCCTTGGGAGGTAAGGCAGGTGCCCACATCGCTCGGTGACCTGCCAGCCACCTTCAGTATCACTGTATTTGCCATGGAAGCAATTGGACTGGTATGATTTTAATAATTACATACAATATGGTTAATCTCCGTTGTATTCATGGGCGTCGCTGGAGGGGGGTAAATGATCAAAATTCCCCCCCCCCCCAAAAAAAAAAAAAAAATTCAAAGGCCAATAATTATATTTATACTTGTAGTTATAAAAAATTTGTAAACGAATTAGTGCCATGTGATGTTGCAATTAGTAGTACCGTACCATACACTTAACTCGCAATGCACATACACAGGGTGTCTAACAAAATCGAAATCTGAAAATAAACGACCCCCCTCCATTTGCTATGAATGCGCTAAAATAATAAACTAAAGCTAAATATACTTCTTCGTCTATAATACTCTACATTTTCATGGGGAAAGAAACTAATTTTATTGCATAAGGTAGATGAGCCCAATAAAACCCGGATCTCCAATATAAGCCGAATGTACCGATCGTGACTGCTATGCTTTGGACTGCATTGAAACGTACAGCAAAGTTGTTCCTTATGATATGGCAACACTGTCCAATTGTTTTTATCAAGATATTTGTCCACTGGTGCAAGATATGCCGGTTGATAATTTTCCAATAACGTAAAAAGTGCTCCGATATGTTTTTTGTGTAACTTGGAGGACTTACGAGTATTATGTTAGTCAAATGGAATTTATCCAGAAATCAAACATTGGATAGTTGTTGTAGTGGTAGTTGGTTAACGATAGACGTCAGAAAAGTGAAATTTGAGCAATTTGGACCTGGGGTATGCGATACTCACGAAAAATAGTGTTATATAACCTTATAAGGCCCAAGCTGGTAAGATCAATTGATTATCATTTCAGTTATAACTTACTCATAAATTTCTATTTGAACCATGCTTAACTTTATATTTACCGAATTTCAGGTCAGACTTATTAGGTATTAGGTTTGGGTCTTATTAGGTTATAGGCCCAGTCTCCTTTGGTGCGCTGGCCTTATCAAGTTTTGAAAAAGGGGTATTTTTATTAGAAGATCTGAGGAACGTGGAGCAGTATAGAAAAGTTTCAAGCTAGCCAATTTTTAAACACTGCAGTCGACGACTATAACACAAAAAAGGAAAAACATGAAATTACTTACATGAAAGTCTAGAGAGCCAAGACCTTAAATTAGGGCCTTATTGAGCTCATCTACCTTAATACGCGCTCGGTGATCACGTCTCACACAACTCACAGGAGCATGTCATACATGCGGAAACTCTTGTAAGCTGATATTTCGATTCATCGTCATTATCAGGGCTGCAACTTTTATGCACAAAAAATAGCGAAATATGCGCATATTTTATGCACTGAATTAAGAGTCCAATTTTCTTTTGATAGGAGATGCACTCAGGAGATATGGCACCTATTCGTAATTTCTTGATGATTGATGAATGTGATGCTGGCAAGAGAAAGGTTATCTCACGGGCAAAAGAACATATTTTTCTAAAAGCTTTTCTACTGATTCATTAACCATTCGGTCTTCTCAATTTTTTTGGAGTCGGACGTCATTCTCAGAACTACAAAAATAACTTTTTTGGGGGAAAAAATTGAACAATAAGCAGAATTGGTGTAGAATATGCGGTACCTAAATGCCGAAATATGCAAGATGAAGTGCTGCTCATTTGACTCAGAATTCTGTGATTCGTGAAGATCTTTTGAAACTTATACGTATACGCTATTGATAAAAATATGCATTCGCATAAAAATTGCAACCCTAGTCATTATAATAGAATTTTCCAATTCTAAATCCTTTGTTGCCTCTTTCAAGGTAAAATTTGCTGATTCTTAAATTTTTAAATGACCATGTCTGAAAATTAATAACTTAAATGACTGTTAGACACTTTGATACAACATACTACACCCTCTCCCAAAAAAATTCACCAACGCCGATGAATGTAGGTCAACACTACTGAAAAAATTACCCCCTCCAAAAAATTTTCCAGCGACGCCTCTAGTTGTATTAGTTCGTATAATGTAAGGTAAGTATTCGAAATGTGTTTTTATGATCGAGTTGTTAATTTCTCGAACGACATGAAATGTGTGAAGTAAAGTCTTCCAAATTTCTAACTCTTAAATCCGAATGATGTACTGAGTGACCAGAAGGCAAGAGCCCTCTGTTTGAGTTACGAAAATAATAATGATAATAATAGTAATATTAATAATTCAGAAATTTTATCCATGTTTATGTGCCTATATATTTTTTTAAAAATAAATTTGAGTGTTCGTAAGTTGTACATACCGGAAAAATTCTATTTCTTATAAATTTGGTGTAAATTTTGAGTTTTCTTCAGTTTTAATTTCTAGTACTGAAAACGTTTTGAATTTATAATGAATTTTGAAAAATTCTTGGTACGATCAATGTTCCCTATCCAATGCGATTTTATTAATTTAGAAATTATGGGAATGGGAAGCAGGACTACGCTTCATTCAAGCAATAATGGATTTTGAGCGAAAGACCAGTCTGAAAACGTCTTAAAAGACAGAAATTTTGAAGCAGAAGAAAAAAACTGAAAATTGCTCTTCCATTGGGATCCCCTTAGAAAAAGTCACATGATTTTGCTTGAGCCTCTTGTGTACAAATAAAAGTTGCACGATTTCGCTAGGGCCTCACAGAAAAAGGTCAGATAGTTTTTCTGGGGTTTTTATGTGCAAAAAAGAAGGTTGTACAAATCTGATAGAGCCCCATCGAGTTCCCCCAAAAAATAATACGATTTTTCTAGAACCCTCTACGCCGCCCTCCCTCCAAAAAAAACCTGGATTATGTATTTTTGGTCCTGTACAGATATATATTTTTTTAATTGTTTCAAAATGATAATTCACAGTAATTTACTCGTAAATTGGGTAATTTAGTGTAAATTACCGCGACGGTTACCTGGAAAAGTCATGGAATTTGGATGGTCTGGGAAAAGTAACAGAATTTTCATTCTCTGAATGACAAACTAAGTTTATGGCTTATAATTCTATCAAAATTTATTGTCAGTGAATATTCATGCGTAAAAAAGGAAAAAGTTTTCCCCTTCAGAAAATATCAGTCAGGCACTTTTTTCTTGCTGGCAATATGATCAGGATCATGAGAATAAAAAGCCTTGCCAAAACCCCTAACTCCTTCCCCACCCGATAGAAGGTCATGGAAAACAGGAAAATAGACTTGGAAAAGTCATGTATAATTATATTTGAAAAAAGTGGCAACCCTGCGCTGCATATAAAGCTACAGTTTGCCTTACAGATCAATCTTTCGTGTTAGTGTGATAACTTGAGATTATTTTTTAAATGATCTTGCTCCATCAATTTTCTTTGTATTTCCTTCGATTCACATGGTATGCTGTGGGGTCTGCTGTGAATTCCCAAAATCACTCAGTTATGTGGGATGGTGAAAATATGTGATTAGTTTGTCATTCTGCGAGAAAACGAAATTTACTCTAAATATTTTGCGGTGGGCAAATTTTGAGTTTTGATAATGTACCTACTCAGAGTCTTAATCACTCGATGAAGTTTTTTCCAATGTTACTCAGAAATCTTATTTGGCGAACAAAAAATCGATGTATGGGATTGTGACGTCGAATAGACGGGACGAAGCCCCTGCTAGTGGTATTATTATCATCATTATAGTTCTATTCGAGGTCCAACAAAAAGTGAAAAATCCTTGTTTCACCCTCGCAGTTCGTAAAAAATAAAAAATGCACGATCGTTTCGTTCGAGAGATTCTCTTAGATCAGAGCAACAGTTTATCTTAGACTTCAGTTGCTACAATTCACTCAGAATAATTACGTATTCGTTTTGTAACTATATGCAGTATAATCATTAGTTTAATGAATTTTTTAACCAGATGATGCCTCTGGAAAATAACATGAAAACTCCAAAACATTTTCTTGGAATTGCTGGTATACTGAATCGAGGTATGTCGGTAGTAGCCATGATCTATATCATGATTGGTTTTATCGGCTATTTGAAATACGCAGAGGAAACGAAAGACAACATTACCGCCAATTTGCCTGTGGACAAAATGTAAGTCTTGATCTTCTTTCCTTTATTCATGGTACGAGGCGCGTTCAAAAACAAGGTAGTAAGAGCTATTATATAATAACTATAAATTAAAAAAAATTTATTTTACAAAATTTGAAAATATACAACCTTTAACAGTACTTCTCAACATAGTTATACGTTTCCCGATTTAGGCATTTATCCCATTGGTTTACTTACGTATAGATGCACTTTCCTCCAGAATTCGCCGTCCAACGAAACAAACCAGTTTAGGAGGGACGTTCAAAAAGTAAGGTAACAAGACTTATGTGTGAAAACCAGTGGAAAGGTTGTAAATCCGGCTACATAGCACGATTCTACATTTTTTACGTTCGGATAACACACTTTCTCTCCATTTTAGTATTCTTGTAGACGGTTTTTCTGTGCTGCGAACAAAACTATGACATGCGTATTCCAGGATGCCCGTGGGATTCTTTTGGTTTTGGTTGATTTTCTTCCATACGGTACAGCAGGAAACTCAGATGTATTCTGCGACCAGCTGAACTTCTAACATAAAAAAAAGTCCGCAGACCCGGACTGCTCACTCGAGGTGTTTACTTTTCGCAAGATAACGTACGACCGCACTCCTGTGTCACTACCGCTTTGTTTAAGTCGTTCAAATTGGATGTTTTCCCCTCAGCCCACTCTTGCGACGTGAAGACATCTGCAGAGACTGAGAAAGAGCCTTTATCAAGGCGTAATCAGTTAGACTAACAGACTGAAGAATTGACAAGTGGACACTAGGGTGGTCAAGAAAAGTGATTTTTTTTTCTCTTTTTCTCAAAATATACACTTCGAATGGCCTAATCTTATCTATTATATATAAGAACATCCCAGTTAAAGTTTCTGTGGAATCGAAGAATAACTAGGGGTCGCGCATCTGAGGTGAACTTTAACATATAGGATTTCCCATAAGAGAAATTCCATTTCCGTATTTAAAAATACAACTGGGTGGAACTCGTTTTCAAAACTATGATGAGCTGTGAAATAGTTCTGAATCAGTTTGATTCGTTGGACGGCGGATTCTACAGGGAAGCGATGTGATAAATGCCTCAATCTGGAAGGTAACTATGTTGAAAAGTAGTTGAAGGTCGTATCTTTTCAAATTTTATAAAGTAAAAGTTTTACAATTTATAGTTATTTCATAATAGTTCTTGTTACCTTACTTTTTGAACGCCTCTCGTTTTTCCAGTATTCACCTAGCGTATAAAATATATTTATTCATTGTTTGGCAGTGCACCCCAATTAGCGAAAGTATTCATCGGCGTGTCGGTGCTCCTCACTTACGTTCTGCAATACTTTGTGTGCCTGGAAATCGTGTGGAATACTCTGAAAGATAACTGCGTAAAACGAGCGAAAGTTTATAATGGCTTGGTTAGGATGATGTTGGTTGTGTTCTCAGGTAAATCAATACACAGATCTATTTTAAACGTGCAATCGTTGCTCATCGATGAGATCGCCTCACTCATGTTGTTAATTATGTTGCAGTTTTGCTGGCAGTATTGGTGCCGAAAATAGGACCGTTTGTTTCGCTTATTGGCGCCCTTTGTTTCTCATTTCTTGGTATCTTGTTCCCTGTGGTCATTGAAATAATCACTTATTGGGAAAAAATTCCAGCAGCGAAACTTTTCGTCCGTAATTTGCCAGTCTTATTGTTCGGAGTGATGGCGTTATGTTTTGGAACATACACAAGTATGCTCGACATTATCAAAATGTATGTACCGTCTGATACACATGCGGAGCATACGGTCGCAGTATACAACAACTCTGAGAGTAGCGCTTCTCGATAAACTTTTCTAGGATTCTGATTTTATTGCGTGAAACTATGACAGATTTTTTTTTTTATTCTTGTAAATGATTTTTATATGTGCTTGTTGATTTTAAGTGATGAAAACAACTGTAAGTTGAATTTACTTTTTTAAATTATTTTATAATTCATTGTAGAAATGTTGAACATTTTTATTGCGTGTTTCAATTTTCCCTCTTATTAGTTGTCGTTGATTGATGCACTGACAAATAAAATGATATTGCATTTACGGAAAGGAAATAATGGTTAGATTGCCAATCATTTCAATTTTCGTTGATTTCAGTTGAAGGTTGATCAGCTGTATGAGGTTGCACTCATGGGATCCGGACTCTGAGACCCCGCTAACAGATGCACGGCTGCAAACAATGAAGAAAAATTTTAAAAAGTAGAAAATAAAAGATAGGATCGTCAACCGGTTACCCATGTGCTCAAAGATACCGACGTTAGAAACATCCCCATCCTTGGAAAATTACCAATCCTAAGAGGCGGGGAGCGAGCCCCAGGAGGCTTAGATCCCGTAGCCCAAAAATCCTAAATCTGGCCCTGTTAATTGTGCAATTGTATCGGTTGTTCTTTTTATTACAACTCTCTCTCTCTCACACTCTCACTCACTCATACACACACACACACACAGTGAAAAAATATGTTCCCTCCAATAGGGCTCGTGTACAACTAATTTCAGGGACTCAAATGGGAAGGTATCAAACAAAATACCAAAACAGGGATATTCTGGGTGGCCGGTCCCGAATATCGCATCGCATTTCTAATACAGCCTTAATTTTGACCCAAAAGATCAAACTTTCCTCAGGCCAAAATTTATTTCTCAAAAAGTCGTACGAAGTTTCAAAGTACGGGTACTTTGCTTCCTCGCTGCCTGCAAGTATCGAATCGAATTCTTGTTCCGACTCTGATTTGGGCGTAAAAATTGGAGTTTCGCATTCTTTCCCATTTCAGGTCTGAAATTCGGATTTCTAGGTCCTTATCGGTACCAAATTCAAAATCGAATGCGATACTCATGATTAGCGACCCCGAATATCCCTGTTTTGATGTTCGGGTTGATCTGAAATTAGGAAGCTTGAGCCGAAGGGATGGATAAATTTCATCCGATTTTTGTAATCACCGACCTAAAATATCGACATTCCGATACTTGATTCGATACATTTCCTTTTGAAATTTCAAGTTGAGGTACTTCCACCGCAATTTTCAATGGTATCTTTTTACACGGTGAAGTACGTGAATACTACAACCTCTCCCTTTAATTTTTGGGTTCTGCCCTTTTGTGGACCCTTTTGAGATGGGATGGGCAAAAATCAGCTTCTAAAATAAATTAGACGTACCAAAATAACATGAAACGCGACTTCTATACATTTTTATGATCTAGCCATGGACTATGAATGTTCCTTTTTACCAAAATTCAGAACGAGGCATTGACATTAAAAATTTTTTCTTCATTAAATTACGAGTAGGTATTCAAGTGGTTCAATAATGAGAACATTTTGAGTCGCAAAGCAATATTTTTACGTGTAGTCCAACTCAATTTTTGGGATTTTCTAAAGCAACATTGGAATTTCTCTTATGGGAAATCCTATATGTTAAAGTTCAGCTCAGATGCGCGACCCCTAGTTATTCTTCGATTTCACAGAAACTTTAACTGGGATGTTCTTATATATAATAGACAAGATTAGGTCATTCGAAGTGTATATTTTGAGAAAAAGAGAAAAAAATCACTTTTCTTGGACCACTCTAGTGTCCACTTGTCAATTCGTCAGTCTGTTAGTCTAACTGATTACGTCTTGATAAAGGCTCTTTCTCAGTTTCTGCAGATGTCTTAGATATTGAACTCTTTCTTAGTTATGGCTGAGACTTGAGGCTGGCCCGTAGTGTGGCTTTCTCCAAGCAACCAATTTTCTAGGAGATATTTTTGGGACAAAATTGCAAATTCACTCCAAAAGAACGAAGAAAAATAGGGTCCCCGCTTTTTTGCCAGGGGGAAGACAAATAGTCGGCTTAGTAAGGCAAGGCCTCCTCTCCACGACCTGGTCTGAGAAAAAGGTAGTTCTCAGTAAACAATTTTTCCTTTTTTATTTGTAATAAGTGGAAATGTGAGGCCCTGTCGAAAGTAAAACTTATCCTTACATTTAAAACTAAAATTAAGCACTGCACATATTTGCTTAGTCTTATATTTGTTTATTTACTTAATTAATTATTGCTGTACGAACCAAAAGGGTTGCAAAATTGAAAGTAAAGGATAATGATGAATCATTATTTACCCCCACCACCACTTCATAAATCAAAGCTTGAGAAATAGCAAACGAAAAGTGTAACGATAACGTCATTTATTTATTTTATTTTGTGTCCTAATGGTATGTGTGTATTTTGAAAAATAATTCTACAGATGGAGCCGTGTTAGGCACAGTACTCATAGTATTAACAGATCTATTATTTGCTACTTTGAGCACCTCTGTAATGGCTAAAGGGAAGAAATACAGCTTTCGAAAGGCCTGTGATAAGAACTTTACATAAGATAAAATTTTGGAGACTAAAAGTACTAAATTCTATCAACTCAAATCTTTTTTCTTCTCTAAATTAAATTCTAAAAAAATGAAAAATTATGTCTGATTGTGTATGAGTCGGTTACTGCCTGACTGAGTAAATATGGAACTAGGTGCATGGATCTTGTACGAATGGTATGTTGTGTGCGTGTTGTGGCATGGGGGGGAGAGGGGCATAGTGCTGATGGTGGTTTGAGGTAATGCTCGAAAGGGCGGATTCCAGGGCTCGGGAGGAGAGTAAATTAGAAAAGAAGGAGTATCCTAACTGCTCTCTTGCCCCAAGTTGGGCGCAACTGTGGGCGGGGAGGGTAAAATATTGTCCAAAATAAAATTAATTATATCGCTCTTCAGAAAAGTTTATTTGATGATACTCAAATTTCATTTTCACCTGAGACTTCTTCAGTATCCTTGCAGAAAAAAAGTGCTACTGCAAATAACTTAAGGTTTGAAATGCCATACATAATTTGAAAAATTGCATTTCTGTTGTTAATTTTTTCACTGCAACGCTGTCAGTGAGGCGAAATTTGTCAATTATTATCAAATATCCCCTATCATTATCGAACTGCTTCAGGTTTCGGTAGTATTTAAATTAGTCCAACAGTATGCCAGAGGAGGGATGAGGATGAATGATGCATTTCTTTTGTTCACCGAGGATAACTCATAATCCTATTTTGCTCTATTGCACCAATCTCCACGTTACGTAGTTTTCAGGCTGAGCTTGACAGTTAATTCGATAATTTATAGAACTGAAAGAACGAAAAGAAAAAAAAGAGAACGAATGAGAGAAAAACCAACAGGAAGGGAGAAGAAGACAAAGAAAACACTTGAAGTTTGAACCCTGTAGTTTCTCCCCTTCACGCTAGTAGATGAGTTATGGTTCAAAATTACGATATATGGGTGTCTCTTTTTCAAGGACCCCCTCCTTCCACGTAAGTAGGCAACCTAACCCGGCAATATGTAGATATGCTTGCATACTCCTACTTTCAAAGGTGCTGAGTTATGGTCAAAGTTTTAAAAGTTTTTTATCTTTGAAATTTTTTTTCTTCTCACGACTGGAGATAGACAAAAAAATGGTACCAGTAGGTAATGTGTAGTAGAGGGCAGTTGTAACCACGGAAAAAACTGGGCAGGACGGACGTCTAGCTAGAGTGGCAGACAATCGTTGGGCATATAAACTAACGTTTTGGCAGCCACATCAAAAACGAAACGGAAAAAGGAAAGTAGAAGTCTTGCCGACAAAATGTGATGAAATTGATGTAGCCACGTTGCAATAAGGTCATGGTCTGTCTGACCAAGTAGTGTGAACTACAAATAGTTGGGTACAATCATAAGTGACCAGAATCTTGTAGAGGATCTGCAACATTTCTCAATTTCATGGATTAATTGTTAGTCTAAAAAATAATGTATAAATTAGCATATTTTTCAAACCCCAATCCATATTTTAAAAAGGAATACTTCGGTCCAAAAACGCCCATGTCCTCTCCACGCGCTTACATCTCACACGCTCATTTCCTCTTACGCACACTCATGTCTCTACACTTCTTACCAGCTCACATCCTTACAACACGTTCCTCAGTGCTCACGTACGTCATCAGGACACGCTCACTTCACGTACCCAGGAAGGAAGGAGCCAAAATCATCAGGAAACTGATAGCGAGTATCTACACTGCATGCAGATACATTGCTGCATGGATATATGCTTTATAGCAGCAAAGATCAAGATCAATGAGCACTTGGCTAAGCACCCCAATTTAAAAATTTCCATAGAAATTTTTATTAACCCGGCGCATAGCCGGCAACTTCTCAGTAGCGCGTGTATGCGCATGCTACACTCCGGTAAATATTTGTACGCCATGCTACACTTGGGAATTTCCAAACTGATTTATGTCCTTTTTAATGGATATTTTGATTAATAGATGTATAGTTAGAATGTCTACTTTTCTAAAGAGTTATAATATGGATGTTTTAACCCTCTATTATTTGACAAAGGTTGTGCACCAATCGTTTCTTCTCTTGAAATGTATGGGAGCTGATTGATTTCGAGCGCGTTACACTTGGGAAAACTAAAAGTTGTCAGCCATATGACCCAGTGTGTCAGGAGAGGCGGGGGGATTAATCTGCTACAGACTGCAGCCGCGCAATAAAGATCAAGATCAATGAGCACATGGCTAGAAGGGGATTTTTATAGAAATGCGGACCACTGAACTGAATTGTGACAATGAAGGAGCTAAATCATATACTGATTGGCTTCACGCAATACGCACAACTGAATTTAACTGTGAACTGAACTGAAATCAAGTTCAGTGTCGGTCGGAAATAGGAAGGAAGGTCTGCCAATGGATATATATCCAAGTCAAAAGTAAAAAATCGAACTAAAATTTTTTGACGCGGTGGTGGGGGAGGGGGAGCTTTCTATTGATTGGCCCTGGAATTCATTTTACCTAAATCCAACTAAAAGGTATGCGTATGTCACAATGACTGCACCGGCTATATGTGATTGTTAATATCAGTGGTTGCGTGAAAATCAAATTGGTTTTCTATGACCCTTAAGTTCCATGTCATAATTTGAACAGGGGCATATCAGGGCGACTTTGTGGCGAGGAGGGGGAGAGAAAATTGTGTGTTTTTTAAATTTTTAATTGGAGATGTGAATTTTGCCAACTGATAAACATTTATTAAACTCGATAAGTAAGACATTGAAATTTTTTAACTGAGCGCCGGGTTAACTTACTATTCTGGCCAACTTTGGAAAACATTTAGCAGGGGACTTCTCCATTGTGTTTCTACTACTTTCGAAACACGTTTCGGAAGTATCACATTTCTGGACTAATGCGCTGAACTATCTGTAACGTTAGAATTTACTCTACTGTCTTTCTGTCCTTCATATCACTTTGACATTAAATATTTCAATTTTATTAAGCCTAAATTTCAAAGAAAATCTTTAAGTAAATCCTCTGAATTTTTTAAAACTGTTATTTACAAACTCTTTCCATTTTTGTGTCATGGCTCGTTTCTGTTTACCTAGAATTGTTTTATCCATTTGTCAGAAACATGGAATCATCGTATCATCTTTGGCAGTGTTTATCAGTCAAATGGTAGAATACTCGACTATTATGTCATACAAAGATGCTTCCTTTTTTTTTTTTCAAATTACCTTCTGTCAACTTCGCAGGTGTTTTCAATTACGATTTTTTCGCACATTATTTATTCAGAACCTGAATTTCAATCGGTCGTTGTAGGTATAAGCTTATTTATAAACTAGCTCGAAGTTGAGAAGTTAAATCGTGGTCTATATTCAAGTGTTAAGTACATCGGCTAGATTTTGTTCGCAGATGTGCGATTTGGTACGTGTTTGCTCACATGTTGTTCTTGTTATAGTTGATCCTTCTTAATTAATTTTGCGTTGTGTAGTCAGTTAGGCAACCGAGTTAATTTTTTCTTTGAAATTTGAATGAATAGATTGATGGCCTTCTAACTTTCAGTTGTAAGTTTTTATTGCAGAACCCTTTCCAATTTGACTTTCTTCATCTCACTGTACAGTTCTTTTACAACGAAGGTTCATTAAATAATACCGTATAGTAAGCCTAATATTTATTTCCTGTCTTTTTATTGGCTGTTGTGGTCTGGTATCTTTGTTCAGTGTCTATTGAGTTGTTATTAGAATGAAAAATGGTTTACAATTAAAGTTGGTTAACTATACCTACCATGTTCTGTTTTTATATATTGATTATTTGAAGTTAGTATCTGTTGTCAATCGCTACTTGCTCATTATGTTTGTATTTCATTTTCTCCTGTTTTAGTTGTCTTGTACCATGATAATGTCCCTACGGTACCTAGTATAGTTGCATAGTGCTGCCATTTTGTCTGTGATGGTAGGAGTCATTTGGTTTTATTGTGTCTGTGTGTGATGGTTTTCGATATGTGTAGTATGTTAATTGATTTTGTTGCGTTTATTTGCATTACCATGTTCAGATACCCGATGCGCAAAATCCCGCCAGTTACCCAGGTAACTAAAGGGGTACCAAGGGTAACTGACGGGTTTCTGGGTAATCTGAGGTAACTGAGGTTGCGAATAGGTGACTTTTCCACGGGTAACTAAATCCCGCCAGTTACCGAGGTAACTAAAGGGGAACGAAGGATAACTGACGGGTTTCTGGGTAATCTGAGGTAACTTAGAGTTGCGAATGGGTAACTTACCCAGGTAACTAAAGGAGAACCAAGGGTAACTGAAGGGTTTCTGAATAATCTGAGGGTAACTGAGGGTGGTGATTGCGCATCGGGTAGTTCAATGTTTTCTCACCTTTTCTCCGGTGAATTTTTTTATTCATTTTTTTCTGCAAGAAATTGGTAAAGTTGTCTGTCAGTTACGGTCTACATGATAAAGGTGTGTATCATCTACGTACTCGTATCTCTGTCGTACTTGAATATTGTGTCTGTTTTTCCTAGAGTGATTTTATGTACATTTCTGCCTGCATGGGGACAATGGTGACTCCATTACTAGTCCTTGTGCCTGGTCATAGTATTCGGGCCGAACAGCGCTAGTATCGCTCACAACGAAAACAGGAAAATTGGTGAGCGACGCGGGTGGTGGGCGGAAGCTCTCCTTAAATTGATCGAAATCAATTTTTATGAGAGAACGTAACTTATAGGAAATTGTACGTTCTACAAATTTTGTTATCTTAATTTTTCCGCTAAATGGCTTTGTTATCGACACAGTGCAGTCTCGCTAATCCGGACTTGACGGGACCGGACCCTGTCCGGATTAGCAAAAGTCCGGATTAAACGGAAAAAGCCTAAAAAATGCATGAAATGTATACCAACGTTATTATTAAACAACAACTGAGCAGAGGTTAAGCAAGAAACAACATTTTCGTTACCGGCAAATTTCGATTGCGTGTACTGTACCCAGTTATACTGCAACTTCTACAGTTTTTTTTTCTCTCTTTCTTTTTTCTTTAGGGTCGTCCGGATTAGCCGGAAGTTCGGATTATCGGAGTCCGGATTAGCGAGACTGCACTGTAACTCAATTAACATTCAAAATAGGAAAATCGTTGTGATCCCTCTTTCGATTTTGCCGATTGTAGCGCTCCTAGCGGATGTTCGGCCCGAATAAGTTGTTGAATTAACCGTAGTTTTGGTTGATAATTCCTTTTATGTTGGTGGGACGTATGGCGATGCACGCATGCCAAAGTGGCCCCTGAGACACCGGACTCCCAGCACTGGAAACTACCCTTTCGGGCATCGCGTCAGTGCCGAGGGGAACGCTTTTGGGTCGGGCCCGAGCCCCCATTTCTTCTGGCCGGACCTTTAGAGGTAATTCTTTCCTTCTATATGTTTTATTTTCCGTCGTCGTTATCTAGGAGTGTCATGCTTTTAGCTCTAGGAGAACTGTACACCGATGATGGAGTAGAACTCGAAAACGTCCCACAATAAAAACTCACTACCGATAGTGTAAAGGCTCTTTTGAGTAAATTAACTGATAGATAAAGCATAAGAAAATAATATTTAATTACATGTAGTCATATTAAAGTATAGTCAAACTCAATTATGAACTTCCCTTATAAGTTTTTATTTATTTTGCTTATTACAGAAATTATATCGATTAGGAGATACCACACATTCATCTATGTAAATTTACACATTTTACGAGTGTAAATTGGGATGAAAATTAAGAGTGTACGCTGGGCCTAGGTCAGGTACTATTATATGACTGCCGGTATTAAATTCGCGAATATGAAGTGCAGAAGACTTGTAAAAATAATACTCTGGCCTATGAGCTTCATAGGGGTTAACTCGATGCAAAGTGATTCCTTGCAGAACTACATACGCATAGCCAGCTGTTGTTTACTGCATGTCTATGGGATGTACGGCACATTCACATTTTCTTATCATTCGAACGACGATTTTTATAACTGCGTTATTCCTGTAGCCTATGGAACGTGCCTGATTATGGTTTTCTGTGCCGTTCTGTCCTTGCAAAAATATAAATGTAAGGTTCGCCAACTGCTGTGCAGTATCAATGATCACGTGTTCACGTACCCGGACGAAGAACGTTTGAAAATGGAATACTCTGGCTGGCTCTCTGAGGGTGCCTATGGCAAGATGCAGTTTTGGATTCTGTTTTACGAAATATTGGGATTCATGTTCGCCACCGTATCGCCTTTTGTTGGTTACTTTTTCATCGGGGAATTGCGCACCTTCATATACCCGGCGTACACACCGTGGAAAGTCGATTCGGCGCTCGTCTACATTCTCACGTATTTTTTTCAATCTTGCGTTGCTAGCTCTGTATTCTGGGTGTATTATGTTCTACAAATTTATTTCATGTTTGTACTCACCGAGTTTCTGAGACAGTTCAGAAAGCTCAACCGAGCAGTTCGAACTCTGAATGAAAGAACGTGTTGCGATGTTTTCACACCAGTGACTGCTGAAAATAAAGCTGATGAACAACGGGCCCAGCTTAAGCGTGTGCATTTCATAGGTCAAGAACCGAATCGATCGCTCGAAACGCGATATAATCAGGTGTATCAAGAGAAACTGATTATCTGTATAAAGCATCATCAGAGGCTATTCGAGTAAGTTAAAAAAATGTTATTTTAAAAGACCAGGACACTATGAAGCATCATAGATTGAATTTATTGCATAATCCCCACTAGTCCGCATCTTCTTTCGGAAGGGATGGGGAAGCGGGGGGTGGGAAGTCAAAGGCTCTAATTTTACATTAAAATGTCCTAAATTTTTCAATAACCTAGCCTTACATGAGGCGAGAGCTAGGAGTTCTTTCTAGTGTTTTAAATGTCTACCATCTAAGGCGAAACAAGAGTTTTCAATAGGTATAAAAGTATATTAACTGAGTTATATGTAGGTAGACACAATTTTTCAAGCTTGTATTATTTGAAATACTATATTTATTTCCATTTTACACATAGAGTAGCTAGTATTTTCAATACAACATAGCTAGATTCACGATATGTAGGTACTTACAACTATTTACGGTGCCTTTCAGGCAGATATGTTCTAAAATATACCACAATGAGCGCGGTTAATCGATTTGCATGGATATTGGAAGGTTTTCAATACCCTGTATAACTGCGCCTGTTTTTTCTAGTTACTTTTCCAGAAATGCGATTGTTTACGTATTGCGGGAGAGAAGCTTGTTATTCCCATGAGTTATGATATGTCTTTTTAATCTACTTTTAAGAGTAAATGATCGACCGCATATTGAGCAAGAGAAAGGCTTCTCATCATTATGAACCATGATATGTGTTTTCAAATGACTTTTTCGCGTGAATGATCGACCGCATATTGAGCAAGAGAAAGGCTTCTCATTATTATGAATCATGACATGTCTATTCACATCACAATTCTGAGTGAATGATTGACTGCACGTTGAGCAACAGAAAGGCTTCTCATTATTATGAACCATGATATGTATTTTCAAATAACTTTTTCGCATGAATGATCGACCGCATATTGAGCAAGAGAAAGGCTTCTCATTATTATGAATCATGACATGTCTATTCAAGTTATGTTTCTGAATGAATGAATGACCGCATAATAAGCAAGAGAAAGGGCTTCTCAGCATTATGAATCACGACATGTTTATTCAAATTACATTACTGAGCGAATGATTGACTGCATATTGAGAAAGAAAAAAGCTTCTCATTAGTATGGTGTTGTGGGACGTATGGCGATGCACGCATGCCAAAGTGGCCCCTGAGACACCGCACCCCCGGCACCGGAAACTACCCTTTCGGGCATCGCATCAGTACCGAGGGGAACGCTTTGGGGCCGGGCCCGAGCCCCCATTTCTCCTGGCCGGAACGGTGCGCGCGTCCTGCCAGGGCCACCACGGGGTTCCCTACTGACCGAGGTCCGCGCTCCCAGAGCACTCGCCTGGAAATTTCAGGTCCCCCGCAGCCGGACGCGCTGCCTCTTCCTCTTCACTCACTCGTCGTGTGAGACTCTCCCGATTGAAGCTCCAGCCCTTGCACTGCGGGCGAGTTCTCCAGCCCTGGTGCAACGGGCGAGCTTCGCTGGATGGTATCCGCCGCCGCAGTAGCAGCAGCAACATCCGCTTCTCCTCCTTGTGTCCTTTGTCTCGACCACTCAGCCTCCATCTTCCGTCGCATGATGGCCGAAACGAAACCCGACACCCGGTTCCAACCGCTTCGGCTCCTCAACAGCTCCGGGACCAGGGTGTCCGGCGCAAGACGGTCGATCACGCCGTCTCCGGGATCGATCGTGACCGCCCCGCGCCTCTCCTCATCCCAGGCGTCGCACTCGAACAGCGTATGCCACGGCGTGTCCTCCTCTCCGCTTGCACAATGGGTGCACTCGGCGCTCCCCGCCAAACCCATCCGGTGCAGGTACGAGCCGAAACAACCGTGTCCGCTCAAGACCTGGGTCAGGTGGAAGTTCAGGCTTCCGTGCTTCCTGCCTAACCACAGGTCGAGCTCACCGATCAGCTCCCGGGTCCACTCGCTTTCGAAGACTGGGCGAGCCTCTCCGTCCATCGCTGAAGCGTGGTCAGCTGAATGCCACGCTTCGCCCGGCGTGCCTCCTGCCGCGTCCTCGCCTTCTTCTGCGCCTTGTAGGACTGCGCCAACTCGTCGACCTTCAGCTCGATGGGTGGAAGGCGCGCCAGCACGCCTACCGCCTCCGTTGACACGGTGCGATACGCGCTGACGCACCTTAGCGCGACTCTCCGCTGTACCTTCTCCAGCTCCACTCTCCGGTACGGGATCTGGACGGCGTCCGCGAATACCGGTGCGCCGTACGTCAGGACCGACAGCACGACGTTCGCGTACAGCCTCCGTTTCTGCTCCCGCGAGTATGAGTCTTGATATGTATTTCCAAGCAATATTTCCTGGAGAATGACCGACTACATACGTGACAAACAAAAGGCTTTCCAGTATTACGAGTCATGGTATGTATTTTCAACACACTTTCTTCAGTTAATGATGGACTATATGGACATAAAAGACCTTTTTTGTTGCTTAGAGTCCTGTTGTGCTTTTTCAGATAATTGAAAAATTGACTGCAAATTGTACTCGAGTCATGTTCTTCATGACAAGTCGTAATATATCTAGCATGATCATATTTACCAACAGATGTTTTATTCCTGGTTATACCATAAAATTCACCAACCATTTTAGTTTTTCCTTTGTAATGAGTTCGACTAGGGTTTTCACTTCTGATGAGGGTGCCGCCAGAAAGAATTGTGCTCTGGTGCTGATCGTCAGTAATTGAATCCTGTAAGAGTTATATAATCATTGTATGAATTTTAATTTCAGTTTAAAGTAGCTGGGTATAGACAAACGACGTATTCAGGGAGACACAGGGCCACCGAGAAGGGGGAGGATACTTTCCCCCCGGGCCCGGTTTTTTTTCAGGGGGCCCGCAGAGTCACCGAAATTATAATTATCAAATAGACAATATGCCAAATAATTTCAGTCGTGAAACACGTGGCTAGTAAGCGACCTGCGGCAGGTAACGCTACAAAACTGTGAAGAAAGCAACAGTAAACTACCCCCCGACGAACCTGTCCAGTAAAGTCGGGCGTTAGAAATCGCGATCGCCAACGTTTGGCATTGATACGGCACCTGAAGAAGAAAGAATAAAAGAAAACGAAAGAAATCTTCGATCTTTTGGATTCGAAATTTTAGGTCTTCGTTGTTGTTTTCTTTTCGAATTGTGGAAGAAGGGGCCCAGGCTTTCATGTTACGGAGTGATTAGCATTTTATCTATGTCAGATTATTCCATTAAATTGTGAAACAGTTAATCTTAAGCAGCCTCGTAGAGAGAAAAAGAGGATGCGGGGGAATTTCCACGGGCCCCCTTCTCCTTCCAGTTCATTTTGTTTGTCAGATGGGAAAAAATTATGAGCTACGGGATAAAAGGTTTCTTTAATGGTGTAAGGAGTTATTGCTGATTCGATGTACAGTATGATTTGTAGCCGTAATCATTGAAATTCAGACCCTTTAAAAGTATCAGGCCCTCTGAAAGTCCCCCCCCCCCTATCAGTGTTGATCTTAAGTAACCTACTTCGAATTGTGGATTTGATACAAAGCCAAAATGGTCTTGACTTTGAATTCTGTATCTTGGTTTCTGGCTTTGATTTTTGAATGAAAATGGAACAGTTTATACCTATTCAGGTTTTTAATACCTGCGGATATTAAACCTAGAAGAGCTTGGAGACCTTGATTTTCAGATTCTGCATCTTACCAAGAGACTTCGTTTCTCCGAGGTTATGTTTCCACTGTACAAAGATTTAACTAAGTAGGTATCTATATTTATTTTGGACTGAATGACCTGGGATAAGATTATCAGGGTTCTCATTTGGGATCTGCCACCAGTTTGAAAATTTATTACAGTAGACCAACAAGCTTATATGACAGTTTTTTTCCAGGAGCATGTCTGGATTCAGACAAGATGAAATTCTCAGCCTTGCTCAGAGGGTACAAATCACGGTAGAAGTTTCTAAAATTGTTTCTCAACACTATAGATCATAATCATGATTTCGTATTACAGTCTTTATGGCCCATCTTAATAATCATTGTAACGAGTATTAATATTTTTTTTTTCTAGGTTATTTCATTTATTCAAAGTATTTTACGAACTATTTTTCTCAACCGAGCTTGCTACGGTCGCAGTTTCTTTTTCGTTATTACTGTACTGCTTAGTAGAGGTTTGTATCAGTTAGTATTTGTAGCTACGGCTTTCCTTCCTTTTGTTTTTTGTCTTCTTTCTTTTGCTTTTCGTCCCTTGTTTTTTTCATTTGTTAGTATTTTTCTGCGTGGCCAGCTGGCCAGCTAGCCTTCTGCTTATCTTCTCTCTAAATTTGTATCAGCAATAAGTCTACCACAGATACAATGGACAACACTATTTCTGTTGATTTTTCAGCATATAAATAATGTCAAGTGTCCTAATATGACCAGGTTCCTAATATGGTCATCAGCCAGTTGCCGGGACCTGAGGCGTAAACTAATCACTTATAACACAGGGTATGTTGGTTAGTTGCTCATGTAACTGACAGTGCAGCCAGATTTTGAAGAAAAAGTCGGTTCTCAGCAATTTGCTGATGGCCATATTAGGACACCTTACCGCATTTGCTGATCGAGTTAGTCAAATACTAATATACTGATCCAATCAGCAAACATACCCTGAAAAATCAGTGAAAATGGTCGCTAATTGACTCTGTGGCAGACTGGCAGACTTGTCGCTGATTAAAATTTAGAGATTTGGTTCTTGAGTGCAGTGAGAGAGGCTAGGCTCTCAGTATACCATCCAACTTGATCTTGTGACTGCATCCATATAAATTTTACAGTAGCCGGGAAAAGGGACATTATACACGGTGTCTCTGTTGCAATGACTACCCCTTTCCACCTGGTAAGTAGACAACCTATCCCGACAATATGTAGGTATGTTTGCATGCTCTTATTTTTGAAGGGGCTGAGTTATAGTCAAATTTTGAAAAGTTTTCCATCTTTGACTTATTTTTTTTTAGAAAAATGGTACCAGTAGGTAATAAAACAGGGTAGTTGTGGTAAAGACAGAAAAAAAAAGGTCGAACTTGGTTGAGCAGGGTGTTCATAAAATCAATTTTAGTACAAATTATATAAGAAATTTTCACATTTTTTCAGTTTCCCGTGAAACTTGCCCTCTTAGGCTACTGTTTGTTTTATTTGCAATAGATTGTACATTAAATTTCCCATAATAAAGGACATTAGCAATTTTCTTGTATCTGGATTAAAACTGCTCAAGATGGAATTCAAGATATCCTTCATTGCATGAGTCTCAATTTCAAATATGAGGTAAATACGTAGATGAACGGAGGGAGGTGAATAAGCCCCATAAACGATATAACTTTGTGAAGTGGTGAAGTAGCTGAAGAAATTGATAAGGTCTGTGCATCTGTGTTGAAGAGTAATAATAATTCTTAACGGGGATACCTTGAATTCCATTTTAAGCATTTTTAATCCAAATATAAGAAAATTGCTAATGAACTTTTTATGGGAAATTTAATGTACAATCTACTGAAAAAAAACACAAATAAAACAGTAGCTTAAGAGGGCAAGTTTCACGGGAAATTGAGAAAATGTGAAAATTTTCTAATAGAATCTATAAATAAAACAAAGTTGGGTTAGTTACACCATTCATAAACTCAAGAACGGCAGGGACGGACCGATTTTTATGATCTTTGACTTGTTAGATTGGTGTCCGCCCAGGCTAACAGAATAACAATTAGGTAAAACATCGGAAAAATTCGCGAACATTTTTTTCTTGGAAAAATTTATTTTTTCGTACATTTTGCATGTATGGGACTTTTTTTTTTCCAGTTTTTTGAAATATTTTATTTTCACCGATCTGTGGAAATCTTATTTTCGCCTATCCATGGAAAGCGGTTTTCGCTCAAGTATACCCATGGCTGGAAGAAAAATAAATTTCCATAGAAATGTTAGCCACTGGACTGAATTGTGACCATGAAGAGCTAAATCATACGGACTGGTTTCGTGTCGGGGGGGGGGGGAGCGTTACGGTTTTCCGGCAAGTATACCCAGTAATAAAATCATATAAAAGGCTAAACCTCTTGAAATTGTCCTAATAAGCCGTGATCAGCGTGACGAGTCTTAGAGGAGTTCTGCCAATTTCAAAATGTTTTAATCAGCTATGAAAAATCTTCTACTATACGTATAAAAGTGTAAGTTTGTGTATTTGCTTGTTGGAAGTTGGCGGGTGAACCATAAGAGCTGGGAGTTCGTACTTTCTGTATGTGTTTGTATGACCCCGGAATAGGCTATATGCTATAAAAAATTTCGGTACCGGGTTAGTTACACCATTTATAACTCAATAACGGTTAGACAGATTTTTACAATCTTTGATTTGTTCGGATAACATTCAGTACATCCACCTACCGACTGATGTTGCAACTCACAGTGGGAAGGGAGCTTCGCTTCTGTATGGTGTCCCCCCATCCCCCCAACTGAAGTTTTGAAAACACCAACATCTTCGGCCAAATAACACAACTATGAAGCGATGTACGCTACATCGCTACCTATCCACCGACACATGCATACATAGAACAGATATCAGTTGTTATTGTTTGATTGTACTAAAAATGTGTCGTGTGTGTGTATATCAAAATATGAAATAAATATGAAGTAACTAGAGTTACAAATATTGTTCACTGTCATAAGTACACACATTATTACCAATCAAACTCCCAGTTTGGTGCACAAATTTACCTACCCATCCCAAAAAAACATGTATCTACCCGCTGTTAATTAAGTATCTACAAGAAAGCCATTTGGGTACTTAAGAGCTTGGAGTAGCTTCAAGATCTTGTTGCTACCATTCAAAAAGGAAGATCGGAGGTAGGTGTCAAGACGTATGTTTACTAAGATCGAATTGATTACTAGATTTAGCAAAAATATCAACAGAATACGAATATGGAGCTACTGTCTAGTCAGATATTATAACGTAATAGAACGAGGGCAAAAGAAGAGCAAGAGAGAAAAGGATGGGTAACCAGCAAATCTACTCATGCGTTTTTTTTTTTAATGAAAGCTTATTTTCCTCTGTTTAAGTAATGTACATTAGTGGCGAAAGAGATTTGTTAATGTGTACTGCATACATTCACCAGGCGCGGATCTACGAGAACACTCTACCCCTCAAAAAAAAAAAAAGGAAACTCTGTCGGGGAGGGGTAACAAAAAAATTTTCACGCGCTTTTCCTTCTGCCATTTTCCTACCCTAAATGGTCGTCTGAATCCGCGCCTGCATTCACACTTTATACAGTTTCGCAAATCTACACATTTTTAAATCGTTACTGTGTAGCTGGTCCTAAGTCTGGAAACCAAATGTGAGAGAAATTGTGCCTTCAAATAATTCGTTTGATCAGTCATAATTTACAGGTACTGCAATACAGAGCCAGTTGCGTAGCGTCGGAAGGGAGGGGACACAGGGAGGCACGTGCCCTCAATATTTTTACATAGTCCTCTAATATCGGCGATTTAAAAAAAAAAAACTTCAATTTTCAACTTTTCCTCCCTTAAAAATCTTATTTTGCCCCCCCCCCTGGAAAATCCAGACTATGCCACTGTACAGAGCCATATACCAATGTTTCTCAATAAAATTCACTTAAACCAATTCAAATTAGCCAACTCGCTTGAGCCCACTTTCTAGCTGACCCGCAAAGCGGGTCAGATTTTTTTCTGCGCTTACCAGAACTACCCTCTACTATTACCTACTGGTACCATTTCTGTGTCTATCACCAGTCGTGAGAAGAAAAAAATTTCAAAGATGGAAAACTTCTCAACATTTGACCATAACTCCGTCCCTTCAAAAGTAAGAGTATGCAAACATATCTACACGTTGACGGGGTAGGTTGCCTACTTACCAGGTGGAAGGGGATTATTGCAAAGTATACATAGATAGAATTCAAAGCGTCTTCTCCATATTAATTCTAATAGCGAGCTGCCACAAAACATGCTGCTCACAAGTTGGGGATGTGGAATCAAAAGTATGTAAAAAAAGAAGAAAGAAAGAAGTATAACATGAAGATAGGAAGTCAAAATCACTCAATTACCACGTTCCTTCGAATAATTTTTTTTTGGTGAAAATAGCAGATGTGCTATAACCAGAATTAATAAATATAAGCGTGTAGGTCTAGATACGTATGAAACAAACTTGGAGAAAATAACTGAGTTAATTAACAAACAAAGAAACAACTTTTCTATCGCATTCCTTTTTACACATATTTTACCGACTTTTTCATTTACACGCAAATCTTCCTCTCCTCGATGGGGAGATGAGCTAGGAAGTTATGGGTGGCTGCACAAACCAGCACAAACCAGCACAAACGAAGCACAAACAACTGCATCCACTTTTCCCTGTTCAATCCTTTGTTTAACCTCTTTTTCACAAACCATTTCTCTGCCCCCCCCCCATAAGTAATCCCCTAAATCTTGGAAGGCGAAGGAGCACAAACACCGGGGTTTTCAGCACAAACGTAGCACAAACGAATGACACCACTTGCAACTCCATCAGCCTAGTGGAGAGGGCTCTCATTTCTACAGCCCTCAAAAGTTTTCCCGGGTGCTTCAGAAAGGGGGAAGCCCAACAGACGAGGTTTTCAGCACAAACCAGCACAAATAATTGACACAAGTTTTAATATCCCAGGTGAACGTGGGGTCTCGTGTTTCTACAGCCCCCCCCCCAAAGTTTTCTCAAATATCTCAGGAAAAGGACAGCACAAACAATGGGGTATCAGCACAAATCAGCGCACACGTAGCACAAACGAATGACACCACTTGCAACTCCATCAGCCTAGTAGGCTCCCATTTCTACAGCCTCCAAAAGTTTTTCCGAGTACCTCAGAAAGGAGGCAGCACAACAGATGGGGTTTTCAGCACAAACAAGCACAAACGTGGCACCAAAAATGGGGGGGGGCTCCCGTTTCTACAGCCTCCCAAAAGTTTCCCTGAGTATCTTAGGAAGGGAGGCAGCACAAACGACGAGGTTTTCAGAACAAACCAGCATAAAAGATTGACACAATTTTTAATCCCCTACATGAAAGTGGAGGTTCTCGTTTCTACAGCCCCCCTCCAAAGTTTTCTCAAATATCTCAGGACTAGGACAACACAAACGATGGGGGTTTCAGCACAAACCAGCACAGACGTAGCACAAATGAATGGCACATATTTCAAGTCTATCGATGTGAGTGAGGGGCCTAGGAAATGCTTCTCTTTCTCTGTCAACTGTTCACTGTTTTCTCCAGTAAATTATACCTTTCAATATAAAACACATACTAGTGAGAAAAAAAGAAGAGTGTCGATTTAAAAAGACTCCCTCTCTGTTAGAAGAAAGAAGACAGGACATGTTACTAACTCGAGTTATCATTCTATTTTCCAGGAAAGTGATCCCGAACGTTATTCCAGCCTGGTTGGTGTTACGTGGCTTCTTGTGAGCAATTTGTTTTGCAGATGTTTCATCGGAGAGCAGTTTGCTGACATGGTGAATAATCGTTAAGCGTTATAAATATACCTATCTGCACCGCGACGGCTTATGTCCGCGTTATTTTTCAACTTTTTACGCAGCTACCCTTTATGTTCCAGAATTTCCAAATATCGGACGCCCTGTACAATGAAACCAACTGGTACGAGCTGAGCCTGGGAAACAGAAAATTACTGTCGATTTTTCATCTGATGACGACGCGTTCATTAACGTTGAAAGGATTTGGATTTTGTCCAGCGTCATTTTACACTTTTTCCGCCATCATCAGAACCTCGTATTCATATTTCAACTTGATAAGAGCTTCGCTGTAAACTGCGCACCCGTTCTGATGTATTTATCTGGCGTATTTTTCAATTTCAACTTTCACACAGTTTCTCGTGGCATCAACTAGATATGTGCTACTAAAATGATTTTCTGACCGTAGTAATAATTGTCAGTGTTCGTCGTGTCTTTCTTGTGAATAATGCCGAGTAAAACTTGAGAGTTTTATTTATTTATTTACTTCTTTTTTTTTTTAATATCCCGATGGATCCTTTCAGGAACACTGCAACGGTTGTCATAACAACAAACGCTAAAATTATCGAAGCGATGTAATTCGAAGTCCTTTATTGACACCTAACAATAATGCACCATGTCTGGTTACGCTTCCTCGTTTCCGATATCTCAGAGAAATGAACACGGAAATACACAATCATTGCTATAAGCATTTATTGTGGATAGTGGATACCTCTCATCCTGTTCGTATTTTTTCTTATCGAGTGTTTCGAAATGCGCTTGTATACAGTGAGTAGCCATTTATATTCCTGTAGCTGAAAAATCGACCTTCTCTCGATTCCATCCCTGTGTGACGGATGAGAAAAAAAAAAACCTTCACCCGGTTAAGTGTGAAATCGAACCGAGTTTGTTGGCTACCTCAGTACCAGATAATTCGAAAAATTGTGGTGTAACAGACGGATGAATTTCTAAAAAGTTCTCTCCTGGACACGGTCCATGTGAGAAAAAACTTAAGTCGGAAATAGGTTTCTGCAGCGGCGACTCGCGAGAAATGACTCCTGTTGTCTCATATTTTATAATTGTTTCAAGTTTAAGATTCCTACATTTTTCTTTTCCAAAAGTATATTACCAGGGAGACAGAAAGTTTCTTAATTTAATTGTAGTTGGCCGAAACTTTTTATGATGTTTCTATTTTATTTATCATCACCTTAATTATAATTTTCCGGTGTCACGGAAAATTAAGCTCCTCTTAAATATTTAATTCTCAGTAAAGTTCTCGTATTTGTACCTTTATACCTAAATTTTCAGCTGTTCAAAAAACGCATTAAAAACTCATGTCATTTGTCCAGCTGAAAGAACGAGAAAGTTAGGAGGGTGTGTCGAAGTTACAGTCGAAATTGGAGTTTGGCCTTCACGTGAAAAAATATCTTTGTCCCTTGAAACACAGTCGACACAAAAAAAGGATTTTGTCCGTGTTCAAAACCTGCTTCTCTTGATCAAAGCATTCTGGCGGGTTTTGATAGGGAGAATTCGACCCGAAATTCGAGATATACTCTGACGATATCGACTTTTGAATGGAATTTCAAATTAGGTGCAAAATTTGCTCCCAAAGTCGATGTTGATGAATGGTAACTTTTTTGGTGGGGAAGAGAGGGGGTATGCATAGGATGTTTAGTGGTTTTTATGGATTTTAGTTTGTTTGTTGATGGGACTTGATCCAAGTGTCATTGGAATGACGTCTGATATCAGAACTGGAATATTAGGGATTGGAGGAATGTTCCAGGAAAGTTTAGCGGTTTTATCGGTTATGTTGTTTTAAGGAATTTTAGAGTGGGAGGGGATGTAACATAGGGTGAATTCTTTGTTTGAGGGCGATAGCATTTGTACTATCTTTTGAGAGATGGGATCTTGTTTCTTTTTGTAGAAATTTTGTATGGATAGGAGAGCTAATAGCGAGTCTGTAAGAATTAAGAAGTCGTTTAGTGTGAGGTCTAGGCAATATTGGACGGCTATTTCAATGATATAGAGTTCTGTTAAAAGGATGGAGAAGTGTGTGGGTTGTGGGCACGGGATTGAAATGTCGTGGAGAATGAAGCATCTTGATTTATCTGTTAATTTGAAGCGATCAGTATGTAAAATTACTTCGGTCATCCTTGTATTTTTAAATGACCACATTTTGTTCACGCTCATAACCTGCCGATTTTTCACTTCTCAACCTGATTCTCTTATCTGTTTCGAACTCCTTCTCTTTCTGCTGTTTGGCTTATTAATTTTGTGTACACGATTTTGAATCAAACTGTCTCTTGTCGAACCTATTCTTGTTTCTACTCGGTCATTCGTTTTTCGCATCTTGTTATATGTACAACACAATTTTCATTCTCGTTTTCTGTGCTCTGCACATCATAATTCAGTTCGTTGTTGTAAACTTGAAAATTTGATTTAATTTGTTGAACTAAAATTTCGTGCAAACAATTTTAATTCGTTTTTGCTATTAAAGTTTTGTCAAATTAAAATCTATTTCTTTAATTCAACTGCGAACTTACAAGTATATATATTTGGATGGAATTAGGGTATTTGTTAAGGAGATGATTGAGATTTTGTTGGGATTTGTCGTGATAGGTCTAGCTTCAGCGAGTCTGAGAGCCAAGGTAGATTGATATTATAGAGGAGATGTAATAGTTTACAGCGGCGTAACTAGGATTTTTTAACGGGGGGGGAGGCAGAAAGGGCCACGAATTTTTGAAGGGGGCCCAGTTTTACAAACTTTTGCTTTATTTTATCTAATACTATAAATTTTACAAAATTTTCAAATTCAGCGGGGGGCCACAGGGGGGGCCTGGCCCCCTTGGTTACGCGCCTGATAGTTTAGCAGGGACGTATCGATAGGTGAATAAGGGGAAACTGACACTCCCCCGGCCGGAATTTTTCATTCAGCAGTTGGGAAAATCCAACAGATTTAAAAGGTTTCTTCTTTATTTTTATTTTGCTTCGATACTTGGGAATTCTTGAGTTGAGTCAGTTGGAAAAATCCAACTGGTCAAAGATTTTTTTTTTTTGCTTTGATACTTGGGAATTCTGAGTGGAGTCAGTTGGGACTTTCACAGTTTACCCCCCCCCCCCCCCACCCGGAAAAACTCTTCGATATGTCCCTGTAGATTGGTACTGGTTTAGATAATCGATTGTAAGAGATTGTTGTTATTGGAGGGATTTAGGAGGGATCATGAAATGAAGGGAGCTTGTAAATTTGGGGTTAGCGAGAATGTCGAGAGTAGCATTCGTGGAGATGAAATGCCTTCGAATATTTGGAGGGGGTTCATACTCGCATAGCAGACTGTCGATAGAGGTAGTTCAGAAGACACCTGTGATAAATCTTAGACATGAGTTCTGGTTAGTATTTAGAGAGTCGAAGCGCGATTGAGAGGCAAAATCGTACAATGATGCAGCATAGTCCATTACTGGGCGGATGAGAGTTTGGTTAAGTTTCAGGAGCGTTGACATATCCGATCCGTATGAAGTGCAGGGTTGTGCCGTGCCGTAGAATAAGCTGGCGTAGATCTTTTTTATTCTGCGCGTAGAATACACCATGTAGAATGAATTACTATTCTACACATTCTACATTAGAATGTGTAGAATACGTAGACTGACCAAGAAAAAAGTGAAAATTTAAAAATTTAAACAAAAATAATCAATTTTGTTCCTCATTTTTAAATAATTAAGCTTTTTAAGAAGCCTTACAAAAATATTAATTAAAACTTAAAATTCAGAACTTCGACAGTTATCTTTCATTTTAAGAGAGTAATAGAAATGTATTAATTTTTTCGAACGATCAAGTTTGAGACGATTACGCCTGCTGTCATGCACATGACTCCACTAGGAAAAGACACATTCAAATTGAGCCGATGAAGCAGGAATCGAATTTAGTTTTAATGCTAGTTTTGTCAGTTCTTTGTGGAAGGGAAGTACGGCCTTCCAAAAATGTATAGGAGTTTTGGATACTTAGAATCTATAGAATATTAATTTTTTAGGTTGCTCCTCCGTGCTACCAAGTCAAAATTTCTGAATATATCTAAATATTAAAATTTTGAATAAATTTAAAGAAATGCAGAACATTTACTTTTAAATCCAAGGTAGATTTTTTTCAAATTTCTTCGAACATGTAAATGAATTCTGAACTTTAAATTTCTGTAGAATCGTTTCTAAGCGGCTTCAAAAATGTATTAATTTCCTTAGATTTGTCAGTACTATCCCCCTCTCTCCATCATGTTAGTCCTGAAAATAACCAGAAAAAAGTCGTAATCAAGTCTAGTGCATTAGTGCAGCCTGAATCAATTCTGGCACAGTTTTATATTTCCTAAATAACTTGTGAAGAGTTCTAAATAGGCTTACATAAGTTTTGGAGATCTTAAAAAGCCCTCGGCAAGTCTGAAAAAATCTTGAATAGTACTGAGACTCGGGAAAGAGTCTTATAAAATTCCTGAAGAGTCCTTAATTGTTTTACCTAAGTTTGGGAGACTCTTGAAAAGTCTTTTGATAATCTAGAAGAATCTTGAATGATTGGTGCTGAAGAAAACCCGAAAAAGAGTTAGAAGGTCTTCAACTGTGTGTGAAGAGTCTTCGTCGAGTGTTACATACTTGGTCTTTTATTCTAGAAACTTGTGTGAAGAATCGTCAAACTAGGTTGAATTTTAATATATTTTAAAATATTTCAAATACCTTAGAACGAGTTTAGATAAGACCTTGAAAAAGCCTTAAAAGCTTCAAAGTAAATCAAAATGAGTCTAAGTGAGTCTTAAGTATTCAGCATGATAAAGTATCTTAAAGTGTCCTTTTAAGGAATCTGAAAGAGTCTTAAAAACGTTGAACTCAAAATATGAAGAGTAAAGAGGGTCAGAAGTTGTGAACTTGCCTGGAAAAATGTGAAGAAAAAGCAGCAAGGCTGGAGTATGGGTTAACCCTCCCCCTCTTTGAATCATCGGAATGTGCATTTTTTTGAAAAGTCCATATACTTGAAAATCCGGCCATTAAACGGCCAAAGCAAGAAAATCGTTCATTCGTTAATCTTTTGTCCTTTTTTTCCTATTTTGATGAAAAATTGTCGTATCATGAAGTCAGCTATTGGAACTTTTAACATAAACTGACAAAATGTGAAAATAGCTAAGCTTTTTCAACATTTTACGTACAATTTGCACACCGCGCATCGACATTTTCCGGAAAGTTTTTGTTCGGTTTCAACCCATTTCCTTGGGATTTGGACGTTAGTCGGCCAAACGTGGAAATCGTATTTTTTTTACACAGAAAATATTTTTTAATTTTCACGCTTTCCCACCCCTCCCTTTCTCTGAAATAGAGGGCTCGTGATGCCTCTGAAGAAGAACCGAATTAAAAAAGGATCGACAAGAGAGGCTAAGAGAAAGGAAATAAAATAAAACCCCACTATTGATGGGGGCAACGCTTTGTAATTTGTGCCGGGACAAAAGATAGGGGGATTTTCCCATGGAGAAAGGGGACCTAAAAGCACATGTAGGGTGCAAGGTCATCAAGGTCCTGTATTTTGGTCGATCGACGAAATGGTTCTCAGCGAGTAAAAATTTAAATTCGGAGTAGTGAACAAGACAGGAAAGAAACGTCGATATTATACTGTTTTGCTTCTTAGTATTGATAACTTGTTATTAGTTGACGAAAAAGCATTTTCGGTGGATGAAAAGTTAAGACTAGAGACCCTTCCTTTCTGTTGTTTCTTGATCTCACAGTTCGTTTTCCATTGGTTGAGAAAATTCCCGTATAATTAGAAAAATTAGGACTTCTTTTCCTCCACGAATGGTTTTTTATTACGTGATTTCAGCTTCGCAGTTATCAAATGATCGAATCTATTGGTAAATATTTGCATAAAAATGCTTTCCAAGCATGAGATAATTTTTTTATATTGAATTATCAAACTGTGGTTTTGAACACTGGGACCCCCACAAGTACTAATATGAGCTCGCCCGTCTCAGTACTTCAATTGGCCTCTGAGTAAAGGAAATTCAATTGTCTCCTTAAAAATACCTAGTTTTAGTCAGTTTTGTACAATCTCATCGAAAACGCGAGAAAGAAAGTTCATTTTTCGAAAACGGTTTTGCAAGTCATCTTTTGGAATAAGCTCAAGCTTTTGATGTAGCACCAAGCTTGAATAACTTATCGGTACCTATTTTAAATATCACGCTGATTTTCTCTGATTACCCGCGTTGTCTAATAATTAAACTTATCCAAATGAGGCTTACTCTCACCGTTTTGTAAACTTCAATGAAAATTCCAGGCTTACTCAGAAATAACGAAATTGCACTGCGAATGTGGCTTCATCTGTTTTTATCGTCAATGAGTAGGTTTGTTTACCAGACTATACAATTTTCACGCGAATTCAGTTTGTTGGTTTTGTTAACTGCCGAGCGTAGGTGTTCCCATGGGACTACGCTGGTTGTACAAAAGTATATTGCTATAATTAAAATAATCCTGTAATGGTCCTGCAGGAGTAACGTAATGGTGCTTTTTACGATCCACGAAATTATGTAAGTCGAGTGGAAAGCGACTTGGAAACGAAAAATATCGAAGTTCACCGTTTGTGATTCTAATTGCAATTGCTATTTCAAGTAGGCAGGCCTATTGCGCGTCTGCATAAATTTATTATTGTGTGAGATTCCAGATGTGGAACAAACTGCGAGATTAGGTACATTTCAGAGTAATTTTACGTGTAATTTTTGATAATTGTAACGAAGGAGCCGCAAAAAAATGAAATGAATAAGCCCATTAGTAATTTAAAGGCAGAAAATTAATTTTTAAAAAGTGGGTACGACTTAATGGTTTGCCAAAGAAAAAACTAACGTCAGAAAGATATCGGTAAACGACAAGAAAGTGTATTGCACGATATTAAGTACTTTGAACAACAACATAAACCAAGAGTGACAAGAAACAGAACTGAAGAAGACAGAAATATTTATCGAACTGCTGGAAAAGAATTTCATGACCAATTTCAAATTTTTTATGGGATGGATTTAACCGCACCCTTCAAGATATAGGAAAAAACACCTTAAAAAAGTACAAATCACGATGAAATGACAGTTTGGCCATTTAATGAAAATATTCACGTTAAATAATTGGAATCATGCTAAACTGATCGATTAACAGGATATTAAAAATATTATCACGTTCTACTTATTACTTAACGATAAGTAAAGAAATCTATATCGCACTATAAAAAATAATATACGTTGTACTTATTGAATAACGATGAAAAATCTATGTCGAGATAAAAATAAAAATGAAAGTACCGTGTAATGAGTTAATCTAGGACTAGAAGTATTCTCCTCGCTTTTGCCGATCGTCCTCTCTCGTTTTTGTCCAAATAGTACGGACTTCAGGGACGTACCGATAGGGGGTAGGGAGGTAACTCCCCCTCCCCCGTAGGAACTTTTCACTCAGTAGTTGGGAAAATTTACCATTTCAGTCAGGTGAGTTGGGAAAATCCAAGAAGTTAAAAGTATTTTTGTTTTTTTTCTCCACTTTGATATTTGGGAATAAATTGAATCGAGAAGTTGGGAAAACCCAATAAGTCAAACGGGTTTCCTTCTTTTACTATGATACTTGGGAATTTTGAGTTGAGTCAGTTGGAAAAATCCAACAAGTCAAACGGGTTTTCTTCTTTTGCTTTGATGCTTGGGAATTTTGAGTTGAGTTTGGTGGAAAAATGCAAGAAGTCGAAAGTTTTTTTTTTTTTGCGTTGATACTTCGGAATTCTGAGTTGAGTCAGTTGGGGCTTTCACAATTTTTACCTCCCCCCCACCCCGGAGAGCCTCTTTGGTACGTCCCTGACCGACTTCGCTTCCATCGGAACGTTCTCATGGTGCGTCCTTATTTTCATATCTAGAGAGTGTTTGCATATCTGATGCTTTCAGGAAATAAATAAAGACAGCTACAGCTCAAATTTTCAGGGTGTAATGTTATCGTCCATGTACCGTAATAAATTGTCTTAAACTCGTCAAAATTTTTCCGTTCACCTTCTTTAACTGTGAAATTCTGAAGGCTTTCAACGGTTGTGGGAAAATAGCCACTGGCACTAACATAAAGTCATCGAATTGATGCATGTTGTGAAGTGTAGAAAGAGAAGAAATATCCTAGCTGTGATATAAAATATATTGACTTGCATTTCTATCAGAATTGACGTTCTACCCTATTAATCTGCTGTTCAAAATTCAGCATGCAAATCTATTTATCGTGACTGCAAAACGCATTTCCCTAACTTCCGATTATATTTTTCCCATTTTTTATTATCTCTTCCTATTATAAAAAAAGCCCTCCGTCTTGTGTGAATTTTAAACAAGTTTGAACACATACCTACCAATATTACAGTGAGTCTTCCAGAAATCCTGAGGCGACTTATAACCAACCATTGACGTGACACCGTTGACTAAAGTTCACGTTCACTTTAAAAATCTGTCAAAAATCATCAAATTGAAATATTTGGTGAAATCTGACTCAGTTAACTTCAATTAACGTTTCTCGATTCAATAATGCTACACTCAACTTCTTTGGTTTGTTTTATCAGTCATAGTAAGCAATTAATTCAAGCATATTTGCAGGATCTTCCTTTCTTCTACTCAAACCAGGCACATTTGGGTTCGTATTTTTTCAGTTTATGAAAAAACTACCGAGTACGTCGCCGTAAAATTTGGTGAAAATAAAGGTCCTTGAATCAGGTCCGTAGCATCAGAAAAAGGACGCTGAGGGAAGCAATGCCTCAACCCCTCCTAAGTGGACAGTTTGCCTCCCCTAGCGGAAATGCCAAGATATTTCTTCCTGAATTTATTTTGGCTTATTTTTTTTCTTGTCCTTTGTTTTTTGCTCTCTGAGAATGAAATTAGCAATTTTGTCCTGGACGCCTGGATAAATACTCGTACTTTCTCCACTGTCTAAAAAAAAAAATCATTACGCTACGGGTCTGCCTTGAATCGATTGGCATAATTCATTTTCTGGGATACTTACTGATTGTATTGCTCTAAATTTGCTCTTTGAATCAAAACCCTCCCTTCACGGCGATTTTGCTAACTACCGCATTCGCAAATAGAGCGACAATGTGTTCGTAAACTATTTACGTTCTATCTAATGTCTAATCTGAGGGGAGGCCTCTGGATTTTCAAAAGATGTATCATTTCATCAAAAACGTTGTGGTTTTTTCTCCTAAAAAATGCGTTTGCTTCTCCGGAGAAAAGTCTGTCTGCGCTCACAATTGCGACGTAGAGTTACGAATAAATTTACCTGTACTTCATTTAAAATTGAAGTCTAAGGAACCTCTGGAATTCATTTGATTTCAGGAAAAGTGATGATGATTTCTAGTCTTCTACGAGGTTCTGTACAGTCGATTGCCTCCAGAAGTCATATCTCTAACATGCAAATCATTCTTGGCAACGGACAGGTGGCTGATTCAAAACCAACTACCCCATTCTGTAAATAACTTCTTCATTTTGCACGTCCTAAACAGAATCCTCTTATTAAAAAAAAAAAAGTAATCTCTGCATTTTGCAGGTCTAAAGCAGAAACCTAATTTCTCAATGCTAAAATAAACTACCTAATTTTTCAAATTTTTGAAATTAGTTGCCCAACTTTACACTTTAAAATGAGCTCCCCCGTTTTTCAACTACAAATTGAAGTAAACCTTTTTTTTTTTTTTTTCTAATTTCAAAATGAACCTCTTCATTTTGAAAATTTTGTTTGTAAATCCTGTTTCAGAGCCCTCTGGGCACCCCCAAATGCAACTTATTCGAAAAACGTATTGTTGGATCTATTTTTCTGTGGAAAAGAATAAATTCCCCAGGTTTCCAACTTTTCCCCCGAATATTTGCTGGTGAGGTCCTAACACGCTAAATTGCATATTTCCTTATGGGCAAAACCTATAAATATTGAATTTCCGCCCCCTTTTGGGATCGGTTCGGTAACTGCTAATATTTTATATTCGGAGGGGGAGGGGGCGTCTCTGACTTAAAATTCGCTGATTTCAGACACGGCTGCTTCTTGTTTTTTGTTGCCATTTTCAATCATTTTGTATCTTTCTCTGTAGCTCGCCATCCAGTCTTTTGACATTTTTATGTCCTTACATTGGCACATAAACCAGGAAAACGTTACTTTCACGCGCCACGCGTGTTTCTAAATTTTTCTCATTTTTCCACCCCTCTTAGCCTTTTTACGCCACTTTCTCTCTATCGCTATTGTTCTATTGTTTCTACCATTTTCTATGAGGAGAAGAATTAGATTTTTAATTACGATCCTTGTAAGCATTTTCTTGCCAGCACCTTGGTCCCGGAAATGTTGAAGAGCTGAAGCGGATGGAACCGTGTAACGGTCTTTGTCTCGACCATCATGAAGAAGAAATAACAGAGTGGTCGTGGGAGAGGGCCAACGGACAAAGCTCGGCCCACATCATCGAACACAACTCTGTACCATCCTAGAGCTGCTGCGGACCCTCTCCCTAGGCAGGGCTCACCCGCTTTCATCACCTTTTTGCCTCGCCACACGTACAATGACGTCAGCAGGTCAGAGGTGAGTGAAGAGGAAGTGCGTCCGGCCGTGGTGCACCCGAATTCATGGTTAATGCTGGGTGAGCATTAATTTCGGGGTCGTTCTAGCAGGACAGCGCACATCGGCAGTGGAACGACAAAATGGGGGCTCGAGCCGGCCTCAAAGCGTCCCTCTGGCCACTGATTCGATACTCGAAAGGGTAATTTCCGGGGCCGGGGTTGCGGTGTCTGGGGAGCTACTTTGGCCCAACCATTTTCTTGCCAGAAGAATGACATGATGAACGAAGCTGATACTAGGGAACGGCGCAATATGAAGCAGTGATGGTAAGATGAAAATAAGCTAGCTGCCGCCATTATCTTCAAGAGAAATTGGAGAAAGAAAAAAAAAGAGAGAGAGAGAAAGAGAGAAAGAGAGAAAAAAGAAATATAACCATCAAGGAACTACCGTAAGATTTTTCTAATAAAGCACCAGTGCAGCGTAGTTGAGGAACATGTACCCATAAATCCTCACTGATCGTGCGAACATCGAGGATGGAAACTTATGCATGCCGAAGTCAGCACGCTTCAAACGATTTACAGTCAAATTACTCACGAGCTTAAATTTTAATTTCGTTACAATTAGCGAGGAGTCTCAATTTTCGACTTCAATAACAAAGTGCTGCCGTTGTTAAGTTTTAAACTAATACAGATAGCGTTATATTTCCAAGTGTTTATGGCGCCAACTTTTTCCAGTACCAAACTTCGGTTCTCTGGCGCATTGTTTTAATTAGATTTATAACGAACCCGAAGTGGCTGTTTAATGAGGTAATTCTAAATAATTTTCGCCTCAACTCGTAGGTAGGTTCCTGTACACAGATTCTCAGTAAACAGTTTCAGTTTGTATTGACACGCTCGTATTAATTGCGGCTGTCATTGTCTCCGGCGTTACCGCGCTGATTTATCCAACTTCCTAATTAAAATTTCCCTTTTCCATCGAAGTGTATTTTCATCGAGGGTTTCGCGAGCGCCAACTTACCCCTAACTCGTACATACTTTGACTAAGTTAGTAATGTCCATGTTTTAAGTCGGATTACCCACTACCAGAATCCTTCTACGAGGGTATACTTCATATTGAAAAAAATACCAATCGCATTTTTCAATTCTCAGATTTTGTTCGAAAAAATTGCACTTTGGTCAGTTACAGGGAGAGGGTCTCCAGAATCCCCTTTTAAAATCGGCTATAGCTTAGGCATCGAATAAGTGCGGAAGTTAGGCTTTATACGAAGTCCGTTATAATTATTGCAAGGGCAGTATATGTTGCGGGTACATCGAATATAAGCGCATTTTTTACAAGCAAAAAGAACCGCTCACCGTTCCTTTATAATCCATCGTATTTAGACAAAAAGTAAAAATTTTCAAAGCACTCTCTAAATAACCAAATACCCGTTCACGATCTTTGAGAAGCTCAGCTCCCTTCACCTCGCAAACGAAATCCCAGAACCGCTTCTGGCTTCAAGTACGTGCTTATAAAGTCATCGTACACCACTGCACACAAAGAGTATCGTTTATTTATGGGAAATAACGGGAGGTGTAACTCTCCCGAAGACTGCATGCGTTTTCGCACTTAATTATACTTTAATATCCTAACTTTAGTAAAACGTGGAATCTTCTTAGTAACTTAGTTCTATCTGCTGAGATAAGTTTGTTACGTACGCGGGCAACACACAAAAAGGTTAACGATTCGGTTACTTGGAAATGGAAATTTATTGATAGCCGACGCCTTTACCATGCTAACTTATAGGTGATTCATTCACTGGTAACCCCAGCGGTTCTAGTGGTATGTGGGTGTACCACTTGAACCCCTATTCATTGAAATTTAGCATAATTCCCCGAAAACCGGATGTCCCACGTCCCACCCTAATTTCGGAATAAGACCACTGGAAGAATAGACTCCTTCCATGAATCTTACCTATGGGGAAAATGCCGCTAAAGATGGTCAGGCAGAGACGAAACTTGACTTTCAGTTTGGGATGGCGGGGGGGGGGGTGGAGAAGGAAAATTTGCTGACAAATATTTTAAACTAAAAATTCGCCGACAAAATTTTTTTAAATTTGCCGATTTTTTAATTGAAAAAAAAAAAAAAAATAATAATAATAATAATAAACAAACAAACGAACAAACGTTCTCAGAAAATGAAAGATTCAAATGAACAGTTTCAAAATTTGCCGACTGCCAAATTATTGAAGGTAGGGACGTACCGATGAGGGAGCAGGGGTAACGGGAGAATTTACCATTAGTCAGGCGAGTTGAAAAGATCTAACAAGTTAAAAGTTTTTTTTTTTGCTTTGATATATTTGGAAATTGTTGAGGGGTTGGGAAAACCCAACTTCTTTTTTTGCATTGATACTTGGGAATTTTGAGTTGAGTCAGTTAGGACTTTCCCAAATTTTACCCCCTTTACCCCCTCTTTTCTCAAGATAAACTCTTCGGTACGTTCCTGGACTACAAAACTCAGAATGGGATCCCAAAGTGGATAGACTGTCGACATTAATTACTGACCTTAAGAGTAGTTGAATCCGAGCATGCGTTGAATTTTGAATCTGATTCAAGCTTAAAAGACCCCATAAATCGAAATGGACAAGCACTAATTAGTTTTTACAAATCGAGTTGACTATGAGAGTTCTTACGATCTTAAATTCAAATTAACATACTGTTTTTTAAAATGCTAAAGATCGCTGATGCATTTTCATCATTACAAACATCCTAATCTCTTGAGAAAGGGTTAAATCGTCAAATGCCGAATTTTCAAAAGCAGCATATATGATTTTATAAAAACTGATTAAACTATCGAAGTGAAAGTTGCTTTATTTCCATTTTCTTGTTTGAGGTGGGGGGGGGAGGGGCTGTTAAAAATTTAGTAATGACCCTTGGACCTTTGATTGGACTTCATAATTCTTAGGTTAAATGGCAATTTTCGCGCGTAATTTTGAAGAGAAAACTCATTAAAGCTTGCATTTTTACGAGCCAACATTTGAAGTCCAAAAATTGACAAAAATTAATTTACGTTGAAAACCCAAGTAATCTATTGAAACAGCGACTGTTGTAATTCCTAATCTTGATTCAATTTCATAGTTTTTGATTTTTAAAGACTCGAATGTTCCCCTTATAATAACTCATACTTGGATAATTTTGAAAATTTTCCTCCAATTTGAATTTTGGTAATTTGATGGTTATGAAAACTTTGAAAGATTAAATCAAGTTCGTTCAATTTCGATTCTCATTTTGGTGTTTGGGCCCCACCCGAGAGTCAGTATCGAAAATTTATCGCGTTGATGGAATTTCCAACTTAGGCGACCTCTCCTCTCCCCTTTTCCATTTCGATGTTTGATTCGGTTACCGGGAAGTCAATTTTAATCACTTTTGGAGACCAGTTTTGGCTTTTGAAGCCTAAATTGAGAATCCAAGAGGAATCTGATGAATTTTTCCAATTCAGCAACCCAGAAAATTCTAATATTTCATTCGGTTTCCTAAAAATCAATTTTGAATTTTGGGGCCCAAATCGCAGATTAATAAGAAAGCTCATAGAATCCATCGAATTCAGCGATGCGAAAAACTACTCGTATTTTGACTCGTTACTCAATTTTCCAAGAATACAGAACTCTGAAAATTAATTCAGGGTTTAAAGAAGAATCTTCTAGTGAAATTTTCAAAATCAACGACCCAAAAACTCCTATTGTAGTTATCTTTCCATAAAAAATGTCAAGTTTAGCTCTAGTCTTGCTTAATGGGAGCGATTTTTTTTTTACCGAAAAAGAAACGAGACTTTGCCGTCAGAGATGCCGAATTAAGGAAAAAAAAACTTTCATTATTTTCCCATTCAGAATGGGCTCATCTTCATTCCTCGCGAAAAATAAAAAAAAGAGGAAAATGAGAGTGAATGCATTTCTCAATTCAGCATCCCTACTTGCCTTTTTAAGACCCCAGTTTGTCCCACGTCGATCGGACTTTGGAATAAAAATGGGTATGGGATTATCATTTTACAGTTTATATAAACATTAACGGTTAGTGATTTTATTCACTAACAAGGCCGGATTTACCTGACTGGCCGCTATGTGCTAATTTTTTTTACCATCCCCAAAAATATACGTAGAATAAATCTCACTTTATTCGTTTTCAATTTTTCATCCCCGAAGCACTTACATTTGCTCACATGAGCATACCCTAATCTGGGAAGGTAAACTAGAAGGGTGTTAGAAATACTTGAGAGGAACACACAACTTCCTTTACTCATTAAGATGGTCGTTATTTACTCTTGCTGATATTTTTTTCTGTCTCCTAAGTTGGTTCCAATCGAGTCAAAAAAAAAAAAAAAAAAAAAAAAAATCTAAAAAGTTTCAGGTTAATTGGATGAGAGGAATCCGTGCCACAAGCTCCCTTTCGTTCTTATGGGAAAAACACATGAAGTTTCGACTTTTGTTTCAAACTAAATTTCCCTCCTGTATTCACCAGGACCAAAGCCCGTAAATTGAACAATAGAACATTTGATCAAATTTTAGGGTCTAGGCCAAAAACAGAGAATCTAGTAAAAACAGAATAGTCATTGAAATTCGAAATTCAACGTTTGCTACCGACTTTCTGATTTTCGAAATGTCTTCCATGTTTCAGCTTTGTTTCAACCGTTCAGGTAACGTTCGATATTCGCAGCTTGAAACCTACCTTCGGCTTTTGACTGACTAGTCTCTGACAGGAGTCCAGGGTACTCCATTCTCAAAAACGAAATTTGACTTTCAGTTTGGGGAGGTGGAAAAGAAAACTTTTGCCGACAAATATTTTTTTCAAACTAAAAATTCGCTGATAGTATTTTAAAAAAATTATAAATTTGCCGATTTTTAAATCGAAAAATTTGTAATTCAAAACAAACAAACAAACAGACATTCATAAAAAAATGAAAAATTCAAATGATCAGTTTCTGAATTTTCCGACTGCCAAATTATTGGGAGGTGTTTCAACACCCCGCGTCCCGATAGTTTCGCCCCTGTGGCCAGGCAAGGGGGCTAATTACTCTAGCGAGGGAATGTTCAGCCTACTACCATCATAATTTTATAGGTGTTTCGTCACAGACTGGGGCTCAAAAGTATTTTCAAACGTGCACTCTCAATGGGACTTCAGGCAAAAGTGTGGGAGAATAGTGTGCAAGCTATTATGGTATGCGGCGCACAAATCTGGGCCCTAACCAAAGGAAACGTGAACCGCCCGAGAAGAAGCCAGCATGCTAAATATAAAAAGAAAATTTTATTTTTATTTTTATTTTTTTATTATTAGGCTTACAACTAGGTGCTTCTTATGTACTGTACATTACATTTAATATCGATAGGTGGATGAATCCACGGCGCCATAGGCTCAGCACTCAGATAGCCCATTTTTGGGCATAAGCCTTGCTCAGTTCAGACAATTTTTCCCTGTTTTTGGCTACAGAGAACCAGTTTGAGCCGACCATTTGACCAATCTCGTCTGCCCATCGCGTCACTGGCCTCCCCAGTTTGCGTCTTCTTCGAGTACAAAACGTTACCCTTTTATTCCATTTCGAGTTGGATTCTCTGGCAAGATGGCCCGCTATTTAAATTTAAGTATTTTGATAGTACTCCCCACTGACTTTACCTTAGACTTACTAAAGGTGTCTACTATTCGAACATGTAATCGATGAGCGTCTTATGATTTTTGAGCCCCCGTAATTGATCAAGAGCACGATCGTTTCGTTGGGTCTTCTCGGTGTCTCGGTTTTTACGAATGATGTGCGCTTGGTAAGTACAGAATATTCGACATAGATTCGAAATTAATTAAGTATTCATTTCAGACTCCCGGTGAAGTCGAAAGCATACAATTCATAATTTAAGAGCGCACTGTACGTATTCCTTCTTATGTACATAATTAAACCTATTCCGCAGAACGTTAAATTTTGATTTAAACGGGAACAATCAGGGTTGGATGTTAAGCGTGTATCTTACAATCCCGAGAGACTACCCGAAGACTGCGAAGAAGAGCAATGCGTCACCGCAGCTACAGTAATTTTATAAATTATAATGCGTTTCAATAACCTATTTAAGGTTTTTAATTATTTTTCGCACGTATCAGCCTTGTAATTACCCCTTTTCCCTTTTTTTCTCCTTTCTTTCCAGACGAGTCTTCACAGGCGTTTTTCTGTAACTCTCGTAAGACTGAAAATGAAATCTTTTTCGTATTCTTATTGCGCCAGAATTTACGGCAAATTAAATATTCGCAGGTATTGGCGTCAATATGGTAATAAAAACAGGCGGCTTTTTCAGGGACTTCGCGAATAATTCGGCGTTATTTAATTTTCGAGGAAAAAAATCGGTTAGCGGTCGGCTGATTTCATTTTTACTCTATTTCATGAGATAGAATTTGATGTTTGAAAGGTGAAAGATGGATGCTTCATGCAGACCAACGAGCATTCCTCTGAATCTGCGATGGGAGAAAATATTATGAATCACTGCCCTCTTTTCTCAAATGTTTTTACATAGTTTACTGCAGCTATCAGTGATTCGCTGTTTTTGTTCAGAAGTTTTATGACCAAAGTTAGAAAACTTTCGAATTACAGGTACTACAGGTGTGGCACAACTGATGCGTCTCCTCTTGGTGGAATTTTGCTATGCCTGTAGTGAAATTATTATTTATTTAAATTTTTCATTGAATATCACAATCAGACCCATTGTATCGGGAGAATAAATGGGATCATTGTCACCTGAGCTGATTGTCTACCTCATAAAAGATTTCATTTTTCGAGTTTGGAAGGAGGACATCAGTAAACATTATTTTGGCTGTGGAAATTATCTTGCGGAGGCTAATCCGAAAGTCGATATTTGGGTGATTCTCCAAAAAATGGACAATTCAACGTGGACAGAAACAAAAAAAAAAATTAGGTTCACTTTTCAAATTTTCTTCGTTGAAATCGATACTAGGGGTATTGAGAAACCATAATCCGGTACCGGCCGGGCTTAAATTTGATTTTGGCGGGGTTGTAGAAAAAATTGTTGTCCACGTTGAAAGACAAATTTTTTACGTTTACATAGTGTGATAAGATGAGGCTGTACGATCACACAGTGACCGTGGGTTACAATCTCACGGATCACGGTTTTATGAAGTACCAAAAATTCATTTGGGAAAGTAGTCTCTGCACGAAGAAGATTCAAAGGCTGTTTCTAAGTGTCGAAAGATTCACGTCCTTCAACGTGGATACAAGAAATACGTGAGTATCCACGTTGAATAATATTTTATGTCCACGTTTAAGGACAAAATCGCCTTTTTCCTTCTCCCATTGGGAAAATATGCGGAGAATATTCGATATTTGTTGCTGAATGTAATGTGGCCAACATTAGATATATTATTACGTTTTTACAAATTCTGAGCTGTAAATTCAATATGGCTGTTGATGTCCACGATGAAGGACACTTTTTTTTTTTTAGAAACCATGATCTCAGCAATAAATGAGTATTTTAGCATACAAATTATCATTATTTCACAGAAGTTCTTACACAGCCTTCTAGAGGAAGTTATGAGGAAGTTATATGAGCATTTGAGAGAAGCTTATGCTTATAGTGGAACCCTACACAGAGGTTTGAAAATTATCCACGTTGAAGGACATATCTCTTCCCAGACACAACTTTGAGGCATTCTAAAGGTTACTCAACTTGGTTAGGAAAAGATTGTAAGACCTATACCGTGTTGCCTCAATTTACCTCTTCAACAATGGGAAATAGTAGTTCCTGAAAATTGTGTATTAAACCCTTCCAGCGAGCAAAAGAAAAGCGAAACTAGACCAGGTTGACACCCACGTTGATGGACATTTCAGGTGCATTTTCGATTTTCTAAGGATGTTCTGCTGAACTAGGGAGAGTTTTTACCACTGTCTCCATATCAGAAGAGTTCATTTCCTCAATTTTGACATATTGCGCATAGCATTTTGATAATAAGTGGCAGAGTTACAGCACATTTACATGAATTGTCCATTTTTCGGAGAATTACCCAATTACAGCAAGACTAGAGAGTAATTAGAAGAAAATGGTTTTGTATTTCTTCAGATTTTCCTGCTTCGCTGGTGAACTGACCGCTAAAAAACTCGAACGCGTCAAAATTTCAACATTCGCCTCTAATAAGCTCAATTGCGTGGTAATTATCTTTCGCATTAAGAATTCAATTACATATAATATGGAAACTAAAAACATCAACCTGTCTTTCCAAAATAAGATAGGATTTGGGAAAAAATAGAAAAGAAAAAGTAAAAAGAGAGAAGAAAGGAGATGGAGGACAGAAGATGGAAGACGGAAGACGAAAGATGGAGGATAAAGGATGATAGAGGAAGACGAACAAGGTTACGGGAGATAAGAGGTGGATGGACGATAGTAGAGGATGATAGAGGATACTGAGAGGCCGTGGGGGACGATGGAGGCTAATGATGGATGATTATGAATGACGGTGGATGAGTTTGGATGATGATGGATCGAGAATAGTAAACGTTAGATAGAGATATTAGATAGTAAAGAGTAGATGACTGATAGCGGATACGGGATAGATGATAGAGAATATAAAAAAGTGAAAAAAGGAGAGAAAAAGAAAAACGAAAACGAAAACGAAAAGGACGAAGGAAGAAGAAAGAAAAAAGAAGAAAGAAGAAAGAAGAAAGGAAGAATGAATGAGTGAGTGAATGAATGAAAGAACCCTAGATAGTCTAACCAAAAAGTACTTCACCTTCGTAAAGTATTGTGATAAGTTTTAAACTCCCCCCCCCCCACAGAATCTTCAAAAACCAATTCAACGAGTCTCAACAGAACCTTCAAAAACGTTTAGTGAGTTTCATCTGTTGTAAGATACTCTAGCAGGCCTTAAAGAATCTTAAAACTTTATTTAGAATGGACCGTGAGTAACTTCTGCACATAAAGAAAAACAATCTTTCAAAAAAAAAAAAAAAAAAAAGTAGAAAAGGTGATGGGAGAGCGGCAGATCTCTTGGCCCGTATAAACCTAGCCGCGGTAGCTTACAATACACCACAACTTTGGAGATGGGAAGTCGGCACCTGATTTTCGAACCTCTGATCTGAGCACAATGTTACAATACTTCTATTTTCTCGTGAATTATAACCATCGAAATGGCTTCTTTATTTAATGTTCAGAGAAATCATCGTTAATTTAATATCAGAAAAAGAAACCTTATACTTAAGTATGGAGTAATAATAATGATCATTAGAACTGAACTGTACACGTGCGATTTTTCTTCATAATATAGCTTCATGTGACAATGGTTCGGATTCGTAATTTAATGAATTAGTTTCACCAAACCACTAACCCAGGAAAGTCTGCTGGGTAAGTTTTATAGTCGTACATTTCAGTTAGAGTCATCGACCTCTAAAGGTCTCCTAAATCGATTTACCCGCCTCGTTGATAACTCGTTTTTCTGCAATTACTCGACTTTATAATACACTTATTCGAACGTAGGTAAATTGAAAATTACGACGGCACATAACTTTTGTTGTCTGTCGACTTGAGTCCGTCGAGGGACATTTTTCAAATGCATTCTAATACGAGGTGAAATTTTCTTTTACTGCGTACTACCCACCAATTAGATATACGGTAGTCGGCAAGACAGGAATGAATTAGGGCCTCCGGAGAGACGATACCTTAATTCTGTCGGCAAGTTTGAAATCCTTTCCTTTTCCTGCCGTAATTATATACAGATTTTCTAGACTGAAATTCAGTAATGTTATTTTTATGGTAGTGTTGGAACTTACGGAAATGAACTTTCGTTAGAACTCGAATAGGCGTAATGGCTAAATAATTAGGTGCTAATGATTTCGGTTGTAAAAAAATATTTCATTTGAACGCCCTACATCCGGCAGTACATTTCCTTGCCCTAAATTGTAAGCTGGTCAAATCGGTTAGCTAGGGCTAATGTAGCCACGTGATACATGGTTTCAGTTGATCCGCAGGAGCAAAATATTCTCCAGATTATTCTACTAGACTCCAAATAAATTCGAAAACGAATTAAATCAGAAGTGGAGTTGGAGTATACTTTTTCGGGTGAGTAAGCCTCCAAAATCTCGTGAGATCCTACTCTCTCCCTCAGAGAATTTCAATCTACGCAGATACTCTGAATTTTTCTGTTTTCTGGTGAACTGAATCAATGTTCTCGAACTACTGTAATACATTTTATTTCAATATGCACTGATGGAAGTTTTCGTTTGACCCCCCCCCCCCCCGTTCAGAGGTACTACGCCACCACCTCTGAATAAAATTCAAAAATTACACGACAGAAAAAATATAAGTGCTGAATATACGCCCAAAGTTGTTCTCAAGTCAATCAAATCAAAATGGCCTTTACTATTATTATTACATATATTTTTCCCTTAGTCTAAAATCTTCAATATATACTTAGCCTAGCATGTAGGTTAAGTTGACTTTTGTTTTATTTAGGTCTCCCTCAGGCGATTCTATTCCCCCTCCCCCATTTTGTGCGACTCTTTGGTACTGCCCATGGTCAAATAGTTTATCAATTTCGTTCCTCCACCTTGTCTTTTGTTTCCCCCTTTTTTTCCCTCCCCTTTATAAACCAAACCGAGACTGTTTTTGCTCATCTCCTGTCTTCCGTCCTGGCCACGTGACCAGCCCAGTCCCACTTCAGTCGCCTTATCGCGTGCAGGAAGTTGATATTGTACTTCAATTTTGATTTCAGTTTTTGATAACTTGATTTTGTCTCTCCTCCTTACGCCCATAATTGCTCTTTTTGTATTAATTTGATGCATTATAACCTTTTTCTTCCGTTTATGTGAGCGACCAGGTCTGGCACCCATACGAAAGAGTGGGGAAGACGCAACTGTTTAAAATTTATTGAAAAATTTCCTTTAAATGTATTCTTTAGAAACCAAAATTCTTTCCAAGAGCAAGCTATTCTCGTGTCTAATTCCGAGTTATTGTTTTTGTTAAAGGTAATAATTTGTCCCAAATAATTGATTTCGTTCGCGATCTCGATTTTTTTTTCTGATTAATAACCAACAATTCTCCATTTTTGTTTGATAAAATTTTCGTTCTTTTGAAATGAATTTTTAGACCAGCAATTTTGAGATGCCTGAGCAAGCGATTTAATTTTGGTCAAAGTCAACACATCTTAGAAAAGATTTTTGCGAAAATAGCAGCTGTGTGATAACCAAATTAATTAATAAATTCGTGCCTAAAAATGAATTATGTAAATAGGTAGGTCTGGATACGTCGGAAAAATAACTGAACTAATTAATAAGCAAAGAAACAACTTTTCTATCGCACTCCCTATTGCTTATATACGTTTTGTATCCTACAATAAGACAAAGGCACCTCTCTCAACGGGGAAATGGACTAGGAGATTATGGGTGGCAGCACAAACTAGCACAAACGGAGCATAAACGATTGCGTCCACTTTTTTCTTTTCAATCTTTTGTCCAACCCCTTTTTTCAAAAACCATTTATTCGGCACCCCGAAAAAGAAATCTCAGCATCTTGGGAAGAGGGTAGCACAAACCAGCACAAACATAGCACAAACGATTGACACAATTTTCGATTCCCTAGGTGAAAGTAGGGGTGCTCCCATTTCTAAAGCACCCCAAAAGTTTTCTCAAATATCTCTGGAAGGGGGACGATGGGATTTTCAACATAAACCAGCACAAACGTTGCAGTCCATCGGCGAGGGTGGGGGTGCCGAGGAAATACACCTTCAACATTTGGAAAGTTACAAGCCTAGCATTTGACCTGAATATCAAATAAGCCATTTGAAGTGTCGACCCCCGCTAAGCCACAGTCTTGATTTCTTGGTTTCTCTGATCTCCTGTGCCTGATGAAGGCGTGCCCGAACTCTTGCTTCCCCCCTCGATGGGCTGTCTCATTTCTTCATGGGATGCTCCCTCCTCCGGATCCTGTCACTCCTCTGTACTTCTAATATCTTTCGCGTTTTATTTTGTGTCCTTTCATTTTATTGTAAACAAATTGTTCAAAAGTGTACGAAGAACCCTATTCAATAACGTTTCTGCCGTGGGCCTCCCTCCAGATATAAATAAATAAATGAATTCTGTATCTCATCCAGCGAAAGAGCACTCGTATGTAATGTAATCAATCGAGTACGTGCTTACGCTTCAACATTTCTAATTTTCTTACGAATAGTCGACGAGTTGAAAATTACACTTTAAAAAAATTGGTTCATGATACGATGCTTGCTTTAATGGGACTGGTTTTCTTTATAACAATCAAATATACCTATAGTTCTGAACCCTAGAAATACAAGAAGACCGAGATTACTCGTATTTTTCGGTCCAATAAAATAATAGTAAAGTCGAATAATTCGGTATCTATTGTCGCAACACTTTTATCTAGTCCATTTCGTTTGACAAACAGTATAAATCCTGCCGCCGGGTATATTGTACGTTGAAAGACAAGTAAACGAATTTTTCGATTAATCAAGCATAAAAAAACCATCCATTCACATGACAAAAGAATAACAAGATAAGAAAAAAGAAAGAAGAAAAAACGAACACCGGGAAAATAGACCTGAACAGACTGAAAACCTAAAAAGAAGATTCGGCAGACGAAATACAGGATACTGATAAAAGAGAAAATAAATTACACAAAAATAGAACGTACGGCGAAGCTTCCTGGGAAACTGCAACCAACTTTCAACTTCCACGCGAATGTAATCTACCAGAAGCCAAAAAATCCAGGCCGCGGGCTAGAGAATTCGTGGTTGAACTCACAACAGCAGAGACAGCTGAAGAAAATTGCTTCATACCAGAAAGTAGATCTCGAATGAGGATAGAAATGTTACTTTTCGGAAAATTTACATACTCGTTTCCCCGAATGTTTAGTTTTTACTTCAATTTAAAACCATCCACTTTATTGTTACTGAATAAAGACAAATAGACGCACAGACTGATGGACAAACAGACGGAAGGGGAAGTCGACAGCGCCAAGTAAAGGAGCTCGGCAATAGTACCCGGGGGCTAATGGGTCTACGTACGACTCGGTCAGGGAGTGAAGTACTCTAGTGACTATAACGCAAGTGATTTCCTCCCCTCTTTTTTCTCTTGAAAATCTGACAGTCAAAAAGATATTTGTGGTCAAAGATCGCGTTAAGCACTTCAGGCTGGAGCGAAGTCACTTTTTTGTGGAAAAGTGGGCGAAAATTTGAATTTTTAAAACAGAAAACCAAAATTTCAAAATCTTCAAGGATCCAGAAAAGCTCGCAAGATTTTTAATTTTGCCAACTGCAGCTGTTAAATTTACCAACTCTTGAAAAACTTCAAACACCAAGGATTTTAAAATATTTCAAGATTGTCGAGGAACAAAAAAATAAACAAACTTGCAACATCTTCAGTGCAGCCAAATGCCGCTACTCGAGTTATTAATTTTTGAAAATTTCAAATAAAAGGTGGAGAAGAGGTTAATTTCTCCTCTCTGCAACAGCTTTTTAGGCTCCAGACAATATTTCGCAATTTAAAACAAGTTAAAATGCCCCCTTCTCTCGGTAATGCCAGCCATATTTCGTGGTAGTAAGAGCCTAAAAGGGTCTCTGAAGCTGAGCAATTCAAATTTCAGGTACAGTCAATGCCACAGATAGGCAGTTTTTTTAGGGAGGGGGGTTCAGGTGGCACAAATTTGGATGAAATATAAAATAATTCAGCTGAAACCTAAAAAAAAAATTCCTCATCTTTTTAGTTTTGCCGATCGGCTTCTAAAATTTGTCGTATTACAACTTTTCATACAACATGGATGAGAGAAGATGACCCTAAGTCTATTTCAAAATTCAGAAGATAATCAGAATTATCAATCTTATATATCACTACGGGGCTAATAAAATTGATACTTGTTCGAAACTTCATCTCATAAAGGCGATAGGAAGCGAGTTATGGCTCAAAAACCACATTTTTGGAACTCTCCCTATAGTACCGGACGTTCGGATCAGAGGTGGAAGTGAAGATGGCATAACAACCGAGAGCGATCTGAACTACAGAAGGAAGAAATAGAAGCAAGAAATTGTGAATTGGTACACCCTACATACAGAACTCTTTGGTACATTGACTGTCAATCTGATATTCATTCCTCAAAATGAACTAAATGTTAAGAAGTATGTTCCAGGGGTAAGAAACCGATTGAGTAAGCTTCTCTTCTGGCTTCCGGCTACCCCAAATTTATAAAGCTTCCGACTTCCTTACAAAATTAAAAAACTTCCGGCTACCATTTTTCCGGCTCTCGGCCATTGGCTGTCAAGTAGCAACTACCAGTTACTACTTTTAAGGTCGGCACGACGTTCTATAGGGCGACTAAACAATAAACATTTTTTGGCTTTTGAAATTTCAGGAATATAGAAATTTTATAATTCCTCTATAGTTTTTAGTTCTATCTCGTGATCCGTCCGTTCTTTGCACATGGGTCAGTCTTCAAAACTCAGAATATTACGGTGGCCTCCTCCTCCCCCATAATACGTAGTTTATGTGTAGTAGAATATATTTAATAAGTTTACAGAGCGGGTGTACCAAAATTTTGATAGACATCTTATCCATGACGAAAGCATTGATATCCACGAGTGCGAACAAAACAGCTTCAAGAATTTCCTTTACCGGGGAATTTTTGAAGGTTGTGCTATATCACGGATCCTGTTCGGGGACCAAAACTGTACTAGTATTTCCATTTATTGTGCTGAAAAATGTATGAGGCATATGCTCTAACCAAAAATTGACCACCACAATAGACTGAAAATCCTAGAAATAGAACTGTACGCTATCCCTTCTAGAAATGTGAAGTCAGTGACAGCAAATTGACTACTTAACATTAATATAACTACAATCTTTCTGAATAACAATATCATTTTATTGGGAAAAACAAATTGAAACAAAAATGTTAAAACATACGAGTATAATAGTTATTGAGACAAGATGTTAGCATTCACCACGATGGCCATCTCTATACTTTTTCCATTCAAAAGACGATAGTTAAAACGCTTAGAGGGACTGGACCTTAGCCAGGGTTGAGTGAAGAATTTTTTTTTTTTAATCTTAACATTGCATAAGATACACAAATCGCTTTTTAGTGTAAAACTGAGGGGTGCGAAATTTCAATTAAAATTTTCGACTTACATTGCTTTACCATGAAGTTTAAAATTTGGAGGGGATCGTAGAAATAGAGAAAATAAAGTTTTGAAGTAAAACGAAAAACTAATGTTCACAGATGTATTTTACCCGCTGATTGTAGATCGACGGAGAATAGTAGACCTGTATGTTATTATCTTAAAAATTAAAATTTTGCTAACTGAAAAATATGCAAGAATGGAGCTGATAGTAATAATAACGAAGCTATTCAATATGATAACAAAAAAAAAAAAAAAAGAAAGATCCTAAAAGCATGGAAAAAATCAAATATAATATTATTAGATTATTACATAAAGAAGGGCACAAAACGAAAAATAGAAAACTATAGACCAATTTGCATAAGCCCTACTATATATATATAAAATATATTCTAAAGTGCTAGCAAACTGTCTAAGAAATATTATATTTAGAGAACAGCCCCCGGAACAGCCTGGCTTTACGTAGAAGTGGATATTCCAAAATAGACCACCTGCATACTATATATTAATTAATAGAAAAATGCAACAAGTATCAAATAGAACTACAATTAGTAGCATTTGACTCACTGAATCATATTTTATGCTAAAAGCTTTGGAAAAACAGGGTGTACCTCTGGAATATAAAGAGATAATAGCAGACAAGTATACAGATCTGGAAGCAAGAATAATAACGGATAAAAAAGAGGAATATTTTCAAATCAAAAAAGGAATAAAACAAGGGGATTCCTTATCATCAATGCTAATCTGCGCTGCACTGGAGGAAGTATTCCGGAGTCTGGACTGAAGGGAAAGAGGAATTAAAATAAATGGGGAAAGTTTGAGTAATCTAAGGTTTCCGGATGACGTAGTAATCATTGATCCAGAGGAACTTGCAAATCATGATAAATGAACTAGATATAGGAGAAAAGGAGGCGGGACTAAATATGAACAGAAACAAAACAATGATATTAATGGAGAAAAAGGAAGCACCGCGGAGTATAACTGTGGAAGGGAAGGAGATACAGAGAGTAGAGGAAATAAAACGTATATATTTAGGGCAGATGATATCCATGGGAAATACGAGGTCGGTCAATATGTTTCGTCCTAAATCGCTCTAGCTCCTGAACTAATTAAGACAGAAAAATAAATAAAAACAGATTCGGATCTCCCGACTTTTATTCATTGTTCTACATAATCGCTGTTCGTTTTTACATACTCTTCCCAACGTGACACCCATTCTTCATGCGCGCCGAAGAACCAGTTTTTGTCCAACTTTTTCAGACAGGACTTGACCGCATTTTGCGTTTCTTCATCCGCTGAGAATTTTGCCCAGCTTTTCCAAATAGTTTGAAGTCTGAGGGTGCCAAGTCTGAACTATGACGGGGGTGGTCCATCAATGCCTACGGAAATTTTTCGATCTGAGTGGATGTGGGTGGCACGAGACGTGTGTGGGCGAGCACTATCATGATGCAGAATGACACCAGAGGTTAGCAATCCCGGTCATTCGGTTTTTATGGCACTACGAAGCTTCTGCAATTTCTGAATATACGATTTAGAATTGATGGTGGCTCCTCTTTCCATAAAATCTACGAGAATGATGCCATTCATATCACAAAACACAGTTGTGCCACTAACTCTCTCGAAGCGATCGTCATCCAAGACACATGTACGGTCGTTTTTAAACATTTCAATCCATCGTCGAACGTTTTGAATATTAATAACTAATTCACCATACGTTTCTTTCAATATCTTATGAATTTTCACGGCCCATTTTTTTCCTTAAGAAAGAAAAATCGGGTCACCCATCTTAACAGACGATAAAAACACAGTGGCGTGAGATAGAAACGTGCAGTTTTAACTAGTAGAACCGGAAAGGATGTAGCTTCCCCCCACCACTTCAACAAACTCGCTACCTGTATTAGTTTAGGAGCTGGAGCGATTTAGGACGAAACATATTGAAAGACCCTCGTAAAACAGAAAAGGAAGTAAAACGGAGAGTATCATTGGTGGGGGGAAAGTATTGGTTATTGGGGTACATATTCAAAAAAAATACAGCAACTGAGTAAAAAAGAGTACAGTCCTTAATAGCTGCATATTTCCAACATTATCATACAGTTGCAAAACATGGACACTCACAAAAAAGATAAGCAGGAGGATAAAGACAACTCAAAATGCGATAGAAAGATCGATATTGAGGATAGAATTAAGAGACGAAGTAAAATTACCGGAATTAAAAGAAAGCTCCAAGAAAATTTGGACTTTTTGAAATCAGTGAAAAGACTGAAATGAGATTCCGCGAGAATGGGATGCAAAATATGGGCAGCAAAAGTAACAAATTAGATAACATATGGACAGAGAAGAAAGGGAAGGCAGAAAGTAAGGTGGGAGGAGGATATCGAACGAATGTTGTAAATCATATTTCATCATAGAGTGGCATATGACTGGCTTGAATGGGCCAGATTGAGGGAGGCCTATGCCCAATATAAAGGGCTGCGATTGTGACTCATTTTTTTAAATTGCTTCTTTGTATAAAATTTCGTTTTCAACTTTTGAAATTGTCTACTGTTTCTATACCTAGTCTCAATTAGACAACATAAGAGATATTATTCGTTACACTTCTTATTACATACCTTTCTCTTATTCCATTGTCGTTATGCCTTTATCTATTGAGTTGCATCAAAGTAAGCAACCAAAACCTATTCGTTATTTTTTCTTCATTCTGTTATACATGTACGTATTAAGGAACAAAAACTAATGTCGAGGATCGTAACTAGTATGTTTGGAAGCTGAGGCTATTCCTTGGATTGTAGGTGGCTTCAGATTGTGTGTACTCTCTGATAATGAACGTTACGGTCGCGTAGTGCGCCTGAAATTGAACCTGAACAGGCAACATGCAAGATGCAAACGCCAATGTGAATAAAATTGCATACTCGGTTCGCCGTAAATCCATTCGACCCTACGTGAACTTTCACAATGAACACGTAGGAAGTCAGTTTCATTCCACTCGTAACTTCAGCTCTGAAGCTGACTGAATATTCAGACAGGATAGTGGCATGGAAATCCCCTCCCCTAGTTTTTTCATTGCGTATTCGGATCGAGATGGAACGTACTTGTTCGAGTGGAAAAATTTCCTGTCCTCCAAAAGAAAGGCTGGATTCACAAAGTACAGAAATAGAGATTCTGTGGGTCACTGATTCCGAAAATGAAATCAGATTTTTCACCCGACCCCGATTTGGGCTCCAAATTTGAGTTTTCCTCTTTATGGTCAAATTAATTGTACTGTTCAAATTGAGCAAGGTATCGGAATAGGGGTTTCTTGGGTCCCTGACTTCAAAAGTCTAATCAGGGTTTCGATCCGACCCCGGTTCTGGCCCAAAAATCCAAATTTGACTACTATGAAACAGCTGTACGAAACATTTTCGCTGTTTTCTTTGGACTCGAACTGTGCAACCGATTATGGAAAATAAATTAATAGAAATTGCTTTAAATTGTTAATAATAAATTGAGAAATGGACACAAAGTATGGTGCAATATTTCGATACTGAGATAAGGCGTTGAACTTTGATCTCGACTGACTTTCGCTAGTTTTTAGACAATGAAATGCAAACGGGTAAGTCTCATCAATAGTGACCAATAGGAATTAGGGAGAGAGGATAATGCGGCTTGATGGGTGAGTTATTACATGTTTCACTTCTACCAGAGGCAAGAGCTGGAACCAACTCCGTAGGCCCCTTCTTTCCAGTTCATTTTTTCCTTTTGTCAGATGGGAAAAAATTATAAGCTACGGGATAAGCGGTTTCTTTCATGATGTAAGGACTGATTGCTGATTTTATGTATTGTAGGATGTAGCCGTAAGCGTTGAAATTCAAGTATTTTTAAAATATCGGGTCCTACTGAAATTCCGGGCCCGGGGTATTTCCCTCTTTCACACTCCTTCTCGACAGGGTTGGCTGGAACTCTCTGAAAGAGGGATAAGCACGTTGTTGGCAATAGATTTAATGTCAGCATCTGGAAAGCCAGGGGGAACTTTTCGCAGTTTCCACCCTCCAGCTCCTTGCAACTCATTTTTAACGATAACTACCTGACCAATCTTCAAGTTAAGAACAGGAGAAAAGGAGGTGGTTTCTGGTTGGCCGAGTGGATAGCGCGTTGGTCCTTAAATCCGGAGGTCCCGGGTTCGAGCCTACGTAGTAGCTCGCCAGATTTCGACTTAGGTCGAGTTTTCGACCTGAAGGGAAGAGGGCCAAGACAGCACTAACAGCCTCCCCGACGTCTCTGAAGTAATGCTCAAAAAGGCGGATTCCAAGGCTCAGGTTAAGAGCAAATTAGAAAAGACGGAAGGAGGAAAAGACGTGGAGGGATGAAATTCGAAATCGGGTAGGAATACAATGGAAAAATACAGCTAGAGGCAGATCCCAGTGGCGGAGGATAGGAGAGACCTACACCCGTGAATGGGGCGTGTTTACGGGGTTTTTATTTTGCAATGACCTTCTTCCACTTAGTAAGTAGGCAACCTACCCCGACAATAAAAAGATATGTTTGCATACTTATCCTTTTGAAGGGGCTGAGTTGTGGTCAGATTTTGAAAACTTTTCTATCTTTCAAATTTTTTCCTTATTTCCACGACTGGAGATAGACAGGAAAATCCTACCAGTAGGTAATAGAAAAAGACAGTTGTGATAACCACCGGAAAATTTGCACATGTTTTCAATTTCCCATGAAACTTGCCCTCTTAAGCTACCTTTTGTTTTGTTTTTTTTGCAATAGATATTGCACATTACATTTCCCATAAAAAAAAGTCATTAGCAATTTTCTTGCATCTAGATTGGAACTGCTCAAAATGGAGTTCAAGATATCCCCATTAAGAATTATTTCTTTTTAACACAGATGCACAGACCTTAGGAAGGTAATAATCATCTTCTTCAACTACTTTACCGCTTCACGAAGTTATATCGTTTATGGGGCTTATTCATCTCCTTCCTTTCATCTGTTTACCCCATATTTGGAATCGAGGTCCATGCAATATGAGGGGGGCGGTTTTACAGTTTTGTTAAGTGTAATATGGGTATTCAATAATTAATGATTCCAAAGATCGCTAAATTTGGCTTTGGTAACATTTTGACCATATTCCCCAAACTATGGCGCATACTGACGGGAAGGAGATGCAAGATGACGGCTGCGGTAGCCACATAGAAAATAATTAAAGATCGTGATAAATGAACGCAGGGAGGTGAATAAGTCCCATAAACGATATAACTATGTGAAGTGGTAAAGTATCTAAAGAATATGATTAGTATCTTCATCGTCTGTGCATCTGTGTTGAAAAGTAATAATTCTAGAAGGGGATATCTTGAACTCCATTTTGAGCAGTTCTCATCCAGATACAAGAAAATATCTAATGACCTTTGTATGGGGAATTTAATGTATAATATATTGCAAATGAAGGAACAGTAGCTTATGAGGAAAAGTTTCACAGGAGATCGAAAAAATGTGAAAATTTTCTGATATAATTTGTACTAGAATTACTTTTATGAACACCCCGTTGAACCGATTCCGACCATTATTTTCTCTGTGTTTACCACAACTGCCCTCTACTATTACCTACTGGTACCATTTTTCTGTCTATCTCCAGTTGTGAGAAGAAGAAAAAAATTTCAAAGATAGAAAAGTTTTCAAAATTTGACCATAACTCAGACGCTTTACAAGTAAGAGTATGCAAACATATCTACATATTGTCAGGTTAAGTTATCTACGTACCAGGTGGAAGAGGGTCATTGCAAAAGAGACACCCTGTATAAGTAACATGCCTAGTTCAAGTAATCTCTACAAGTCGGTTCTGAGCATTTCAAATGAAAAAGAAAAATAGAACTGTTGTTTTTACTCGATACCAAGATAATACCACCGAAATATAAACATTTTTCTATGAAGAACTACCCCTCCCCCTTCAAAAGTACGAGTATGCAAACATATCTATATATTATCAGGATAGCTTGCGTACTTACCAGGTGGCAGGGGTGTCATTGCAAAAGAAACAACCAGTATGTAAACTATGTATACTGCTAAAAGCACATAGAAAAAATAAAGACTGTTTTCCTCTTCTTCTTCAAAACCTTGCTTTTGAGTTTGGCCAAGGTCGAAGACAGCGGTTGTTTGCATTAGCATGGAATGGCCCATGTAGAAGCATCATGCATCATCAGAAATGTTTCGCACATGGCCGAAACACAAAAATACATCCGGGACGGGCAGTTGAATTAATCATTATAATATTGCGTACTGTACGTCTCTTTTAAATTGCACAGTCACATCCTAAGCCACGGACGTGCCGAAACCTGCGGTTTCGAATTATTAGTTTACCCTTCCGACGATGGGAACGCTAAACTTGCGGCGCGGGTTTGAAAGTCCAACTGTCAAATCCGAGTTGGTATTTCGCATTTCAACAGCACCTTATTCCGCATTGGTAGCTCACTCTCGACTCAAACTTTTCTCCATTAATCAATATACTTGCTCAAATGTATAAATCATGTTTACATGTAGCTTTTAAACTTCACCTACGTCATGGTTCTTCGTGTACGATGACAATGTTGCTTTCGGTATTTCGAGTGACTCGCTCGAATTCAACTTTCCGGATTACACAATTTCAAAGCTGCACGCCACGAAAAAGCGCCGACTTTTCGTATCGGCGGTACGAGTTCTGGCTGCGGTCTCTAAACCCGAAAGTTTCGTCGTGGATAATTAAAACTCCCGCAGGTACGATTCAGTTCTCGGTGTACATTCTTGGAAGTACCGAAAAAGGAAACTAGTATCAGTTCGACAAAGTACACAAACAGTCGTACCGCTAATTGCAGCCTGGTCTCGGTCTCTGGGTGCGAAGTGAAGACATCGCATCGCGTTGAGTGGGAAGAAACGGCGAACGATCGTACAGGTGCTTAACCGTCGCATTAAATACACTTCTGACGATTTATAAGGTCTGCTTAATTTCGGCAGCCGAGCTCTTTAACGAGGACTGGGCGGTTTCTCTAATGGCACCATCGTTGGTCGCGAGGCACGTGACGGCGATTATGACCGAGCTTCGTGAAGGCACGGCTGCACGTCTTCTCCCGACTGTCCGAAACTTACGAGCCAATTGGGCAAAGAAAGAAGGCAGAGTCCACCTGAGCTGAGAAAGAGCGAGCCGGAGTACAAATCGGCATCTTTAATTTGAATACACGGCTTAGAACAATGCTGTAGAGTACGAAGGTCATCATTCAGAAACCGAAAATATTTTTTTACCAGCAAATTCTGAACCCTTACTTTTTTTTGTTGTATCTTTTTTTTGGGGGGGGGGGGTATGTTGGGTTACATAGTAACATCCTCAACAAATTTCATTGATTCAATTCATTAGGCAGAACAACTGCCATATTTTGAAGGAAAAAGCGCAGGGAGGTGTCCATCGTCGTGGATGTTACCATCTTGTCTCGATACTTATTCTGTTTTTTAAAATTTTTATTTCAAGTTGTTTCTTCCCAATAAATTAGTATTATTATTGAGGAAAATTGGAAGTATGTTGAGAAGTTCAATTTGCTATGTGATGACATGAAGTTGCGTTAGCAGGGTTTTCAGTCCATTGTCGTGGTAAATTTTTGACTGGTGTAAAGATATGTGCCTTATACATTTTTTAGCGCAACAAGTAGCAATACTAGTACAGTTTTGGTGCCTAAACACGATCCAGGTGCCTAAACACGATCCAGGTGCCAGATCGTAGTAACTGGTGCATGTGATGGCTCAACCTTCAAAACTTATCTGAAAAAGAGGATTCTTCCGGCTATTTTATACGTAGTCGTGGATATCCGCGCTTTCGTCATGGACAAGATATCTATCGTCGACACACCAAATGATGAACAAGTGTTCAGTATGAATATAAAAAATCAGTAGACATTTTAGTTGATGAGAAAAACTTAGAAACTATATGCACCTATGTGATATTGAAGTAATTAATGCCAGAAGCTGTTATGCCACATCTGTACCTCCCCCCTCCCTATTTATAGGAAGAGGCGATCTTTAATGATAATTTTATTTAGCAATAACAATATATCATTGACATCGAATGTAAACATACCTTCAACAGAAACATTTAAAAATACGGTATTTTCTACAACAAAAATGTAAATTACAGGGTTGGTTATAATGATATGAGGTAATGACAAGCTTTTTCTAAAAGGTACGATTTCAATAAAGCTCACTTTCTTACATCAAATTACCACTCTATATGATTTGAAATTTAACGGCCAGCTGTCCCGCCCAAATTTCGGAATAAGAGCCCTGGAAAAATAAACTTCTTCCAAGGATCTCACCTGTGGGAAATTTGCCGATAGTAGATTGCCGACTAAGGGAGCTAATAACTCCCGAAAGGGAACATTCAGCCTACTATCACCATACTTATAGGTGTTCAACAACAGACCACCACCAAGCCCCACGAGGGTCTGGGCAAATTTATGATGACCCATGCCCCCAGCGTACTTTGCAAGTAAAGTTGTGTTGACGACCTAGCCATCCTGATGGACGTAAATAAGCCCTGAATGAAAACAGGTACATTACAGGGAATAATAATTTTGAAAAAGTCCAGAGATGTTACGTACCATAAATCAAATACTTAGTACAGTGGTACGTCCGTGCACTTTCGAAAAATAAACTAAAAAGATAAAGTTGTTCCAAGTTCACTTCACTGAAATTACGAGAATCATGTCGAACGGAAAATCGAGAACACGTGTATTTTAATTAATATTTGTATAATAAAACTCATAAAGGAAAATGATGGAAAAAATAAATAAACAAAATGCGGTGCAATGGAGTTACTCGACGGCGAGGTGAAATGAACAGGGCCGTGCAGAGGAAATCCGGGCCCTGGGGGGGGGGGGTAAAAAGTAGGTATGAGCGAAAAAACACAGACACAATGCTTTTATGGCCCTTTTTGTAAAATCGGCAATTCCCTACAGGTGAGACCCCTGGGAGAAGCTTATTTTTCTAAGGCTCTTATTTCGAAATTTTGGCGTCACATCTGGCTTTCGGGAAATCTTGCTACACACGTACCGCGATACACGAACACCACCGTTCCTTCAGGCAGCGATCTCCTAGCTCGAGACTTTTGATTCGAAAAATAAGCCTCTTCATTTCCCCATGCTACAGAACAAATATTCTTATAATTTGGTTACATAACTATGCACAGCACTTGAACTTTTAATTTTACATTTACGAAATCCAAAATAATAAAAATCCTATCGCAACGGAGCTAAGATTTTGACGAACAGAATGAGTACAAAATCGTTGTCTACCACAAAATATTCCTCTCGGAGGTATCTGGGCTACTGATTTATTATAATTTTTTAATATTACATCAGTGTACCTATGGCTAGTACTCCTTGCCTTCTTGCGCGTACTGTGATCGAGGGGCGGAGGACACACCTTGGCACACCCTGTTCGAGTGTGAGGCCTGGGAACAGGAGAGGCGCGGGACGGCCACAACAGCGATCGATCCCGGCAGAACAAGTGAAACCCTGGTTCCGTATATGATGCAGAGCCGGAGCAGCCGGAACCGGGTGTCAGCCTTTGTCTCGGCCATCGTGAAGAGGAAGATGCAGACAGAGGGGTCGAGACAGAGGGCCGGCGACGAACCAAGCTCGGCCCACACCATCGAACAGGACAACTCTGTACCATCCTAGGAGAGCTGCTGCAGCTGCGCTGCGGACCCCCGAGCGCGGACCTTGGTCAATAGGGAACCCTATAGTGACCCTTGCAGAATGCGCGCACCGGTTGCGGCACGGCGAAATGGAGGTTCGGGCCCGGCCTCCAAGCGTCTCTCCGGCCACTGATGCGATACTCGAAAGGGTAGTTTCCGGAGCCAGGGATGCGGTGTCATAGGTGCCACTTTGGCAGACATGCATCGCCATACGTCTCACCACACCACCCCTTGCCTTCTAATTAAACGGCAAAGTTATTATGCATGATGCAAAAAGCTTTATATTGGTAAATACATGAAGATTACATAAACATACACTCTTTTTGAACACGTCTCAACCCTGATACTACTAATTCCTTTCAATAAGTGCTGGATTCACTGAATTTTCCTCTCTCCTCCATCGCCTTATATGTAGTTGCAATTTAAGTGGAATAATGGCTCTCAGATTGGTCGGCGTAGATTGAAGAGGACAGTGTTGACTTGTTAGCGCTGAAAAACCTACATTTACTGCCAGGTCTTCAGGCTTCATGCTCATTTCTGAGAAAGGTATTGCTGCTGGAAACTTACTTCAAATACATTTGTGACTCTACCCTACTCAATCAGAATTCATTTAAAAATCGTCAGTCTTCAAGTTTCTGACCTTACCTCCATCCATGATTTCCTTCCTTGCCTCTGGAGGAATATTATAAGATTTTCAAAACATTTTCACCTCACTGATCAGCAACAGGTGTCGAACCTACGTCTGCTCGGCTCTTGTCTCAGTTCTTTCCCACAGTTCATTTCAAATCGAAGCCGATGGTCAAGCTGCAAAACTTACATACTACGAACGTTTGTATTCGAAGAGACAAATGAAGGTGCATGGCTCACGAAGCCATTTTTACGAATGGACGAGTGAACACGAGAAGGTTCGTTCATGCAGGGTTACATTTCACATAAGAGGGCAAATTTCGCGCATTGTTGAAAGAGTTTTCACGTAAAGTAATTGTACAATATATCATCGGAAACGTTTTATTCTGTCAGTTTAATTTATGAAACCAATTTTTACGCTGTTCATTGAAATGATAAATATTTTCCCGTTCGAAAATTCACTCCGAAAGAGAACGAACTTTAGCGCCCGCGCTGTTCGCACGTCGTTAGTCACCTCGCGAAATTCGATTCGAGAATATTTGATCCGAATAAAAAAACCGAAATCCCCGATGATAGAAAGTATTTTCGGCCTGCGAGCAATTCGACGATAAACTGTAAACCTTCTTCTTTTTTTTTTTCGATCCCGGCCATCAAGGGCGAACGTATACGAATTTGCGGAAATTTAAGAAGCAGCCGACCACGTGCGCTTCCGATAACGCCGTGTATTCGTTTTCGGTGTAATTTCATATTTTTCAACGCCTCTTTTCGCCGTCATTTATAGGCAGAATATAAAGAGAGGTATAATCCGGAACATACGTACACCGTAACCCAGAAGATTGGTGTACTACGGACTAAGATAAATGATACTTGGAAAACTAAACAGTGGCGAGAATGAAAGGAACGAATGAACTGGCTTTTGTTCGAAAGCGTTCTTACGATTTCCACCTCGGACGAATATAAAACAGCGAACAGAAGTAATTTCTCTTTGTGTTTCTGACAGTTCGGAAAACGCGCCACACATACCCGGTTCTATCGTGTCCGAAGAGCGCGAGTATAGAGCGCTTTGCGAGTAAATGTTTCCCAAAATTAATATGTGTGCGTACCCTCCCGGCTGTAAGTGTTGCCTTTATCAATCTGAAAATATAAATCAAACCGTGAACTCTGCGCTCTATCTTGTGTGGCGGCGAAACGAGCTACGTCAAAAATTTCGTAAGTAAGACATTCGCGCACTGGCACCGAGGCCGGAGGCAGAGAGGCATTTACTTTCCTACTCCACTCATGTAGCTCAGGAGGAGGGTTTCAGTATGTTATTCTCCCACCCAGATCAACAAAAAGAATTGTAAGAAAGCTCCTTATACGGAACGGCCATAGTTGGTTTTAGAGGAAGGGGCGGAGGCTGTGGGAGGTAATCCCCCATAACTATTCGAAATATGTTTCGTATAGGAATCCTTTGAAAAATTGGGAATATTTTGCTAGGTCCGCTCGCAAATGAGGGTTTTTCATCGCATTCAAGGGTCAACATCATGAAATCCACCCCATAGAGGAATTTTGGTACCTGGACTGGAAATGATATGTTTCCGGGAAAATACACTTGCAGCAAAATTTCCCAAAAGCCAGATGTCCCGCCTAAATTTTGGAATAAGAGCTCAAGAAGAAAACAAGCTTCTCCCAGGGATCTCACCTGTAGGAAACTGCCGATAGTAGATGCCGACTCAGGGGGCTAATAACTCGTAATATCGAACGTTCAGCCTACTATCACCATACTCATAGGTGTTTAACCACAGACTACCACCAAGCCCCACGGGAGTCTGGGCGAGTCCACGATGACCCCTGTCCCCAGTGTACTCCATTAACGAAGTAATGCTAAAGACCGGAGCCACCAGAATAGACGTGAGTACTTGGGAACCCACTCTTCATGTCCCTGAATGAAAAGAGGTCCACCAAAGGGAAAATTAATTTAGAAACCAGTCCAGGGATGCCACGTACCATAAATCGAACACTTTGCATGGTGGTACGTCCACGCATTTTCGATAAAATAAACAAAAAGATAAAGTTGTTCCAAATTCACCTCACTGAAATTATGAGAATCATGCCAAACAGCACAAAGATACATGTATTCTAAATTGAAAATAAAACTGAAAATTCATAATAAAAATAATAATAATAATAATAATAACAATAATAATAGAAATTGATTAAAAAAATGAAATGAGACACAACGGAGATACTCGACGGCTTTGTAAATAAACATGGAGCCAGTGGCTCTTACTCCGCGATACGTCCAGTAGATATATGCCCCTTAAGATGGGCTCGAATTTAACAATGAATAAATATTACACTCAGACGGCATTGAGTAATAACAATGTAGAAATAGGGTCCTCTCTCCCCTAAAATTTAGAATAAATAACAAGCATCAAAGGCTGGCAAATGAAATTGACCAAAAGCATTAGACTAGGATTCAAATTTGGAGATTCAGGCTACAAATCTTGAATTAAGGACTTGAGGAGCCTAAGAGCGCTCGGAACGATCGCTTTCGATGGTCACAGCTATAGTGACGGTTCCTGCGTCTTGATCTGATACTGGTCTCACAGGACCTGAAATATTTTAATCACCCTCCTGAACATACAGTAACAAGGATACTGAGCCTTCACGTGAAATTCACGTAGGCTTTCCACTAAATTTAGAATTAAAACAAAAAGGGGGGGGAAATAAACAAAAATAAAATACATTTAAAACGGAATACTTTTAGATTTGAAAATTTTGATACACCCAAATCGAAAGTAAAGGGAATTTCTATTCCGCGCCCTTTCTAGATCATACACGCGGGTTTGAAAGGGCGTCGGCTCCCTATGGTAAGCACGAATCTTAAGGCTAGCACTCGCGAATCGCACTACCACGGGTCGATAATGAAAAACCAAAATAAGGTACTTTACCTAGCATTTCAGCTAAAGATACCAAAAGCGTTAGATGAATAATTGCAGGAACGAACTGAAAAATAACATAGCACAGTAACTTGTTCCAAAACTCCAATTTGAGGCGAATGTGAATCGCCTACAGCACGTTTCTATCACATGGAAGACTCATTACCCAAGTTACTAAAAGCTGCTCACCCTATTAAAAAGAAAATTCAATAAATTTTGGGTTGGTTCCTCCTAGGAAAGATGTTCCCAGAGGAAACTCAATTTTGCCCACTTGATTCGAAAACACGACATATGAGATCCAAAATGAGGGGAGCTAGGCTTAAAATATAAACAGTAATAATTATCGAAAATTATCGGACTAAGGTACGAAATCTGACATAAAAATGAACAAATTAAACGTAATGCTCAGCCGATACTGAGTAGGTCCTGGAGCCATTGGCAGCGAATTCGATGATGATAGCTTCGATACAGGCCTCATGGTCTTGCCTCGTGGCAGCATGGTCTCGATCGAATCGCGCCATAGATCAGTCTGGACTCGGACACCCCGGAACTGGAAACACGATTTCTCGACACGGCGAACACTTTGTGGAGACCCAGATCTTCATGATTGAACCAAAAGAACTCGAAATTGGCTTCGCTAGACAAGGCTTATTACATACCTTCTCATCTCACCATGTGGTTGGCTCAGCGAATGGATCCAAAAAATAAAACTGTGGCGTTTCAGTTCTGTCACTTAAGGGAATAAGACACTTGTGGCAATCGAAAATGCCGTCGAATTTCGAATTTTGAGAACAAAATAAACGAATATAACTTCCAAGATGCGTGACACGTTTTCAAACTGAATAAGTAATACACCATGTATTAAGTTTTTCACGTAGGCGAAAATCTGTAGCGAGGTTCATAACGGTAAATTGATACTGTAGTAGCTCAAGAAACGAAATGAACCGCGCTGCAATTTTCAACTTAGTGCATCGTTTCGTTATCGGTATTACTCCACCGACTCGTCTGTACTTATCATTCCATCCCTCCACCTCGTACCATCTGCAGAATAGTAACAATCCGAGAGATGGAAAGAGACGTCGACTTTTGATAGCATTATGTCGGAAAACATAGTCCCCAGCACAGCCAATCCTTTCAGGAGAAAGCCTGTCGATGGTGATTTCAAGTAAGACCGTGTGCTCGCTTCGGATGCTGTTGCTTCCTTATAAAAGCGAGCGTCGTACTTATCACCGGGGAAATTTTTAAGCTGGCTACCTATGCAGTGAAATGAATAGGCATTACCTGTCCAAGCTTAATTTTGAATGTAATTTTGATATCTCTGTAGCACTGTACGAGCGACTCTGTGATCGATCCGGTTCGTACAGGCTAGATGAGGTCTATCCACAATACACCTATATTCTAATGTGTATCGAGAAATCGTTTTCCTTTCCAAAAACGTCACCAGCATGCAGTTCGGATTCAAAATAAATGTCGAAAATGTCCGACCGCATGCACTGTGATATACGAAAACCATCGTTCCTTCAAGCCCCAACTCCTAGCTCGAGACTCTTCATTCAAAAAATTGGCACAACAAATCATCATGCTACACACTGAATACCCATTTTCCTCCAAACTGGAGAAAAACATCTGCCCTTTTCGGCGGATTCAGAGTTTTGGTCGACACAACGACTCTACATTCAAAATTATATGCAACTCTGCTCGAGGTTTCCATTTATTCCAAATCTGTGGGGATGTCGAGGGTGCTGGTAGGGGCTTCCTGTCCTGACGTTCACTGATGACCAGTTTTCCTCAGCAAAAAATTCATTTACCGTCACAGTGGAGGCGGGTCATAGGCAAAGGGATAGTAGCAATATAACTGTGACGTTGGGTAAATTGAGTTTGAATTTTAGAGAAAAATATCGTGGCAAACTCTCTCGAATATTTGAGATAAATAAAGAACGATCGACTCGTGTCGAGCAACAGAATGGAAGATCGATAACGAGAGCGATAAGGAGTTTCGCCGATAAGGCCAGGGTATATAAAGGCCGCTGGCTGTCACCGTATGGTGTAATTGGGTTTTTATACTACTTGATCAGAAAGGCAATGTTTACATTGGTGTTTTACAGACGACAAGAAGCGCTTATCATTCATGCGTCGAGTGCTAACGAAACCTACATGTAAAGTAAAAGTCCCTCAATGTAAAGCGTTCTTACATGAAAAAATTGCTGGCCAGTAATTTCGTATTGGGGAATCGAACCCGCGTCATTTGACTGAAATGCAGCAATCGTCTCTAACCACTCGGCCACGGAGCGAATTACAAAGTAGCGACTTAAGAACGCATTTAAATATTCACGATGTAGTACATCGGTTACTGTTCGTTGTTAACCGTCGTTCACTACCTGTGTACGCTGTTTGTGTACGTGAACAAACTGACGACAAGACTGTGATACTGTACTTCGTAGTAATTAACTGAGCAAATTAAATTTTTGAATTAATTACGCACACAAGAATCACCTGCTTATAATTTAAATAAATAAATAGATAAAAATAATGCAGACCATATCAGCGAAAACATTGCCGCTTCTGATCAAGTAGCATAAAAAATATCTTCCACAACAAGAGCCACAAGTGAGTTTACATGAATCGGGAATTGCTCAGCAAACTTTCCCTCGCCATGTAAATATTCACTTTTGACTCTTGGTGTGTAATATACTCTTAATGCGATACATTGTGTTTTAAAGCGATTTCGCTACTGTTTTGTGTTGTGTTGTATTAATGTGGAATTAAAGTCGTTATTACGCGTTTTCGTGCGTTTTTTCGGTGCGAATTCCGTTACAATATAAATATGGTCTGTGTGAATTCCAGGTATCTGCGGGTTGTATGGAGATCAAGCATGAATATGTATAATGTATGCGGTTGTAATCTCGACTATCTTGACATTGAGTAGTGGCCCATCACTCTCTCACTGGTTCTGGAGTCAGTACCATTATTAGTATCCAAGTTACGCTTACACTTTCTGGCTTCTAAAAATTTTTTTCAGCTCAATCTTCTCATTATATTTGTAAAACTTGATCACAAAGTTTACTTACTCATTAATTTCATCGACGGATGATTTTATTGTCTTGACGCACTGAATCAAAGGACTAAGAAGGATCTTGAATTTTGAAGTGTTGAGTTCCAGTTTCTGAACGGTAAAACAAAGTCTGTTCTCCTTACCAACGGAGGGCCTGAAAAAAGTCTATACTTAATAACAATGCTATAGAGCGTTTAGGACAAATTTAGAGTTTATAGAAAACGAAATACCATGAAAAACCGAAATTTCTGTATGTTATTTTTCTTATCAATCACAAGTCTTGATCTTTTGGTAAAATATCGGCCAAATATCAGCCATGATTTGCTTGATTGTTAAATAACTCACTAGAAATTCTCGTGAAATATGGAATTTTAAGAGTTCACCACCTATGCTTGGGTCACTGACTGCAAATGTTCCGTCTAATTTTCGATCCAGCTTCGATTTACTTATCATTATAAAAACTTTACCCTTTAAATGGACGATGGTAATGACAAATCAAAAAAAGTATCAAAGCACAGTGTTGGAAATTTTGTGTCAAATAAGATGCAAATACTTTTAGAAAATGTGAATTTTCTTCACTCTCCGCCAGACACCGAGTCAAAAGAGAAATTGTGATGGTCAAAATCAATTAGACTTGAAAATTCACAATATTATGGAAAGAGTTCTTCTTTTCGCTGTTTTCAAATATTGTATCAAATTTCTGATCTGGTCTACAATTTAGCCCTTAAATCAAATTTAAAGATGAAGTAACGATTCCATAATTTTTACTCGAGGCATCTTCACTAACATCGGTATGAAGCTTGTGTGAAGTGGAATTACAGTTCTAGTCACGTCAGTGATGGTGTTTTGGAAGTGACGTAGGAAACAAATTTGAAAAATTATTCTTTTTTACGATGAAGATTAGACGTAGATTTCACATGTAATCTAATATAAAATTTATTGAGATAATTCAAACTTTACTAACATATAAAAGTCAGCAGAATACTTCGTTTGAATTTTTAAGTCGAGTTAATTCCCCTGCAAGATGAATTTATTTCGTCGAAATCCAAATTTGCGACGTTGTTCACTTTTTCAAACCAAATCAGTTTTGCTCATTTGATAGGGAAAATGTTTAAGTTTTGGGTCAAATCGATGCCAGACTAATCTAATGTGACTTTCAATATCATCGACCCTCTACACCATAAAATAATGGATAATTTATTCAACTTTTCATTCAAAAATATTTCTGACATTTTTAGGTCCGAAATCTTGATTGGACCAAATTAAAAATCTGACACGATACTCGAAATCAGCGACCGAAAAAACCCTACTTTGAAGATTGACGCTTTGTGATTTCCCCGTACCACCAGTTTAGGTTTGACTTTTTTTTTTTTTTTTTTTGGTCATAGATTTCGATTTTGAGCTCAAATTTGGATCGGATCAAAAATCTGATACAATATTCGAACTTACCGAGCCAAAATACCTCCATTTCGATACCTTTTACTTAAATTTTCAAGCTGATTTAATGTTGCTCATTTTGGGTCCAGAATTTAGATTTTCGGAGCCGGATTATAATTTTGACGTGATATTTGAAATCAGAGACCATAGAAACCTCTTGTCCAATATTTTATTCGCCACCGTTCCGCTTATGAATCCAGGCTTGGTAAATTCGAGTCCCTTTTAAGCACAAAAAATGTTTTCACCCAAACAGAAAGTAGACCCTTCCACTACTTGTTCTTCAGTTCCATGTCAATCCGACTTCGTGTTCAGAAAGAAAGATGGTGGGATTATCTTATTACACTCTGAATGATGTTCATCGCTATTTGCATGCATATGAAATTGCATACTCAATTCCCCGCAAATACGCCATTCAGTTCAATAATCAGCAGCGTAGTGAGTTGAATAATAACTGCGAATACTCATGACTGGTCATGACTTCATCTTATTGATATTTTGGTTTTAGTTTTGTGCCCTCAAGTACATAGCTTAGGTCCTGTTTTGTAATGTGCGTGAATTTTCGATGCTTATCATCTTTAGTTACTTTGTGTATTTTGTGTTCCTCGTAGTTCTCCTGGAAAATCCATCTGAGTCCCGCGAATCAAAAAACAAGTGGGGGGGGGGGGTAAATTCATAAAGCACCCACAGCCGACATGAGTGAATTTGACAGATCGAGACCTCGTCTACGGGTTTTCCAACTTACCAGCTCTATCCAATTAATTCCCTCTTTTGACATGAAATTTGGATTCAGAGGCTTTTGATCAATTTTGTTACAGTGGGGCTTGAATATGGGGTTCAAATCATGGCCTGAACCAAAAATCCGATGTAATATTCGAAATCAGCGACTCCTCCTCTCAAATAAAGGAGGATTTTTCAAACAATAATTTGAACAATCTTTTTGGTTCAAAATACCTTTGTGCTCAAATTAGAGCCCCGTCGGAAATCTGATCCAATATTTGGAATCAGTGATCCAAAGAACCTATTTTCAAAATTCCAATGAAAATTTTATCTCTTTTCGATCTGAAGTTTGGCTTTTAGGGATCAACTCGGGAGAAATCAGGACCAAATCAGAAAAATCTGATGCGATATTCAAAATCAGCGATCCAAGAAGTCCCAAAATTGAAAATCTGTTTTCATCCCGCGAAAATCCGACTTCGCGATTAGAAAAAAAACAAAACAAAGGGCGGGACCAATTCGTGGAACACCATGTATTTCATATCATCTTGAAAACAAGGATTCTGTCTTCTAAGTTTTTCCAAGTATGCAGGTAAAGGTAAATAATGTTAATTCCGTTGAGCTATCTCCTTTTATAAGTCTCGGAGAAAATTCGCCATTATTAAATATGAACTTCGATTAAACGTTCGAAAGTTTTCGACTTCGATTCCCCGATGACGGAGCTGCGAGTGTAAAAATACTCGTAATTTTTCGAACCCCCTTCCCGGCACATAAATTAAAATATCACAATTTTTCGAATTCGATGCTTGGAACGCGTTCAACTTTTAGCATTCGAACGTATTCGTTTTTCGTTTTTGACGCAGCCTGCAGCGAGAAACTTCCACTTTTAAATAATTTACTGTCGTATAAATGGCGTAGTAAGTATTTATGTCCAGGGATTTTCAGTTTCATTACTGAAAGTTTATTATATCCGAAATGGCAGGTTTATTTTCAAGTGCTCCTCGGTGGAAATCGAGAACGGAGCCAACGATTGTACTACTCTCAGTTATGATCGTTTGACAATTTTTTAACTGCAGCAGTCATCTAGAAGCAAGTGATATTCAAGCACCGCAAAAATGTCAAAAACGAAATGAGCGAATGAGAATAGTAGTGTGGTGGGACGTATGGTGATGCACGCATGCCAAAGTGGCCCCTAAGACACGGCACCCCCAGCACCGAAAACTACCCTTTCAGGCATCGCATCAGTGCCGAGGGGAGAGCGATTGAGAATAAGCCGGACGATTCTCGGTGTATCCATTATTTCAGAATGTAAGAGGAGGCTGGAGGGGGGGGGGGTTACAGATATAATTTGTCTCACAAGCAAAGAAAAGAAACTTAAGAGTTAATTCACCAGTTCTTTGATGCATTTTTCATGTTATGAGCAAATAATTAAGTTCTTAAGAAATTTATAAGGCGAGCAATAAGTGTTGGTGACTTCGCGTGGCAGATACGTTCTAAAATATTTGATACAAAATAGAAAATAATCATGTATTTCAAATAGCAGCTAATACCTACTCGTAATAGTAATAGGTAATGAAGAACAAAGAAAAACGTTTAAATAATAGCTTAATGCTTATTACTTATCATCATTGACTTTGTATGTATGTATTCAGTGCTATCATGTGTCAAATTGGGCTACTTTACAGTACGATGTTGGGTCCCGATGCGAAATCAGTTACCCTCTAGTTACCCGCGGAAAAGTTACCCATGTGCAACCCTCGGTTACCATCAGATTACCCAGAAACCTATCAGTTTCCCTTGGTTCCACTTGAGTTACCCGGGTAACTGGTGGGATTTTGCGCATCGGGGTGTCTAAATGTGAGCACAATTATGAACTATGAGATGAGTTACAATTACTTATCATGTAAAATTGAGATTATTGGAACAGACGAATTAAATAAAGAATACAAACATGCGAAGATGCAGGGCTTTTCCAAGTTCCGCTAGGAGTGCTAGTGTGTGTTGAAAAATGGACTGAGCAATTTTTCTCATTAATAGCACATACTTTGTAACTTCAAAATTTTCTAATTAATTATGCATCAGACGCAAGCAAATAAAATTTGGTATATAGATTCAGAGATCACCAAGCTTCTATTTAAAACTATTACTCAGACAGAGTATAACGCATTTTCCATGTGTTTGGAGTTGGAATTTTCAATGTCAGTATCCCATTTTATATTCGAACCGAAAATAAGTACTATATTACCTGAATAATATAAGTAAAAATCACCCTCCCCCCCCCTTCGGGACCAAAATAGAGGCCAACTCTCCGAACCTCTGCCAGAATCGGGAAATCTAAGTTGATAGATCAAAAGTTGGGAAAATCACAACAAGTCTAAAATAATTTTAATTTTTTTTTTTTTGTCAGCCAATACAAAAAAAATTTGATACTTGGGAATTTTGAGTTGGGTCAGTTGGCAATTTAACAATTATTACTTCCTTCCCAGGCAAAACTCTCCGCTACGTCCCTGATCCCCCCGGCTGATCCAAAATAAGATTTACATCGAAAAGTTACGTTCCCAAGCGCTAAATTTTAGTAATGCCCGAAAATCGATTATTCGATTTTTCCACTATGCCAAGAAAATCGAGTTGTTGTAGGGGAAAATCGATTAACAGATTTTTAATCAATTACATATCTTGTTACAGTGCTGCAATGAAAAAATTGAAAATGGGTTTGGCTGGCCGAGTGGATAGCGCGCTGGTCTCAGAATCCGGAGGTCTTAGGTTCGAGCCCTCGTACCGACTCGCTACACTTCGACCTAGGCTGGTTTTTCGGCTAGAAGAAAAGAGGGCTAAGACAGCCCTAACAGCCTCCCCGACGCCACTGAGGTAATGCTTTCAAGGACGGATTCCAGGGCTCGGATTGAGGATAAAATTAGAAAACAGAAGTCACCTTAGCGCTAATAGTGCACCGTGCTCTGGTACTCCTAGAGATATTAGACTCATACCTAGTACTGTTACTCCAGGTTCGAGCACTGTTTGACAACTGCAATTCTGTATTCATGCTCCCTCCCCCAGCCAAGAGTAAGAGAAAACTCAAACACGCAATGATAAAAATCAATTTTTCTGCCCAAAAACCGATTAACTGATTATTCTACGGGTTGAGTGGAAATCGATTAATCAGTTTAATTGATTAATCGAGTATTACTACTAAATTTGTTCTCATAAGTGTAAGAACACACCAGCTAACACTTTTTTGAAATCAAAGGCTATTTTAGGGTCGTGCACGGTTAAGGGGGCATTCCAAATGTGCAGCTTCACAATATAAAATCATTAAAATTAAATTTCACTTCAAAAATGGTTTGACTGTAAAAAATTATTCTCAGTAACAACGAAATACCTGTATAAAATTTTTCAAAAGCAAAATTTCCAGGGGTCAGCGCTTCCTATTTCATTTTTGAAACAAACTGAACTTCAATCATTAGAATATAGCAGCGAAATATGAGTAGATGCTAATTAATAAAAAATGTTTTTCGATGATCTTCCGGTGTTCTAATTTGCACCCATCACTCATCCTGAATGTGATGACTCTCTGCTCGGGAATTAACATTCTCGTATAAATCGTCCTGTCTGGGTATTTCCTGTGTAGCACGTTACAAATGTCTTTAATCTTTTACATTTCTGCATTTCCAGTACGTCATGTTTCTAAAACGTGCTATTTTCTTGTTTCCTACTCATTGCTCTTTTTTTCTTCCCTCGATCGGCCAGGTGGGACTATCAGTTCAGTCTCAGTCACAATTTATGTTTCGCACTCTGAAGATCTGTTTTTAGTACGTCTTAATTTGTATGATATTCACATAAGCGCGGGAAAAAACAAGGACTCAGCGTTATTGATAGCCCATTGTAGTTCCCGTTATATTTAGGTCATCATAATATGTTGTATTATTTAATAAGAAATAACACAGAATTTTTTTAGTCTAATAAATGTTTCTTGTATCTCGCATAATTTTTAACTTACTTGAAAAAAATAAATTAAAAAAATAATGATACATTTCCTACTATATCTCGACTGTAGGTCACGTCTCTCCACTTCTCTCCATCATGTGCTAATATTTTAATTTCTGAAAAGGATTCATGCCAGTTCTTTCCCTCAACCATTCCCTCTAGCGGTAATAAACTTATCCCTGGATACCTTATATTGCATAGGTTGTCGCTATGTAACTGAGACTAAAATTCGTACGGCCCACCAACGCTACCTATCGGCGTTTCAACGCAGTAGAGGGGTAATTTGGTTCATTAGCTATCGATTGAGACCACGCGGAGCTTATTTGATTGAAAACTCGCTACATCTGCGCCGTGGTGATAACTTCTAAAAAAATCACATTTCACCCCCACCCCCGTATAGTCATGACCTCGCCCCTTGCGACTTTTGGTTACTTCCTCAACTAAAGGCGGCCTTACAGGGTCGTCAATTCAACACGAATCAAGAAGTCGCATCCCTGCGGCGCAGATGTTTTTCTCCTCCTTACCGGCGGCGGAATACGCGAAAACGTTTGATAAATGGCAAGAACGAGTGGATGCCTGTATAGCCATGAATGGCGCTTATTTTGAAAAATTCGTGTATTTAATGAAGATGATAATTAATAAGGAATTTTGTAATCGTATGCTTTTTTACCTTCTTTAAAAAAATCTTTAAAAAACCTGTAGGAGTCAACGTATATGGTTTTTTTCAAATTAGTCTGGAACAGCAAGTTTTCAATCAAATGAGCTCGGCATGGTCTCAATTGATAGCTAATGAACCAAATTATCCCCCTACTGCGTTGAAACGCCCGATAGGTAGCGTTGGTGGGCCGTACGAATTTTAGTCTCAGTTACTTAGCGACAACCTGTGTATGACTTGTCAATTTAACTCTTCACTTTACAATTATACTCCAAATTTCTCTTTCCCTTTCTTTTCGCCTCAACACTTCCTCATACCTGATTTTTTTCTATCAGTTTGATTTTCAACATTATCCGGTAACACCACATTTCAAAAACTTCTACTTTTTTTTGTGTGTGTTCTTACTGTCAGGTCTCTCATTCATACAACGCTATACTTTGAACATACGTTCGAAGAAATCTCAGTCTTACTCCCAAATCTATACTTATTCTAAATCATTTTAACCGTCTCCTCTTCTTTTGTTACACTTGATTTCTTCTTATTCGTTTCTTCAATTAAATAGGTTAAACAGTACCCGCTGGTTACAAACAGCAACCTTGTCTCGCTCCGAATTTTATCCTCTATTTGTATTTGAGCTCTTTGATCCGTATATAGGTAAGGAGCATGTCTAGTTCAAGTAATCACCACAAGTTGGTTCTGAGCAATCCAAAAGAGAAAAAAAACTGTTATTCTTCCTTGATATCAAGATAACACCACGGGAATATAAACATTTCCATGAGGAACCACCAACATTAGCATAAGTAATTCATTGTAAAATGATGTTTTAGACAAGGTTCATAAAGCGGGTTCTTTTATTTGTGTACAAATGTGACAATTGTGCCGTCTGTTTCTTTTAAATTATGGATATTGGATGCAGTAATCAGGGTTGCCATAATTTTCGTGCTTCCAGACATCGCTAAACGTTGGCCGATTACATTCCTGATATCATATTGTCCAAATTCGTTTCACAAGAGATGGAATAAGAGTTCAAAAAGTTATAGAAACTTTCAAAATGCTCTTCGAAAAAAATTTGATTTTTGTCACTTAGGTATGCACTTTGTACAGGAGACCATCGAAACGAAAACAAAATACATAAATCAAAATATCTATTCATGAATTTTGTTTTTACTATCATTTTTAGTGCACCTGTTAAAATCTCACCAAGGGATTGGGCACCCGTAACTTCATTACATAAAAAATGAGATGGAAAGTAGTAGAAAATGTGTAGCGCTGGATATCCAAAAAATTTCGAATTCACATATTTGCTCTCGGAAGCTGAAACTGCTACTGTGGTACAGACCGAAATATCGACTTTTAAAGCTATTCCTAACCTTTTTTGACTTTCTAATACGTCACTATTGAATATGACGTCAATGTTTTCTCAGCTCCGTTCGTTTGAAAACTTGCGATCTGAACGCTAGCGGCTTGTCAGCTACGTATAATACGGGTACGGCACGTCACAATAAAAGTACAACTAAAAATTCTACTTCAGTTCCCTCTAGTGTAATATTTAGAGAAATATTGCCAAGTTTTCTGCTTTTTCACAGCTGTAGGTTCCCAGGCATTCTGTGTGGGCTGCACAGTCAGTTATATCGGTTCGCATTACCAGCATAATATAAAAGTCTCCACCGGATAGCATTAAAAGGGAAGAATTGTTATTTATCGACGCGTGTTATTGTTTTTGAAAGGAATTCTTCGTTCACGTATCCGGTAACGTATGAAGTACAATACTGCGAACTGGGGTACGATATTATCTCTCTGTAAGTGGAATAATTTTCGTTACCCAGTATGCACGAGGTCGCTAAATTCGGCCAGATCATTGAGTAGCACTACACCGGAAAGGCTGAAGTGCGGCAACCGAGTACTCTCCTCCCCCTACCCCCATGTATTCCAAAGTCACATTTTCCAGGAATGTAGCAGACAGCAGTGCTGTCAAAGCGAGGGCTACAGGGGTGCGTTGTATCCTTTTAGAAAATTTGGAGGTACAAAGTATCATATGCATCCCTAATTGAAGACAATTTTGAAAAGCTATTCAGTGACAGAAAGATGTCTTGAGAGACTTCAGAGACGAAATTTGAGGAATTTTTAGCGATTTACATAATATTTTGCTTGTTCCCTTCACTTTTGAGGCAAGGCAATTTTTTCCCTTATGTGTTTATTATTATTATTATTATTATTATTTTTTTTTTTTTTTTCAGACCTTATTATTGTACGAAAGTTAGTTCAGACCTTAGCGAGGGCATTCAAAATCAAAATACCTTTTGTCAAAATTATTTTTACATAGACAACACTATCATATTGAAGCCGAACAACAGGAAAAACATTGGCTCGATTCGTCGAACCATTATGCCATTAGAAATTTTCGTCACTGCAAAATCAGGTCAACTCCAATTTTTTTCATGCAAAACTAGGTCAGGTCCACCCGTGTTTCCATCAAACCTCATGTTCATGATCGTGTGTGACTATATTTTGATAATTTTGCTTGCGCGTGATTGTACTTTTAAATAATTTCGTTTCATTATGGACGAAGATCCTTCAGCAGTGACTTATGTCAAAAAGGCAAAACGAAATCTAATGAGAAAAAAATTGAATAAAGTATGCAATTATCATACATTTTGTTGTAAAACGTGTATTTTCCTTTAAATAAAAATAATCTTAAAAATGTTTTCAAAAATCTTCCATTGACAGGATTTTATTAAACTTTGCGGGACAAAACAGGTTAATTCAAATTTTCTTTTTGCAATATGTCGCTAGCGCTGACAGATATACAAAAATCGATACCGACAACATTTTTCTCATCAAAAATACTATATTTCTGGTCATTCCGAGTGTCAGTGTTACCACTTTCCGGTAAAACGTTTCTTTTTAGTGGCCTGTAAACCTTCAAACATGTGACTTAACCTGTTTTTGGAAGCACCGATTCAAGTGTGATTGAACTAACCGGATGTCCTGCGTGGGCCGATCGAGGGAGAAACACGAGAGTGAATCATGCGAATAATTATTATAAGAAGAAGGACAAGAAGGAGAATGTGATTTAGAGAGTACAGGAAGTACCGGTATGCAGAAGACAAAAGACGTTTGTTAGTCGTCTGCATCGTGCAACGCAAAAACCCATCAGGCAGGGCGATTAGAAGATTTTCACAAAAATGTACTTTTGAGAGGAAAAGATCACCGCAATCTAAATGTTAGATATTTGTACCCCTCCTCCCTCCCCTTTTGAGAAAAAAAAACACGTTAACTCCGCTGTATCAAGCAGGGTATACACGACTGGACGAAGATAGTTAGTAAAACATATAATACACGCTAACTGGAAACAGCAGTCAACCGAGTCCTACTTGGACACACTCGCCCCACCCACGAATATGAGTGTACTATCGCGGCAGCTTCCTTCTCAGTGCTCAACATGCAATTTAACACACACAGCTCACCACATCATGCACGTTTGCGCCAAGTATCAATCACATTCAAACTAGACAACATTTGAGATCTATTATACTGTAACGTAATTCGCACCGAAAAACGCACAAAAACACATAAAAAGAACTTTTAATGTCACACTAATACAACGCACAAAACAGTAGCTAAATCGCTTTGAAAACGCACTATTTATCGCATACAAAACTTGACCATACGGCGACGACCAGCGGCCTTTATATATACCCCGGCATTATCAGCAAAACTCCTTATCGCTCTCATTATCGAATTTCTATTCTGCTGCTCAAAACGCGCTGATCTTTCTTCACTTATCTCGAATGTTCGGGATAGTTCGCCACACTACCCCCTCCTTAAGCCTGGACGTCCCGGCGAGGCTCCAGGTCTTCTTCATGGTCAGCATGTCAGACTGCCAAACGATCAAGGTGCACGACTTTGACTCGTCCACCACCAAGCTTCCGAATCCGGTATACAACATTGTTGATCCGCTTGAGTACGATGTACGGTCCTTCCCAATGACTCTGTAGCATCGGGTTCCGTCCTCTCTTTCGTTGCGGATTGTAAAAACCAGACACATTCCCCAGCCTGGAAGCCGACCTTGTTGGCTTTGACGTCGTAGCGAGTCTTCATCTGGTCGCTGCTTGATAGGTGGACTGTCCCCAGTATCAATCCGATGTTGCACCCATTCTGTCTGGCCATAATCGTCGCTGTTCTCGGCAAAGATCTTCCTGAAGTTTTTCAGAAGAGCCTCCAATGCCTTCCTCTGCGACGGCTTCCAACCCTGGATTACACCTCTGGCCCACTGGTCGAATTCCGATGTTGTTGTCTCGTCTCTTGCCGTTGAGACGGGCCATACCTTCGGCAGTTTCCTGGCTTTAGTCTTATACAGCTCTCTGGGCCCATGGTTGGCAGCCGTCTCGAACTTTACAACTCGATCTCAATACTTCAGGGTCTGCTGTTCAGGGTCGATGATCAGCCCGTGCTGCACCATCATATCCCAGCCAATGATTGCAGCATCTTCTATGTCGGCCACTAGGAACTCTTGCTCAAGGAAGGCTCCTATCAGCTTGACTCGGAGGCGGACTGTCCTATATACTGGTACTGTTTCCCAGGTAGCTGTTCGCAGGACGTACTGCTTCTTTTGGTCCACCTCCTCAGCTGGAGCCAACTCGCGTTGGAGGATCGAGTGCGATGCTCCAGTGTCTACACAGAAGAGTATAGTCTTCCGGCCAAGCTTTCCTTTCACATAGTTGCTTAAGGTGGGCGATGATTGTGTGGACCTGTTGGGAAACTACTGGAGACGTTTGGTCCTCAACATCCCGGCTTTTTAGTTTAACTGTTTCAGTTTGACCATCTTCTTATTCTGGGGGCAGTCAACACGAATATGCCCCAGTTCACCGCACTGGAAGCATCGCAGTTTTCCAGTCCGGCCTTCATCATCTGCTCCACTACTGCTTCCACAACTTTCTTCAAGCCTGCCAGTTCCTCTTCCATTTCATAGGCCTGGGCTTGTCGAACTGTGGCTTTCTTTCTGAAGCTTTCCCGTGCAGTTTCCTGCTCCAGGACTTGTGCTAAAGCAGACTGAGAGTTTTGGTGGTTGCCAACTCTCACCAACATCTGAATATGTTCGTCCTCAATTCCATGACTAAACGCCGAAGCCGCCATTCCCTCTCTGAATACTTCCGAGGGCGTTGGGTAGGCGGCATTGGTGAGGTGAACTATTTCCGCTTCAAAGGCTTGAAGCGATTCTCCTCGCCTCTGTGACCGGACCTTCAGTTCCCGTTTCCGCAGCTGCTTCATATGGGATTGCCCATATCGGCGTTCCAAGGCTTCCACCAACTTCACAGAAATTCCTTTGGTCTTCGATTGGAATTGTCTTCAGTACGTCCATTGCTGTTCCTCGCAGGTTGATGACCTGATGACCAATGCTGTAGCTTTCGTCGCTTCGTCCTAGCCATTACTGGTAGCTGCTGCCTCAAACTGGGCAAGGTAGGTCTCCCAGGAATGCTGACTATCGAACGTTGGCGGTTTCACTTTTGCAGAGCCACTACCATTTGAAGGTGGAACCAGTTGTCGTGGCTGGCTATCTGGAGCCTCCACTGATAATGCACTGGCGTCTAAATCCATCTAGGTAGGCTGCTGGCTACCTGGAGGTACTACTACTGACATTTTGGTATGGTCAGTTTAAAGAGCCTCCAATTCCCTTTCCAGTACAGTGACCCGTTGGGAGACTGGTTCAATCTTCTCGTCTATCTTCTTCTCCAGTCCTTGAACGATTAGCTGTGACTGTTCTTCCATTTTCTTCAACTGTTCGGTCTTCAAGTCGCGCAACTGTTGAGCTTGTTTGGTCTTCAAGTTGCTTAACCGTTGAGCTTGTTCGGTCCTCATTTCGCTCAACATCGCCATAAGCTACTGGAGAGCAGCAGCCGTTGTCGACCCTTCGTCTTCTGGTTCTGGTTCCACAGCAAAAACAAAAGTTTCCGGGTCTTTACCTTCACCTCTCAGGAAGGTTTTCAGCCGTCGGACCAGTTCCGCTTTCGAAACCGATCGCGATAGGTCACGGTTCTGTAATTTCTCCCGAAGCTGTCTCTGCAAAAGTTCGAACAACTTTTTCGGAGCCATCATGGATGGACGGTTTCGATGACGCTCACTTCTTCAACGCAAAGCGCCGTATCCACAGAACAAGAATGTCCAAACGAATGTCCAAACGAATGTCCGAACGAGATCTTCACGACGCGTACTGTCGAATCCCACTTCTGACACCAATGTAACGTAATTCGCACCGAAAAACGCACGAAAACACGTAAAAAGAACTTTTAATGTAACACTAATACAACGCACAAAACAGTAGCTAAAAATGGCTTTAAAAACGCACGATTCATCGCATATAAAACTAGACCATACGGCGACGGCCAGCGGTCTTTATATACCCCGCCGTTATCAGTGAAACTCCTTATCGCTTTTGTTATCGAACTTCTATTCTGTTGCTCAAAACGTGTCGAATCTTTCTTCGCTTATCTCGAATGTTCGGGATCGTTCGCTACAATACTTCATCAACAGAACAGAACTGTACAAAACCTTATAATTAGCATACCCACTGTCGGGAACCTAGCCCCTTGGGCAGTAAGAGTCCTGTTCTGAATGTTGGTCATTAGGCTTTGAACGACTGGTGTTGGTGTTATAGACTGCCCCTAAAGAATGTGACTTTATTTCAAACAATTTGAGCATCTTTTTTCAATTTTCATAGAATTTCGGTAATGAATGTGAAATCAGCGTAATCTAAAAGGTGTTGTCTCTTCATCAGGGAACCTTGCGAGCAAAGCGAGCTGCGAGTTTCTAATAAATGGGATAAAATGGTCAACTAGAGTCAGCTATTTTTACATTTAAATCTTGTTAGACGCCCTGTCTGCACTCCCTCCTGCACTTCGGCCTTACTGCGCTTATGAGATCACCTCATATTTCTCAACTTCCATGGTTCTATAACATCTTAAAATATTTAACATCACATGGAGTACCCGACCTAGCAGTGGCTCGTACAGATATTAGCTGCAAAGTTGTCTTTCATTCGATTTTGAATTATGTAGAACGGTTCTACGAAAATGGCTACGTTTGAGAATCAACTGATGATAACCACCGGGGGATAGAATATTCCTACCGCAGAGACAAAGTCATACTTTATTAAAACTGGCAGCCTGGCGGTAAAACTTCCAATATTCTCTTCGTCAGTTATAGCGGGGGAAAGAAGATTGAAGTTTCGACACTTTTCGGAAAAAGTTGCTGCATAATCTACGGATGACATTCGTGGTGACCGGATACGACAGAAAATAAATATATTCGCGGACATGTCAAATGATAAAACGTGTCGTACACGTGAATATGACCTGACTGAAAGGAGTGAAAAATTCTATCTGCTGTAGAAATACGACCAGAAGATCTCTCACTGGTTGCATTACTTATTGCACGGTCACCTGTGTTCCAATTGAGTAGGAAGTGACGCCGAGAAGGCAATTTTCGATATCGTTATCATACTTGACGACCTGTATCAAGCTAAAAGGAAAATACTTGTGCACTGCCCTCGTTCTCTCGAAGAGGAAGAGATCTCGCCGAGTGATTTTCAGCGAACCCGTAGCCCGGCCTTATTTATTTTCCGTTTCGAGATGCCTGTTTCGAGTGGACCACCATCGTTATAGTTACGTCGAAATTGTTAGCAGAATTCTACGTACGTATGTACGCCATCGACATTCTCATCACGAAAGAATATTGGTATTCCTGTTTCTGGCAGGCGAGTAATTTCATAGTTTGGGAAAGGTGTGCTGTTTCACCAAATTATAATGAATCTGAGAGTCCTTCGCCACACATATGCGAGAAATTCACCTAACTAGCCATTGTTCGTTCATTCCTCTGTGGTCTGCAACAGAGGCCGACAGTTTGTTCGTAGACACTCAAGTACTCAAGTACGATCAGTACTTCACGGCAGGTTTGAAACGAGCTAAATTGAAATATGTTTGTTCCTGTTGGCTCTTCTTCGAACTCTTACTCAGCACCGTCTGCAGGTAGCATTTATAAAGGCCTAGTGGGTATCGATACGCGTGTGAATCCACGAAATTTTGATAACTTCTTACAGATATCTCCAAATGCCGTTTTGTGCTCCCCAGTCAATCTCCGAATTCAAAACATTTTTTTCGTTTCATCCTAATGCACAACCCTGTCCTCCTTCGAAAATAACCAACGAAAGTTTGAGCTCGTCCCCTTGGGGAAAACGGCTCCACCGCCGCTGTGCTCAAAACTGAGCGATAAATAAAACGTAATTTTAAGTACGTTGTTACCTGACTCAGTTCAGGCTACGCTTCTGATCTTTCCTCATTCTTGATTTCCTTCTTTCATCCTACCGTACCCCGAAGTTTTGGATTTTCAATATTGAAAGTCGCTATATACTCGTAGTAGTTATTTTTTATTCTACCACTCGGGTGAAAATCTGCAATTCAATCCAGAACGTCGTATCGCATTAACTTTGCAGCATCGCATTGTAACAATATTTTCATTATTATAATCTGAAAGCAAATGCTGGCTAAATTTACGAGGATGAAATGCAGATAAACTGGAAAATGATGAGATAGAGAAGCAGATATAGGCGATAAAATAAATAAATAAAGCTAATATCTCGAAGAAGGTACAATATCTCGGAAGTTATATGATTTATACTTTCGAACTTGGAAAAGAATTTTACCACTTTTTATCACCGAAGTTTATACGATGTAGTTTACTCGAATTCTAATACAGCTTTGACTTCCTATCACTTTTTTCCGCATCTTCGATACCCTTCTATTTAAACTTTTTTTTTTATATATATATATATATCCGCTTAGTTACTTTGACTTATGCGTTTAAAAACTACCGCCCGAGTTTCGGTATTATTCGTTCCAACCTGCTTGTGTCAAACAGCGATAGAATTTATCTCACAAATAGTTTCAATTGTTCGGCCCGAAATTCGAGCTTCAGTGTAGAACTTTTTTCAGCTCCATACATAATAACCACCTGTAAGGAAAACATATTCAAGGCTTTGCGTAATGGAGAGGATTTTTTTTTTTGAAACGCTGAAATGTGATCGATTACTTGTCTCGCTAGTCGAGGCTATAAGAGTTTCAGAATCTTTATTTCAAAAGATTAGGTAATGTATGAGCTTTGATACATTGCAGATTTATTTCTTTGCGTTGACGTTAACTGATAGGTGTGCTGTTAATATTTCACATGCCTACCGAGCGTATTAATCTCCAGTTGGAGTCGAGAAGCAACTCGCTCTTGCACTGTAGTGTCAACTCACGAGAGCGTTAGGTCTACTTTTTTTCCCCAACTTCGAACGACTTGAACCATGTAATTCGCTCGGCGTTTGATAGGTTCTTGTTCAGCCTGCATGTCACTCCTTTTTATTTACACTTTTTCTAACACTTGCCCTTATCTTTTACAGGGTTTTATGCAGATGATGGTAGCGACTGTGTCACTCCTCGTTTAATAGATAGCCATAATCGGTGGAAAGAAGAGAAAGTAGGAACTAGAAAGAATCACTTGCTTTCTTAGATTTCATGAGTATGAGTCCCGCCTGCTCGGAAATAAGCGAGAAAAAATGTATTCGGCATTTTCAGCATATTTTAAAAAAGGCCGAGTTTTCTGATTGAAAAGGTCACAAGTGGAGTTCCCTAACTTTCATTCCTGAATAAAAAAAGAGTTCATTATAATAGCTGCTTGAGTGTTGCACTCAGGCGCATACCGTCTGGTAAGGGGGCATTCCCTGACACACGCAACCAAGGTTTGACAGATGGCTTCAGTTAGAAAATCAGTGGTCCTCAGCTAAAAACTTAGTGACTTTTTGAGACGTTTTGTCTGATTTTCTAACTCAAATCAATAAACAATCCCGTCAACATTTTACATTCACCCCGCTTGCAAAATTAGGAATTTCCCAGATAGGGAATTTTGTGTTTTCTCCGCTCGACTCTCCTCTGTGTGTGCTACCGTGTGTTCCCCCCCCCGTAAGGAGCGGCTAGTCCAACGCTAGGTCGATGGCTCCGTGTATTTTCAAACGTTTGTTTGATTAACATCAATAAATTAAACCTTTATTGAGAACGATTTCGACCGTAACCCCTACACTAATGTTACCACAGCCTTTTTTTTCGTGTCTATTCGTACTTCGTGTGGCATTATGTGAACTGAACTTCCGCGAAGTGCTTTTTTTCTTTGCCCACGCCACTGCCATTGGTACTAGCCGTGATGGCAGCGGCTTCGGGAGGAACAGTAGCAAAAGGACCGACTGAAGACCTCTACGCGAGGAGCAGGAAAATGCTTGCTAGGGCAGAAGAAGCGGCCGGTCAAGTTTCGAATATTTTAAAGAATGCCTTCAAAGTGCGGTTTAACAAGGAGAAAAACACCTACTTTTTTCCGTCCGAAAAGATCGCCCTGACCCCGGACTTCACGAAAGAAACAGTAATGACAAGGCTGAACTGTCTCAATAAAATAAACCCGTATACACGTCTCACTGATGATATCGTAGCCTCTCTGGAGGAAGTACATTTGGAAACATGTAAACAAATGGCTAATACAATCATCGACGAAGTCAAAAGATCTGTAGGTAGGGCCCAACCTTGTGGCGTAGAAACGTGCGATTACACGCGTCAAAATTAACGTCACCGGCATTAGCACGTCCTCTCGTCTCTCCTTTCCCGTAACCGCTTTTCCACCTTTCCCCTCGGTCTATCCTAATCATCGTGCATGAAAATTCTTGCTGTTTTCCTCCCTCTACTACCGCACTAATCGCTGCACGATGAGTGCGAGGTGGTAGATGTTTTCCAATGGTCTGATGCATAGCTTTTTTTTCGTTTTTTTCTTGGGCTAATTGTTGGTACGCTTTACCGTGCTTTACTTCGACTTTTTTCGAAATTTGACTGCTTTTTGCAGTTTTCTTTTTTTTTCTCATTGAGAATTTTATCGTGGACTTTTTCCACGTCTAATACCGCGACCAGCAGTGTACTTTTTGGAGTTTTCCGCGACCTGCTGAACGCCGTGACCGCCGATCTTTTTCTTTTCGACCGCGTGTTCGTGAACCTTCGTGTGGCCCTTTTGGCCAGCCGTCCACTTCGCGACCGTCACCGCCACCGGCCGAAATCGAATTCCTATTTTCCTCTTTTTTATTATTATTTTTTGTTTAATAAATTAATGTGTCCGCGTTGATGTGTAACCATGTCTTCTTTTTCGAACACTGCATTGACCGCGACATGAGGTCGTAAGTACCTTTTATGTAAGAGAGGATGTAAGGGACCATGGCTTAGAGAGAGAGATGTCTTAGCTTTTATTTTTACTTTTTCTTGCTTCTGGCCCCGGAACTATAGAATATTCAACATGTGATCTGGGTAACCGCCTTCCAAAGCCCTGGCACCTCCCGCTCCCTGGGTGAGTCTCGTATGAGCTAGTCGTGGCTTTTCCCAGGCCCTTTCGGATGCCTGCATTTCTTGAGCGTTGACGCCGATTTTCTGACTTAAGCACGTACCCGCTGATAAACGGAAGGTATCAGCAGTACAATGTGCACATGTTTGTGAGCGATCGAATTACCTTGGTTTTTCTTGGTTGGTCGTTCATAAAAATGCCACAACCTATTGTGACTTACGCTAATGAAACTGCCAATTTATCGCCTTCATCGGTCAAAAAGTAGGAAGGTTTCAAGATGGTAATCGGTACGAAAGATGCGACGACTGCCTTAGAAGAAATAAGAACCAAAATAAGCACGACGAAGAAGAAAATACGACTAACGAGAGTACCTAATGTGGTAAGTAAATACGCTGATCATGAATTTTGAGCGGGAAGAAGATCTCAACAAAATGAAGAGGGAAATAGAGAATCTAAAACTACCGGACGACTACTAAGCAGCAAAACAAGCTCAACCCAACCATTCGTGGTTTTTACGTGGGTAACACGCAAAACGAGCAAATCAGTTCCGTAATCGAAGACATCACTGGTGAAAAACCAATCCTCGTATCGAAAAGACAATCTCCAGTAAGCAAAAAGAGACTCGTCATCGTCAGATTATCAAAAGATCAGTATTACAGTTTGACAGAAAAATCTCCAAATAGAATTTACGTAGAATACAATAGGTTTAAATATGAAAAATTCATATCAGTAAGATACAAAACGAAATGTAAACAAATGGGACATAGTGCTAACTTTTGTAAGCTGAATGTGAAACTTCGAACTGTAGCCGTAAGTGTGAGAAAAATAGGGCCTGCTGTACATGCGTACTGAAAGAGATGGAAAGAGAAAGACTGAAAGAACCTAGTATTGACAAAGCTGTGGAGGCAGTGTTAGGTAAAGTAACACATAGGACATTTGCTCTTTCGTGCACAGAATATCTTAAACTAGTCACAAACCTTGAAAAACGCTTTGATTACTAATGAGTGCTAGCTGCAACCTTTTCCTAGCGATAGATTAAGTAATAAGCGCATGTCACAAGGTAACTAAATAAAAATAGCAACTTTAAATGTAGGCAGAAACCAGACTAGGCAGATAGACTTTATATAAAATTTGCAAAAATACAATATTGAAATATTGGCAATTCCTGAACCGCATGTCAAAAAAAGTAAATTAACGGGGAAAATGGTTCGTATCACCTAATTTGTCAGGATGATTACAAAAACAACTACCTCTTCAAACCCTAATGGGTTATGAAAAATATTTCATTGGAATAGTGTTATCCGATTTTCTAACTGTCACTTCGCTCCGAGTGGTGAAATCAGTGAACAACTGAGTGTCTTGACCAAATTTATAAAATAATTCAGCAAGTACAAAATTATTTTAATGGAGATTTCAATGTCAGATCGGACTATTACGAAAGGATAAATATACAAAATTACAATATGAAAAAAAAGGCCGATGCTTTTGAGGAATTCCTGATGTCAGGTGACCTTGGTGTGAAGAATCCGTACAATGTCACAACATTTATGAATAGAAATGGTAGTAGCGTCATCGATCTTATAATTTTCCAACAAAAATCAACGAGCAGGTGAGAAATGTAGAAGTTAACGAATTGATTCTGTGCCCCAACTTAGTAATCTCAGGTATAATCAAACCAGAGAGGGGCATAAAAATGCTAGAAACAAATACCTTCAAAATCAATTATATTAAGATTGGAACAAAACTCGAGGAAAATGCGGGAAAATTTGGAAATTTCAGATCTATTTTTTCTGTAATTAATAATTTAGAATGGATGCGTTTCGGACTGCGGGATGGTAAGGTGAATTTCGCCTCACGACAGGAACTTCCTAGTTGCATTTTGCCGGGCAACTATATTTCGGATTCGGGCTTATCCGAGGAAACTTGAATCTCAAAAATCTGATCCAAAACCGAACTCCGCCCCGAATCCTAGCTCGATTTTCAAAAACCCGAGGGCAGTTGAACCACATACATCAAACTCTGTTTTAAAAGAACCTGAACTCTTGAAACTGAAAAAACAAGTACCCGAACTTGACCTCAGTTACACTGGATGAAGAACCAAATCAGGTTCAGATAAAAATCGATCGGGGTCAACATCCGTAGCTCATTCTAAAAGCGTTGATCACGTTTCCAATTTTCTTTAACATTTCGAACGAACGGAAACAGCCATGACAAATTTACGGCGTTTTGAGTATGCAATTTTATTAACATTTCGAGGTAATTTGAATTATATCATGCGGGAATATTCACGGCGTTGCAATTGTGCAATTATATTCACACACCGGCCATGTTGCTGTATTCGAATTCGAAGTACAACAGTAATTTTATTTCAAGATACGTTTAACGCTCTCCAATATTCTTCCGGACTCCTTCAAGACTAACCCAGGCTTGAATGAGACGTTTGTAAAAGTTTTCAGATTTGTTGGAGACTTTTTAAGATCTTTGAGAATTTTTTGTCGAACTCTCAAATACATTTTCTCGAACGTTTTTAGAACTTTACAAAGTCTTTTCTAAACTTTTTTTAGGAATCAAAACTTCTTCAAAACTCTTCCAGAAGACTCGTATTAAACCCAATCCAAACTCGACTGAAACTTGTTTATACAATTCTGGACTCGACTCGGACTTTTTAATACTTTCAGACTGTTCCAAGATACTTTTCAACCTATTAAGGTAGGTAGGAAACACTTGAAGCTTCTATGAAGGCATTTTCGAATATGTTAAAAGTTTCTTTCAGGAATGTTTCAAGACGAGTCTTCAAGAGCCTTAAATTGGTCTGAATAAGTTCTAAACAAAGCTAGCGCGGTGTGACTCCCTTCAGGAAATTTCAATCATGAACTTCAAAAGTGCAGTAAATATAAAAAGAGATTTAAAAAAAAAACTCTTCAATTTGATTTCTCCACCAAAATCTGGAAAATAAAATCTTCGACGGTTCAAATAGTTCGCATGGGAGGAGAGAGAGCTTCCCTTCGAAGTAAAAAATCAGTTTTTGTTTCTTTTTGGTAAGTTCTACTCATTTCGCGTTATTTTGGAGGGCTCAGTCATTTTTGTCTTACTGTTCTCATGCACTAACAAAGCTCCAACAAACGATTCTATTTTTAGAAAGACCGCCGTTTCGTTGGCCTCTCAAAAGTGTTCGTTCTCTGCACTTGCGAATATTTCCTCTCTGGTAGCAGGAATTTAAACTCCCCTCGCATGCTTAATACAGGCTACTCCCTGCTTTAATCGAGTAACTTCATTCATTTCCCGAACACTCTTAAAATATTTATACTGAACGTAAAATTCAAAGCATATGTGAGCTCTCTAATTCCTTAGAGTTTCAAAATCACTTTATTTGACCACAATCGACTTCCTTCTATTCTATAACCTCTCATACCTACTTACGTCAGTAAGTTCGAACCGTACGAAGATTATACCGCAGTGTCGGTTTCATATCGTTTTGAAAACTCATTCAACGTACCCGAAGAACCGAAACTGCACTCGTCTGTTAAATCAAAAACCTCATTAACTTTATTGCGAAAATAAAGAAGATAATCTTTATTTTCAATTGCTCCGAAAGACGCTGCACGCTCTCATAATTTTCACAAAGACTTTAAATCACCGAGACTCGATTTAAACTAATCCCTAATGAATATTTATTATTGCCCCATACATCGTCTGGAAAATCTTATTTACGAGCATTTTCCCGGACAAGAAATTATCCTTGTCGAATACCTAGATGTCTGCAAGTATTTCCAATGGATAATCATTCTATTCGTTTGTACGTACGTGTCTTATACCCGTCGTTAAGTAGATAGCACTTATAACAGACAGGTAAAGTAATATTTGTAAGGTTATACACACGATAGGAGAGGCTGTGTAATTTATAAAGCCACTAACTGGAAAGATGCTTAGGTATACCACAATATGATTGGTGACTCAGTGGAGACAGACATACATCTATATGGTCAATTATACTCGTAAAATAAATAAATAAAAACAAAATATATGGATATAAAGATGAGCTGTGGAATTGGGGTATAAAGGGATAACTTGGCCACTCAGGACTTTCGAAAAGGGCTGTGTCCTTTTCTTATTCGTCATGCGGGTATTATTCCTAATATTGTCGATTTGTCTGTTTTTTTTTAAATTTTTTTATTTTCAACATTTTTGTACAGAATTTATAACTGATCTTAAAGTGTAAGTGAAAGACTAGTTCCAGTTCTTGAAGTTTCTATCAGGGTTGGCATTTTTCATGTAAAATGATTCATTTTACATTTTACGTAAAATGAATGTAAAATGTAAAATCGATGTAAAATGCGAGGAAAAACATAATCGATGATTGATAGATGGGATATGATAAGAAATGTAAAAGAAAAATTGTAATACAATTATGAAATAAATAATTGAGATGAAATTAATTAAATTTTGGCAGTAAAATAAAACAAATAGAGTAGCTTAGGTAAAAACTGCTGATACTACAAAGTCCGATGAGCTTTAATTCAATTTTTTTTTTCTGTAATAATTATTTTTTGTTATTTTTTGTTCCTTGAAAGTGTTTAATAATTTTAGGTTTAAATTTTAAGAAGTATGGCGAAAAATGTTAAAATTTGTTGTGGCCTGAATTACTCAATTTTTTTAAAAATTGTTTCATACTTGTCTTTTGTAATTCACTTTCTATAGAACACTCTACATTCTTATGAGTTACCTATAGTGAATTTGAGGAGTATAAATTATAAAATTGAAAGACAAAGGAGACGATCATTTTTAATTGTAACAGCTGTGCGTAAGCTTTAAAAATTTTAATTTAAGAATTGAACTTCAATTTTTTTTACTTAATTTGATTCATATTACATGTAAAATGTAAAATAAAAAGTCATTTTATAACGACTATTTTAAGTGAGCATGTAAAATGTAAAATGTATTTACCTGCCTATTCTGGTTTGTACCAAAGAAATTCCAAGACCTCCTCTCGAGATGACACACTTTATTTTTATTCCCAAATGTAATTTTGTAGCTGTATTCGAAGTCCGAATTCAAAATTTTCTTTCTGTTTCATCCTGCTGTAGAATGTCACTGGATCCTTCAACTCCCTTTTTCCGGATTGAGTGAGATGAGATACAAATCTCCCAAATGCGGGAAAACAGAAATTACACCAAATACCGGTCTGTTCGATACATTCAAAATATTCACATAAAAAATTCAAAAACTACTGGTGTTCGGTGTTTGTATCGAAGAAGCGTGTTTTCGAATCAACAGTGAGGTCTACTGGATCCCCGAAGATACGATCATTCTACCAAAATCTGTAAAAATAATGTTTCACTATTAAAATTTGGAAAGAAAAAATAGGAAAGCTAGTAAGCTAAATTAAATATGAAAATAATTCGATCATCCAACAAGAAGTAGGGAGTGTAAATCATGAAGCTAACTGAAAATTAACTTAAATAAATAAATAAGCTTTTAAACTTTTCTTACCAAAATTTGTTTTATCTTCTTTTTCTCGTGTACAAACTTGAAATTGAAAATCTAATCCAAAGTTGGGCAGGATTCAAATCCTCAGGCATTTTAGATCCAAGTTTTCCAAAATCCTAATTTTGGATTTTGGATTTCAAATCCTTTTTCAAAAAGGATTTCGGATTTAACTCCTAATTATTAGCAAAGGATTGCGTTTTGATGTTCCAAAAATAATTAAAATCTAAATCCAAAAATAGGGTGCTTGTAGCGCTGCACTGCGGCAAACACCCTAAAAATCCTCATTTCATCAATTTTAACAATTTACTATTATCTTATTGATATATTGAAAATCAGAACTTACATATTGAAAGTTTTACATACTTTTTGTTGTCGTATTCTGCAAATACAAAAGAGGCGTATTTCGTCACTTGTTTGTAAGAAGTTAGAACGCTGAATGCAGAGAGTTAAGATTGAGATTATTGGATTTTGAATTTACAATCCCAATTCTTCTGGAAATTGAGAGAAGTTATGATTTTGGATTTTAAATTATTTTCTAAAATTGATTTGAGACTTTGAATTCAAATCCTTTTTTTACTAGGATTTTGGATTTTGAATTTAAATCTTGGAGTTCCCGGATATTACCCATCCCTAATCTAAGCTAGCTGTGGAATGTAACTGGTCCCTTCAGCTCCCTCTCCTAGGATAGAGCGCAAAGAAATCAGATTCGTAATGTTGAGGATTTTCTGCTTCATTCCTGTTCCTGCAGCTGCTAAATTCGTTTCTGATATAATTTGAACTGTAACCCTTTATTGTCACCAGGGACTGTGACCTGCCAAAACTGATGAAATAGCTTATAACAGCTTCAATCATATTTTTAGGTTTCTTTTTTGCTGGCAGATTATTTCGTTTTTTATAGGTTATGTAACCCTAATGGGGTTTTAGCAAAAATATTCATGAACGAGCAAAGTTCAAAACGTTTTGCCCCATTTCATTTCACTTTAATATTCGGGACAAGATCCTTGCTACGAAGGCAGGGATTAAGCACGAAACAACATTAAAAATAAAATTAGCGATAGCCCCCAGGGAAAAATGAGCGTATTTACACGTAATGTAAGGGCTGACCAGAAAATGGCGGACTATTATACCTGCATGATGAAGCGCCTTAGTTTAAGAGGAGATTTTTCCCGAACTAATTGAAAAACTTTGAGATTTTCCCCGTTACGCAGTTTTTCTACGTTTCATTAAGACTTTTTCAGACTCTCGCAACAATGTTCAAACTCTTGAACACTCCTCCAGACATAGTCAAGCTTTTTAACGTTTTTCCGAGGCTGTACAAAACTTTAAGATCATTTCAAACCTGGTTTAGACTTTTTAGGATTCATACAGGTTCAATTGAAACCTATCGATACTATCCAAGATTTCTTTCAAAGTCGCAAAGACACTCATAAGACTGTTTTAGACCAATTAACGACTCTTTTAGATTCGTCTAAAACTTTTTCAAACTCAAGACTCCTCTAAGTCTCATCCATATATTATTTAGACTCTTCGAGACTCTTCCATACTCATTTGAGACATTTTCCGACTAGCTTCAACTTATTTTAACTACGGAGACTTTTTTAGACTCTTCCAAATGTGTACAAGACTCATTAAAATCTTCAATACCAGGAGTGAGTGAGGGGATAGAGACGAAAAATCCTGATTCAGTTAAAAAGAAAAAGAAATAGAAGCTCCTCATTTTATCCATTTTTCCGACTGGACCCAGAATTTTCCGACTTTACCGAGCTTTTGATAAATAATTATTGAAACATTACGAAATTTCCTATAGCAAGCACGAAAGACAAACAATAACCACCCTGTTGGGGGGGGGGGTGGAATGTGGATAACGCGCAAAACGAAAATGAATTGAAGGAACATACATTCCTGAGAACGTATAATAATAGACTACTCGTACATCTTTGTACAAGAAGATCGCATGATGACCTGTACGATCGTATAATGCAAAATTAAGAAAATAAAATGAAACCTAAAAAAAACACAATGTGTACAAAAACGGTAAGAGTCAACGAGAGGGAAAGAGGGAGAAAGGACAACAGGGAGGGATTTCTTTAAATATTTTATTATTGTATTCGTATTACCGCGAGGCATCGGCAAATATCTTTGACGAATGAGTGAATAACAGAGCAAAAATGAGAGCCACTGCCACCAAACTGGATTTTAAATGTACGAGCTACAATGTAACTTTGTAAAATAGGTTAGCTTAGCCTAATTAGCTAGATTCTGCAGCTTTAGACGATGCATAAGACGATCTCGAAGTCTCACAAATGGAAACGACTGTGGAATCGGGGTGAACACAATCAATTTTCTCGACTAACAGTTGAAATCTATTCAAATTCCTCATCATATACCACAAGTGTTCTTCCCCCCCCCCCCCAATTAGAAAAGTGGTCATGCTACTAGACTGGCTAAAAACAACCAAAATCAAAAATGATCTATGCCTCAAAGGGACAAAAATTGCCCGGAATGATTGCAACCTTTCAATTCGATTAAATTAGCCAGAAGCAACTGTAAGTAAATAAATATGAAATATGATAAAAAAATACCAAGAAAAATAAAATCTGACAATAGAAACTACGAGTAAATTTGACAAATGTGACCAAAAAAAAAAATCTAACCAACAGCAAACATTCATGGTGGAAAATTATATAATGATCTACCCTGACCACACATGATCAAAAATAACCAGAACTACCGATACCGACCGAATTTGAACAAAATTAAAAAGATTCGTCTAATAATAACCAAATTTATTGAAATTGAGCTGGAAGGACGAGAAAATAACCTTTAAAAAAACAGCCAGACCAGTGCCTATGCCAACGGGAATATGTCCTTCAAAGTATCCTTCACCCATCGAAAATTGTCGGTGTAATCTTTCAGGAGTTATCTCGCCTTTTTCCACCTCCCTTCCTATCTTATCAAGTCTTACTCCATGTCATTTAATCTGATTATTGTCTTATTAAATTTGATTACATCTTGATGACGTCTGTTATGTCTCACGCGGCGCTCCTTCCAGGGCTGCATTCCGGGATCCTGATTTCGATCTTTGGCCCCTTATGTAAATCTGGCGTTGCGTCCAAAATAATTTTCTTCTCTTGCTTAGAAGTCTTATTTGGTTTCATATTTTCACTTATATTCATATGTATTTTTGAAGATTTTATAAAAATTTGTCCGTTATATGCTGTCTCTTTATACCTACCAGCTTTCTCCTCTATTTCACTTAGTTATAAAAGAATACTTGATTTTTAATTATTTCTTGTTTAGTGACAAGAGAAATTCCTAGTTCACTTGTTGAAGAATAAATTAGAAACCAATCCAACCATGTAAGAATTTGAAACATTCAGGATTATGTGGCCATAACATAGACTGTCTTATATAATATTAATTTGCTTGTGATTCTGCACTTTGTTGATTTTGATTACTTTTTGTTTTACCGAAAATTGTGACTTCAGGATAAAACTTTACTTGTTTTGTTTTTTTGATTTTGATGCATAATGCATATTTAAATTTTGAATTGGAGGAAAACTGATGACAGTCTGAGAATCTTATCTCCTCCTAAGAGTCACAATCTCCAAGTGAGGGTGAAATTCATACTTCAATTGTATTCAGAAATTCTTTAAAACATGCAAACTGACATCAGTATTGTGTTAATGGTGTATTTGACCTTCAAACACTCCCTTCTTATCCCAGAGGGTCACAATTTTTAGGTTCAGAAAGAACTAATATGGAAAATGAATTCAGTCATCTTGAAGATCTACTAAATGTTATTTATATTGAATTTATTGATAAATTCACGCTCCCTCCTCACTCCCTAGTCCCATAGATGCCACAACTTTCAAGGTAGGGTTTACTGATATTTTAACCGAACTTTGAAAGCCTAATAACCAATGAAACAACATCCATGTTGTATGTCATGAAAGAAATAGAGCACCCACTCTCTCCGAGGTAGCACCGATTGTAAATAAGGATCAAATCGTTATCATAAATGAGTTTGGCAACTCTTAAGCTCCATCTATGTTACATTTCATGAAATTTTTGAGCCTCTGTCCCCTCCAGGGCTCACAGTTTATAAATTGGAGGTAATTTGTTTTCGGTATTAGAGACCCAAAACCTCTTAGGAGAACATCCATATTGTATTTCATGAAAATTTTGAGCCCGCGCCCCCTCCCAGGCTACAATTTTAAATTCATAGTTAAACATTCACTGAAATCGAATTTTGCAACTCTGAAATCTCCACAACCGATACCTCGATTCGGTGAATTCACGCAAATGAAAGCTGTAAACTGTTATAATGAAAGTCATTTGTGACGCTAGAAGAACAGAGGAGAGTAAATTTCAAAGAATGGTATCTCAGAGGTGGAATGGATAGGGAGAAAAAAAATCCGGTAGATAGGGATGTAAGTATAGGGGCCCGGGAATGATTTACACTGCTTCGATTCCTTGAAGTCGATTATTAAAAATTCTATGTTTTCTCCCATAAGGTCTCTGTTAGCACGTTACATCGTATGGGCTAATTTTGATCCTCTATTTCGTGTGCGTGTGTCTGTGTGATGGGGAGGGAGTTCTAACACAAATATGACAAATACCAAGATTCTCTTTTTACGTAAAATTTAGTATAAATTAATTTTGATATTCACACTTTTGCCGTACGACTTACAATTATTGAATAAAAACTGAGGAAGGAGACACCTATGACTCCCTGGGAGGGACGGTCGACGCAGAATCTAGGATTGGCAACGTTCGTAAAATATTTGTTAGGGTATTAGTCTAAAATATGCGCAAATCGCACCTTTGTATCAAAAAATGCAAGGTAACTTCTCCTCCCTCCATATTTACTCACTAGCATCTCGACTAGAAGGGGTATTGTTGCTACACCGATTTTGTATCGTATATACTAGACACAAAACCTCACTGCTACTTTTTTAGCATCCTTAACTATATCCAGCTTTCTAATTGTTGGTAATTTTCTCATCCCACGCTGCTGAGTCATGGAAAAATGCCGCCAGTTAGGCCTTGGCAACAAAAAAAAAATTTCAAGATTAACTGCTTTTCGTGATTCTTCTCTTTTTTTTAAAGGCGGTTATGTTAATGTTTATACAATAAAAAACAGGAGAGAAAACTTTCGAGTTTTATTCGTGGCCTATTTAGAAAGAACATAAGTCTGTAAAAGAATTCGATCCTTTGTGAGGGTTGGCCAAGTAAAATCTACCTAACTTGAGACCTCAGTGTAATTCGCAGAACATCGATCAAGAGAGACGGGAACATTTGTTTGTTTTTTTCTTCCTTCTGAATTCGGCCAAAATTTTTCCATTTTTTTTTCTGGTGCTAACGAAAATACATTAACATTAACGAGTCGGTATCTAAGGGCGATTTACGACCATAAAAACACCGCAGGGATCCGGGGAGGAAATCGCGACTGTTGAATTCCACCGAAACTAAAATATGGAACCATCCTGTTTCTTGTTTTTTGTCGTTTTTCTCTTTTTTCTTCCAACAAGAATTTATAATCAGACCAACTGCGTACGAGCGCGCGAGTCGTCAAAGTTAAATTGAAATTTTTTGTTATTTTTTTCAAAGCATAAGAATTCATTTCTTATGTAGGCGAGTTACAGCGTCAAATAAGTATAAAATACGATACCAGAAATTCTCGTCTATCCGAAAATTTAATCCGGCGCAATGGCAAATAAAGGAATACGACACTGCGAATAAAATTCAAATACGTTTTATTGTTTTTTTTTTCTTTCTTTTGCGGGCACGAGTGCGCTCCTAGTCGAACTTTCGCAACGATCAAAACTTTCGTAAAATTAAATCCGGGCGCGAATGCAGTTGCGATTACTCGGTACGACAATAATCCATTGGAGAATGTAAAATTACGAAGAGGTCGTTTACGTAATTCTCAGCGTTTTAATTTCACTCTAGCCGGTGGGAGAAAAAAAGTTCCCGCGATTTATGCGCAATCGAAAGCGGCCGGAAAGTCGAAATAATACGAGAATTCGCGCGTTTTGCAACCGAATTCGGGTACTGGGTTCTGAAACGCAGTGTGTACCCTAACGGGCAGTACCGCTCATACTGAGCACTGCCAAAAACTTGTTGGGTACCTTAAAGAAATTGGGGCAGCTCTGAAAAAGAAAGAAAGAACATGCTTTTAAAAATTGTATCTATTCAAAAAAAAAAATGAAAACGAATATAAAGAAATCAAAATTTTGAAAAATTCATTGAATGATCTACTTACTATGCATATAAAAGTGTAAGTTTGTCTATTTGTTTGTGTGTGTGTTTGTTCGAGGTTGGCGAATGAACCATAAAAGCTGAGTGCAGGGGCGATACAGAGGGTGCAGACCCCCTCGAAACATCTCAATATCTACCAACACAACTTATTTATTATGTTTCTTCTATAATATTTTTCTAACATTTTTCATGTTAGGATTTTAAGAATTTCTGCTCCCCCCTCCCCCAAGGAAAAACTCTTCAGGGAATATTTTTAATAAGAATGTTTTATTTAAAAGATTTATTTTTTGATTTATTTTATTTAATTAAATTTATTAATTTTTTTTAGGTCAATTTATATAATTAAGTTTTTTAAGAAAATATTTTTATTAAATAATTTAATATTAAGGCAATTTAATAGAAATGAAAAGCTACGTCCCTGAGTGAGAAGAATGGAATTAAGTATACTAGGGTGAAGAATAAAAGACAGAGTGAAAACAAAAAAAAAAATAAGAGAGGAAACGGGTATGAAAGAGGTAAATTAGGAGATCAAGAAATTAAAATGGGATTATGCGGGACATATGGCACATCAAGAAGGGACCAGATGGAACAAAATTATCAGTGAGTGGAAATCTTACGACGATAAAAGAAGGAAAGGAAGCCCAGATACAAAATGGCATGACGATACACAAAAATTACGGGAATAATGTGGAGAAGAGTAGCCCAAGACCGAAAAAGCTGGAAAATAGCTGGAGAGGCCTATATCCAAAGGGTCTGAGTACGGACGGACCTTGAAAGTGGATTCAGCTACACTTAATCCCATTTGAAGAAAGGATCCTGAGAGGAAGCTTTTGTTTTGTAAGCATCTCAAATTCTCTAAATCAATGTTAATTCTCATAAGAACCTTAACTTCCTTAAGGCACGGATTACATCAATCGATTTTGCCTAAATTTTTCAGAAAATTTAAATATATGTAACCGATTTAGTGGATTCCCCACTGAAAAACAAAAGTGGTCGCAAATAGGACCACCTTAGTACGGACGTGTAAAGCGTTATTTTGAGTACCTCAATCACGATGTATTATTGAACACAAATGAAAAAAAGCTTCAGTTTCTTTTCGAAATATTTAATAATCAGTCCACTCGAGGCGGTAACATGAACACTCTAATTTTGACACCCTCCCGTCCCCAACTTTACATACATAGGAGTTTGATTAGGTGATCTCAGTGGCGTAGCCGGCCTAGTGTTTCAGGGGCGTCTAGTCCTTCCTTTTATTACATTTATTTTGTTGAAATATGGGTACTTCAGCTGGCAATTTCACAAAATTTTCATAATGTGATAAAGCACTTGACGTATTGATAACAGAATTTGTTTTCGATTTAGAAGCTGTGCTTGTTTTCTGTGGACATATATTGAAAATAAAAAAAGATACGCCTTAGGTGTGTGAGTTTTGTAAAAGCGGCCAAAAGTGGGTATGGTGCTCACCGGACAAGAACACCAGAAATGAGATATATTTCTGTGTGGTTAATGATATGATGGTGGTAAAGGATGTCGCGTATTCAAAGGATCTCAACTTTCCAGCATACTACAGAGCAGTACAACTTAAAATAGAAATCCCGAAAAGGGGTAAAATAAAAATTCATTGAAACCAGGTGGAGGAAGGAAAGAGATATTTCAAGAAGATAAAATACCCGAGGTCAAACAAAAACTAAGAGAGGAGTTGAAGAGGGTTAACTTTGAAAACCTCGATAAGGTTCAAGAAAATTATAACAAACTAGAGGAAATTCTAAAAAATACCACCCAATGCGTTACAAGAAGGGGAACAGAAAAAACAGATAGCAAAATTTCAGCTAAAACGAAGGAGATATGCGCAAGAAGAAACGCTCTGGCTAGGAAAGAAACAAAAACATTAAGGGGAAAAGTGGAGCTGGCGGAGCTGAGGAAACTAACAAAAAAGATGATAAGGCAAGGCATCAGGGAACACAATGAGGAAAAAATAATGGAAATCATTATTTCGACAGGCTCTATAAAGAAAGCGAAAAAAGTAAACACTACCTACCAGAATCTAATACCAAAAGTTAAGAATGCAGAAAATGAGTTTGTACATACTAGACAGGATATTGTGAATACAGCAACGGAATTCTTTAGTGAACTGTATGGATAAGAACCAGAAGAAGAAAGGTACAGGCTGCTCAAAAGACAAGAAGAAGAGCACTTTCCTCCCGTTACAGAAAGTGAAATAAAAAATATTCTCGGGGACCTCAAGATAGATAAAGCCACAGGCATATAGACAGAATCGAAAACAAAATATTGAAAAAATTTGAGGAAGAATTCACACCATTTCTAACGGCTCTATTTAATGCAATAATAGCTACAGAAAGGATACCTGGATAATGGAAAATATTCGAAATTATTCTTCTCTTTAAAAAAGGCGACAAAGCTGAAATAAACAACTACAGACCGATAAGCCTGACATCAAACTTGCGCAAAGTATTTTCCAAATTCATAAAAAATAGAATATACAATCAGTTAGACTTCAGTCAATGCCCAGAACAAGGGGGACTTAGAAGAGGGAGGTCCACAGCTGATCAAATATTCATTATAAACCAACTAATCGAAAAAATAAACAAATATAAGGTGCCCCTTAACCTGTTACTAATCGACTTTCAAAAAGCGTTTGAATCGGTTTACCTTTCATTTCTTTGGAAAGCCTTACACAGACAAGGAATACCAGGGAATGTTATTAACATCTTGAAAGAAGTATATAGAAATTCTGAAAGGAGCGTAAAACTGGATACGGTAGGAAAGAAGTTTAAAATTAATAGAGGGGTCAAACAAGGAGATCCACTGTCACCAAATCTTTTCAATAGTATTTTGGAGGAAATCTTCTGGGAATTAGGATGGGACGAAAAAGGAATAAAAATAAACGGAAAGTGGGTCAGTAACTTGAGATTTGCGGATGATGTGGTGCGTATCTCCCAAGAAGCAAAAGAACTGCAAAAATTGGTCAACGAGTTCTGCGAGAAAAGCAAAAAAGAGCAGGTTTGAAAATAAATACAAGCAAAACGATTCTTCTCTGAAACCAGCAGGAAAGACCCATTATCACAATTGAAGGTAAAATAATGGAAATTGCAGAAGATGCCACATACCTGGGACAAACCATCTCATTCGAAAACAGTCCAGGAAAAGAAATATGTAAAAGAAGAGCTAATGCGTGGAAAAACTACTGGTCCCTCAAAGAGATCTACAAAAGTAAAATGAAAATAAAAATACTGGAAGGCTGTACTATCCCCGTCCTTACATACGGAGCCCAAACGTGGGCAGCCACAGAGGGGCAGATGGACATGATCGCAAAGACCCAAATAGCAATGGAACGGTTAATAATTGGTGTAAGTAGGAAGGACAGAGTAAGAAACCAAAATGTAAGAAAGAAAACGAAAGGAAGAGACTGAGAGACTGCAAATACGTGGCTAAAAAACTAAAGATGGATTACGGAGGGCATGTGGCGAGAGGAGGAGAAAATAGATGGGTAAAAATAATAATGGAATGGACACCACTACATGGGGAAAAGAAGGGCGGGTAGACAAAAGACTAGATGGGAAGACGAAATAATAAAATTTGCAAGAACAGCAAGGGGAAGGGATGCAAGAGTTCGTGATCGCTGGAGGAAAGTAGGAGAGGCCTAAGCCCAAAGGTGGGCGCATTAGTTATAAGTTACTTACATTCAATGTAAGCGCAGATAAAACTGTAAATAAAGGCTATACTACTACTACTGGGCATCATTTTGAATTCAAAATTATTATTCAATATGCATATCGATTACATATTTTCAAAATCCAAGAGAATGGTTGGCTTCATAAAGAGAAATGGAACTTGTTATAAAAGTTTATAAAAAATGAAAATTCTTTATTCTAGTTTTGTCAGATCAATATTGGAATTCTCTTCTGTTGTATGGGATCCCGAAACTCAACAAGGTAAAAATAAAATTGAGAAGATTCAAAAAAGATTTTTGAAATATATTGCAAAATCTTTACATATTATCCTTCTGATATTGTATATAAAAAACTTTTGGTTGGCTTTGAGATTATGAGTCTAACAAATAAAAGATGTCTGGCGAAGTTGTTTTTTTTGAGGGATGTTCTGAATAATACATTTTTGGATTCCAACAACTTAATACGTATTCAGTTCAGAATCCGTACATTCAATACATGAAATACTGATCTATTTGTAACACGTAGAGGCTCAGCATTAAGTATGGACAATACTCTAGCATTATATAATAATATTACCCAAAAAGACCCTGGGATCGACATATTCTTCATGAGTAAGAGACAGTATATCTCATCAGTCATTAAAGTACTCGAGGGTATGTACTCGTAGGTCCTCCTAGTCTCTGCAGTTCTTTCCCTTATACCGTACAAGTGTGGTTTGTTTCGGCCCCTCGGCTTCCTTCAACCATCAGTTCTCTATTCACAATTTTCAACTGCCACCTGTGGACCTGTGCGCTCCTCATTCCCCGCTCTGCTCTCGCTCTGGTACCTGCCTCCCTCTTTCTATCATTTTGTTATTCTTTATCCGACATCCTTCACTTGAAAAGTATTTTTTGTTTTTAAGAATTATATTGTACCTACAGTCCCTCCCTGTCAGTGGGACCCTCGGGCACCTGTCGGGGAAACTCAGATATAAATAATTAAATAAATTATTATTACTATTTATGGATTACACCACGTTATGATTTGATCCATTGTTTACGTTACCAATATCCAAAAACGAAAAGACGATGTCACACCTGAACAAATGTCCTTAGCTCGTACAAATAATATCTATATACATATTATACCGATTAGTTTGCAGAAAGTTAAATTAATAAACTAGGTAATCCAGTTCAGCGCAAGAAATCATAATTGTATCTTCGTGCCACGTTCACAAAGCATATAACTGCTCGCTCTTTCCAATTTTAGTAATTTCCTCTTTTTAAGGTTATTGGCAATCGGGATATCGTCGAAGTAATCGAAGATCTCGAACCTTTGCCGCCATTTCGCACAAGTCCATCGCAAATTATCGGAACTTCAACCCGACCAGTATTAATTGAACGAGCGTGTAACGAATTTTCAACGTGGAAAAACACATCCCGTCACGAACTCTACTATGCTTATGGCTTTTCTTGCGAACATAAAATCGTCTGTGTATCGCAATCGCTCGACATAATTCTGGAACAACCTTGGCGACTCTTGTATTGTGAAAAATCTTCATTTCATGTCACGACTCGACTGAGCATTTGAAAATTAAATAAACAAACAAATGGAAAAAAAAAAAAAGTGAATTAAGGAAAAGCATTAGTGTATATGTTTACTATGTTGGCCTTAATATAATTTGATAAGAACGGCGAGCTGGGCAAACCAAACAAGAAAACAGAAAAACAGATAGTGTATCGAAACATACGATAAAAATAATATTACCGCGAAAAAGTCCCCGTTCAAATATCCGACAACTTTCGTGGTAGAAGGTTTGCCGCAAAATGATGCCACTTGCTTTTTTTTCCTATTTGTGTTACGATTTTTTTTTCTCATCTTTTCTTCCTATCTGTTTAATAATTTTTAGTGGAAAAGGAAAAACAAAAACATACCCTAATTTCAAAGCGGATAATTTTTTGTACTAATTTTGTCGTCTTTCGGTGCGACGTTTCTCTCGGCTTTATATTTATTTTAGAACCCTTCGGCGCGGCTATTAGATCTGTTTTTTACGCAATCCGAAAATATTCTTCGTCAGCGTTTTCAGTTTATGAAAATTTTGGGATGACATTGACGGGAAACGGAAAAACGGCGAGCCATTTAGAAAAACGTGATAGTAGGTGTAAATGCGAGGTTTGACCTAATGGATCAACACAGTTAGGAGCAATAGATGAGCCAGTTGATGGGAAGCTGGCGGTAATCCTCTCTCGAATTTACATGTTTGCATAAATAGTTTAATCGTCCTGCTTGGTCACTTCTTGTGTAGCGCGATGCGAGCGTCTAACAAATGTCTTTTGTCTCTTGCATATACATATCGGGTAAACCACGTTCTCCTTCTTTTTATTATTCTCTGATTTTTTGCTACGACAAAATAGGGCGTCAGCACGACAAGCACAGGCACTTTCACGGCGGAGTAATCATTACCACGACTAAATCGTGAATTTCCGACAATAAAAGCTTACCCAGACAAAAAAATTGTTCGAAACGACGAAAATAATGTATCAACGACGCATTAAAAAATTCACGACATTTTATCAATAAAACTCCTATGTAAGACCTTGCATGACAATTTTTTGTCAAAAAGGGACGTTGTACCGACAAGAGTAAATGTTTAAAAAATATTAGACATAAAAAATAAATAAGTAGGTAACTGATGAAAGTGTAGATATTGCCGTTTATAAAAGTAATGCTTTCTTTGCCTGTTATGGGCGACCCCTCTTCCTCTTTTGTCCTAATGGGATAACTTTGCAGCTCCGGTGGATTCATTAATTTCAAACGAATTTGCATTCCTAGAGCATGTTTACATATCAAGTGTTTCAAATGATGGGGACAACTGCATTCGCTTTGCAAAGTGTTCTTGTTGATGTTGATTTCCCACGTACCATAGTGGACACGGTGAATGTCCTCGAAAGTTTTCCCATTTCTTGGCCGCTTCCTGGTATTTTGCCACTGTTTCTGGCGTACATCTGTACGAGAGAGCGACGAATTAACGAAAAAAGTTACGGAATCTGGTTCGTTGTTGGGGGCTTGCAGAACCTTACATTTTTTTTCTGCCCATTGGTACAGCGGTCCACTGCGCCAATGAAATAGTTCGGTTTTCGGCGAAATTGACAAAGTTGGGTAAAATTGGGTCCGTATATGGAAAAGTCGTTACACAATCTCAGTCGTTCATAGATACTTTATTGTCCGGCTTTATCGGCGTAGAACTTCATCATTGAATCAAAAGTAATCAAATTACTTACACTAATCCAGACCAGTCTTATACTCTGATTTTGAAGTTGGTTCTGAATTAAACCTGTCTGGACTCTCAAAAAAGCTTTGGAAGCCCAGTAATGCAAAATTTATATTTCAGGAGACCCATATTCATGTTTTAAAGTCCCATTTATAATTGCATATAATGTTTGGTGGAGCATACAGTGATGCTTGCATGCCACACTGGCTCCCCAGATACCGCACCGCCCTGTCCCCCGAAACTACCCTTTCAAATATCATATCAATAGCCAGACGATAATAATACACATAGTATGTAATGAGATGGTCCTTATTTTTGAATTTTTTCCAATCAATGTAACGATCCCTGAAGCTACTCCTTTAAATGAGAAAATACGAGTAATTTGCTGAAATTTTGAGACAGATCGAAAAGTTCTAGCCCATAGCTCAGGGTCAATGTTGCGAATTTAAAATTGGTAAAATGATGTAGAAAATTATTAAACATTAAAAAAGTCCAGATTTTCATGAAACTGAGGTACGTTTTCTAGCAGAGATGACAAATGGTGTCTGTAAAATTTCTGACATTTACATTCCCCAGTGCTTCTACTGCAGCCATTTTCAAGTGTAAAAACTTGTTTTTTTGTTGTCTGAGAACTTTTAAATGTTTTTGAGTTTCAGTCTGCGAATGGAATAACTAGCTTCTTGCGCCATTAAAAATAGAGGAGAAAATATACTACTTTTTATATATAAGGCTCTGACTCTAGAAAAGCTACTATCCGCTACTACGGGTCAAAAATCGAACTTTTATGTCAGATAAATATGTAGCAAGGGTTACAGAAATTCGAAAAATATATTGGTTTTGATAAAATTTGGAGGAATTGTTATCCGCAAAAATTATATTAAATAGACGTGGCAGTGATGCCACTGAATTGATTGAAAAGAGTATTTTCATTCTTCGCGTATAATAATTAGGATGCCAACAATTTTGCGAATTTTCATCAGCACCTGGAGAATTATCTTACTTGAACAGATAGACTCCCAAGAATTTCAGAGCTCGATCGAATCATATTACAGCTGGCACATCAATTTCCCTCTCCTTCACGAAAAAATACATTGATTTTTTAATTTTATAAATTCGTTTTCTTCTTAAATGGTAAAAGCATTAGAAATGTATAAACACAGATTTTGATACATATAAGAGAAGAGACTTAATTCTAATTAAATACAAAATATTTCGCTCAAAGAATGGATGACCGGAAGAAGAAGGCTCAAAAGAATGTCTTTCTCGACTTCTTAGGGTCGCGCGCCTCCTTTGGTCATCGACTTATATAATGAGTTCAAACTATTTTATACTTAAACAACATCAAACACAATTTGAAAATTAGGGTTGACCAGAAATTTTTTGAAGATATGAAGGGGAGCACAAAATACATTGTCCCAATTTTCAAAGGAATTTCTTTCAAGCTTCAGCCTGGTCTTTTTCATTGCAGAAATATAATTATGACGATTAAAAAATTAAAAATAAGCACAGAAAAATAGTCAAGATTGGTTCACAAACCCCACCCCTACACTTATATGACACCACGATATGCTAATTTCTCTCATTTTCCACTGCCCAAGCCCATATACATCTCACCATCAAACACATGTGCTTTTCGAGTGTGTTAAATATTCGATTCATCGAAACAAGTTCATAATCAATTCAAATATTGTAAATTTTCTATCTCTATCAAATATCCCTCCTATAGTGTAGTACTGACAAAAAAATAAACTAATCTAATCTGTTTAATGTAGAAACATCATAATTATAAGATGGATATAGCCGTCTGGCATTAAGTTTCTTAATAAAGAGAGAAAAAAAAATTATCCTTTCACATTTCCAATATTTACTATACCTACTTAAAATGGGAAAATTTTAATATTTTTCAACGACATTTTACACCCATATTTGGGGGATAAGAACACAAATTTTTAGACTAGTTTGACTTTGTGGAAATCGAAAACATTTTTGTTATCATTTTTTCTTCACTCTACTGGGCAGCCTTTTTTTCCACTTTTTCATTTCCACCGTTTCCACAGGCTGCAGCCATGGATATTACCTTTCGCATAACTGAGGCAACGAGCCCCTTTACCTTTTAGAGTGTTATACGTTTTAGTTTTCATTTTGTTTATATCCACATTATAAATTCAAAACTAAAGGATATCAAAAAGCTATCTATTTGTTGAAAAACTTTTGCACAAAATTCCATAAAATCGGCCCCTGATCATAGTAGTCAGAGTTCGTTGAAATTGATGTGAGAGGTGGCTCTTATCATACACAATTCACGATCCGAATTTACAATTTCATGCTCCGAGTTGACCTAAGGGAGTCTCATGTCCCATGTTATCTACTGCGATAACTTCACTAAAGTAAGGTATTCAAATAATACACCAAATTAATCTCAATCATTTGTGTTCGATTGTGCTTTCATTATTTCCGTTTGTGCACCTTTCCTCTAATGAGAATAATTGAGTGTTGAAAAAGTACGAGCTCCGACTTTTGAATTTTGGACCAATAACGGTCTTAATCGGTTGTGCTTCATTTGTGTTCGATTGTGTTTCTATTATGTTGATTTTTACTCGGAGCCTTTGCCTCCTTCTAGAGGGCGCATAATGTATGAAAAAACACGGATGATTGAAATTTCTTTCAGATTGATATTCATTAGTGGAAGTTGTCGTACTATATTATGAGACCTGGGGGAGGAGGCAAAGAGGGAAGACATAAAAGAAAATAACAGAAGGTCAAATACAAAATACGCACAAACGATTGAGAATGTTCTGGAATTAAGGCGTATAAGTGAAGGCTATCTTAGAATATGGGCCCTCTTTGAAGGCATAAATTAATATCATAAATGAAAATAAAGAAAATGCAATCAAACACAGACTAAGCACAAATAATGGATATCATTTTTGGGCTAGAATCGAAAATTAGGGGTATAAAATTTTACCCGATCGTCCCATTAATTTCCAACTAAAAAATAGGGTTAAGCGAAACTGATGAAAACACAATCCAATACAAGCGAAGACACTAGCTGAGTGTGATTTGGCATCTAAATTGAAAATAGCGCGGGGTCGGAGAAATAATGCTGAAAAAATGAGTGTCCGTACTCGTATACCTTTTACTGTAAGAATTTTTCTGAAACCCGTATAATATCCTGTAATCCTCAGCTTTAAATCGATTATGTATTTACATAAACACACGATAAGTGTGAGCTACTTGAGTAATTATATTCTTCAGGAAGTAACAAAAACTATTATCTGAACGAGCGCTTGTGTTGCATTAAGTGTACAGCCGGGCATCTACCCATCTACCCACTCCGTTCAGTTTTAAACTTTATCTGCCAAACATTAAAATGAAAATGAAGCTCGATCCCTTAAAATTTTTCTTCAGTGGCGAGTTTTTTTTAGGCAGAAAGTTAATAAAGAAATATGATCTGCGCCAAACTTGGAAATTAATACACCGCTAAGTTTCAAAGCGATGCAACTGGCGGGCGTGCTCACAGCATTTTCGTGGGAAGAAAAACAAAAAGAAAACTGACTGTACCCCGATGCTTGAAAGGTTAGATTATATTATGCACTTAATACAAAAATAAAAATTATCCGAAGCTGGAGGAGAAAATTAAGAAATTAGTACCGCACTGTATCAAGAAATAATGTCTGTTGGCTGGGCCGGAGACGGGGCTAAGTTAGAATTATTCAAGGCCGCAGTGGTGGAAGGTGATTTTGCTGACTGGCGTAAACCAAAATTTTAACAAGTAAGGGAAAATAGAACGACCAATTTACAACACAACAAAGTCTTCCGACGAAAGTTGAAAATTCTATGGGAGGACAACGTCCCCTCTCAGTTCTCTTAGCGGTGACTTTACTCCGGCTGTTTCTCGGTCAGTGATGCACTTCTATTAACGAGGGTGAGTTAAACATATTCAAAATTTTCGCCTTAGTCTTACGTGGAACGAGCAGTGTAAATTATAACAGAAGAGAGGTCGAGAATCGACCACATTAACTCTGTAGAATTCCATTCGTAAGGTGTGCCAATTCACTTTTTCTTCTTCTGTAGTCCAGAGCGCTTTCGGCTGTTATGCCATCATTAGTGGGGTACCCTAAATGAGACTTGTCTCTTGTGGTTCTGTAGTCATAGTCGATAGTAGTACCATATGGTGAACCTGTTTAGTCGTGGGCTCCTATTGGTTGTCTGTGATTGTGCACTCTGTCCAATCAGTGAGTGTAAAATAACAAACAGAATTAATAAAGGCAAAAACAAAACAAAACAACCTAATAAACACAACAACTAACTTCCAAAGCGAGAACTTATTCCAACTAATAACAGAACACCCACGGATTGGACAGACTGCACAATCACAGACAACCAATAGAAGCGCACAACTAATAACACTTACTGAGTGGACAGACTGCACAATCACAGACAACCAATAGGAGCACACGACTAAACAGGTTCACCATACGGTACTACTCTCGACTATGACTACAGGACCACAAGAGACGAGTCTCATGAGTCTCATTTGGGGTACTTCACCGATGATGGCATAACAGCCAAAAGCGCTCTGGACTATAGAAGAAGAAAAAGTGAATTGGCACACTTTACAAATGGAATATTACCAAGTTCACTCACACTCCGAAATGGACATTAAACTCTTTAGAAATTTGAAATGGAGTTCAGATCACATTCCATTTATGTTTTTTCATCTTTTTCTTTCTTTAAATCTAAAACAATTATTAATACCAACAGTGAGAGGGTGGGGCCTAGAGCTGCTCCAACAAGCTGAAAGCGTATTTCTAGAAATTGAAAAAATTGCGTATGAAGAGCAGGAGAGGCGGAACCATGTAGACAGGTTCGTGAACAAAGCGAGGAATGAAAAATGTTTAGCCCCTCCCCTCGTACAAACACACTCAAAGTCTAAGTTTTCTGCAAAATGGACAAAATAATAAAATTTATAAAATTAGTTAGTAACATTGCCTAAATAAGCCACCATAGTTGAAAGCTCGTACGACTGATTGCAGAGGAGATAGAGCGACAGGAAAAAGGGAAATCAGATGTTAAAAATTTTTCGCGGCCATATGTGTACGTTCCTGTAGAAAGGGTTCACTTTGTAAATCACAGTTTCACCTGTACAGCCGTTTTTCTAAATTTCGGCCGAAAAATCGATTGTAGGATTTGTAGCGCTTGAGGTGGCAGAAACCCTGTTCTTTCGAGAGCTCCACTTTGCCGTTTTTCGAGACTCACTTCGTTCCAGCTCCAGAATATGAAATGCCTAGAAACAGAAAGGGACTTGTTTTTCTCACTCTTGGGTAGATTGGTCACATCTTTCACGAAAAAATAAATCGTTTTCAGAGGTACATACAATTTTTTTGCATTATAATCAGTTATTTCAACATTTAAAAGCATTCTTTTTCAAAAACGAAAAGTGGTCTTATTGGGAAGAGGGAGGCCTTATAAAACCAGAGTGTTCGTAATAAGGCCACATAACCAACATTTTTCAGTTGATTAGGGAAGGGGTAAAATTATATCCGGGGACAAAATCAACCACACCTCTAAAAAGTATAGGGTTCAAATACAGAGGCGAAACTTGACTTTCAGTTAGAGGGGGGGGGGGGAGAAGGAAAATTTGTCGACAAATATTTTTTGAAAACTAAAAATTCGCCGACAAAACATTTAAAAAATTTAAAAATTTGCTGATTTTTCAATCAAAATATTTCTTAATTTAAAAAAAAAAAATAATAATAATAATAATAATAATAAAATAATATTAAAACAGAAGCAAAATATGGGCCTGGGGACTAATTTTTGAAAATGTCCTTGTACCCTCAAAAAAAGTCTGCCTTTTTTCTACCCTTTATTTTTCTTCCTTCCTTCGTTCCTCTTTTTACTTTATTTTTGAAGCGCCTTTCTTATAGTGAACCGCTTGAGACATTCTCCTTCCTCGGCTCTTGTGTAAACATACGCCATCCGAGAGGTTTCTTGGATTCATTTAATACTATGATAATAAGACTCTTTTGACCCATCAAGACCTCCTCCAACTTATGTAGAACTTTTAGGACTCTTTCAGACTTCTCTGAGACTTCAAGGATCTACCGAATTTGTTCAAGATTTTTTCAGGCTTCATTAAAACATTATACCTTAGAAAATGAAACATTCAGATTAACAGTTTCAAAATTTGAAAATTTGCCGACTGTCAAATTATAATGGTTTTTTCACCCCCAGCCTCACCCCCCCACCCATAGTTCCGTCCCTGCAAATGCAGATTGGAACTTTATCACCCAAGCACTCACATTTGCGCACATGAGCATACCTTAGTCTGGGAGGGTAAGCTAGAAGGATATTAGGAATACTTGAGAGGAACACACAACTTCCTTTACACATTAAGGTGGTTGTTATTTACTTTTGGTGATCTTTTTTTTTCTTTTTCTTATATTTCCTCTGATTCTTCTCCTAAATTGGTTCCAATGAAATCAATAAAAAAAAAACTACAAAGTTTGAAGTCAATCGGATTTAGGGGAATCAGTGCCACAAGCTCCCTTTCGTTCTTATGGGAAAAACACATGGAGTTTTGACTTTTGTTCCAGACTAAATTTCCCTTCTATATTCACCAGGACCAAAGCACGTAAATTAATTATATAATAGAACATTTGCTATCGAATTCAGCTTCTGACATTGGAAAATAAGTCTTTTGCTTTCAACTTTTACACAGCCCCGTAGCCATGGGGGGGGAAGCAAGCTAGGGCTGAGCCCCCTATAAAGGTATCTTAAGCCCCCTTCTTAGGCAGCGATACCACCATTGAAAAAAATCATCATAACGCCAGGCCCCTAGCCAGAGTGGTGCTAGGAAGTACTGAGCAGCCCCCCTGGCAAAATTGCGTGAATAAAAATAATGAATTCCTTCTATTTTTCTCGCTAGTTTTGTTCAAAACTTTTCGTTCCACTACATTTTAATGTTTATAAACTTGTCAACACTGATTTTGCTTTGAAAGATAGAAGAATTGTATATTTGTCGTTCTTTTTATGGGACGTGTCACAAGAAAAGGGTCCAAGTGTCCATCCAGCAGTTTCAGACATACGGTTTTTTTTTTTTGTGTCACATCACAATATTCACAAACAGGAGGTTCGCAATCCAGTTCACATTGAATATCGATGGCTAAATGCCTGAATGGCTGTTTGAGAACTGATAACTTGATAAGTCCACAGAAATAGAGTTTTTTTAACTTCAAAAGTTCGAAAATTTGATCGTTCTAAGTTTTAATTTCTTTTCACACGATCTATTCAATTTTTTCTTCAATGGGTTGTCGGTAAGTTGAATCACCAGTTTTGAGACCGAATTCAATCAGTGGGGTAGTCAGGATTTTCTGGGTGGTTGGGGGGGGGGTAGCAAAGTAAGATTTTCAAGGGAGACAAAGTCGAAAACTGAAGTATTTTTTAAAACTCGCCGATTATAGAGGACTGTATGAAAATGAAGGTAAAATTACTACTCGAGCGTAAAGTATTCGAAAAAACGTGTTTTTAAGCGAAAAATTGCTCATTTCTGCATATTTTACATTCTATTTCAGGTGCCCTGGAGGGCATTTGCTCCCTCTGCCCTCTGGCTATACCACTGCCTCGTAGAACTCTTCACATTATATACTATGTGTATCCTCAAGGCCCCCTCCCCTGGTAAACAGTCAGCACCACCTACCGCAGATGGCTGGCTACGGGTCTGCTTTTAGATTTTAATAAAAATTTCAACTTTCTTAAATTTTAGGCTGTAGGTCAAACAGAGAATCTAGTAAGAACAGAATAGTCATTGAAATTCGAAATTCAACGTTTGCTACCGACTTTTAAATTTTCGAAATGTCTTCCACATTTCATCTTTGCTTTAACTTTTTAGATAACGTTCGATACTCAGCTTGAAACCTTCGGCTTTTGACTGACGAGTCTCTGACAGGAGTCTCTGACAGGAGTCTCGGGTACTCCATTTTTAGAAACGAAATTTGACTTTCAGCTTGGGGAGGTGAAGAAGAAAAATTTGCCGACAAATGTTTTTTGAAAACTGAAAATTCGCCGACAAAATCTTTTAAGAATTAAAAATTTGCCAATTTTTTAATCGAAATATTTTTCAACTGAAAAAAAAAAGAAATAAGTAAACAAACATTCATAAAAAATGAAAAGTGTAAATGAATTGTTCCAGAATTTGCCGACTGCCAAATTATTGGGGGGGGGGGTCAACCTCCCACACCCCCTATAGTTTTGCCCCTAGTTTCATAATTACTACCGTGATTCTTGTGGAAATTTTCACGAATATTATGTTGCTCAAAAATTGGCTTAAAATTAAGGTGGCATTATTAGGAACACTTACCTTATTACATATAGTAAAACGATAGAGACGTACGATTTGATAAAACTTGCTTCAGAGGATGGAGAAGATTTCAAAACACCAGCGTACCTTTTTCCCCTTCAGGAACGCCTACAAAAACTAGTTTAACTCTATTTGTAGACCAGATAGCAAATTTTTTTTTTAATAAGAAAAAATATAAATAAATAAAAGAGAAGCTAAGTCCCAAACAGCACATAACTTTCAGTAATTAAATTTAGCTTGTTCTCTCAGAGAGCAAATCAAACTGATTGGGAAAAAACGAAGGTTTTTTCGTGGTAAAACCGACGGTTTTAATCTCCCGTAACGGACACCGTAGGGCCTGAGAGCGTCGCTTCAGTATTTAAGAGAAGGAACGACGAGAGGTTTTATAAAATGTCCTGTTATTGGGTTTCAGGAAATAGTTGTCATCAATCATAGTAATGGTCTTAGGGCGTGGAGGGGGAATCTCGAAGAAAATGGAATGCATCAGCAACACACTTCCATTTACGGCTACGGATCGTGTTTTTTTTTTTTTTTGCTTCTTCACCTTATGTCCTCCAATATGAAACGCACAAATGGCGGTACGAAGTTACTTTCGCCTTCAATGAAAGCAAACATTTTCCATATTTTCCTAACCGTAATGTATTTATCGGACTGTTATTTTTTTTCATCCTTTGCCGCGAGAAAAGTAAAATGTGTTCGAGGCATTACGGCCGTATATTTCTTTTTTTCAGCGAGTATTTCTCAAATTTCGTTCATTAATCACAGAAATTTCATTGGCGACATTCAACAGCAAGTTGACGTTGGCGCAGGATTTATGAGTACGCTTACGAATCATTGAAATTAGCTAGAATGAGCTAGGTTGCTTTTAATGGACAAGAAAGGAAAATATACGTACGAGGTTTCTTCTGATTTTATTTGATGATGTTTGGCGTTGGAGATTTGAATTGAATGAACAAAGTGAGTGCAATAGGTCTTGCAGAGTGAGTAGAAGCAGTGCCGGTTTTAGGTTCGCTGCCGCTCTTTGCGAAAAATTTTTTACCGCCCCATCCCCCCCCCAAAAAAAAACTTATGTACATTTTTCATAATTCGACGATTTTAATTTTTTCCCGATTTTTTTTTCAATTTTTTTCTCTGTTTTTCTTCGTTTTTTTTTGTTTTTTTTTTAAATTTGCCGCCCCTAAAAATTTGCCGCTCTGTGCGGCCGCACAGTCCGCACATATGGTAAAAACGGCACTGAGTAGAAGAATGAAGCTGAAATAACGACCTCAGATATACAGGCAATGATGTTCGGAAAAATAAGTTGATGAGCCTGATAAATGACAGGGTTTCAATTAACCGACCCCCGTAGAGGCATCGATTACCCTGCTCGAGCAATTCGAGATTCATGGGGATCAACCTGAACATTACACTTGTGTAACTCTCTCCCCCGATCGCCCAGGCCTATTAAAACTGGTTTTCATTTTATTAGACCTTGAACCGATGTTGATATGTTGCCGATTTACTAAATTCCAGAGTTGATTTCAGCATTTGTGAAGTCTCATTAAAGCCAGAGCAACGGAGTATGGGGATAGAAATTGTCTCGCCCCTAATGATATTTGGAAAGTCGGCGTGTGCCAAGTTCTATTAACCATTACTCATTCAGCAAAATTGGAAAAGTAAAAACTTTTTCAAGTTAATTTATTTTACGGTCATCATTTCACTATCTATCCCCTCTGCTTCCTAAAAAAAAAAACATGTTAGCTACGGTCCGGGGTTTCATAGTAAATACTTTGTATTAAATATAAACCTTTTTTTTTGTTGTGCAATGATCGTCCCCAGCGAGGAGGGAAGCCTAAGCATCCTCTTTGAGGCACCAACATTTTCCGAATTTGTTGAGTGAATACTACGGGGGAAAGATGATGAAATTTTCTCGAGCTTTCATGATGGTCTCATTTACGTAGAATTTTGCTGAATTTTAGCATAATGTACAAACATATGAGTACAATCATTTTGAGAAATATTGACATTAGTTCAAGCGCAAATAGCTGACCAGGAGTAAGGGGAATCATATGGGAGCTGACAAATATCAAAATAATGCTAAAAACACTCTCGCTCGTATAATTTTTTAGTTTTTTACGGAAGCGAGTGGGGGCTTTCTGAGAATTTGGATCTAAGCTTCCCATGCCCTTAAGGATCTGATTGTTTGGTAGGGACGTACCAATGGGACTTACCCCCTCCCTGTAGGAATTTTTCACTTAGCAGTTTGGAAAATTTACCATTTCAGTTAGGTGGTGTTGGGAAAATCCAACACTAGTCGAAAGTCTTTTTTTCTGCTTTAATACTTGAGAATTTTGAGTTGAGTAGTTGAGACTTTCACAATTTTTTACCCCCCCCCTCTCCCCAGGAAAAACTCTTCAGTACATTCCTGTTGTTTGAGAACAGTTACATATGGTATCAGACTCCTCCAAGCATGCTTAAGACTCTTCTCCATACTTACTGAAGAGTTTTGCAGTGGTGTTCTACCTTCAAGACATATATGCTTAAGATACGTTTACACTCTTTCAGACTGACTCAATATCGTTCCAGGCTGTATTGAGATTTTTTAGAGATTTTTCAAAGTAATTTTAGACTTGTGGACATCCTCGCAGAAACGCAAATAGGGCTCAGAACTGGGGGGGCTTAAACCCCCCGTATTATGAAGCAACATCACCTGTCAGCATCATTTTCTTTGGTAATTTCTCAGTGTTCCGGGGGCTATTTCGAAGTTGTTGTGTTTTTTTTGGGAGGGGGGCTAAGTCCCCCAGGCCCCCACTATTTGCGCCTATGCATCTTCGTGACCCATCTTAGCCTCGCTGAGACATTTTTGTAGCTAATTTAAACCTCTGTTCGAAGGTTTCAGACTGTTGGCATTGATTCAGTTTGCAGATGATGTTGTCCTATAAGCTGAAAGGAGTCTTGATTTGGAAAACATTTTAAATGGAATGGAGGAGATATTGAGTATAGAATATCGTATGAGGATAAAAAACAAAACAAAAATTAAAGTAATGGTACGAATCGATGTGAACATGGTAGCTTAAATATAAATATTGGGCGGGAAAAGACTGAAGAAGTAAGCGAATTTTGCTATTTAGGGAGTAAAACAACGAAAGATGGAAGGAGTAAAAAGGATATTAGTAGCAGAATAGCACAGGCCAAATTAGCATCTTATCAAAAAAGTAATCTTTTCAAATCAAAAATAAATCTGAAAATCAAAAAATTGTTCTTGAAAACTTATGGTTGGAGTGTAGCCTTATATGAATGTACAACTTGGACCATAGGAAAAGCAGAGAAGAGAAAGATCGAAGCTTATGATGAGATGGGGTGCTTAACGGAGTAGAAGGTAAAATGGATATTTGGAATTGTTTGAAGAGAAGGAGAGATAAACTAATAGGGCATAGCTTGGGACACCCAGGAATAATATCGCTGCTGCTAGAAGGAAGATTGGAAGGACAGAATTGGGTAGGGGTCGGCAAAGATCCCAGTATGTTCAACAGATAATCAAGAATGTTAAATGTGAATGTAATTAGAAATGAAGGAATTCGCATAGGATAGGGAGAAATGGAGAGCTGCATCGAACCGGTCCTAAGACTGATAATCTATCATCATCATCATCAGTGTGATTTGGAGAAAAATCCAATTTTTCTCGAAAATGAGATTTTGGTATCATTAGAAAGGTAATGAATTTCATGTGCTGTATCGAATAAAACACTTATTTAATGCTGCTTTCTCTCTTTCTCTTTTTTTTTTTTTAAATTGTTGATCAACTCTAATTTTGTCAGTACGGTAATACCCTTGATGCGAACTGGAGCTAAACTACATAGATATTTTGGATTTGCATTCAATTTTTTTTTTTTAAAGATATTGCGCTTAACTTGACAAAAAACGGCCTACTTTATTTCTATTTTTCTGGATGAAATACTTAGGGAGTATTCTCGTTAAATTTTCTTGAATATCTATCTTCTGTACTCATATCAGGTATGTAGTTGACTTGGAATCGATATTGTTCAGAAGTCATTACTTGAATCTACAATAAAGACTATTTACTTGTTTTAATCCCTTTGAACATGAAGAAACTTGAAGATCGCTACGTTTTAAACATTTTATCAACTTCTATTACATGTTCACAATTTACATTCGTGACAACTAGACACGTGAATGTATGCATGTATAATATATGTATGTCGCTTAATGACGCCTCGACAATTGTGATAAACGAGCTAGTGGGAACTTATAGAACCATCGCACAAAGCTTGATGCATTACATATTCGAGCAAACAGCTTGTTTGACATTCGGCGAGCTTGTATAAAGCGAATTACTTACCTACGACTTGGAAGTCGAAAATATCCCCGGACTTTCTTGTAATTACTTTAGGAGTCTAGTAAACATCGCTCCTGTTTTTAACCAATTCAGTACTCGAGTAGAACTCGCTAATGTTTCGTCGTTTTGTGGAATTATGTCGAATTCCGAATCCCAAATTCGCGAGTGACTTCGTTAACGACGTATGTGAGTGTGAGTGTGTGTGTGTTTGTGTATGTGCTTTTATTCTATTGGCGAATGTGTCTAACACCCATAATGTATACATAGGTATACAAAACGTATAGCGTAATAAACCAACATGCTTACGTTATTTATTTATTCGCCATTAATTAATTCGGAATTCGTGTAATTTCGACACGATTTTCGTTTCGCTTTTCCCAAAGGCAAAATGTATTTAAATAATTTCACGATCATTAAACGCATATGCTGTGCGTACAGAAAAACAGTTTGAGTCGCGTTTGGATGTTGTAGGTGGTAACTCATATTTAACCCTTCGAGCAGAGGACATGTTTACTCGAGGTCGTCTTTGTGGTAGTCGATGTCACTCGGGACTGGTGTTACAGCGTACGTAATCAGTCCTTTCAGTGGTTGTCAAAAACCAGCTTCACATATACAGATAACTGCATAAAAATATTGAAAAAAACTATTTATACCAAGATCTTTATTGATCAGAAATGGCGGGAAAAAGAAAAAACTAACGAGACAAATCGTGAAAGCAAGTAGAAGTAGGTTCTACCTCCTGAAGACTCACCTTCTGCTTTTTACTTATTTTCTGTTGGAATCAGTCCTTCTCAGAGTCGACAGCTGATGGTGTAGTGAGAGAAACCAAGCTCTCGCCTTTGTGGTAGCGGAGGATGCTGGGGGAAAAGGGTGGCAACGATTTCCCCCAGCGTCGCGGGCAGTAACCTAGTCATTGGGGAGGGGACGGGAGTTGCTGTAGGACCATCTTATATGGGTACTCTCTCTCTCTCTCTCTCTCTCTCTCTCTCTCTCTCTCTCTCTCTCTCCTTTTTTTTAATACACCTAACGACAGCACACGCTTCCCTATTCGCGGTTCCACTATCGTTGTCGTGTCCGTCCTCGCCCTACTGCCGCCGTATCTTGGCATCTCCTTTCCGTATTCTTCTCGGACACGGCGACGGGCTTCGGCTACATAGCCGAACATCTTGGCCCGCATCACAGTACTTGCAAATTGGGTCATAGCTGCCCAGTTTTGCGGGCTGGCTAACATCACTTCAATCATCGTCTCGGGAGTGATGTGGCTGCCGACGGATGCCTCGAGCTTTGCTCTTGCGTCATTCCATGCAGTGGAGTAAAAGATATGCTGCGTGTCATTAACCTCTGCTGGGCTATGCGAGCACTGGCTGGGTACCTTATTCCAACGGTTAGGATAACCATTGAAGCACCCATGCCCAGTGAGCATCTGCGTGAGATGGTACGCCAGCTCACAGTGCCGCCGCGAAACCCATACATCGTACTAGCCTTAATGTCCAGCGGCCATGGGCGGGCTCTTGGAGGCGAACCACCCACTCTTGAATTGTTTGCCGCCGGACTTCTCGTTTAATTTTCTCCTTTGCTCCTTTCTTTTCTCTATCCGCTGGTGGGAGCTTCTGGAAGCGTTGATACAGTGTAACGCTCTCCCTAACCAGCTGATCAATAGGAGGCATTTGGGCTAGTACTAGAGTCGCTTCATATGAGACGATCCTATACGCGCAGATTATGCGTAACACCGTGGCCTGCTGGAACCTTCCTATGTCTTCTCTGTTCTCGTGAAGTGTCGCGACTGGTGCCCAATTGGGGGCCCCATAGAGACGAACCGAGTGGATTACTGTCGAATACATTCTTCTTCGACTCTCACTCGGCCTCCGGAGGTTATCATAAGCGGACGCAACACTCTCAACGTCCGCTCCGCTTTCTCTGCCGTCGCACGGACATGCAGTTTCCCACACAGCTCGTTGTCCGCCGTCATTCCCAGGTACACCATCCGGGGCTGTAGGGATATCGGTTCACACAGTACCGCTAGGTCAAATGGCTGCGGCCTGCCCGCTTTGCGCCTGTGGAAAAGGATGGCTTCTGTCTTCTGGGCAGCCACTGCTAAGCCATTCCATCTCGATGCTGAGTATGGACCTGCTGCGAACTTCCTGCTCCAACCTCCCCTCAACAAGGAGAAGGGTGTCGTCGGCAAAGCCGATGGCCTGGGCTCCTCTCGAAAGTGTGAGCCGCAGGACTGAGTCAAAAGATATGTTCCACCCCTGGGGTACATCCGCCGAGATGATCTTCTGGATCTGACGACCTTCTGCGTCTATATACGCTATATTTTTGTCTGTCAGGTAGCTCCTGATGATCGCTCGTAGGTACCCCGGGAGATCCCACTCATCCGTCGTTTTCAGGACACGCTCCCAAGGCAGTGTATTGAAAGCGTTCCTCACATCGAGACTAACGGCTACGCATAAACCATCTTTGCTGCATACAATGCTGATGATCTTTTTGCACATACAACACCGCGTCATTGGTCGACCGACCCGCTCGAAATCCATGATAGCCGACCTTTAGAAGCGATGTGTGCTTCTACGCGTAAGGCAATAACCCGCTCCAGTTACTTGCCTATGTCATCCAGTAGACATAGGCGGCGGTACGAGGAGTGCAAGCCCTCTGGTTTTTTATTGCCTTTGCGAAGCAGAAACAACCTCGCTTCATCCATATCGCCGGAAAATGGCTCTCTTCAAGACACCTATTGAAGCAGGTGAGTAGCCATTCCGGCTTCAGCGAGTGGATCAGTTCCCAGGCCAGGCTAGGTATGCCATCCGGCCCTACGGCTTTCCTCTTTCTTCTGATCCGATCCACGGCTATTCTCAACTCATATGCTGTGACTTCCAGCCATGGATCCCAGTTCTGCCTGGTGAGCTCCCGCCTTGGTGTTAGCGGCGGGTGCTGGGGGAACAGGGTGGTAACGATTTCTCCCAGCATCGCGGGCGGTAGCCTGGTCATCTGGGTGGAGGAACGGGAGTCGCTGCAGGACCACCTTATCTAGGCGACCCCATGGATCATCGTCCACCATCTTAATGAGCTCGGCCCACTTGTCTGCCTATGCTCTCTTGACGGCTGCACGCAGTTCTTTCTTGGCAGCCATCCACTCGGCATTCGCCTCCTCAGCATCGTCAGCTCGGGAGGCTCGATGTCTTCTGGTCGCCCGCCGACGCCTGATGGAACATTCATGGTGGAGTCGCTGTATCTCTTCGTTCCACCAGTATGTACTCCGGTGAGCTTCTCTCTCTCTCTTTCTCTCTGCGCGCGCGTACAATACCTGAAAAATCGGGAGAATCAATGATACACACTATTCCAGAGGAAAACACAACCTTCCTAACATTTTCTATGAAAAAATTAAATAATTTCTCTTAATGATCCCATCTGCCTTTCAAAAGTGAGGTTGGGCAAATATATACACAGGTCGCTATATGTTGCCTGCAAATTCAGTAGAAAGAAAATCGTTCACTGTGAGACACCTCTTTTTTTTTTTCTAATTTTGCTCTTCACCCGAGTCCTGGAATCCGCCTTTTCGAGCATTACTTCAGAGACGTTGGGGAGGCTGTTAGGGCTGTCTCAGCCCTCTTCCCTCCTGGCCGAATAACCGGCCTAGGTTGAAATTCTGGCGAGTCGCTACGTGGGCTCGAACCCGGGACCTTTGGATTCTGAGACCAACGCGCTATCTATACTCGGCCAACCAGACCTCCTCAAAAATGTGGAACGCTTCACGATTTTACGTGTCATCCCTGCGCAGGGGCCATGCTAATCTCCTCTGTATCGTTTCAATTTTAGTATGTGTACTCGCTTTTGCGGGACACCTTATGTGCTGTTCTCTTTGTGAAAGACTGGCTACGATATATTATTCAATAGAATTCGTGTGCAGAAATTCGGGTAGGTTTTTTGTCAAACGCAGCTGTATTTACGGTAGTAAAACAACATTTGGAACGCGTCGAACAAACGAAATGGAAACTTTTTCTACTATAAAAAGTCTATGGTTGCAGGAAATAGTTGATTGCTACTAAACCTTGAACTTATATTCGTGAGCAAGTTTTATTAAGTTTGGATGGTGTCTAGATTCGCGGACCCGATATTTCAATACATTATAGTAAGATTACACGGCATTCAACAATAACTCAAAATAACTAGTTTCGAAATCAACAATGCGATTCCAAAACCAAGAATTTTTATACGAAGTTACTGTCAGTTCAACTCGAACAAATTTTGTGTCTGTTAGGATAATTTATACGGTATCTTTGCAATGTGGGTACAGCTAATGGTCATCCCACTTTTCCTTTAAATTCACATAATTTTATCGTTGGAATTTTGGATTTCTTCCGAACAGCAATGAGTAAGGTCAATCAGAAACGGAATAATCTACACGGATGTACTTTCAAAATAAGCAAACGATGTAGCATTAGTGTCTACCGAGGAAGCAGCCTCACTACAATTTACTCGCCGGAAGTTGTTCGTTATACCATGCAAGCAATTTGTGTTTTTCCGTTTTTTTTTGTTTTTTTTTCATTTTATTCTTTTATCATCATCACCATCGGTCTGCCGTTTCTCTCCGCGCCGCGTAAAGCAAATGTCATAAATAATACATAATATTTTTTTTTGTTACGTGCTAAGCGTGATGTAATTTCTAAAAATAGTGTACGAATTTTATGAGAGGGTAAAACAAGTACTAACTTGAAACGATAAAAAATTTGCGTCAAATAAATCTTACGTGCATAGAACGGGTACGCCATAACAATACAAAGAATAATAGCCGCAAAGAAAAAACGCAACTATAAAAATTGTCACCTTTTGCTACTAAATACCCAGAGGGTTTGAAGAAAACAAAAAAGAAAGCATAGACAAGGAGACAAAATAGAGTATAAAACTTGCAAGTAGTCTAATGAATGTTACACGATGCTTTGAAACAACAATATGCTGCTAAAAAAGAAAAAACTGAGAGAAAACGTGATAAACCTTGGTCCGACTCTCGTCGTAAAATAAAAATTTTATGATCGTTGATATCCAGAACTTATCGTCATTTCGATTAATATTTTATTCTTAAAACACGGTGCAGCTTATTTAAGTTTAGAACACGAGATTTAACTTCCAAGATTGGAACTAGGCTGGTTATGGCACGATATCCTTTTCATTTAGAATTGTGCCTTTTTTGACGTGAAAAAATTCCTCAATTTTATTGGTTTCGGTGTACGTCGCTGCTCGCAATCTCTCAGCATTTTATGTCCATTAAAATTATTTTCTAAATACTTGCTGTTAAAGTGCTGCCGCTTTACCCACGCAAAACTGTGGATAAATTTACGTTTTAACAGCATGTGTTTTATAGGGTACAGTAAAGATGACGCAGAGTCAAGTAGCGTTTTCTTATCCGCGGTCGTTCGAAATAATGTTAGGAAAAAAGACCTGTCCGAAGCCACGTTTAAGGTTCTTTTTTTCCTAATATAAAAGTTAATAGATGGAACGTAACAGTGTGGGGATGCGGAATGAAATGTAGAAAGCGCTCGTGAGCTCGTTTTACAGACTCTGCATTCATTTCAAATGCTCATTTTACCCTCTTGTATAGTAATCTACTATTTACTTTCAGGGCCGTACCCAGGATTTAAGTAAAGGGGGTGTTTTGCGGTTAAGATAAATTTTTTTCTTGATGGGAGGGGGCTACAGATACCGCAAATTTATCCAATTGCTTACATGTATATGACGAAAATTTCAACATTTTTTGAAACTCTCATTTTCATACTATAAGAATTCCACCTTTTTTAATATTTTTATTTAAATGACTATTGATTGAAATTATTATAATAAATAAAATTATTTTTATTCTAATTAACTTAATTTATTTATTAAATTGAATTTTCTATTTTAAATTATTAATAATTAATTTAATAAATTTCTTTTAAAAAAATATATGGTTCAAAAATTTTTATTTAAAAAAAAAAATTATAATATTTTCTTTAAATTTAATTTTATTAAACTTAATTTAAGAGAATTAAAATATAAATTTCAAACTTATATAAAATAAATTTCTTAATAAAAGCGTTTATCAAAAAAATGAACAGAACAAAATTTATAGTACATAAAATTTCCCTTCCATTGAGACCATTTTTATTTCAATCTGATAATTTTTTCGAAAATGTGTAGGGTTTCAGTAGTTCCTTTTTTTCACGTGCCTAAAATTGTAGAGGGCGACTCTTTCGCACTGGCAGTCCGAATCCGGTGCCTGATATTTTCAATACCACATTCTCCTTCTTACATATTGTCCTTTCCTTTCGTTGTCCTCCATTTCTTCATTCCTTCGATGGCCAGGCACCAGGCTAGATCATTTTAGTTTTAGTTATGTATAGTTCGATTTTTGCATTCGGCTCTGTCACAGTTTATACGTTTTAGCTCTCGACTTTTTTTTATCATTCAATAGGGCTTTTCCAGTACTCCATATTGCATGCTTCTTTGCCTGTCCTTTTATCAAGTTGGTAGTGTACGATAAGGACATAATCGTAATTTCGTAATATTATGGTCGTGCCAGTAAGTGTTGAGTTTCGTCTTTCGTGTCGTACCTTATGATACCTTGTCTGTCTTCTCTGTATAATTCGAAATTTTCGTTTTTTGATCATGTCTCATGGTCTTATCGTATGATCACCGATTTCATTAAATAACAGTTCAATTTTCGGCTTACACTTTTGGCAACGCAATTCAGCAACGTTTGCGTTGCCGAAAGAATTTAAACTTTTTCAAAAAGTTCTGATCTCCGTCCTTTTCAAGTATCCATTGCATTCGGGCCCATTTCGCACATCAAATTGTGTTATCATACACTACCAACTTGATAGCGGGAGAGGCGAATAAGTATGCAATATGGAGTACTGGAAAAGCCCTATACACGCGCCTTCTACACGCATTCGTCCTTTTGATTTGGCGTGCCTTTACTGCGGCCCTGTTCGAAGACTCCTCGTGCTAACCTTGTAAGAACCGCAGACTCATTCTAGAAGGCTGAGAGGCAGAAGAAACTATCTTGGATCCAGAATTTCAAGAGCCAGAGCCAGATTTCCCATAAGGCTGACTAGGCTCGAGCCTCGGCGCAAAATTTTTGAAAAGAAAAGAAAAAGAAAAGAAAAAAAGAAGAAAAAAATTTAAGTACAGGGAGCAAAAAATGTTTTACTCTTTTTTTCTAAAAAATATCTGGTTAGCAGCACGAATTTTCTAGTAGCTTTGAGTGCAAATGTACCTAAGTCCGCCTCTGTCAAGAGCTGGAATGGCATTGAAGAAATTGGTGTTTAATTCAGAGAAGTAAGAAACTGCGAACTATGAGCAGCCAAAGCACTGTTTAATGTATCACATTAAGAAAAGAAAAAAAGAAAAATGAACCCTTTCAGCAGCTGCGTCGAAAGTTTTCCTCGGGGTACAAACATTTGAAATCTACAGGTTTTCTTGTCTTTCAGAAATGGCGAAGAAGGCAACAAGCCAAAAATCTTGTAAGTATCCAAAAATCACATAAATTTCGTCTCTGGAACCTCCGAAGGTGCCGTACTGATTCGAGTGGTGAAGGGTAATCTAATAACCGTATCTATAATTCGATGTTCCATAGCTCGATATTACGATCAGAATCGAATATGTATATGGAATCGCGTGCGACAGAGAGCACGCGTGGCACCATAAACTACAACCGAATAGCGATTTTTCGACTCTTATCGGTATTTTAAAATCTAGCAGCCGTTTAAATGACGACGTTAATAAAGGCGAACGATTTATTTTAGTATTTTTCACGCTGTTTTTCAGGGTTATTTAGCTGTTGCAAATTTTCGTCGGCACCGTATTAACGAGCGCGGAACATGAAATTCCTATATCGAGTCAGTGCACGAGAAATTGAAAATTCTCAAATCGGAGGATTTTTTCTTTCATTTTTTTTTCTTTCTTCTTTTTTCGCAGTCGTAAGTCGTAAAAACGGTTAAATTTACGGCCATTGTTTCGCAAAATGCAGGAGCGGGAGTGTACGTCTCACTGCTTTCGCTCACCGAGCGCGCCGAGCGAATATTAACGAATCCGCGAGCGAGACGAGAGTGAGTAATTAAATTTCACTTTAATAGTTGAAATTTATTACAGTCTGCTGGAAATCGAGCGACTGCAAAAAGCGACGCGTGGAATGTAACGTATAATATATAAGAAAAAAGACGGGCAAGTTGAGGATTGCGCGCGAAAGTGGGTAATAACTTCCTTTCGCAAAGGTTGTTCCTGAGATTAACAGAAAACACTCTCCATACAACAAGTTGGAGGGTAAACAATGGGGTAGAGCGTTATAGCTTTATACGATTTTAACATAGTTATTGCTAATCTCATTTTGGCGTATGGTCAATTTGATAAAAACAGGGGTGCCGAGCCGCTACCGGCGAAATATGCGGTAATTATGACTTCGTCGTACGTTGCCACAGGGTTGCCAAAATCCGTCGAGTTTAACCATGTGCGAATTAGGTTAGGTATTCAATAATTAGCTTTCTTTTTGGCACTCGAACAGCTTTTTCTTGCACATTTCACCTTTTCCCTCCTTTATAATTCACTTCCGTCGGTGCTTATACGAGTAAATTCGAACTTATGTCGTACTACCGTAATACTCGAATCATCAAGTGAAAATGGTACCTAGATTTTTAGAGGATTTCGGGAAAACATCGCAATCGTACCAGAGGGAGGGGTTACTCATCTTCTTTGTGTGAAGTAGCGCTGTACGCTCCGAATGGTCAGATCTTGTAGTCCATTGCCTGAGGTTGCTGTTAAGGATCAGCTCAGAAGCCTCACTTTTACAGCCGAAGTGAGAATTTCACTGAGTTCTACCACTTTGACTTCATTGGGTACTGGATGCTCCGGTCCCAATGCTTTGCGTCTTATCCCGGCTATTGCTGAGCACTGACATATTATGATGTGAATCGAAATTTCCTCCTCTTCTCCGCAGTGCCTACAGGAGCTCCTTCCGCCACTCCTATCTTATACCACATGTTGTGTTCTATGGTTCCATGACCAGTTGGGAGTCTGACCATAACATGTTTTCTGTTGAGCCCTAGTAGGAACTCTGCGTTCTTACCGATAAATTCCATCCTCTCGACTGGTGCGCGTTTTCCACTTCGGTGGTGAGTGTGCCCCATTTGTCAGTATTTTCCAAATAACTCGCAAAATATGAATTATATTGGAATAGTTCACGGAATCAAAAAGACGCTCACTAGAATTCCTTACAATATGACACCAAACATGATGCCTCTAATTTAAAGAGGAGCCCGACGGGGCCAGCCAAAAAGAAGGTAATTTTTCTAGCTGAATAAATGGAAAATTATGCGAAATAATAGGAAACGTACTTTCTACTAAAAATATTCTGTTACAATTGCCTACGAAATGATATCAAATATGATGTTCCTAACATAATGAGAACCACCACAGGGGGTTACCAAGAAAGAGTACAGTTTGCAAATACTTCTTAGTCCGTATGATATTCCTATAGATGCGGAGAAAACAGGAACTCTACATTTTGGATGGGCCCATGGTTATCAGACTACTTAAGTATTTAAATTCCTTTACCTCCTTTATTGTTTCACCTCCTATTTCCATCTTTGTGTATGAGAATGTTTTGCAGTTTGCGGAAAATATCTTTTGGCAATTCCACTTCTAATTTTTTTCGTCACAATCGAAATTTGAAACGTTTATACCGACCTAAGATATTTGAATTTGGTAACTCGTTCAATTTGTTTTCCATTTATTTTTACACCAAAATCTTATCCGGCTTGTTTGACTTTCTGTGGAATTTTCTGAAAGACTGTTCTGCTCAGAGCTATTAACGCAGTATTATCAGCATATTCTTTTGTCATTATAGGAGTCTCTTCTTCATTTTTGCCCTCAATTCGAGCGCGGAAATCCGGCCTTTCGAACATTGCCTCAGAGACGTCGGGGAGACTGCTAAAGCCGTCTTAGTCCTCTTTTCTTCTTGTCGAAAACTCGGCGAAGGTCGAAATGTGGCGAGTTGCTGCGTTGGCTCGAACTCGGGACCTCCGGATTTTGGGACTAGAGCGCTATCCACTCGGCCAACCAGACCCCTATTTGACTCTTAAGTTCTCAGAATTTTAAATAGAGTTCAAGATCTTTTCCAGATAGAATGTTGAACAAAATAGTTTATATTTATATGTTGTTGTTTTTTTTTTTTTACTTTTATAGGATCTTTATTATCCATAGCGGATTATAATCTTAAATTATTGTTGTGCATACATTGCGGTTTGTTACGAGTATTTTTACAAAACTCCAATGTTATATATTGCTTACATACACATGGTTTGCTAATATAGTGGATTAATTATAGATAATCGTTTAATTGACTAATTCCAGTAATTTAGCGGTGCTGTCATACGTAGTTGTCCTCTAATATACGGAATCTTAGAATGCTCAAGACTCAATAAAAATAGTTTGTTAACCCTAGGTTGCAAAGTTTGGTTTTCTTCAATCATTGAATTTGGAATTAGTTATGGCTCATGGATACCTAGTTAACGTTTCAGTTTCGGGCCGCCACGAATTCGGCACTATTCGTCACTGAGCTCTAGAGAGATGTATGAACTCGACACCAAGAGGGGATTGTAGAAGAAACGAGATACCTGTATTCGTCACCAAAGGTTGTATTGAAAAGTATTAATACGGTGACAGGTCAGTAACAGCTACTATATATATACTTCCATGCTACCTACTTCTTCTTATTCTTTTTTTTTTTTTTTTTTGTCCTGTTTATAAAAGTAGCCGAGAAGCTTCACAAATTCTAGTCTACAAATGCTACCATTTTGAAGTTTGGCGATATTTTCAGTCAAGAATAGTTCCCTCTTGCGGACATTCAAATCTTTACTTCGGGAACGACCGTCAGTTGAATTTCTGCTATTTAGTTTTATGTAGGTGGAAACTTGAACATCTTGCAATACGTCTATAAATGAAAAAATGTCGGGATGTGTGTGGTAAAACTGAGAATTTAGGTGAGCATGGAAAGACTCGCATCCATTAGTGGTTCGCATCATGGAATCAGAACAAGCAGCCCACATGGCTGGAAGAAAAGTTGCTGATTCCGATATGTACGTATCAACGTAACTTGAATATATGCGTTTCAAACACTCTCGTTTCTGGGTATTTTATCTTGGTCTTAGCCTGCTACAATACCAGCGTGTAACAGTAGGCTTAACAGGTCCATTGGACGTTGAACGATTGGAGTGACGAATTCAATCATTTCTAAACAAACAAGTCCTACTGCCGAATTCATACATCTCAACCTCCGACTAATCGCTGAGCCTCCCAGGTATAGGTGATTAAGTGACGAGTTCGGTGACGCCCTCAGTTTTAGGCTTTTCCGCGAATTTTCTATCACTAAGATCAGACTAAGAGTCCTACCCCATGCAAATACAAGCCTTTAACAATCGCAAATACTTTTGCATGTGATCATCTTTAGGTTGACCGTACCTTGACACTTTTCGAGTACTTATGTTTTCTTACTTGCACGAGCAACGCAACCACTTCTGCACATGTTTTATAAGCGTAGCCAGGTGGAGGAGGCGGCCAACTGGGGCGCTCGCCCTAGTAGACAGAGACTGAAGTTTGAAGTTATATTGTAGCATGCATTACCCGACATTAATAGATATTTAAGCCGTAAAATAATGAAAAAACTTATGTTTTTCGAAAATTCCACACATTTTTGCGATTATCTCGATAAATATGCTTTCTAAAGAAAAGTTGTGTTTCAGACCTTTTTGTAGAAAATTTAACAAGGAACATTTTATGTTATTTGCATTTTGGTCCTAAAGTGAATATTCTTTTAGATAAGTACGATTTAGCGAGGGAAGATCGGCTATGAAAGAAAAAATAACAAAATCTATACATTCCTCGGAATATTCACACATTATTGATTATCTCGGTAAACATGCGTTTTAGCGAAAAATTGTGTAGAATTTTTTTAATATAAAATTCAACAAGAAATTTTTTATGTTATATGCATTTTGGTCCTGAAGTTGATATGTTCCGAGATATTCGGTTTTTTTGTAAAATCTCAGTATTATACATAAATTCAAGGTCCAAACGCCACGGGTTAATCCTCAGTTTGAGCTCAAATTTTTTATGGCGAGTTTCTAAGTCCACTGGAACAAATTTCAGTGCGCATCTAATCGACTGGCGAAAACTTGTAAAATAAGGGACACCCTAATACGTACCAAGTGACTATTTTTTAAGTGGCTATAGCAAGGCGTGTTAGCCCATCATAGTGTGGCTGCACCCAAGTTGCGCCCCGAAGAGCTGGTATAGAGGGAACCGGAATGCCTAGTTGCAGTCCACTTGATATTTGATCAATCAAATGTTGTATGATCGAATTGCGGCCCCTTGTAGAACCGAATTGCGTCTGTTGCACGCCATCTCACTTCAACAGACGTAGGACGGTCAGTGTGGAGCTGGTGGATTAAAAATGAGATGGACAGTCACGCTGTTGTAGGAGGAAGAAACTTGAACGAGTGCTTGCGTAATTTGATGCATTTCGCGATGCTTCATCAGTCCTCCGTTTGATACGAAGAATATCACTATCTGTAAGATGGCACGAAAATTCCTCCTTCAGTAAATCACGATTGAGAATTCTACTTAGACGCTTACACCCAATAGCTTTCCATTTTACGCTATTGCTCATGCGTTCCTTTTCCAGCACATCTGCATCACATCCTGCATGGTTGTGGATATACCTCGAATCAGAAACGGTTCCTGATTGATCAAATTTTCACAAAAGCTGAACACGATTTACAAGCACAAACCCAGTTTTCAATTTAATTTTTCAACCCTTATGTCGGTGAAATTTAAGACCATGTATAACTTTCAATTTCTTTCCCTTTTCGCTGTACATACACGCTTTCCTCGTGAACGACTAAATGCACTCTGACTTCACTGCTTGAACTTGTACGCGTCAACTCATGCTGGAGCACCAAAAAACACCGGGGTATTGACATCCACCATTTTCCGTCGCTTGGTGTCCGATGATTCACAATTCACTACGCGGGACGCTCCGCGTATCGAATTGTGAATCGTTGGACACCAAGCATCGGAAAATGGCGGATGTCAGTACCGGCTATTTCCACGTGCTGTACTCACGGATGCTGTTATTTTACTGTAATAATGATTTCGAACAGTTGCTTTCATCTCATATGCAGGTGGGCCACAACTCGCTTTTTCTATTGGTCATAATTCTATTTTTTGGGCCGCAATTCGATACCAATCATTTGCCGCAACTCGGTCTAAAAAGGGTCGTTTGGCCGCAACTCGGAACCTCCCCATAGTGTACAAGGTATTAAATTTGACTTAACCTAAACCTGCGTAGTACATGCATTTGAAACTCTCTACACCGCAACCGCCGATAAACTATAAGTCGCTCCGCGATGAGACCAGCGTGTCGACAAATTGTGCAGCGTTCCGGTCACTAAGAAGCCGCCTTGTACTCGTACTGTTGCATCCCGTCCAACCAGCCTCCCCTGCGGGACTGCCAGGCTAGATGGTCCGGAGATCACGACAATCGTTATTGCTCAGTGCAGCTATTGTTAAGTCAATTTTTGAATCCGAACCCGGAGTTATTTTATTATTTGATCGCGTCGTAGGAATATGAAAATGTATCGCGAAGAGCCACTGGCTCCAGATCTGTTTCACCCAACCGTCGTGTACCTCCGTTGTGTCCAATTTTTTAATTTTTAATTTTGTTGTTTATTATGAATTTTGTTTTCAATGAGAATACACGAACTTTTGGATATTGTTGACATGATCTCATAATTCTAGCGGGGTGGACTTGGAACAACTTTTTCTTGTTATTTACTTTTCGAAACTGCGCAGACGTACCACTATGCTGAGAATTTAGTCTGTGGTAAGTGGCATCACTGGACTTTTTCAAAATTTGTTTCCCCTTGATGGTTCTCTTTTCATTCAGGGATATGGAGAGGGGGTTCTGAAGAAATTTTCGTCCATCCGGATGGTTCAGGTCTTCAGTACGGTTTCGTCAGTTCATTCTAGTGGAGTATGGTGAGGACGTAAAGTCACCCAGACCCCCGTGGGTCCGTGGTTAAACACCTATAAAATTATGGCGGCAGTAGGCTGAACATTCCCAGCTCGTGAAAGTTATTAACCCCTTCGTCGGCAATCTACCTCCGGCATTTCCTCATAGGTAAGATCCGTGGGAGAAGTCTACTCTTTCAGGGGTCTTATTTCGAAATTCGGGTGGGAAAATCGGTTTTTGAGGAATTGTGCTACACCTAAGAACTAAAATCTTAAAAGTTGAGCGTTTGCGGCTCGATAAATACTTGACGTTCTTGAACAGTCAGAAATAAGCATTTTCCCTCCATCAATATCAAGGTTTGAAAATCCTAACCAAAACATAGAATTTGCAAAACTGGAATGTCTGCTCGGGCTGAATACATCTACAAAACCCAAAATGACTTTAAAAAGTCCAACCAGCTCGTAAGTAATCACGAATTTCGAAGATTATAGGTTTGAGAAAGACTTTAGAAGATAGAGACATAATTTAAACTGTTTAAAGTTATAATTTTCTTCTTTTGTCATATTCAGAGTAATTTGGGAAAATCAGTTTTGCTAGCTACGCTAGATTTTTTTTGTTAAGTAGTTCTTTTTTCTCGTTCCTCCTTTTCATTATACTTCTGGAGAGCAACTCGGCGAGGCCCACTTGAAAATAAACACCCGAATAGCAAAAAACAGGCTCTTTGAAATAAGTGTTGTGACAAGCTTTAAAAGAAATATCGCCGAGTAATTTATTTCACCTGTAACAGTCAAAGTGCAGCCAACCCTTTCATCACGTTGCCAAGTGCAGAGGGAATTGGCCGGCGTCGAATTGAAAATAAAGTCAATATCCAGAACAGTAGAAGTGGCTCGTATATTTTATATTTGGCAACATTAAAGTAATGTTTAAGGACTTCTCATCTTTCAGCCGACGGTGGTACTGACAATGAAAAATTGTTCTTCATGTATATATTTTTTCCCCCGGCACAAAAAAGTGTACATGCAGAAAGTAAGGCAGATAATGGTAACACTGTTTCACGCCCTATAATATCAAAGATGATTCGGAAACACGCTCATGAAATATGAATGAATAACCAGCAGAATTTACTCTTCTTTATCAGATAACCGCGTCTAAATATACGGTATATATTTTCCGAGTATGAACTGCAAATACCTAGGGATGCACATTTTACAACTGTTTTCACTGTATTTCCCACTTTTCCTATTCGGAAAATTATTTTTCGACTCTGTTTAAATTTGCATACCGCGAAGGCGTGAATTTGGTATTCGTAACAATCGCATATTTTACGATAGAACTGTTCACTCGCTCTTCGCTAGAACGTGAAATTTATCGGCAAAATTTTATTTCGCGACGAGTTTTATTGTTATACGTTCGTAAGTATCGTTTTTCATTTTTCGCGTTTATATTTTATCGTATTAAAATATGTTGAGAAGCGATACAGGCATCCAATAATCCGAAATTACCCGTTGAATTTCTGCAAAATTTTTCCACGTAGGTTGAGAAATATATCGGAGAGCAAACCGTTTCCGAAAAATTATAAATTTCCCGCCGTAACGACGAATATCTGCGCGGCAAATAAAACCGAATAAAGGCTTCGGTTATCGGAATAATATATACTGTATCGAGTGAACTATACGGAATATGAAAATTATTCCACTTTCCTATTTTGCAACGCTAACCTTTGTATTTTCTTCTTTACCAGCCATGTTTTCTGCGGTTCACGCCCGGTTTCCTGCGACTCAATTGCATCGCAGCAAGGGAGTTGAAATTCGATTATATGTATCTTCGCTTCAGTTCAAAACTGTAACAACTCAAAAAATTAAAATTTTGAGTTACGCGTATCCATGGAGCGGGGATTTCATCCTCTATTCGATGAAATACTGTAATACCTTTAAGTTATATATGTTTTTGGGCCGGAAGAAGCACTTATGTTTCCGTTGCTCTCGATGAATTCTTTCCAAATAATGGAGCAATGCCATAACATTTTGAGATATTGCAGTATTATCTGTACAATAATGTGACTTCTTTTACTATTTACCCTGTTACTCTGATGCAATTCATTTTCTTCACCCAGATCTTGCATCGATAGTATAACATCTGGAAATGGAACACTATTGCACTGATGCTGTTCTTTCTTCAAATAAAACTTTGAGACAATAGTATGACTAAGGCACCTGCTCCGAATAACGCCGGGCTCCTAACAACGCCACCTGCTTATTTCTAGATACGTAACATAGGTACCGGGCCGAAACTTCACAATGTGTTATCTTTTTTGTCTGAATTTTGTAGAAATCTCGCACGTTGAAATCCAAACAAAGTGATTTGAAATTTGTCCTTGCTGTTTCAGCAAGCGGACGAGGGAGAGTACGGAGACGGAGAGGAAGGGGCGAGGTATAAATACTAAAAATATTAAATGAGAAAGTAAAAAATGGGCTAAAGAAGCAGCAGGGCTCCTGGTCTACACGAAGCATAGAACGAATTCTTGACAGATAATGCAGAAATTTCAGCTACGCAACTGGTAAAAATCTTCAACCTTATTTTAGAAACTGAAGAAGTACCTGACCGATGGAAAATATCGGAAATTGTGCTGCTGTTCAAAAAGGGCAAGAAAAAAGAAATCGCAAATTATAGATCCGTCAATCTAACCCCAGTAAAGTATTTATGAACATTTTTGAAAAGAAGGACTTACTACCAGCTACAGCTGAATCTAGGTATGAAAAAGGCCGGTTTTCGCAAAAATCAATCCACAATCGATTACTTACAAACGGTAAATCATTTAAGAGAAGAAACACAAGAATATCAACTTGAAACACATCTAGTGTATATAGAATTTTATAAGGCTTCGACTCAATAGAACACTATAGTATCTGTGGAAATGTCTAAAGAAACAAAGAATGAGGGTCGAAGGCTTACATAAGACTGGACAGAAAAGAGCAAGAATTTGGAATAAGGAGAGGGGTCAAACAGGGGAACCCCTTGTCACCCAACCTGTTTAACGCGGTAATAAAGAGAAATAATAAGAAATCTAGAGTGGGAGATCAGAGGAATTAGAATAGATGGAAGATATCTAAATAACCTGAGACTTGTGGATGACCTTCTTCCTCGTCGTTGCCCGATTCCAAGCGTCGTGACTATACTGTCTTCGCAACTAGCTCCCTGCAGCCTTCTCTGTTTACCGCTTTCCGTGTGCACTCACTCAGCGTCCAGTAGTCTTCTCTGCCCTTGATCTCTTTCCTTCGACCTGCCCTTGGATGGTCAACTTTTCCGAGTTATCTTGTCTTATAATGTGACCGAAGTATCGAAGTATTCGCCTTCTTATGAGCGCGCAGTTTGTCGTTCACGTCCAGTTCTGCGAGTATGGACACATTAATCTTTTCTTTGGACCCATGAAATTCGGAGCATTCTTCCGTAATAGTATGCTTCGAAGGCGTCAGTTTTGTCCTGGTCTGCTTTTTGTATGGTCCAGCACTCTGAAGATGGAAAAGATATGCGTTTTTACTATTCGGAGTTTCGTCGCTTTTGTAATGTCATGACTTTTCCAGATTTTGTTAAGGCTACCCATCGTCGCCTTTGCTATGGCCGACCTTCTTCCAATTTCGCCCAATGAGCCGCCTTGATTCGAAATTAGGGAGCCTAAGTATACGAACTTTTGTACCCCCTCTATTCCGTCGATGTCCGCGATCTCCGGCCTGTCGTTCTTTTCCCTATCGATTATCGTTATTTTGGTTTTGACTCTGTTCACTTTTAGGTCTGCCGCACCACTGGCCTCCTCAATCCTTTGGAGCATTTCTCTCAGTTCTTCGATGGTCTCTGCAATCAGTGTCGTATAGTCTGCGTATCTTAAGTTTGAAATCTTCTTTTTTCCTAGCGTCACTCCTTCCTCCCAGCCTTCCAGTGCGACTTGCGTTATCCATTTCCCGTAAGCATTGAATAGTATTGGACTGAGTATGCATCCTTGTCGCAGTTCTTTAGCTGTTCAGAAGTGATCAGTGAGCTCGCCTTCAACCTTCATCTGTCTAGCTTTGTTTTCGTAGAGGCTCCTCGTGAGATGAATAAGCTGCGCCAGGCACTCCGAGCTTTTCTAGGTTTTTCCGTAGTATACTCCATGTAACATTATCGAACGTCCCAATATATTTGAATGCAAACAAGGAAGACCTAGGAAAGATGGGACAGGAATTAGTGGAGGTGAGCAAGGTAAGCGGTTTACCCATCAACAAAAAGAAACAGAGTATGAATAGCAGAGAACACGAGTCAAAGGATACAATTATATTGGAGGGTATGGAAATAAAGAAATAGTCGGGGAATATAAATATCTAGATCAAACGATAGCCTTCCAGTATTGAATACAGAAGGAACTTAAAATTAGGAAAACTAAAGCATGAGGATAATTTTGGTCTCTAAAGAAGATATTTCAGAGCAAGACAGTAAGTTTAAAATCGAAAATAAAAATTACGGACAGTGTCGTAATGCCAGTTCTGAGTTATGGATGCCAAACATGGTCTCTCACAAAAGATCAAACAATAAAATTACGAAGCACACAGAAACTCACGGAGAGGAAAATTTTAGGGCTAAAATTAAAGGATCATGTCAGTAATAAGAAAATAAGGAATCAAACTCAGAATAAAGACATAGGAGTGACAATAAAGCTATTAAAACTTATTAAATACGCAAGGCACGTGTATAGGAATAAAGAAGACAGTTGGAATCGGATATAGTAACAGATTGGACCCCGTATGAAAACTTACAAAAAAGAGACCAAAAACCAGATGGAGGGATGAGACGAGGAACAGGATTGGACGTACTTGGAAACGTAAGACCTACGACAGAACTCAATGAAGGAGGATCGGAGAGATTTATGCCCGGGAATGGGCTGATTACATATATGGTGTTACCAAAAGAGTACTTACATATGTTTAAATAAGGATGATTATTTTTACTTGTATTATTATTTTTAATTTTAGCAACTCGTTACGCGATATGAAATTTTGGTTGAAAAGAAGCTCCAAATGGAATTTTGTCATTATTGGGTGGTAAATTATCCCCTCTCCTCCCTGTTTTGTATTGTCCAAAAGCACTCCAAAACACTCCTATAATATCCCTTGAAAAACAAAAAACAAGCTGGCGTTGTTAGGAACACATCAAGTAGCGCTCCAAATACCGCTAATTAATTTTATAAGCTGATTATTGAGAGATTATATGGGAATCAATCAGCTGAATTAAAAGCAATTGTAGGAAATTTAATGTAGAATATGATACACCTTGAATTTTCTCAAAATAACGAATTTTTGTCCGAAAAAAATGCAAAAAACTATGATTCCGTTCTGTCCCTCCAAAAAAGTGAGTTGCCGGGGGGCGGAGGTAGTGGGTTTTTTCTGGTTATGGTGTGGTGGGACGTATGGCGATGCACGCATGCCAAAGTGGCTCCTATGACACCGTATCCTCGGCCCCGGGAACTACCCTTTCGAGTATCGCATCAGTGAAGAGACCCTAATGAATAACTTCCAGCAATAAAATCATTGATAGTAATTTTTTCATCTTTGAAATCAACATTGACCCCAACCAAATCATCAACAACACGTAACTCACACAAACGGAATGGCAATACAAACTCAAACAAAATGACATAGAATTATGGAACGACGACTGGACCAACATGGAAAACAACAAATTACATGAAATCAAAGGCAACGTGTACGAGTGGAAAACTCTAAACCAAAAGAACAGACGACAGGAAACTACACGTGACCGTGTCTCCGCACTGGACACATCAACCTAACCGACTCTTACTTCCTACTCAAACAAGAACCTTCTTACTGCACTACATGATGTAACACCAGGCTAACAATAAAACACATATTACTTTCCTGCAAACTATACGAAACCCACCGACATAAACATCAACTTCTTGACTCATTCGCAACGACCTATAAAAACCTATGTTTTTCGAAAATTCCACGCATTTTAGCGATTATCTCGATAAATATGTTCTCTAAAGAAAAGTTGTGCAGGAACTTTTTATAGAAAATTTAACAAGGAACATTTTATGTTACTTACATTTTGGTCCTAAAGTGAATATTTTTCAAATAACCGCGATTTAGCTAGTAAAGATCGGTTATAAAATATAAAATAAAAACCACATTCCTCGAAACTTTCACACATTTTTGCGATTATCTCGGAAAATTTGCGTTCTAGCGAAAAAATGTGTGGAATTTTTTAAATAGAAAATTCAACAAGAAATCTTTTATGTTATATGCGTTTTGATCCTGAAGTTGATATGTTCCGAGATATTTGTGGTTTTTTGTGAAATCTCAGTATTATATGTATCTTCAAGGTCACCCTTCCCCCTTAATATCAGTACTGAACCCCGAAATCGCAATTCATAATAAACTTCAACCTTCTACTTTCACTTTTCTCAGTTGATTTTTCGGAAGTTCAGCCAGGGTTGATCCACTGGGATTTTTAAAAAGGTCCAAAAAACAATATAAGCGCCACGGGTTAATGACTTCAGATTGAGCTCAAATTCTTATGACGAGTTTCTAGGACCATGGAAACAAATTTCAGTGCCCACCTAATCGATTGACGAAAACTTGTAAAATAAAGGACACCCTAGTACGTATACCTACATGTACAAGTAAATAGAGAAAAAGGAGGGGGGGTTATACAGCAGCACACGAAAATATCGAAATATCTATCAGTTCGAGTTTGCGAATAACACTACCGGGCCTCCGCGACGAGAGGCGACGAATCGGAATGCGGTCGCGTAGTACAGCCGAAATAATGGCCCTGCGTCCTAACTAACTTACGCTAGCTTGCTAGCTATAGGGCCATGGTTAGCAGGAGTTCGCTTGCGACTGGTGCTTGGTCCAGTGGGCAAACAAGCTTAAAGCTACTTGTCTACGTTCAGAACTAGTAGGCACCCTGGCTGGTACGTGGACTTAAGAAGCCAGTAGGCCAGAAGGAGCAGTAGAAGGAAGCTAGGCTTCAGGTAAAAGTAATTTGCTTACAACCAGGCGGCGTCGAGCTCGTAGGCTACTTGTTTAGGTTCACAATCAGTAGGCAACCAGACCGACTTGAACTTGCGAAGCAAGTAGGTAGAAGGAGCAGTGGAAGCAGGCTAGGAGATAAGCAGGAGGAATTAGACGGAAAAAGCGCTAAAGCTAACACGAGAGCTACCACAGTAGACCAACGGTGCGAACGCGTTGCAAAATCGTTGTGTTTTAAAAAAGGAGGAGTCGGATAATTTATAGAATTGTTCGGCGTGTATAGTCGCTGCAGGATCAGGTGAATGTGAGGGAACATGGAACGTTGAGAGAGAGAAAGCGCGGCTGCGGTTCGATGAAAGGACTCGTCGATCACGAGGGGAAAAACCGAACGAAGTTAGAAGGATACACGAACAATGGCCGGAGGATAAAAAAATGAGAGCACTGAACATACGACCAGCACTTTTTCGAAGGCTGAAACCGGTTTCGGATGACGCGGAGAATGGGTGAGGGAGACGGTATTGGTTTCGTGACGGTACATAAGATTAGGCCGGCTGAGAGTATCCTCTCTTTTTTCTGCAGTTACAAGTTCCAGACTTGTACTTGCATTATTTTCTGACTTTCTGACTTCTATTCCAAGCTAATTTTATGAATAAATTAATTCATCATAGAATTAAAATATTCTACATATTTGCACCCAGAAAATCAGTGCGTAGCTGTAAGTACGAGTACAATCTTATTCTGCCTGAATTTTGATTTCGTATTTGCGGCGTACGGTATAGGCAATTTTATTAACATCTACATTCTGCGGGCATCGCGCTATACAAGTTTTTGGCGTTTGAACTCGAAGTGACTGTAACAGCTTGTGCCGAAATGAGCAACTAGTCTCAAAATCAAGATCAATAAATTAATCACTTCCGTAAAAACTTTACAAAGTCGCGAAAAATTACAGTTGATTCAGAGTGAAAGTCGGCTGAAACCAATTCTCCACATTATGGACCGCAAATAAAACTGATTTTCAAAATGAAGTAGGCTTTGGAATGTTTGTAAAACAAGATTAATCTTCGCTCCTGTGTAGAAGAATACGAAAAAAATTTAAGTTCATTCAGTTTTTAATTTCAGTCCCAATATGTTTGCGTGTCTTAAGGTTGATGACCGGTGTTAGTGCGTACGTGCGGACGCTTAAATGCATTCGACAGTTGAACTTGAATGTCATGTTGGATTTTTCGGAAATTGTACGAGATAAATTCAGTTCGAACCGCAGCGAAGGTATTCAAAATTGAAAAAACAAGATTGAGTAGAGAAAGCGCGTGTATTGAACGATTGTAAAAACCGATCTTGAGTATGCTAAGTACAGGGAGTGTGACTCAACTGTAACTGAACTATGATTGTACTAAACTAGTAATCGTGCCTGGTCGATCGAGGAAAGTGAACAAGGCCAATGAATAGGAAGAAGAATAGCTTGTTTTAGAAGAGACCATCTTCTAGAAATGCAGGTAACAAAGGACGTCTGTTAGACGTTCCCGTCGTGCTACCCAGGAAGTAGCCACGCAGGAAGATTTATTCAAAAACGTATATTCGCGAGAAGTTTGCCGCAGTCGGATAGACATAAACTTGAACTAGTTGATATCAAATTTTCATTTTGAAAATTACAATTTTCCTGTTTCCCATAGAATTCTAAATTACAATTTAATCTATGTTAATCAAAGTTATGTTATTAAATTGGACATTTCGTTACATGATATTTTCATCGTTTGATCTAATTCTGTCGAATTTCAGTTACCTTGTGTGACACTTTTGGTATCTTGCACGTTTCAAAAGTTGATCCCATTTTCTGTTCACGTTTTTGCGCTCTTTCGACGCATTATCCCAACAATTCATCCAATTTAGGTTCCATATTGGTGTTGTGGGACGTATGGCGATGCACGCATGCCAAAGTGGCCCCTGAGACACCGCACCCCCGGCACCGGAAACTACCCTTTCGGGCATCGCATCAGTACCGAGCATATTAGCCGGTGCCTTTATACTCAGCTACAATATGTATGTAAGTTGTACATTGTACACTGGATTCCAGTTATTCTCAAAAGGGTGACTTTTCTCGTGTTTCTCAAAGCTATTTAGCTGTACTATATTTATTACTGAATATGTCCATTTTCTGCGTGGGTATTCCCTTCATGTACCGATGACAACACTACTGTGCTCGATGAACGAGCTCCGATTATTTAAGCATTCCAGGAATGCACGAGGTGCTGATGAAGGTAGCAGACACGAAACACGAGTAGCTATAGCGAAAGAATGTGAAAAATGCAGAAGTCGTTCGGGAATAATGTCGACTGAGTATGATACGGTGTATGGTATGGTTTTTTTTTTTTTTTTTTTAGAAACGAGTGTATAAAAGACCTCGAGATAATCAGTAGATGGCAATTGTACTGTGGGGTGGGAAAATCTAACCTCCGCACCTCCCCTACAGAAAACTAAAAAGGGGGTCGCAGATTCTTTTCCTTGGTCGCGTGTCCAACCTTGTTGTCTTGACTCATAGAATAAAGAACAAGTGGCATAAGAAACGAACATACTCGTATATTACGAATAATTATGAACCAATGAAAACATAAATACCGACTTAAGGATAGGGGTACTTCATCCAAGAAATTAATGAAAATTCGAAATTCTTAAACGCATAATCGAACTGGATGTAAAGGGAACATATATCGGCATCGTACTTTGTCCTCAGACTTGAAACTGGTTCACGTACGTTGTCTCTGCGTAACGTCCAAAAACCGACTCCCACCACCCTGGTCGGAGTACTTTCTGACTTTTCTGGGCGTTACAGTACGCATGAATCGGTATATGTACAGTTATCGTGAGTCACTTCTTCAATTTCAAGTTTCAACTTAAATAAAAATGTAAGAAATGTTAATACTGGGCAATCAGGCTGGACGAGAGAATATACAAATTGTGTAAATAGTAGATTCCCGATTATCTGCCATCGGCTTATCCACTCGCCTTTCCGGGTTATCTGCCTTATAAAGGACGCATAATCTGAAATCTTACTAAAATCACAACCTTAGTCCTTCCCATAGCTGATGATGATGAAGAACTGGTAGGAAAAGCGTCAGTACATATTATGGATCCTAACAATGTTTTTTCAGCGTTGGAAAAGTCGGAATTCAAGGATCTGTGTATCAACCTATCATGGTCTATTGAATATGTTATTTAAGGCAGCCCCCTCATTGAGACCCTCGGGGAACCCAGTATGAAGAAATATTTTCTAACTTAATCTTCTTCGTTCGCCCGGTTTCAGGTATCGTGATCAGGTAACCGAGTCGACCAGGCTCTTCCAGTTGTGTCTGTCCTCGGCTGTCCTGGTACATGATTCCATCGTCTTGCCAGTGATTTTCCGTATTAAATCTATGTATCGTGTGGGTAACCACCCGCCCGACCTGGTCCCTTCTACTCTTCCCTGTACAGTTAGTTTCTCCAGATTGTCCCATCGGATTACGTGACCAAAATAACTGAGAATGCGTCTCCTCCTGATGACTGTGCTGAGTTTCCAAGTTCTTCGAGTATCGACGCATTCATCCTCTTCTTGATCCATGGGATTCTCAGCATACGTCTATAGCAATATATCTCGAAAGCCTTAATTTGCTGTATGTCAACGTTTTTCACTGTCCAGCACTCTGTTGCATACGAAAATATGAGAAAAATCAGGGACTTGATTATTTTCAGCTTGGTGTGTTTTGTGACATCATGACTTTTCCAAATTCGACTGAGCTTTCCTACTACTGTTTTGCGATTGCCGCTCTTATTATTTTTCCTTGTAAGCCGCCTCTGTTGAACATCATGGAGCCCAAGTATGTGAAGTCTTGCACTACTTCTATTCCATTCACATCTGTGATCCTTGGTTGGTTGTCGTTCGTGCGGTCGACGATCATCATTTTAGTTTCGGACTTATTTATTCTCAGGCTCGCCGCTGCACTAGCTGCCTCTTCTCTCTTCAGTAGTTCCCTCAGTTCTTCTATCGCTGTAGCTAGCAGAATGGTATTGTCTGCATATCTGAGGTCAGATATTCGTTTACCTCCTAGCGATACTCCTCCTTCCCATCTATCCAGGGCTTCTCTCATGACCCACTCTCCATAGGCCTTGAAAAGGATGGAGCTGAGTATGCATCCTTGTCGTACTTCTTTGGAGGTCTCGAGGTACTGCGTGAGTTCTTCTCCTACTCTCACGTGAGCAGAATTGTCTTCGTATAGGCTCTTAAGCAGATCAATCAGGTACATTGGTATTCTCCTAGTTCTTCTAAATAACCCAAGAGTATCCGCCAGTTGACATCGAATGCCTTTTCGTAGTCGATGAAGCATAAATACGCTGGCTTGTTGAACTCCCGAGATTTTTCTATCACCTGGCGAATATTGAGAACTAGTAGCTGTAAAATGCTAGAGTTGAGTAAGTTTAATCATGTTTGTGACTGATTTCGACTATACGATGGGGGACTTTTTTGGATGCTCGCATTGGAAAATGCGGGTTCGTTTGATTCGCCAAATTTCGTGATGTGTGTCGGATTGCGTTCTGCGTACAGTTGACTCTATATAAAAATTCATTGAACAAATATAGGGGCGCGAAATTGGACAGGTTTTATCATCAAATAATTTTCGTCTGCTGAGAGGTGTATTCTATCCGTGACAGCCGTCGTACATGGAGGCTGTTCCAAAGCACGAAATGGAAGCTAACGTATCGAGTGCGTTGGAAATTAAAAGAAAGAAAAAAGGTATCTGGCGAGGTAAATGTGTCATTTCGGAACATCGGTAAAGGCAAAAAAACGCCGTCAAACTATCACAGTGAGCGCGGCGTTCGGAATTCGTAATTTTGATGTGAGAAAAAGCGGCGAATTTCGAACCCGTTACAGAAAATATGTAAATTCGCGAATTATCTTCGTAATGACATATGAACTGAAAATAACCGTCACCATACCGGCATGTTGCTGGCAAATATGTACATACAGCGTCCACATTCCAGCGCCCTGGTCCCCTCGAATACCCAGCGCTTAGATTTTCCGACGAATTCTTTTACCGAACCAAAAGCGTTTCGCGGGTACCAGATGTTCATGTAAATCGAGTCATCCTTTGCAACAAAGTTTATACTAAAATGTGTCAACACGAGAAGTTGTTGACTGACGTTAAAATATACACATATTTTGCTGCCAGCGCGCGCAGTAACGTAGTTTACATAATTACCGCCAAAGGAAATTTTAATTCTTCACGATATTGGATCGAATGGTTTGAATACTTGAACAAATTAAGATTATTTTCCCGAAGATATTTGAATTGGTTTTTGTTCAACAAGTTGGTTTAGTTCGTTAACAGGAAATCTTACATCGCGTTGTGCAGCGCCGCACAGTGGTTCGAAACAACGAGCTCGCGAGCAAGGTTTTCTGAGTGGAGTGAGTCTGAGAAGAATCCGTGAAAAATACCTCTTTTCACTCAAAAGTTTATTGTCATTCTCTTCTTTCAGACGTGTCTCTTTCTAGTTGGACTGGGTGACTCAAGAGATTTTCTGTTTTCTCTTCTTAGCCTGATACTGATTAAGATCGTTTAATTAGGGCTATATAAGTATAGGTAGAGTCACGAGACGGTTTTGGGGCCAACGTTGCGCGCTGAATACACGTATAGTCTTATGGAGTTTTCACGGATTTTCTCGTTTACCGTTGAATATCTCAAAAAATATCGAATTAAAAGTAAAATGAGAGAGAATAAAAATTGTAGCCCATAAAATTTCCTTTCAGTTGAGCTCATTTAAAATAAAATCCATAGTGCGACTTTCGAATTACGGTATTCTAAAGTTGAAAGTTCATTTCCTGCGTCGTTCATCATGTGCGCAAATTAAGGAGATGCGCAGTGTCTATGCACTCTTGTATTTATTTTTATTTTTCATTTTCTTATCATACAGTGGCTCGGCGTCAGGGGAGTACGGGGGCACGTACCCCAATATTTTTACATTAGGTTATAATAAAGGAATATCCGTTTTTATTAATTCTACCTCGGTAATAATTCTACAGAGAAGCGACGAAATTTTCTCCAGTGGATTGCCCCCCCCCCATCATGTTGAGCACGCTACGCCTCTGCTTATCAACATATCAACTCGGAGTGGAATTTGAAGCTTCATATTCTACTACCTTATGTACTTATCCATAATTTTTTAACCAGTGAAGCCTACAGTGGTACATCACATGATTCTAATTTTAAAAAACTTCGAAAAGAAATTTATCAATTATATGACAACGCCAAAGCACTTAAAAGAAACTGAATTGCGCTGTACTGGTATCAAAAACGACGATATAATTGCGTTAAAAACACCAGATGATGAGGCATTTGTTCATCAGATTTTTGTGAAGAAATACATACGCTAGTTGGATTATTTTCACAAACGCTGATCTCTGTATAGGACATCAGTAACTCGAGTTTAAGCAAAAATTACCGTCCCAATGTTAGGAAGCCAGGGGCAAAGAAATGCTTTACTTCATTTACAAGTGGAACGTATGAGAGCTTTAAAAAAGTTGATTTTACAGTTCAGAAAGTGATAATGACAACCTCTAGGGTATCCTGCAAAGAACCAGGGGCGAAACTATAAGAGGTATGGGGATTTGGAACACCTCCCAATAATTTGACAGTCGGCAAATTTTGAAACTGTTCATTTGAATTTTTCATTTTTATGAATGTTTGTTTGTTTATTTCTTTTTCATTTAAAAAATATTTCGATGAAAAATCAGTATATTTTTTATTTAAAAAAAATTTTGTCGTCGAATTTTTAGTTTTTCAAAAAATATTCGTCGGCAAACGTTTCTTCTCCACCTCCCCAAACTGAAAGACAAATTTCGTTTCTGAAAATGGAGTACCCTGGACTCCTGTCAGAGACTAGTCAGTCAAAAGCCGAAGGTTTCAAGCTGAGTATCTAATGTTATCTGAAAGGCTAAAACAAAGCTGAAATGTGGAAAACATTTCGAAAATCTGAAAGTTGGTAGAAAACGTTGAATTACGAATTTTAATGACTATTCTGTTTTTACTAGATTCTCTGTTTGACCTCTAGCCTGAAATTTGAGACAGTTGAACATTTTATTAAAATCTGAAAGTTGAAAGCAAAAGACTTATTTTTCAATTTCACAAGCTGAATCCGATAGCAAATGTTCTATTGTTTAATTTACGGGTTTTGGTCCTGGTGAATACAGGAGAGAAATTTAGTCTGGAAAAAAAAGTCAAAACTCCATTGTTTTTTCCATAAGAATGAAAGGGAGATTGTGGCATGGCTTCCCCTAACTTTGTAGGTTTTTTATTTATTTATTTATTATTATTATTATTATTATTATTTTTTTTGGAACCAATTTAGGAAACGAATCAGAGGAAATTCAGAAAAAAAGATCACCAAGAGTAAATAACGACCACCATAATGTGTAAAGGAAGTTGTGTGTTCCTTTCAAGTATTCCTAACATCCTTCCAGCTTAACCTTCCAGACTAGGACCGGTCATGTGCGCAGATGTGAGTGCTCGGGGAATACCGTTTCACCTGCATTTGTAGGGGGTGAAACACCTCAATATTTTGGCAGTTTGCAAATTTTAAAACTGTTCATTTGAATTTTTCATTTTCAAAGAACGTTTGTTTGTTTGTTTGTTTATTTATTTATTTATTTATTTATTCTTCAATTAAAAAGTATTTTGATTGAAAAATTGGCAAATTTTTCAAATTAAAAACAAATTTGTAGGCAAGTTTTTTGTTTAAAAAAATATTTGTCGGCAAATTTTCCTTCTCCCCCCCCCTCAACTGAAAATTAAGTTTCGCCTCTGCAAAGACCATAGAATGAGCGGGCAGGGAGAGTTAGTGGCTTATCTGGCTAAGTACAGTTCAGTTTAAATCTAATATTCATATTTTTCTTCCTTTTTGTTATGTTTCATCTTGTTCTGTTTCAGTTGTAAGATTTTCTTTTCTTTATCGTAAACATTTTCTACCGTGCTTCACTGTCAGGCGAAAATAAAATAAAATAAAATGGTAGGGACCTCTAAGAAAATGATTAAATGGTCCATGCAATTTGAAGATCTTATTTTAAAACCCCTTGTGTACAAAAAATAATCGCACAATTCTGGCAAAGGCTTCTAAAATGAGGTCAGCCGTCCAAAAATAAAGAAAATAGCTTACTTAAGGACTTCATCTGTGTTCCCAGATGGGCAGAACTTCTGCTCTTTTAGCAGAATGTTTAGGTCCGTGGCAGAATTTTTTTAGACTGAGCAGAAAGCGGACCTTTTAGTAGAAGAGCATCAGCAGAAAAGCAGAATTTTCAATAAAATTAAAAAAAAATATCTCATTTAAAATTTAAAATCGAGGGAACATCGCTTCAATAAAATGCTCTGTACCGTCCTCAAATACTGTGCTTTTTTGTCAATAACTGATGATTTTATGCTGATCGCTGAAGACTTGGTTCACCTAGTTCCAGTCACATTTATAAATTAAGGAAATTTGAATTGGGATACCTACTATGTTTTTCTTGATGTCTTTCTAGCTTCCAGACCAAATTTGTATAATTTTCAAATAATTTTGATTTTATATGGGCGAACATTATCAACTGTATACATGAGAAAGAGTGTTACATTGTCTAAATACCAATGAATTCTATAATAAAAATTGTAAGACAAGGCTGAAAAAATACGAATGTCAGCATAGAGCCTTCAGTAGTGAATCCTAACTATTTTTACGCAAGTAAAAGCGAGCATTAAGCTTTTATTATGCATTTCTATGAATCGGGTAAAAAAATAATAGGGACAGAAAAAATATATAAAATTTATGAACATTGGACAAAATCTTGGCCAAATTTAACATTTATGTGGCAAAAAAAAAATGGCTGAATTGAACACCTGGTTAGCAAAATAAAGCAGAATATTTATTCGTCTACAGAAGAATTTCACTTTCTTCACGTGGGAATGTTTCTTCCTACATGCCAAAAAGTATCGCACGATTTTGGCAGGGCTCCTGAAGAAAAGTTCAGGTAATCCAAAAACAGATCAGATGATTTTTCTGGCCCTAATCTCTAGTCCATGTGCAAAAGAAAACTGCAGGATTCCTGGAGGGGCTTATAAAAAAAGTCGAAGAATTTTCATCAAGAACTTTTTGTGCGCAAAGAACGACCGCACGATACTGACAAAAATCACTAAAAAAAATTTAGCGATCCAAAATAGGCGAGAAGATTTATTTGAGGGTCTTATATGTGTCAAAAAATTACTTAATCTTGGTAGGGCCCCTGAAAAAAATATTAGATAATTCAAAGAAAGTTTTACTGGGGATTCTTGATTTATGTGCAAAAAATATCGCATGATTCTGATTGTGGCCTCCAAAAGGGTCCGACGGTCAAAAAAGGAAATGATCCTCTTGTTTGCAGTTCTGGTAGGGGCACCTAAAAGACGGTGAAAATTCAAACGTTAAATCGGCATTCTGGACCATTAAGTCGTAAAACTGTCAAATTGTTGACTTTTTTAAAATTTTATTTTACGTGCGGGAAAGGGAACAGTTTTCAGATCGGTCGGCAAAATGTGACAACGGCTAAACCTTTTGTTCTTTTTTCCTTGCACGGTAAATTTTGGCTCTGAGTATTAATATTTTGGACTTATTTTCATCTACCCCCCAACCAAAACCAACAGGGATCGCGGCTTTCCTGTTTGGTAATCCCCTGTGTTGCACAAAATGATCGTATAATTCAAGCAGAGGTCCAGAAACAGATTACATGATTTAACTGAGGGCTTTATAAATGCAATAAAAGTTCGCACGATTTTGGCAGGGACCCAGAAAAAAGATCAGATAATCTGGAGGAAGGTTATACGATTTTACTGGGAACCATTTGTGTGTACAGAATGATCGCGCGATTCTGAATTCATTTATGATAAAAATTTAACACCTATTCCAAAATTGTGGTATATATGGGGGGTTATTCCAAATAAAATAAAAATGCAGTACGGATATCTTTGTACAGATTTCAAGGAGCGCTAAATTCATCTCCAATAACGATTTGACTCCCATTTCAAAGTTGCAATACATGTGATGAGGGAAGTTCAAAATTGCAAAGGGAAAAAAATGCAATATGGATATCGTTTCATGGGCTTTCGACTGAAGTAATCTCTGATAACAATTGGACCTTTATTTTAAAATATCGGCATTTGGAGGACGGATGTACTGAAACAGAAAATAGTAAGTATCACACGAACGTCGTAAAAGGTTCTGAGAAGAGTCGAATTCATTTGTGACACCAATATTAGTCCTAAATGAAAATCATGAGTGTCGGTGAAAGCCGGATACCAGGAGAGTTTGAAATCCACTCGATCACGCATTGGAATTTAAGATCCAGGCGGATCGTCCACCGTTTCAGTTATCTTTTTGAAGCGTGACTTGGGAAGAACTTTCGTGATTTTCATCCCCCTTTCGTCTCTCGATTCTACGGTTCGTGCTGATAGAAGTTTTAGAAGTTGTAGTAAAAATGTCATTCCTCATATGGAAAAACACAAACTTCAAAATGTGGTATCTGAGGGTAGGGTAGGGGAGAGAGAAGGGAATAATGTCCATGATTTGTGGATGGAATGTAGAGAAACAGGCAGGAATGAAAATGAGGGGGCACGAGGGCACTTTGCCTCCCAAGCTTCCGCCATAGTTGCGAAATCTTAGGTAGATATCAAAAGTTAGGAAAATCCAACAAGACAAAAGTTTTTTTTTTAGCCAATACAAACAAATTTTGATACCTGGGAATTTTGACTTGAGTCAGTTTAGGAATTTAACAAATTTTGCCCCTCCAGAAAGAAACTCTTCGCTACGTCCCTGGAAACGGGTTCGGGGGCGATTGGTATCGCTAATGTTCCTATAATCGGTGAGATGTATGTTGGAGCGTATGGCGATGCATGCATGCGAAACTGGCTTCCCAGATACGGAACTAATCTTTCGTGTATCGCATCAGTGACCAGAGGGACGCATTCAGGTTGACCCGGGCCCCAATTTCGCCGACCCGCTTCCGATTCGTGCTGTCCTGTTAGGGCCGTTGACCGAGATAACGCACATCCAGCATTAACCTGGAATTCGGGTGCTCCACAACCAAACGCGCTTCCTTCCTTCACCCTTCACCTCTTTGTCACGGTACGTGTGGTGACGAAGGAAGGCGGTGACGGTGGGGTGAATCCTACCGGGGGGTCCAGAACAGCTGCAGCAGCTCTAGATTGGTACAGAGTCGTTCTGTCCAGTAGGGGCCGAGCTTTGTTCGTCAACCTTCTATCTCGACCATTCTGTCTGCATCTTCTTCCTCATGATGGTCGGGACGAAGACCGACAACCGGTTCCATCCGCTTTCAGTCTCCAAGATTTCCGGAACCAACATGTCCGGTGCGAAACGGTGGAGCAGGCCGTTGCTGTCACTCCTGTTGCCGCCGGGATCAATCGCTATTACCGTCCCACGCCTCTCCTTCTTTCAGACCTCTCACTCGAACAGGGTGTGCCAGTGGTATTTCTGTGAGACCAAAAACATGACAAAAATTCTACGTTTTCTCCCATATAAAGCCTGTGTGAATATGCGACAAAATAAAGGGTAATATTAAACCCCTCTTTGTGGAATTTGGGAGCAATTACGAAAAAAAAACTACAAGTTATTTTTTAATGTAGAATTCAACGAGAATCAATTTTTGTTTGAAAAGCTTTTTTCTGTAGTTGATATTTCCCGATATTTTGTGGAGAAATTGAATTTGAGAGGATGTTCAATCTCTTGGGACGAAGGACTTTCGGACCCTCAGATTGATGGGTACTTTCAGTATGTTAATTGGTATTATAAGCCAACCCTGTGTGCCAAAATTCAGCTCTCCGGGAATGTTTGCCTCTATTTCTCGTTTTTTTGAAGTCTAATTTTAGCGGTCCGCATCGCCGGCTACGAAATGACGACAATTTTCTCATTTTTATCGATCAAACGGTGTTCGTTTACAGGGGCAAACCTGTAACACGTAATTGAGAAATTCAATAAAGGAAGTCGAATGCACACTTCGCCAAGGTGACTGTTGGTATTTATGATTGCCCTGCTCGCAAGTGGCCACCTGTTTACGAGTAGTCCACATAGTTTCTTTTCCATCCGCGGTGTTAATGTATACATTCTGTGCGCTGCAAAATGGATTGAACTGTTCTCGACAGACTTTTAATTCCCTTTTGCATGCGAATGCAAAATTCACTCTCGTAATTACTTAACGTGCTTATGAAGTCCTTTCGCAGCGATAATTGGAATATAAAAAGTTTTTAACGTGTTCGCTCGCGGTACGAATTCCTCAATACGTACGCGAATGCTTTTTACGATGGCTTTTAATAATACCCGCGTTTTCTCTTTTACACGAGCCGTTTTCGAGTTCATTTTACAGAAACGACGAAATCAAAGTTGAATTTTTTATGTATGCGAATACGTACTGTAGTATACCCAGTACTATATACATAAAACGATAGCCAAGCATTTTGTTTATTTACGATCCCGTTTAAAATCGCGAATTCCGACTTCTCGCGCAGACCTTTTTTTATTATGAAAATGTTCCACCCTTCTTTCCGTACAGACATTCTCGACTAAAAAGTACCTTTACCTATCCGCACAAAGTGTATTTTACGGTGAGAACTGGAAGTGGCCGGCCAAGTACCGTGAACTTTTTCGATACACCGTCACTCCACCGACGTCCGGAAACAGAGACCACGGGTTGGGCTAATATTTAACTTTCTGAAGAGTCAGCTGAGGTTTGACGTCGTTCGTCGATTTGCAATTGGGACCTTTTTTATCGGCAGTTTTTCTGAATTCGTTGCTGTATATACTATATTATTCGATCGAAGTGGAATAGTATGGCGTATTTCAAGTAGAACAGAAAAGAGAATAAAGAACTACAGACAAATTTCATTGCTAAGTGCAGCGGTAAGACTTTCCTTATAGCATGCAGTGGATTCAAAACTGTAGTATTGTATTACCGCTATACTTACAAGCCACATTCTTTTGAATATTGGAAGTTCTTTTGGTTGTGAAGAGGTAGCCAGAAAATTCAGCTCAGGTGAAAAGACGAATGAAAATAGAGAAAAATTGATAGAATTTGCGGAGGAAAAGTGATTAAAGGTTGCGAATACATTTTACAAGAAGAAACCTTCAAAAAAATGGACTTGGCAATCACATGATAAAACGACTACGAACGAGATAGATTACTTTCTAGTAAACGGTCTTAGTATTGTCAAGGACGTGGGAATCTGGAAAGGCATGACCTTTCCCTCTGACCATAGGCCGTTACAGATGAAACTGGAAACTCAAAAACGTATTAGAATCAAGAATTGGGTAGTAAACAAGAATAAAGGGGTACACTACGAAATCCCAACCCATAAAGTTGAATTTAGGTATGAGATCTTGGTAGATTATGAGTTTATCTTTGTACAAGTCATGAGATTATATGTTAGGGTTTGAAGAAGAGATTATATCTTGCAATTTAAACATGATTATCTGGGTTTATGAAATCATCTGGGTAGATCATGGGATCATTCTAGTAAATTATGAGATCATGTTAGTAGATAATGAGATCAACTGGTAAGTCATTTTGGTGGATAATAAAAGCATCTTGGTATAGATTATAAGACCATTTTGGTAGATCTATGGTCGGTGTGTGAGCGGGGGTATAATTCTCCCCTACTTTCCGTCATTGGAATGATATCCGAAAGTCAGGTAAATTTGACAGCCAGTTTATAAAATTAAGCAGGCATGTGTGTTATAGGAATTTTGTAATATAGGTATTTTAGTCGGTGTGTACCAAAAAGTGTGGAAATTCTGAAACCCAGTTAGAAGAATTGAGAAAGTAAAATTACCGTCTAGGTTCTTGTTGCCCCCTCCCCTTCCCAAAGAACGTGTTCCTCGCGTCGGCTCAAAGTAGATTATATAAGATCATCTTGATGGATTATAAGACCATATCGGTAGTCAATCTTGGTAGATCATTTCACTTGTCTTAGTTCGATCTTATTCCCAGGGGGTATTTCGCGAGAAGGCATATCAACGTAATTTTTGATGTTACTTTTCTACGCCAGTCAAGGCGCATTTTTTTAAAAATATTATTTACAATGGAAACCAATGACCAGGAATTCACGTACGAGAGAAATGTGAAATAACTGCAGCATTGGCTTTCACAACTGGGGGAAAAGAGGGACAAGCTAATATTTGGAAAAAACTTCAACGGCAAAAAATTAAGTTTTAATTAGAACTATAAAACTGAGCAGCTTTCGCAACTCCGTCAAACGAGTTGAGTATCGAGTTCGAAGTAATTCATTTCGGTTGAGATGAAAATATCCCCTCGAAGTTGCAGTTATACTCAATACAGTATTATTTTTACCAACTTTCGAAACTGTATAATATAACTTCTTGCGAAAACTCATTCGCAAATAAGTCAGACTGTTCGAGAACACTTATTCTTTCGAACAGACATCTTTCATCGATAATAGGTCTATAACTTTTTCTGGTCGAAATTGCCAGAAACATTTTTCAACACTCGAACGCCACCGGTAACCGTATTTATTTCCGATAAAATTGATTGAACGACGAAAAGTAAGAAACTATCGGCCTATTTCCAAAAACAAAATAGCATCTACGTGAGCACGTGACAAAAAATGAAGAATCTGTCACAATAATCGAATTCAGCGACTAAACAGACTCATATTTTGATACTTTATTATTCAAATTTTCAAGTCAATTTAATTTTTTTCCGTTATGGGTATAAAGTTTGAATTTATTTTTGGGCCGAAATCTGAGCTGAATGAAAAATCTGTGGTGTTGATCGGAATCAGTGACCCAAAAACCCTTCCTTGTTGATAACTTGTTCAATTTTTCAGGCCAATTTAATGCGGTTCATTGGATTTTCGGGTCTGAATCGCGGCCGAGTCAAAAATATGATGCAATATTTGAAATCAGCAACCCAAGGAACTCCTGTTTCGATATTTCGTTTGGTGCCTTTAGATTCCAAAGTTGGTATAGTACGTTCGAGTCATTTTTCTGAAGAGATTTTTTTCACCTGGTCTCTTGACGATCCGTTTTTGTCCCGTAAAGATCCGAATTCGTGTTCCAAAAAATGAGGGGGACCAATTTGTGGAACATCCTGTATAAGCCAACGGAGGGTCGGCAGAAATTGACAAACCGAAGAAAGTGAGGCGCAGCACCAAACAGAAAACCGAAATATCGACAATGAAATTAGGGAAGTATTAAATTGCACGAAATAAAAAGTGTGATTGAACGAAATGTCAAGCCACGAAAAAAAAAGTTTAAATTACGAGTTTTAAAATCGATATCACGAAATGACTTGCATACGGTATATTATGTTGTTTAAACACAAAAATTATACGTCATCGCGGATAACGTACAGACTCGTGGAGATAGGAGATCCATGAGTTTAAGAGGGATCCAATTTTCTATAAAAACGATCATTAAGAATTTTTTCGTAAGTACTCTAGAAACGCCATAGAGGGGAGCTCTGAGGTAATTCTCGAAAGGACGGATTTCAGGGCTTCGGTTGAGAGAACATTATATTCTGAAGCATCAGTGAGTACAATAAGAGAGATATCAGCCAAATTGTTTCAATATCTGAAAGAAGTTTCCCCTCGTTGTGCCTTTCCTTTTTCCAACAAGGAGACAATTAATTGTATTTGCACTCGCATATGATTAGTATTAAGGATGCTTCAAAAATATTGTTTAGTTGGAAATTCTAGTGAGTTGGAAAAATTTGAGGACACACAAATAGAAGTACGATTATGGCCAACAAGGCTGTGGGTAGCAAGTTTTTTCGGGGAAGGGTGTGGACAGCAAAAATGTGAACTAAAATATAAAAATTTTAGTTACAACCCCGAAAAAGTCTTCCTTTTTTTCAATTTTTCTGAATGTCAACTTTTCAAAATGTCATCCCCTTGGGTCTCTGTGACCCTGATGGTGAACTCAAATCGTTTGAAATTTTATAATTGCTTCGTTTGTCTACTCACCGAATTACTGTCTTGAGAGTATGAAAACTATCTAAGCTCTCTGCTGTAGGAGAGGGAAAGGTTGAATCAGTTAAATTCTTACACATTCTGAATTGTCCTCCCAAGATTGCTTTTGCCAACAGGTGGACTGTTTGAATCCCATTTTCTTTAATGGGTATCTCGATCACAGAACACTAGGACGAGACAAGAAAAGAGTTCAAATCACAGGTGTAGACCCTGAAGTCTGGACTTTCATCACTCGGTTCTTCAGATTCTTACTCTTCTCATCTCCATTCTATGAGCTCCCATTTTTTCAAAAATTTTCTCCGTTCAAAAGCAGAATTCAGCTTCGCGACCTTTCATATTGTCGAACTTTATAAAACGAAGAAATAATATGGAAAACAAATTAGTAGAGCTTTTATTTCGTGTTCGTTCAGATGTTTTCTTCCAACACAATTAAATTTGACATTGCAGCCCTGCGAATTTCTAACTGCAGAACATCAGCATTCAGCTTCAAATGTAATTTCCTCTCGCCGTTCTGGCGTGATATAGCGACTGTGTTACAGCGTTACATTTTGCTAAAAGCAAGATATTGCGACACGATTCTTAGAGTTGTTCTTCGAGCAATTAACTGGACGCGAAAATTTTGTTTACCCCGAAAAAAGAGCAGAGAAAATATCGATGTAGCTTCCCCAGAATTCGTCAACCAAACGAACAATTTAATTTAGCTGCGAAATGAAAGTAACACAAAAAGGAGAAAAGTACTGGGAGAAAATTAACTTAATAGTTTATTAAATACATTAGAGGACTTTTTCCTTTCCATGTCGTAAATTCGTTAAAAACTTTTTCGGGGAAGAAAAAGTAAGAACGAACGTAATTGTTTGAAATTCAGCTTCCGCCCGTTAATGGCGAGGGTGTGCGGATTTTCGTTTTGTTAGAAAATCAAAAAATTTATTGTCGTATACTTTGCCAACTGTACTAAAATGTTCTAATAATGGCGCGATAATTTCATATTATTTCGCTGAGAAACTTTTCGATACGCTGGATTTGGATAATGGTTTTAAATGTCGATCAAGCAATTCTTTCATTGGCCCACTCTAGAGAACACAGATGAAGTTGATAAGATTTGCGGAAAATTTGTTCGCCGAGCTTCACTCCACTTCGCGAAGGCAGAGTTTTTAACCAATCAGAAGTACTAGTTTTATAAAGTGGAATAACTAGTACCCTTTTTCAATCATCAAATTCTGGTAATGCTTTCAGTTTTAATACATACTTCCTTTTTATCTATAAATATTTCCTTCATATATAAGTGGCACACATTTTATGAAACCAAATTTTACGATTGCAAAACGCGAAATTTTCTCAATTAAGAGGATTCGGAGATGCCGCTGATAAAGTATCTTTCCCTCTGGTCTTTCGAGATTTTGAGTTTTATTCATCGCCGCTACTTTCTCGCCTGGAACTCTTGTTGCGCAAGTCGTTTGGTTCTTAGTTCGAATATTCCATTTTCAATTTGTTCAAAGCCATGTATACGACCAACGGAAAGTTAGTTTTGAAAGTTTTCGTTTCTACTTCCAATTTTTTAGGTTCATTACTGCTCTCTTTAAATTCGTTATGTTTACCGGGTGTTCCGGACACCGCGCACCATCTGGCAGCTGGTAAATGCGTTGCCCGTTTTGGATGTATATATGATGGATTGCCTGCCTTAAATCTGACAAGATCCCAGCTATTGAAGGAAAAAAGAAAAATTTCACTCTAAAATACTTCAGATTAAGTTTCTCCAGTACACCAGCTGGTTTGGCGCCGATGGAAAATAATAATTTTATTACAATTCAAATATTAGTCACGAAAAATAAATACGGGAGTATATTAATGAATATTATACCTTTTCTATGGCCCTGTAAGCACAGTACGGACAGAGGTCACAAGGTCACAACTTAATAGACATACAGTGTAAGTAGCCAACGAGCCTCCCACCAACGCTGTCAAAAATAAGATGACGGAATAAGAGCTGTGGCGACCTCTCCTCCAAGACAGTCCTTTCCTACGCTGGTGTGGTCAACAAGGAAGGACCACAGACTAGGAATTTCTCAGATCGTTGTCATCACAATACACATTCGCCACTTCGCCACTATCCTGAAAAACGGATTACCGACTACGACCTAGGGGAAAATACTGATAATTGTTATGTTCACATCAGAAAAACGATTATTCAGGAATTTTTGTATTTTATTATATTTACTACTTACTAATTCAATACTTTTCATTTAAAAAATTTTTTTTTTGAAAGTACAAACGTGTTACACTAGCTAAGAGCTGATATGAGGTCGTTTCAGAAGTAACATCACACTTGCTATAAAACACTGGGAAAGTTGTAACACTGAGTTGACTGACAATGAATATGTTCAATAGGCTTCTGTGAACAGATTGCTTAACGCGCAGTTAACCTTTGGTACCGCATGTTGTGTAAAATTGAGCAAAACGACGAAATGCGCGCTGTAATCAAGTTTTTAACCGCTGACAAGGTGCCTGGTGCAGAAATTCATTGTTGATTGTAAACAGTGTACGGCAGCAGCAGGGCCAGCGATCTTTCATTGTCTCACCTGGAGCAAATACAAAACTTCTAAATAAGAAACCCTGGAATCCCCCCCCCCCGCCCTAACATCATTAGGCAAATCAAAAATAATTGTAAATTAATTAATTGAAAATTTATTTAAAAAATTTTTATTTTAATTTTAATTAATAAATTTAATAGTAATTATTATTTAATAATAATAATACATTTTAATTTTAAATATGTTCATATTGCCCGTCAGTTGAATATTAATAAGTCGAAACATAGTAAATGAATTTTGGAAAATCAAGAAAATTAAAACACAAAAAACATCCAATAAGTTAGTATAAGTTCTTAAAAATTGAATTTTAAAAAATGTGGATTTTTCACCTGGTACAATGGACTAGATGGAAAATCCAGCTCGGTGCACGTGCTTTGGTTCAACTGGACAGTGATAATACCATAACGCGCCACCATGTCTACACGCACCTGTGCCGGCGAGTGATCCATGCAAAACATCCTAACTACAAAGTGGCAGAAAGCATTTGATAAAAATCTGTTAGTAGCCCAGGAACGTTAGTGTTTTGAAAATGAAATAATTCCTGTCTTGAGTTTCAGTGCTGGAATGTGTTGGTACTCTTTTTCTAATTTGCTCTCCACCCGAGTCCTGGAATCCGCCTTTCCGAGCATTACTTCAGAAACGTCGGGGAGGCTGTAGGGCTCTCTTAGCCCTCTTCCCTTCTGGCCGAAAAACCGGCCTAGGTCGAAAATTCTGGCGAGCTGCTACGTGGGCTCGAACCCGAGACCTCCGTATTCTGAGACCAACGCGCTATCCACTCGTCTAACCAGACCTCTGGTGTCTTTATTACCCCCGAAAAACCGGACGCTTCAGCCCTTGTGCAACCTTTTTTATAGAGGCCCAAGCCCCCCATATTGGTTTTCCGCGTTTTTCTTGGGGATGACGCATTTTGGGGAGATAAAAGATGTTAGATAAAATTGCCTACAAAATAAGTCTCTTTACTTTTTTTTGTAAAACGCATAGGAACGCGGCTACCGAGCGCTGAAGTTACTACTGTTCCTGCATATACGCGTCATGCTCATTATACAGTACATGTAGGTATAATGCGTATAGACATTTTGCACCACCCTACTCTTCGCTCACATACAGAACCGTGTTCTCTGGAGTGTTTTTAGAAACATTTTACTGGTCCCAAATCTTCTTCTTGTTACAGCTGACCGAAGTGTGAAAACGCTATTAAGTTATAATGCGTTTAATTGAGATGAAGTTATAAAAATTCGTACTTGTACTTCTATTTGTATTATTTAATTTTTCGGCTACAATATGTTTATAGTTACTATATTTCTTCCTCGGATTCACTATCAGATGTGTCTAGGCGCAGTCCAGGTACGCGCAGTCCCTTGGAAATTTGTGCCCACAGACGAATCCAGACTTGGCTTGGCCATCATCTACCAATAACGGACTGGGGATGGAAAAAAGAAAAAAGTATGTTATCGGCCATTGGTACCACCTAACCTCCAGCCTCAGATACCGTGCTGAAAAAACACGAGCCTCCTCCTTCTCCTTCTCCTCCTCCAACACGACCCCCTCGTTGACCACAGTTGCTCTCCGCCTCCACGGTCACACCTCAACAGTCGTAGCCCTCCTCAGTCACAAACTCCTCCCCCACAATGGCCATAGTTTTCCACCTAGTCTCCCCCGATCACCCTCTTCCACCACTATTGCCCTCCATTTGGACCACGTCCTTCGACCACCCCACACCACTATGGCCTTCATTTCTGTTCACGTACCACACCCCCACCAAGACCTCTTCACCCATCACTACGACCTCCCCAATGGCGGCCTTAGTCCCTCTCTACAGCCTTCCCCTTCTGCGGCTCCATCAACCTACAGCCTCCTCGCTCAATCATCCTACGGCCTCCTCGCTCAACCACCACGATGATCCCCTGGTCCTCCAACCAGGAGCTTCCACCACCATGACCACCCCTTCCTCACGAGAGCCCTTCCCTTCAAGACCACCTGCCCGAGACCAGAACCTTCCGCACCGCCATGGCCTTCATTCGCCTTCCCGGCCGCCTCTCTCACCAAGGACTTCCTTCTCCACCAGGACCTCTTACTCACCATTACCCCCTCCCCATTCGAGGCCTTTACCTCCCTCTACAGTCCCCGCCACCACCGTGGTTTCCTCCCCTTTGGGAGCTGCCTCCTCTACCATGAGTATCTCTTACACCCCCGGGCCTTTATCTACCAAAATTTTACTGCCCCTCTAGGATCCTCACCCACCACCACCTCCTACTTCCTTAATGGCCACCCTCTCCTACCAAGGATTTCCTCCGCCACAAAGACCTCTCACCTACCACTACCCCCTGGGCTTCATCTCCCTTTAGAGCCCCTGTCCTCACTATGGCCCTCCAACTCCCTTGAAGATCCCTGACCATCCACCCAGGAGATCTCAAAACCATGACCACCCCTCCCCGAGAGCCCTTCCCCTCAAGACCCCACCCCGCCACCAGCCTTTCCGCACCACGGCCATTTCTCTCCAAGGTCCCCTCTCTCACCAAGGACTTTCTTCTCCACCAGGTCCTCTTACTCCTGCCCCACCCAGGGCCTTCATCTTCGTCCACAGCCCACGCCCCCACAGAGCCCTCCTTCCCCTTCAGAAGCTCCCTTCTCAACCATGAACCCCCTCCTGAGGGTAGGATACCCCTGGAAAATTGGGAAATTAAGGGGCAGGGTAGGCAACCTGCAGCGACTTGTGATCTTGAAGATTCTGGGTAGTTATGTCATTTTAATTCTTTTTATGTCTTATTATGTCAGTTATGTCTTAAAACTTGGAGATGTTTTATGTTAGAACATATTAAGTCCTTGAAAGTAGTTGATCTGCCCCTGCAATTTTCCAGGGGCCCTCCTCCCCCTTCAGGAGCTTCCTTCACAACCATGAACTCCCTCCTAAGGGTAGGCTACCTCCTGGGACCGGAGACACCTCGACATGTCTTTCGAGAGTGTATCCGGTGGGCTGACGGAAGGCCGGACACATGGACAAGGACCAGCCGTGAGCACCTGCGGTACATGCGGGGTGTTGTCAAGAGTTTATGGATACTTGAAAACCCCGCATTCCCCGCAGGTGACAAAGACCGGACCGGATGAGGTCAAAGAACCCGGAAGAGGATGGGGAAAACCCGAAGAGGCCAGAAGAGGTCGCCCCCTACCGTCGCCGTCGCTAAAGGAGGAGAAGAAACAGCACCAAACTGCCGCCAATCACGGGCGGCGGGTTGCGTCCCTTGTAGGTGAGACCATAGTAAGTCGGGTGTCGAGACGTATCTACATCTCCTCCAGTACGAGAGGCAGGGCACGAACGGGGCGCAGCCCCCAACGTGGCCGCCAGTCGCAATTTTATTATATTAATATATAGAGAGATAAGTATGTACGGCCCGCCTCCCCCATAAGGGGAGGTTCGGTTTGGCCATAAAATGTGATGCCGTGGAGTGTGAGGGGTCTCCTGTGACACCCGGTGATAAATCTTAGTGTAAAAGCCGGGCAAAGCAGGGGACCCCACCGTTAAAACAAACGCTGTATGCTCAAATAGGAATCTAAGGTGCTCATTATATATGTAATACACGGAGCCACCCGGGTAAGTCCGGGATTGGCCGCCCCGTCGGGTTAAAAAAAAAAAGATACCCCTGGAAAATTGAGAAATTAAGGGGCAGGGTAGGCAACCTGCAGCGACTTGTGATCTTGAAGATTATGGGTAATTATGTCATTTTATGTCTTATTATGTCAGTTATGTCTTAAAACGAGATGTTTTATGTTAGAACAGATTAAGTCCTTGAAAGTAGTTGATCTGCCCTGCAATTTTCCAGGGGCCCTCCTCCCCCTTCAGGAGCTTCCTCCACAACCATGAACTCCCTCCTGAGGGTAGGCTACCCCTGGGAAATTGAGCAATTAAGGGGCAGGGTAGGCAACCTGCAGCGATTTGTGATCATTATGGGTAATTGTCATTTTATGTCTTTCTATGTCTTATTATGTCGGTTATGTCTTAAAACTTGGAGAACTTTTATGTTAGAACAGATTATGCCCTTGAAAGTAGCTGATCTGCCCCTGAAATTTTTCTAATTTTTAGGTAGGCAACTCGTAGTGAGTTTTTTCAGGTGGGGGAGGGGGAGGCGGAGTTTTGGTTTTCAATATATAGAGAGTTATGTCATTATATGTCTTTTTATGTCTTATTATGTCTGTTATGTCTTAGACGAAGGCCGGGATTTAGATATCAGGCTCCTTGGAGTTTTTTTTCAGGAGGGGGAGAGGTGGGAGGGGGAGGAGTTTTGGTTTTTAATGTATAGAGAGATGCCTACGCCGGTTTGCCCTCTTTTTGCTCCTGTATTAATTATTCTCTACTCCCTCGTTGAAGAGTAATTTTCTTCTGGCTATTTCACTTCACTAATTACTATTACATATATATCAGTTTAATTTTAATCTTTTCATCTCTTTCTTTAAGCTTTCTAATTTGCCTACCTCATTCAGTGTCCCTACAGTCCGTGTTCCGATTATCAATTCTGATAGTTTTTCGCTGGAAAATCTCCCCCGGACATCAGGATGGGAGACTTTTTACGTCCGGAATTATTTATTTTGTGAGTTGCCATCATAATCGCGGTGGTGGAGACGCATCTCCTGGGAAGATGTAGGTAATTTCTCCTTGCTTTCATCAAGAGTTTATCCGTCAGAATTGTACTTCTTCTATATGTTTTTAGTTTTTCTTCAAGCCCCCTCACCACTCCAAGGTAGCATACACTGAGAAGGATACACATTTCGTATTCGACGTAATGTAGCACACAATAACTGGTGGACCTTTTTCTGAGAATTACCCAGAAACAAAAAACGGAACGTTATTGATAACATGAGCGTGAAAGGAACGATATAACGGAATGAAATTACTCTGTTTGCCATACTTGATTTCCCTCGACTCTACATTAAGTTACGATGTGATAGTGAAACCATTTACGGCTGCAGCAAAGCTAGAATTTTCTTTAGGGGGTAGTGGAGTGACCCGAAAGGTTGCAATTTTTGTATACACAAGTGAAGTCTCCCACAGCGGTTAGAAATCGTGTCAAAAATTTCATTCATTCGAATCAGGAACATTCTGGAACAGTTCCTTGCGGTAATACTTTAGCTTCGTATACGTTACTGTCGCCACGTCATACAGAAATACAAACGAATTCGGCTCCGTCCAAACCTGATCTAGAAAACAAAGGGCAAGTTCTTAGAAATGCAAAAACGAAGCAAGGAAAAAAAGGAAAAAAATAAACACCATTAATGCACGATACGTACCAAGAGGCCGGTGCGGTAAACGGTATGTAAAATTGTGAATGCGCATATGCGGTAGGCAGGAGCGCAGTTACGGCTCGAGGGGGGCAAGGGCGTACCCGTGGACTGAGTTTCGGTATGATTTTCGCCACATTGAAATAGTTTTACTGTCTCCGCGTTTCGAGTAACGTTGGTGGGAAGTTACACGTCGTTTCGTTGTTTATATTTTCTCTTCATAGTCGTCGAACTGTTTTTAGTAAAACTCACTGCACTTATTTTCGTTGTTTTCGTGTCGTTAATTTTTCTTCGTAATATTGTATCGTCTTTCAATTATTGAAATCTTTCGTTTCTTTGGTTCCGTTAGTTGTACGCGATAGTCTGAATCACCAGCAATTTGGATACGTCTGTCTTCGAAATCGGTGAGTACTGCATTACATTCCATCGAAAGCGAACGTGTTACAAAATCATCGGCATATGATCTGTGGAGTGCTCAGCTGATGAAATCGCGAGTATGTCATGGTGGATAACTTTTCTTTTGTAGATCTCGAGTATCGTCCACTCGAACTACTCTCATTTTCCTCTGATCTCTGGATGAACAAAGTTTTGTTTCGGTAAATGTCTATCTGGCGTATCGTGTATGATTAAACCAAGAGAAACCGAGTTCGTAGATGTGAGTAAACTGAGAAGATCGCTGAAAGGAAACTTTTCGCGTTGGTTGTAAAGTCTCCCGAATCGGTAGATTTACCTAGAAGTCAAATTCACATTACAGGGCTGAGATATTTTCTCAAATATCATTGAATTCGGTTTTGTCAGTTTAAATGGACCAATATGTCACCAAGATTTTCATTTCACAGTCTCTCGGTTGTAGATTTATTTGGCCACCGTGGGTATAACCCTCGGGTATCAAATGTCTATCCATGACGCTTTTCTGTTTGTGCAAGGAACCTGATTGACCACATCGCTTTCATATCTTACAAATTTACTAATTATCTAATCATATCCTAAATAAGGAAACCTTGCACCAGTGTCATCGAAACTTAATTGAATCATGTGTGCATACGAGAAGGAAGGAGGCTAAGATTCTACAGAAGTCGCGAACAGAGTGACCGGAAAAGTGTTGAGTCTTCTACCGATTTCTAGGGATGTTAAGCTGAAGCCACTAGTAGCCTAAGTTATAGTTTAGATCACAGTTTTTGTCGTTATTTATCAATCTAAAAGTCAGCCAAGCGAATTCTGCTAGTCGGCTTTCAGTCCATAGGTCAGCTATAAGCTAGGTTTTGTGTTATCAATTCAGCTGATTCCAAAAGTCAAATAAAATTTCTAAATAAATTGTTATAAAATTTGCTATTATTCATTAACAGGAAATTTACTGTCTTGAATTGGTTTTAGTTATCAAAATGGTGGGAAATTGCTTCATAGGTAGCATTGAAGTCAACTCATGTGCAAAGACTAAGCCATAAGCCAAACAGCATTAGGCCATATATGAAGTTGGAAAATTAGCTTCAAACCATAAGTCAAGTTAACCAGCAGCTTGAAAGCCGTAAGCTGAGCTTAAGGTGACCATTGACTTGACATCTCCGCTGATTCTGTAAATGAATGAACCACGTTGTTTCTAATCTACCCAAGTTCAGTACGATCCTGAAGAACAACTGTGAAGTAGATTCACTGCTAGATGGCCGTGTACCGGTAGATGGATATTTTCGAATTCTAATTACAATTAATAAGAATTCAATTGGGGTGATCAGACATTGAAAATTACTGATCCATTGTGCCTAGGGTGGAAAAATTTTCGAGTGTAATATACAAAAATTCATTCCCAGCGCTTTCTTACGAATTACAGCCATCCAACTTCTGTGTGTTGAAAATTTTCTGAAGGGGTGGGGGGCAAGGGGAAGTAATTATTTTATCAACGGCTCAAGGGAGGGGGTTGCTTCTAACCGAGTGCCAATGGGCGCTCACGACCTTCTGGCCCTAATTATGCCACTACTCTGCAATGGCTGTTTACCAGTAGATGATTATTTTCAATTTCTCCTCAGTAGAATCAGACAACGAAAATTATAACTATCCATTTTTCCACTTCTTTGCAACATGCAATATGCATTTTCTGGGGAAGAATCAGGTGTATTACGAGAAGAAAACATTAAACATTTGCAAACAGCCCACGATGACCACACTCATAATTTGATCGGTTATGGATAATGCAAGGCATCTTAATGCATTTGCTTTGTGTTAGCCTAGACTTTCATGATCTTGTATTTATTTAAACATATTCATTTCCTATGAAGAATTCATTATGTCCATCTACAGGTATTGCAAACTTACGGTGTACCATTAGCTAGTCCGTGAATACTTGTTAGAAACATAGGGATGGTCGAACCGAATCAGATAGATTCTTGTTCCGTCCCTCCTGAATCTTCAAAACTTGTCTGGTTTCTACGCCGCAGCGTTGCCAACTTTCGTTAACAGGGTGACCGTATTTTCATTAAAAAAATTACCGTACACCAAAATTTTCGCAAAAATGCATAAAAATGTTCCACAATTGACTTTTTTGTTATTTTTTATTTCACGTTGCAAGGTGCGATATTGGAATCCCACCTAGTCACTACCACATCACACTATCACACTAACATTTCAAAAAGATTTTCATCACCGTCATGGGCGTCATTGGAAATGAATATTGCATTGAACATAGATGATAGATAGGAGAACATAGATTGATATTCTGCAGTCTTAGACCATATATTATACGAATGATAGACCGCTAGCGCTTCATAAGAGCCCGTGTTATAGAGTGTGACCAACATCCCACAGCCTGCGCGTAAGTAGTAGTGTGTACATGTAACCACCAGGTGATCATAGTCAATTCATAGTTCATTATTACCCACGAAATAATTCCGCTTGTTGGTCACAGGATTTTGTAAACATTAGCAGTCTATCATTTGTGTATGGTCTAAGTCTGCAAGTTAAATGGTATATATGACATCAGTCAGATCATTCCCCCTGTCAATCATGGAGCCCTGTGTGGGGACTGTGCAGTGCAGTTAACAAAATAATTGGGTTTTCTTTTTTGTTCGAATTAGAAAATTAGTAGCAAATTTTTAAGTTTGGGTTGTGTAATCTCGATACTGTGTGAAGCATATACATGTATGGTAGGAGTCATTGGGACTCGGAATCAAAGTGGCTGTCATCTAGCCGATGTTTTGTGAACCCTTATTGAGTGAGCATGAAGGAAAACTGATTTTTTCTATTTAAAAGCGCTTGAAAAAGTATGTGTTGTTTGAGAATACGGCTATCATTTCTTACTTCATTGCACTTCTATTAATTTTGTTACCTGACATATTAAATTCTTAATCGCAAGTTCGAATAAGTATAGCTCTCTGCAGTTCAAATTTGAAGCATGTCCGTCATTTCTTTATTTTATAATGATTTTTTTAAAAACTCCTATTTCCCATTTACGGCGATGTTATTTCCCTCCATGATCACTCAACCTTTTATTAGGAGGTGTACATTAGCGCTCCTACACTCTGTTCCACATCCCAAACGGTACAAGCATGAGTTTCAGCCCTCCAAAACTGGGGTAGTATTATTGAAATTTTTTTAGCGATGTTGCGGGTAACATAGCATGTACTTTAAACGGGATGTCAGCCGTAACATAGCTAAAAAAATTTCAATAATACTACTCCTGTATGAATACGGTAATTATCGCACAGTTGGCAACGCTGCTCTTGCTCTGCCGAACCGTTCAAATTTAATTTGAAGAGGGTCACGAAAATTCTATAATAATTGACATATATAAAGTGTTCCTAACTGATTTTTTCAGGGGGAGGGGCAAAAGAAAACACAAATTTTATAATGGAAATGCAAATTTTTATATAAGCTAGGGAATTTGCTTCGCTCGTTCCTCGCAATTGGACGATGTTCAGCAAAAAGGAACCAAAACCCACATTTGTAAACAAAGTGAGTCATTTAATCGTTGGAAAGAGCGGAAAAAGTAGAATTTTCAAAATTGGGCCCCCGATTCAAAAATGTGTAGGTACTCACGTTGAAAAAAACTTATCAGTAAACGCTATGCCATATAGTTTCTACATGGTTCTTGAACTTCGAATCACGTGTTCTCAAAAAGCGGATTTTGCTAATTGGTTCTTTATTGCTGAACAGCGTCCAATTATGATAAAGAATTATCGCTTTCCTCTTCTTCTCCGTCAAGTTCAGCTGTTTCTTTTGTCATTTTGATTCTGATTATATTATTTTTGATAAAAGACTAGAATAGATTAAGAATAGAAACACTCACTGGTACACTGATTGTCAGTCTGAAAATCACTCTTCAAAATGAGCTGAATGATAAAGATAAAAGGGTGCAGTATGTTCTATCGTTTCGCATCGATAGGTATATCGATTTTTCAGCACCAAGAATATTTTTGGTTGGTTGTAAACTGGAAGCTTGAGGTTCGAGAGCATGCAAAAATACAGTGTTACGAAACGTTAATGCAGGAGAAAACTAGAATAATAATTGAGGAATCGAATATAATGTTGTTGAAATTGATGATCAACTTGGAATGAAATTCTTCTACAGTTTAAATGAACGATTGGAGAGATGGAATTCCGCAAACAGTTGGGAATCATTAGTAAACGTAAACAAACAGCAAATGTCACGTGAAAAAAGCAAACATATTTGAGGAGTTATCTGTCAAAAGGGCCCCTGTCAACAGTTATGGTTTTGAGAAAAACAACTTCAAAGTTTTCAAGTTGAAATACTCCTTTCAGACTGATTTAACTGAAAAATATGTCATTATAAAAAGTGTTCACGGTGACTCCATTAACAGAAATGACTGATTGTTTAGTTCGTTCAGAAACAAACGCGGACGAATTAAGATTGAGGGAAGATGACAGGTGCCCTTTTTAGAGCAATGGGAAATTTAGTGTGGTGGGACATGTCGTGGTTTATCAGTAGCTGTTTTCCCATTATAATATTGGTGAATTTTATGCATTTACTCTTCTACTTTGCTAGTTACCATAGGTACATTGATACAACTTATGAAACAATACAATTCCTAACTTGCTTTATGATGAGATGAGTTATTGTCCATTCTTGTGATTGAAGCTAATGTAGTTGCAAAGAAGTCTCTTCCTGCTTATAATGCAACCAAAATGTGTAATTTGCTAATTTTTGAGGTGCATTATCCCGGATGGTGTCACTCGCTTTTCACTCTATGATATAATGTGTAATGTATGTTTGGTTTCATTGACTATTATGTATATGACGCGTTTCTACCAATGCGTTTGTAGTCATTTATTGGCGCCAATTTTGCTGAATATCATATGTTGTTACATAGAGCGGGAGTTTCCCAATAAAGTAGGACATGGAGAATTCGAAAATCAGCATCTCCGCAAAAGACAGTGGCCCTTTTGACAGATACCTCCTCATTTACGGAAACGCAAACAGTTGTTCACCTTGACATAACTTCGAGGAAACAGTTCCTGGCATTTGACTCGCGATCTCATTCGGGTCAGTGAAAAGAATCAGTTCAGTGTCGGTTCCACCTGCTCCGTTCGTTCTTTCAACCATCCATAGTCATCAGACGAGTTCAGCACCAGCGGTTCGTCCTAATTAGTCAAAAATTGTTTTTTTAATATTCATCAGTAGTCATAATGTCATTCTGGCTACTTTTTGAACCCCTTAATGATTTTCACATTTGGTTTCATTATAGACAGTCAACGTTTCCCTAAAATTTTCCTTCGCATAATAATGTTGTAATTTCACGTGGAGTTTCATTTTTATTCTAGTCTACGTTTTTATTTCCAATTTTTCGATATTGCCATATTCACCTATTGACCTAATTATCTACTAAAGTCATTGTTACATGTATTTCTAAAGTACATACTTATCATTTTTATGATATTCATTGTTCGTGTCATGCGTGTTTTTTCATAATTCAGTAATCGAGGCCTGTTTAAAAAGTAATGAGAATGATGCTGTAAAATTATTTTATTAAATCAAAACTAAAAATTCAATTTTTTCCCTTTCAAAGTAACCCCTTCTTGCAGCTGAAATGAGAGACAGCAACATTCGGATATCAGTAAAAAAAGACGTGAGAGCTAGATAAATGGACTAGGGAGGAAGAAAAAAATTGAAAAAATTAGAGGAGAGTAGAACAGGTCAGTCTCTAACAGGTCCCTGAAGAAATGTCCCCGACGCAAGCAAGAACCGAAAGAATTATAGCAAAACATACGGAACAAAAATATTTGGACAGGACAAAAAGATTGGGACACTGCAGTAATAGACATCGTAATGGTGTGTATGTTGAATAGAAAATTTTTGCCAAACATTTTTCAATTGGAAGAACTTTCCGGCCACCCTGTACATGGAGCTATGATGATGTGGGTTAAAATCTGGTATTCTGTAATGCTTCTAGCTTACAGAAATCATCTTGTGATCATTAAAGGAACATTTTCGCGATTTATGTTAAACAAAATGTAAGATCAAGTCTGCTTCGTGTTTTTCGTTCTTCTGCGCTTATTTTTCGATCTGTCCGAAAAATTGGTGCCAGGAACTCCCTACACTGTCTTCTGTCAAAATCGTTTCAAATTTTTTGCACCCATCTTCTCTTTGAATATTGCAAAAAAAAAAGAAACAAACGAAGTGTCCGGATCATTTTGTGAGTCATCGTAGGACTCTGCTGTAGGTTCATAACGTGCGTACATATATGTAGCTATTGTATGCTGCACATTCTGCAGCGACATGTCGTTGATACAACCTTATCTCTATTCGACTCATGTTCATGTTTTTACCTGCTCTCAACTGTACTACGATGGCAATTACGGCAGTGTCCGAAACTTTTTGTCCCGCTTGAATATCTCTGTTCCATATGTTTTGCTGCTATTCTTTGTGTCCGTGCTTGCGTGGGGGGCATTTCTTCGGTGATCTGTTAGAGGTTGACCTGTTCTACCAGCTTCTAATTTTTTTGATTTTTTTCTCTCTCTCCGGCTCCTTTTCCTGGCTTGTACATGTTTTTCTCACAGGTGTCCAAATGTTTCTATCTCATTGGTATGCATCCGCGAAGACGCTCCTCCCACCTTTAAAACAGTTTTGGAAGTCTTGATGTGAAATGTTCTTCAGCTACTCGATTACGGTGCTCTTAATCCTCTCCAAATTTTGCAAATGTTAACATTTCAAGCTAAATTTCGAGAAAAAAGTCACACAGACTCGAGTCTGGCGAATGTGGAGGCTGAGGAATCACCGGAATCGATTTTTTTGCCAAAAATTCAATCACAGAGATCGCTGTGTGTGACACAGTACATTGTCATGTGAGAAAGACTCATTTTTGACCATTTCACGACCCTCATTCATCTGAAAAGACCTTATGCTTTCGATCGAGAGTTGTTTCCACACGCCTGTTTCACTTTTTTGTAAGTGTTTGTGGCGTTTTCGTTGAGTTTCAAGCAAAATTTGATTGCATAACGTTGGTTGATACATATTTCTGTATTATTGCCATTTTCGTAACGTTTACCTGATAACCTGATACGTCTGCTTGACAAAAAGTGATACAATTAGAATGAAATGAGCAAACTAGTCGAAACTTGCACTGAGGTATAGGAAAGATGTGCGTCATCACCAAACTAGTTGTGGTATACAAACGTGAAGTGATACTGAGTCAGGCGACCACTCTTATCTACTTTTTAGACACAGAAGTCGTAGACATCTATCTACCCGTACGTTCAGCATACGTACCAATTCTATTCATTTATGGGTACTCACTCAAATTTATTATCTCAGGTGAGTGAATACATTTGCTATAAAATCTGTTTCCATCCCGCTCATATTCGATTTATTTCTGTTGTTTACAGTAAGAGTTGTGCATGCCTACAAGTGTCCATCGACTGGTGTATCTGTTTTGCCATCTTGTATGCCTTGTTTGCAGCTTCTCACCAGTAGGTCACTCTTGCACATGTCTTGAAGTGAGTCCAGCAAATATGGCGTTGACTCTGTCTATTTCCAAATTCATGTACAATCCAATAGAAAATGCATTTTTTCGAAAACGTGTTTCCAGCACTTCCTTGTTACTTGCTGTGTTTACTGATTCCGACATTATGCCGTTGATTGGTCGAACTTCGTGCAAACTTGAACATGATCCTCGAATTACTCCCGCTTCCTGACAAAACAGCGATGCAGAAAGAGTTATAGCCCGAAAGTTCTTTCATAAACTAGCCGGTAAAATGATGGATTTTTAATCACTTTTCCTTTCAAACATTTTGAGAATAGCGGCTTTTAAAATCTCCGTATTAAAGTGCAAATAAGTTTGAATGCCCTTTCCCTTTGTCTAACCAGAGGAATTTTCCCTTGCCACCTAGCCAACACCTATTTCTCTCATACGCGCCCCGTGCTAAAGCTGCGCGCCTCGATTTATATTGGTTTATGAGACTATCTACCTGTCAGATTGTGCTGTCAAGCTGATTGGAAGCCAGTCTGAGGGTTGGAGTGTTGGTAATCTGGCTGTCTGTTTGCTGGCTTATGTGCTTGTCTGTCTGTTTCGGATCCTGAAGTCATTTTCTCAGGAGGAAGAGGCGACAGTATTTTAGTATAACGTGTGGATAATATTTAGCCAGTTGATGGCTGTTGATAACGTCATGGAAGCAAGGTGTTCTACGTGTTGCCTATCTCGGAAAATTGAGAGCCGCAAATTTGTCTATTCTTGTACAGAATTTCGCGAAATTATACAGCGCGTTTCAAATGCCCGACCAAGATCATTATTTTTACCCATATCGATTGCATTGAAGGAATTTCTTAAATTATGTCATAGCTTTAAGTTCTAATGAGACGGAGAATCGCTTTCACGCCACTTGATAGTTTTAAAATATGTTTATTGAATATCCTTCCGGTCTAGCAAATGGAAGGAATAGATGGACTCAGTTCTGATCCTCCTCATTTACGTTTGTAAGTCTCTTTTAAGATTCTGTCAAGCTCAGCAAAAGAACTTTCAGCGATTGATTGAAAAATCACCCTCACAGCGAGTGAGAAAAGCTAAAGATTGAAACATTGATTCGTACGTGTGTAGTAATCACGAAAAGAGGCGGAGATCAGCTGGGAGCTCTGATCTACCTCACGTACCGGGTTACTTCTCTCAGTTGGTTCGCTTGTAAATTTCAGTTTGAAAGCTGATGTAATCATCTTACTTCTAGTTGTTCCCCTACCTTCGGAAAAGTGGCCACACAATGGACTTCAATGAATCTTGATTTATAATATTTGCGATATTAGCTCCTTACAAGAAAGATGTGCTTACGATTAATAGTGTAAGCGTAGGAGCATGGGCACACCGAGAGATTTTTTGAGCGAGGGAAAGAAAAACTCAGTAAAAGCAAGAACCAGTTCTAGCTAAAAAAAACCATAAGTTTTTCGATAAAATACTGTGAAATTGAATTTATAAAATCGTTTACGGTTCACATTATTTTTTCCTTCTCATAACACTACGAGTTCATACGTATCGTTTATCTTTTTCAAAGGATCATTGTAATTACCATTGACTAAGCTCGGGTTTCAGTTTTGCTTCTCTCGGCATTTGTAGAACACAGCTTGTAGCTGGTAAAGACTGTACGCTGTAAGATCCTGCAATTTTGTTCCGAACTCTCCCCTTCACAGACGTAATCGTTCGCCGGCTCACCAACTGGTGTTTGTTCCGACAAAGGTGAACTTGAAATTACGGAAAATTTTCTATTTTCACCCATGTATAAAATGTGATGTGATTCGGGGCAGATGTTTCAATATTCTGTGCGTAATTTGGCGAGTCGAGAATCTTCTGATACTTTTCTATAGCGAGCGTACACTTTTAATTTTTAAAGGGGTAAAGAAATTCCGTTGAATATCGTGTTTTCGTGGTTATATTGTATCTTCTATTATTGTATCACATAATAGGACGACTGAACACTGCTATTTCTTCCCAGGGAAGAAATTTTGTTTGGCGCAGATATGGTGTGCCCACGCTGGAGCTACACCAGATGTTGCCGTCTAGACTGAGGAAACGAAACTCGCGAAATTTGCAAACGGAATTGCTGCCATGACTTACGAATAAATTTTTTGAAAATTTCTCAGTACACTTGAAGAAGGAAACAAAACATCAGCTTTTCGAAACTAATGCTCTCTGAAAATAGCTGAAGAGTGGGTTACATGAGAACATAATGAGAAAATAGCATAGAACGAATGTCTCGAATTTTTTGTAGGTTAAATGCAACATTCAGTATTTTATTCTCCCATAAAAGTATCAACAGTCAATATATTGTTCTTGTGAAACAAATAAATAAATTTCTAGGCAAATATTTAAAAGTAAGGTGTACTGAGATATTTTTGTGAAAACTGAGAAGGTGCCAAGATTGCAAATTTGATGAGATTACATGTATGGTAGTAGGGATTACGAGGAACCCGTTCATCAAGTCGAACATAAAAAGTTCACGAACAATGTGAAACAGCTTATATTTAATCAATTTCATCAATCTCAATAATACCTTGATATTCAATGAACCTCCTCCCAAGAACTTCATTCAGTCAATTACTAAAATACGGTTTTGGTTTATCTGAAAATTAATTTAAAAAATGTGGTGGAGCGGAGGGCGGTCAAAAGGTTGAGCTCCCGGTGAGGCGCAAAGCGCCGAGTCTACCCTCACTTCCTTTTTACATCCCCACGATAGTCATGAAAAGTCATGATATTTAGTTTCCCAAATCCAGTAGTCACCGTGATGTCGTTTGGAACGTCTTTATTATTTTTGAATTTCAAATATTCGAGAACCAAAATCTAGCATTTTAATGAAGTGAGAAGTATGTTCGTTACTTATACAAGTATTCATGATACTTTTTATTCCTGTTAGAATTACGATAATTTGAAAAAAGCAAGCTAATAAAGCAAATTTGGGGAGAAAAATGTCATTTTTATACACGCGGCAAGGTGTTACATTTTACTGTGAGGCCAAATGTCGTGGAGAAACTAATGAACTAATACTACAGATGATGAGGAACTGATATTCACTATGAAGAAAGTTGATATCGAACTTGCACAGTAAATCTATAAATGTAGTCCGTTATATTCTAGCTCTGCATTTCTTTGAAAAAAAGTGCATTTGGAAAGCATGTGACATGTATTGTCCCTCTCACTGTGACACGCTGCCCTTCATTGAGGTTATCTGTCACAAAATTACAAAATATTTTGCTGCAAAAAAAAAAGAAGTTGAAAATGAAGAACGATAGTTGCCGATTTGAAAATTTTGTGGCATGTAAAGAGGGATGCAATTATTGAATGTCAACATGAAATTTCTTCTAAACCGTTTAGTTTCAAACATATTGAGAAATATATGTCAATTTTGTGAGATATTATTCTGCCTCCCCTATATTGTAGTCGATATTTCTGCTGTTCGCCTCCCTTCCTCCACTCCTCATGTATAATTATGGTTCTACCCTCGAATCTAGTCTGTTTTCTAACTTGGACTCGTCACTTGTTTTAGGAAAGTCCATTTATGCAGTTTTTTCCAAGTAAATTTTGTAGGGAAGTTATATAGGCCCAGATTTTAAAAGTTATAAATCCTCGTAACCTGGGGGAAATTCGTTGTAAAGAATACTTGCACCTATTTCACCTTCAGACTGAGTGGTTTAAAACAATAATTTGTTGTCTGTGTATATAAATTTGTCTTAACTAGCATTTTTCAACATCCGAGTATATGGAAGTTCGCTGGACCTATGGCGACAGCGTTTAGGTTCGTTTTGAGAGCTACTCACTGCGATGATTCCCACTGTATCTGCTTCCTTTTGGACCGACGGAAACGGGTAAAAAGTGAAATTTTCACCTGGGTTTTAGCTGGTAGACAGATCACAGTCATTACTATTTTTGTTGGGGCTGGGATATCTTGGTATGTGGTAAATTGTTGAAAGGCTTCTGTCACAAGGGCGAGGGCTCGAAGTTGTCAAAATATCATTGATTAGTTGAAAATATGCTGTGAGCTATGTTTCTGCGAATTGTGATACTGAGGGTGCTAGATAAAAATCAAATATAGCACTGGGGCTCAGTTAGGTGAGGATTGTTATCGACTTTTGTATTTCGACGTTCACCGAGAAATGGGGTGGAAGAATGGATCTCTAGAAATGGGTCAGGATGCTTTCTAAAGTATTACCATGTCTATATGTAGCCATAATGCTTGACCATGTTTGTTTATATCTCCAGGTGAGCAATAGAAAGGAAGGAATTGGACATTGGACCTTTTGAGAAGATTTTAAATGCCAAACTTTAAACAACACAGCACTTTGAATTTTAACACGAGATTTACTAAAATTTGCTTGACTACTTTAGGTTTCGCTCGACTGCATGACTTGCTCATAAAATGTCAAGTTTTGCTCTGCTGCATGGCCAGGACCGCGTATAACTTATTTCTCTAGAGGAGAAGGCTGTAGAATTACAAATAGCAAAAATGACAATGACATCATAACAAATTCTTATTGGAATCTGAAAAAGTTTTTTTCAATAAGTATAACGGTAAAAGCTCCTCCGCCATACCCTGTTATCGCTTCGGCTCTCAGTCAGCATTATAGCGTCACCGACAAGCGGCAGATAGCCAGGCACCTTATGGATTCTCAGAGACTTTTTATTTTTGATCTCCTAATGAAAAGACCTGAAATTTTATTTTAAATAAAGTTATTTGAGTCACGCAGCATCCATCCGAGAGTTCGAAATCGTTTTTTTCCAACTTTGCTCTTACATTTTTCACGTTGAAAGATAAAAAGAAAATAAAAAGAAATCTCATGCCAAACGAATAAATCGAAACAATATCACGAACGTGTCGAAAAATATTCCTGCGTGAATATCAGTTCAGCGATTCGTTCAACCCACAAAAATTGAACCAATTGTCTGATAATGTTTGCTCAGCCTTTCTTTCTTCAGGACCCCCCTGTTAAGCACACATCTCGTAGGCATATAATACCTCCCATCATCAATTTCTTGGTAAAAAACGGACTTCTGTTGTTGTAAGAATTCCAGCGAAATCTCTGCCAGTTGAAAAGTTGAGTTCTCGCAGAATAACGTATAAAGAAAATTCAAACAATAATAATTATCAGCTTTTCCTTTGACGCCCTTGAACTGAGATATCCTCCCGAAATACAAACGAGGAATCGGAACACGAAATTACAGGCCGAATTTCTTAAATTGTGAAACAGCCTATAATATGAGGTCGACGGGTCGTATGCATAATATGTACATAGTTCGTATTACACGTAATCAAATGAAACCACATCTCTCGTCCCAGCCTGCAGATACCAGACAACCCACAATTTTTTTTCAACCCTGATTTTCGGATTCGAATTTCTGAGCGCCGAGTCTGTCAAACCGTAATTTATTTCGCTTGTTTCTCGAGGTCGTAAATAACATCGCGAAAATCCCGTTCCTGTGATATACATGCATCCCGATTTTTAATTAAAAAACGCTGCAGGGAGAAGTTCTCCGACTATTTTCTTTTTCTACCAATTTCTCATTCTCGGTTTGTATCATATACTTACAAGTGTACGCATGTTGAGGCTTGTGGCTCATCCTTTTGAAATTCTCAAAATTACGGTACAATATTTCCGGGTCTCGTGGTAGTTTCGTTTAGCCACAACAGACTGTTACGTATTATGGTTCTATTTCACTTAGGCATTGATTTTTTGGAAAGCTGTTTTACATAGAATGTTTACTCGCTTTGGCTCACCCACAGTGGTTCGGTTTTAGGGATATTTGTGCTGAACAAAGAATGTCAAAGATATTTTACAAATAATATCGATTCTACAGTCAAATGAAAATCCGATCTTCAAATCCGGAACATGCATATGCATAAATGCAGGGGGGGGAGAGCGCTGGTGGCTTAGTCTCTCTAAATCTTTGAAAGCCCCCATAAAGACTGAAAACTCACACGAGTGAAAGAATTTCCATTTTATTATTTTAGTTGTTTGGTTGTCAGTCCCTCAGTCAGTCCCCCTCGCTGATCGGCTATTTGCGCTCATGGGAATATGTTTACGGAGAATTCAGCTATTGCGGCAAAACCGTTATTAAATGTGAGCAGTTGCCTTTTTCAGAGGGAGTAATAATTTGAACTGAAAAGACTTCAAAAATAGTGGTCCGCCATCCTTACGTTTTCTAAAATTTGTTTGCATCTTCCCAAAATTTTGATTCCGAGAAGAATCCAAAAAAAAATCGCCCAACCTGTGTTAATTTTTTTTTTGTTTCTCCCTTTGGGTCCAGATTTTCTTTCGGCGGCTGAATTCATTTTAAAGATTCGTAAAAATAGAGTTGTACTAAAAAGAAATTCTAGCATGGTCTCTTTAGCTTTAAGCTGTGTTAAAAATGTTTCTCACGGATTGCAGTAAGTTAAGTAATGCTACCGAGACAAAATTGTTTGGCTTCTCAGTCTGGGTCATTGCCTTGTAGGGAGGTGGGGGCTTCAAAAAAAGGAGGAAGAAATTTCAAGAAAAAGAAGAAGAAGAGTCAAGAAGGGGTTAGTATAGGTTTTCGAGTTGCTGAATTCGATTTTGTGGGTACTTTTTATGTTCAATCACTTACGGTGCCATCATCGGGGCTGTCACGAAATACTGTTGATTTTTCCTCGACTCTCAGAGCGAAATGCGAGGCCAAGCCTGTTCGATGAATTTATGCTCAAACACTTGAACATAAATTGAGCACAAATTGTCCGGGTTTATGCTCCTGCATAATCTAAAAAGTGAAAGCTATACTACAAAATAAGTAGAGGAAAAATAGAAGGTGAAGAATAGAGGGAAAGAAGGGCTATCTGCATGTTTTCTAGTTTCGAGAAAAATGAATTTGAATGCGAAAAACTCTATAAAATCAATAGTCTGCCATTAAAAAATCTGAAATTCTAAAATACTTAAGGTGTTACACTGGTGCATATGATAAAAAAGTCAAAATATCTCCACATTGATTTTTAATAAAGTTATAACGGTACAAAGTGTCAATAGTCCCAACAAACAGCTAAAAAACGGGCTATCAGTGTGAATCACTTATGGGGTAGCCGTACGTAGTAATTTCGTGCTCTTTCTTCACAAAACTGATTCAAATGATTCAAACTATGAATCGGGTGTATGATGGGGAGAGCGACGGCTCGATGTAAGCCCGTTCTTTCGCTGTATACGAAACACTCACCAGCGGTTTTGAGGCCTTTAGACCTGTTCTTTCGCTGTGTTCGGCGTCCAAAAATACATATGGAACCCCACCCAACTCGATTTCGAGGAAAAATGCAGATACCCCGTTCTTTCCCTGTACTCTTCATGGTAGAATACGTTACCATCCTTGAGAGAAATAAAAATTGTGTCTTTCAAGTGGAACCAATCAAACACCTAATTATTGGAATAAAACGTCGGTCCAGAACGTATGCATATGGCATACTGTAGAATACTTTCTATATTTTCATCTTCAAAATGTAATCATAGGTTCGCAGTGCAATCCAGAAATCACTCTGGGTTTTTGTTTTTATCAAGATTTCAGGAAACAGAAGTTCCAGGTTGAAAAATAAAGTATCAAGAAAATTTCAAGAGCACCTAAATCTTTTCCGGGAATCGGGAATTCTTGTTTGATAATTTTATCAGGAAACATCCCTGGTGCAATCTGATTAGGTCTCAGCGTCTTATTTCTCTTGGCTGAAGCATAGATGGGCAAAATCAAAATAATCAAAGTCAACTGACCTTAAAATTATTTTATTTTTGATCTTAAAATCACAATTTTGAAGATAAGAGTTTTCGATTAATATTTTATCATTTAAATCATTTTTTCCAACATTTTTCTGATTAGATTATACAGTCGCATAAATGAATCACGTGAGCAATGATTTTCATCATAATTTTCAATAATTTTTGAAAAAATGATTTGTTGACTTTTGAATTGTGATTGTTAAAAGATTTCAGAATGATTTGGATTCTAAAATTATGATTTTCAGTTCTTTGCTTTTTAATTTTGCCCATCTCTGGGCTGATTTAGCAGCGTTACTCTGCTCTGTAAGGTAAAATTAGCAAATGTACTTCGTCCTCGACTTCTGCACGAGGTATGCTCGATCAAAAGATGTGACTTCGGATGAGAAAGAGCTCCTTAGCGTCAGGAAATCGACTTCAGGGTTTTTGCAGGTCTTGTTAGATAAATATGTAGATGTACTCTCACGTGATAATAATGTGAAACTCTAAAAATCATTTTTTGGGCCGGACAGAAGCCCCAAATTGAGCCCATGCTCGTTGAGAATGAGCTGTGTGAATTATCTTTTTCCTGTATCTGAAAAACTCGTTCTTTCAATACGTGCTCGAAAAATGCCTTATTTGTAACCACTTTTCAGTGCAAAAAGTGAAACTTTTGAATCAACAATGGAGCGCATAAATAATATGCCTAAAAAGTATGCAAAAATTATCCAGTTTTACTCTAGAGTAAAAATTAACAAAATGAGCATTCGCCTTCAACCCTTCCTTCTATTGAAGCGCTGGTGTAGAATGGCGGTTTGACTCCTAAAATTGTTTTTCGAGTATGCGTTGAAAAAATATAGTTTACAACTACTTGTCAAGAAGCGAGAAGCGCATTATTCACTCGTGCTGCAATACTCCATAATCGTCACGAATAGTGTCGGGCACTATCGATAGTATCGAGAGTTTTGTCAGAAAGCTATCGAAATTATCGAACTATCTCATAATTCATATTTCACAGTAGATAGGGTAGAGGGAGGATGTTTTGGACAGAGCCAGGTTTTGAACAGTCGATTTTTGAACTATTTTTACATTGACTCTAAATCGATAATTCTTGAATGAACTAAGTAGGTATCTATTAAAAAAAAAAAAAAAAAAAAAATGACTGAGATCCCTGAGATCACCCTGATTTACGTAGAAAAAGAAAACTGTTTTTCTTGAGAAAAATAATGGGCTTTGTGGTTTATAAAATTAGGAATATCTTTGGACTGTGAAAGTGTGTATAAGTCTTTAAATCGGTCGCCTGATAGTGCAAACATTCCAGAATATATTCTGGAATGATGCGAGTCTCCAATGATAACTTTATATAAAAAGAAATGGCTATGAGGATGTTTTGGTCAGTGAAACAGGGGGATGTTTTGGACGCATTACTTAGCATGCGGATTTAACGTAGGTATGTTATTTACGCGAGTAGTATTTTCTGATTTATAGCATAAATTGGAATATTGATGTAGTTTTAATTATTTAATTGTATTTCAACGTGAAAATGCCTCGTTATTACGTTCGTAAATGGCCATTAGACGTGTGTATGTCATTGAAGATGCTAATTCTCTTTTCACCTCATAATTATTATCTCATTTATGAAGATACTGACTGCAATGAAAAGTACTTACTTAAAATAACTTTTGGCTTATTTTTTGCTTTGTTTCTGCAGAATATTTCCTATTTCATATGTGTCCAACCCCCCCCCCCCAGTGCTGTTCTAAACCTCCTTCTAAGGTAGAAGTTGGGACAAAAGATTCAAAAAATTCGGAAAATAATTTCTTCAAATCTACTCGATAAGAAGAATTTATTTTTACACCGAATGGGTAAATAAACAACCTCTTCGCGATCAAATTATCTTTCTCCTTGGACACATAACTGGAGTGAAATATTGAAAAATCTGATGACTGTCCGAAACATCCTCGTTCTCCCCTACAAATTCATGCTTGAAGAATGTACGATCTACAAGAGAAATACAAACCTACAAACTATAATATATGATATTATAAGGTGGAAATTACAAAATTAGAAGGTGACATAAAAGAATATGAAAATTGAGAAAGATCTAAAATGAACCGTTAGTCATGTTCTAAATTTAGAAAGCATGATATGTATCTGTGTAATAACCAATTCACTAATCACATTGACTGTATTTGAAAATTTAGGTCCTAAGAAAATACATCTAAAACGACATCAATAAATGAATCATACCGAAAATGAAAATCAGGAGCGTACCGAAGAGTTTCTCGAGGGGGGGGGGGGGTTAAAAATTGTGAAAGTCCCAGATGACTCAACTCGAAATTCCCATGCTCATATAGAAGCGTAACAAAAACTCTTAACATGTTGGATTTTTTCAACTGCCTCAACTCAAAATCAAAATTCCCAAGTATCAAAGCAAAAGAAGAAAAAGGGTAGATGCGCCATTTGTGGCCTCTTTAAGGAATTTTCAACTTTGAGAAGTCATTATAAATCATTATTGAGGCAAACAGAAATTAATTTTCACTTTATTAGGGTCTCACATCTATCTTCTGCGAGGAAATATATTTTAAATCAGAAAATATACACCATAAATTTTTCTTTTGAGGGAAATGTGAAAAAAGTTCCAAATTCCCATTTGTGGCCACTTTCGTCCTAATGTGGCCATCCAATCTTACCATTTGTGGCCACTTTTATTTTTATTACAAGAGAATGCTCGTTAGACACTTCTGGGTCGAATTTTTTCACTTTTTCGGACTATTTATTATTACTTCACTATATTTTAGTAATTTTCTTGCTCTTCGAATGCAGTTGATACATAATCAAAAAAAAAAAAAAAAAAAAAAAAAAAAAAGTATTAGAAATGCCATAGCGAAATACCAATAGGAAATTTACCGTAATTTGGCTCTATCGCCATAGAATTGATGTTGTGTATTGAAATAATACATAACTCTGGAAAAAAATTCTTAAAAGTTAATGAAAAGTACATATGAACCAACAATATGAATTTCTTAAAAATTAATCGAGAAATGAACATATTAATACGTAGGAATGTAAAGTGGCCACATATGGAAAACAATGTTTTGTCGTGCTCCAAACGTGCCCACTCTTTAAAATCATTATTAATTAATGAAAATGAGATAAAATTGCCAACATTTATTCGTAAATTAATTCAGAAAAATGTAATTTATAAAATAAAATACTTACCGTAACTATGGAGGTCTTTTGAAGCTTCAAAACCTTAATTTGAAAAACCATCCAAAATCAACAGGTTAACAATGAGTGATAAGAATTAGCAATTTTGTTGCCTTCGCGATTTTCTAATGCCTCGAATTAGCGGTAAAATGGTGCTACACGGATTTCCATTGATTCATTCGATAGCTGAGGAGTGCCAGAACATTTTGGAAAATACCAAAAATGCAGAAGATGTTTTTTTGCTGATTTAAAATACATTTAAAGTGTAAAAATGGCCACAAAAGCTGAGTGGCCACAAATGGCGCACCTACCCAACCTTTTGTTGATTAGTTGGATTTTCCTAACTCCACAATTTAGTTCCCAAGTATTAATTGGATTTTTCTAACTCCGCCCGACTGAAATGGTAAATTTTCCCAACTGCTGAGTACAAAATTCCTACGGGGGGAGTTGCCCACCTTACCCCCTGTCGGTACGTCCCTGATGAAAATATTCTAATAATTAATGATCAAATACGAAAAAACCATCAAAACATTCGATACTGTCGACAGTTTTCTAAAAACTATCGGATACTATCGAATAACTGAATTTTTTGACTTAAACTATCGATACTATCATAGTGGTAAATTATCATCGACTGTCGCCATTCCTAGTCACGAATGATGCGCTTCTCTTGCGCATGTGGGAAAACTATTTCGACGCTAAGGGGCTTTTCTTATCCAGGTTTGCAAGCAATACTCGAGTATTTTTTCTCATTTTTGCTCATAATAGTAAGTAAACATTGCGGCGTTGCCAGGTCGCCGGACGTTTTCTCTGTCATTTCAATGCCCAAACAATGCGAGAAAAATGTTTGTTATTTTCCCACCGCGGCTCTCAGGCGGGACGTTAAGGTTAATCAAGGTGCCTTGAATGCGACTCCATCGTCCAGCTAGTATGTTGATATTCATTTTCTGGGTCTAGAATTAGATATTTTTCAAGTCATCTCATCTCTCTACTATAGAATCGTGGGTCCATCGCCCTGTACATTTGTTCAGGGAGGTGTATTCACCCATTTTCCTTGTAATACGTCGTACGTTTGCTTTAAGATATTACCCAAGATTTCTCGCTTTTATAATTAGCCTTTCAATGGCAGCCCACTGTGAAGACCAGTGCGCTTTTATTGAAATTACCTGGTTTGAGCTTTGGTAGGCCATATTTGCTGTCTACGAAATGTCGAAGAAAAAGAACGCAGAAAATGAGAAAGTCTCCGCCGAGTAGATGGAAAGCTTTGGTGTCACGTAAAAAAAAAGTACCAAGCATACCATTTTCAGAATTAATATAGCTGTGCTTCTCATCGTTTCGAGATCAAGTTTCATCGCCAGGTCTATATTTCAAAGTTCATACCCACCTAACGTTCGGCGGCTGAGCTTTCACGTTCGTTTTAAATAAAACGTCAATTAAGATTTTCGGGAGTACTTTTGCCTTCTCCAGCAGCTTTGGCGGCGGCTGCAAAAAGGGAGGTGAAAAATGTGTTTGCATTCGCCACATCCGGCGTTTTTTTTAATACGTTTCATTAATAGTGAAAGCGCGCTTCGCGGTATTTTACCCGCAGCGAGGCGGTTCAAAAATTTCCTCGCATAAGAATACTCTTGAAAATCGATAACTCTCGTTTCTAGCCGAGACAAAGTGAATTAATCAGTCGGCGTTCAATATATCGCTATCACTTTTTCTTCGAAACGAGAGAACTCAAACTTCGTGTGAAAATACCATACCGCGGATCCTAACTCGATTTGGACGGAAGATGCTTTTCTCACAATTTTCTCGGCTTTCGATCGGCTTCAAACGCAGCCTATGTTTTTGTTTTTTGCACCGGCCAAATTTTATATTAGTCGAATGTTTCAAGGACTAGACGCTTCACTTTAACGTGTAACCGATGATTGATTACGAGAGAAACGTAATTTTAATTTTTATTGCCCTGCCTAACGCAGTAAATAATGATTTTTTTCGCCCTAACCCAACTCACCAACTTTATATCGACTTTCCCGTATTGATAATTTGGTCCCGTAACCTTATGGAAATGTGTTTATAAATATTCATTAGTTAATTATTAAATTAATCCGCTGTTTTGTATATCTTCGTTGTGAATTCTTAAACTGAATTTATTACAGGGTGTTTACAAATTAGCCGTCCTCCTCCATATTGCATTTACTTTTGAACAGTTGGCTGAAACGACAACGGACCAAGCAAAGTTCTGAAGTTGTATTTTTCTAAAAGCTGAATGTTTCCTCGCTCCCAAAATGGGGTCTAATGAGAGTCCATCAGTTGAGAAGTTGTGATTTTGAAATGGGGTCTCTTTGAGTTGCTGAGTAAATATCCCCTTTCTCCTAAAACGGGGTTCAAATGAGAGTCCATCAATTACGAAGTCTAAAATGATATCGAAATGGGGTTTCTTTGGATCGCTGAGTAAATTTCTCCTCTCTACGAGGATGAAATCAAATAAGGGCCCATTAATTTTGAATTTTAAATGATATCAAATAAAGTGTTATTGGGGTCGCTGATTGCGGATACTCAATCACATTTTTGATCCAAAACCCCGATGGAAGCTCTGAAATCAAAGTACTACTTTTCATAGGGCTAAATTGACATAGAATCAAAAACATCGAAACAGAGTTTTGGCAGGTGGCTGATTTCAAATATTAAATTCGATTTATGATCTAGCCCTCGATCATTGCTCCCCCTATTGAAATTTCAGCTCTAAATCTCACATGTCTTAGTTTCTTTTTCTTCTCTACCGTTGTATTTGTCGAAGAGGAACCTGTAGTTTTTCCAGTCCTCTCCTCGAAGAGCGGACGCCAAAGTCGAAATCCAACAATGCGGAACTAAAATGCCGCTCGGGGCGTTGGTAAATTCAACGCCTCTCACCTCCAAAGTAGTGTTGCCAGATCCAGCTACCTTGTTGCAAGTTGTAGCTTTTTCGTTCAAATTGAAAGATTTGACTATTCATACAAGCTAAGTTTCATTATTTGGTTGTTCTGAAATTGGACGGGCTACAGCTTTTCTTATTGCTAATTTGTTCCTATTTTTTCAATTTTGTCCCTATTTTAGTTTTAAATTCCCTCATTACACCGCATACGATAGCACTGATCTAGAATTTCATCCTATAAATGCCTCGCATCATCAAAAACATCTCAACAAAAGGATCATAACCACATTTTCATGAGGCCTCTTTTTCATGACACGTTGAAAATTGAAGTTCGACCTTGAACAAAGTTGGTCACAGATCACTGAAAGTCAGAGTGCAAGTAGAGTTTTATACGTGGTGACACTGCGCGGACTGTTAACTTATTTGTAAAGTGCTTTAGATACTTTAAAAGAGATTTTTTAAATCACAATGCTTTAAGCGTGCCAACCCTGCTGTCAATGGTGCCAAGAGGCCGAAACTAAGTGCACAAAAATAAATTTAAAAATCAAAAATTCTAGGGTTTCGCTGCTCTTGTATCAGTTGGCTACAAAAGAAGGAGGAAATGATAATTTTCGAAAGTCTGATCTTGCAGCACCGCTGTAGATCACTGAAACTTCATTTTCACAATCTAAACAATGGAGAAAATGAGAAAGAACACTAACAGAGTGTTATGCTGGCTCATGTTGGGGCTCTGGTAAATGAATTCTTCTGGACGTATCCCGAAATTTTTGTGTTTCGTATCATCAGTTTTTAATGCTTTACACAACCATAACAATTTACATAAATTCAACTGGCCACTGGCCATTCGAGCTTCAACAGTGGTCATCCCAGCGATATGTAGGTGTGTTAAACATTTGAAAATAATGGGAATTGAAAACTTTTTGAAAATGAGTGATGGTAGCCAGTATAGGGTAATTCTAATTTGTGATTGCTTATTAATCTCACCTTAGGGACCTACGTTCCCTAGTAAAGTGACTGTATTATAAGAGTGGACTAGTACCTTAGGTTCAGTACTGATTAACTCATGCAGTTGAGGGTTTATCTTAAAGGTAAACAGTTCCTGCTGAATCCTTGAAAACAATGTTTGTAGTACTTTTTAAACTATAATTTTCATGCATAGTGTATGGCGATGCACGCATGCCAAATTGACTCCTATGACATCGCATCTCAGGCCTTGGAATCCACCATCTGACTGGGCTTAAGCAGTGAACTGACAAATTTGATTAGTTTATCTCCAAAAAACATTTCGACAGATTTAAAATCTGGGTTTTCAATGTGTTATCGATTTGTATAAAACTTTTACTTATTTAAAACTCATCAAGACTTCTCGAAACTTTTTTCAGATTATTTTAAACAAATCGAATCGAAGTCCTTTTTTCGCAGCTTCAAGGGCCGATAGCGAGGCAGCTTAGAAATCTATTACATTGAAAAACTACTATCTAATAAAATTTTAAAAAAAATAGCGAAACAAAATGAGAGAAAAAAATAAGAATATGTTTTTCAAGACTGTACTGGGAAGCCTCCCCCCTCCCTTACAGCCAGGTCATTCAGATGTCGTTTTGTATTGAGATTTCAGGTCCATAATATTTTATAGGTCTTTGTCCAAATTAACCGAATGTCAGTTCAACAGGTGGTCAGCACGATGCCAATCCGAACTAGAGGTGTGTTTTTGGTCCTGCACGAAACCTACCAGGGTCGACTTCTGTTTTGGGCTCATGAATGACTTACTTGGGTGAACGAATAGTACGTCGCCGCAGTG